>CM035354.1:2887341-3584025 GCA_020137815.1 Hormiphora californensis
TGGCCTACGGCCCCCCCGGGGTTTTTTTTGGAGGAGGAGAGGGGGAGAAGAGAAGAGGAAGAGAGGGGAAAAAGGAGGGGGGAAGAGAAGAAAAAGGAAAGAAAAAGGAGGAGAGAAAGGGGGGGAAGGGAAAAACCCCGGGGGACGGGGTCTTCCCCTTTTATATCGGGGGGGGTTTTTAAAAGCTTAATCACCAATCCTCCCATAAAAACTTCTTTTTCCCCCCTTTTTTTTTAACCCTCTGGGTACCCCTTTTGCAAGCGACTTTTTTTTTCCTTCCCCTTCCTACCCCCCCCTTTTTTTCTTTCCCTTTTCGTAGGGGTCTTTTTTTTTCGGCCTTTTTGAAGGGGTTGGGTTTTTGTAGGAACTTGAACCTGAACGCCCCCCACCTTTTTTGGGGGGTTTTAACTTTTAGGCCCCCTCCCCCCTCATCCCTTTTTTTTTGTTTTTTTTCTATTCTTCCCTTCCCCCCCCCCTCGCCTCTTTTTTTTTTTTTTTTTTTCCCCACTTTTTTTCCTCTCTCTCTCTCTTCCTCCCCCTTTTCCCTCCCCTCCCCCTTCCTACCCTCCCCTTCACTAACTCCCTCCCCCCCGGACAGATCTCCAGGGCATACATTTTTAGCCCGTCTTCGCATAAAAATTTCAACTAACCATCATCATCTATCTTTTCCACCCTATTTTCCTAGGGGTTTTTTTTAAAAAATGAATTTTTTAACCCCGCCAATCCCCTCCCCCCCCTCTCTCAGTCACGTCAAGTCTGAACTACCCCAATTTGTCGGTCTTTTCCATGTCGTCGTCTGTAGGAAAGGACTTCAGTTGACTATAGTGGTTAATTGAGATTTTAACCATTTGCACCGCGACATCCGTCCTTTTTACCGTAGCCTGACTAATCACTGAGAGGGAAAGGGGGAAAAGAGTGAGAGAGAAAAATATGTCACTTCTTTAAAGCACTTTTCCCCAATTTAACTTTTTTCCGTGGCCCCCTATTCCTCTCCTAGTTTTATCCTGCCCCCTACTCGTGGCATGCTAACCTGTGCTATCTCAATATACTCTATAAAGCACAAGTTTTCAAGTTCAGATGATCACGAATTATTGTTAGTGTGATCTTCTAGCTCTCTCTCTCTCACGAAGGAGTCAAGATTTATTGCTGATCACCATGCCCTCTTTTCAAGAAGCACTCGATCAGTTCAACTGCTTACAAATTGTTATATCTAAAGATCCATTCTCTTCCCTTCTCTCCCCCTTTCCTCTCTCTCTCTTCCCCCTCCCCTCTCTTTTTCCCTCTCTCTCTCTCTCTCTCTCTTTTTTTTCTCTCTCTTTTCTTCTTCTTCCTCTCTCCCCTCTTCTCCCCTCCCCGGTTGGCTGTGCAATAAGTGGATATTGATCTAAAACACAAAAAATAAACTGTGATAGCGAGAGTTGAATAAAAACGAAAAATCGGGGGGGTTAAAGAATGAGTGTTGGGGGTGTTTTTTTGCTACCATTTTGAATTTTTCCCAAAAAAAATTTTTTTGTAATAAGGAGTGGTTTTGGTTTTTAAGAAAGGTTTTTTAAATTCCAAATCCCTTCCTCTCCCCCTCTCTCTCTCTCCCCTCTTACTCTCTCTCCCCTCTTTCTCTTACCCTAACTAGGAGTCCTCGTGTCTTAATTGACACAGCTGTTCCAAAAGAGATCACGGGCTCTACAATCACCGGTCTATTTTCTAGCCAGAGAGGGAGTGAGGGATAGGGAGAGAGAGAGGGGGAAAGATAGGTAATTCGAAAACTTGATCACCTAATGCAGCTGTATAGTCATCAGTTTTCCTGTAATTACCAGTTCCTGATTCCGGGCTGATTCCCCTCCTAGATATAAGTAGTTGCTGTTTTGTTTTTGCCCTTTTGTGATCATTGTATCATGTATCCCTCTTGGAAGGAAGGTGCTTTTTCTCTCTCTCTCTCTCTTTCTGTGTCTCTCTTTTCTCTTAGTTCCTAATCTCACGTGACCAATATAGAGGGGTCAACCGATCGAGTAAGAGCTACAAAAATAGAGGGAGAGAGAGAGAGAGAGGAGGAGACAGAGAGAGGAATTGAGAGAAATTCAATCTTTTCCTCTCTTTTTCCCCATTGGCGTGTGTGAGTGCTGTGTTGGGTCATGGTCCCGAAAACATCTAGCTGCCATTACAAGTCTTTTGAGTTTAATTAATATTGGTGAACTTGTGTGGTCAACTTATTGATTCAGTCTATTTGGCGGTATAGAGCTACTGCCGAGTTTTTATTTAACAACTACGACATCGATAAAAAAAGGGACCACTTTGTCTGACCATTTAGTAGCTGACTATCATGGTATCGCCCCATATTATAGTAGTAACGGTTCTGTCCAATCTCTCCCTCTTTATAGCTCGTTTTTGTGTTTATGCTGTGATATTCAAATAATGATCAGTATTCAGTTACGCAACCTTTTATCTAAGATATCGGCTTGACATCCCTGATTATATTCTACGCAGTGATCCACACTCCATATTGTTTCATTATAGTTTGAAATATTTGGATATTGTTTGAAATATAGTTTGAAATGGATAGTTGTCCTGATTACTGAATTCACATGTGATATATTCACACTGCACGTACTGAATTGTTTTAGGTTTCGAAATGGATGGTTGCCTAGTAACCCGGGCACCGGCGTGTACCACCACTACAAATGCAACAGAGCACCTCTTCCCTGCTACAACTGTAACCAGCTCAACTTTGAAGGTCAACGACGTGATATCATCTCTTCTCCATTACAAGGTACTTTTAACGGGATTCAGAGAGAAAGAGATAGAGAGAGGGAGAGGGAGGGAGAGAGAGAGAGAGAGAGAGGGAGAGAGAGAGAGAGATAGAGGGAGTGAGAGAGATAGAGGGAGAGAGAGAGAGAGAGAATGAAAGAGAGAATTAGAGGGAGAGAGAGGGGGCGAGAGGAAGCTGTCAACTTGTTCTGGTTGGCGCGACACAAGATTATAATCGTACTTCAATCCTTTTTGTCGCCACGTGCACGTCTGGTATCGATACATCACTACCAATTCCTCCTCTCTCTCCCTCTCTTTGAACTAACTAAACTCACCAAACTCTCACTCTCTAATTGTCTTTCTTTTTAAACGTCGTTAATCCATGGCATTCCGGCACGAGAGAGGCACCATTTAATAAACTCTGACACTTGTAAACTGGCAAAATAGTTTTCTAACTCCTTTATTCTTTCTCTCTAATCCCCCTCTCTCCCCCATCCAGGCGAGCCTCACCGCCACCCCCAAAGATCAACTGCCCCAAATCAAAAGTGAGCCATACTCTGTTAAGTTGGAGGCTTCATCTCCAGGTGGTGGACCCACATCCCCTCCCATGATATCCTCAGCAGCCTCCTCACTCCTCTCCCGGAGTGGACTCTTCTCCACCGCTGCAACACCTTTTTGGAGCAACCCCCTGGGATCACCCCTCCTCACCTCAAACCCTCTGGTTAGCCCCCTGAACCTTCTCCCGGGGGCTCTAACTGGACTGAACAAGTCCCCCCTGAATAGTCTTCCTTGCAGTAGCGCTGCCAGCTCCTTCAGTACTCCACCTCTCAAAAAGGTAAATGAGATGTGATCCCACCCCTCAAAAAGGTAAATGAGAGATGTGATCCCACCCCTCAAAAAGGTAAATGAGATGTGATCCCACTGTCGTAGTACCCCCCCCCCCCCCAGTAGTTTAGTGATACCTCCCCCAGTCTTGTCCTCTTCCCCAGTAACGTGGTACACCCCTATAATATTATCCAATAACTAGCAATAATATATCATATCCGGGAGTATGTTTGCTTCTAGAACTATCAGGTCGAGTATGACAACGGCAGTGCCATTGGCACAATGCGTCGTGCAACTACCTTGGAGACCTCAATCTACATGGCTTTACTCTTACTATGTCTTTCTCTCTCCCTATTGAAGAAATCCATCCTCTCTTGTCTATCTGTCTACCGTATTTTCTCTCTCTCTCTCTCTCTCTCTCTCACTCTCTCTCTCTCTCTCTCTTTCACTCTCCCAGGGCGGCACATTCTTTGACACAGTAGCACGCCAAGACCGGCTTCCGGGTTCAATATACTTAGGTGTGTTTAACTAACAATCTATCTAACAATATTGGCATCCAATTTCAAATAGATCTCTTTGTACCATTTCTGGTTTTCATTCCCCTTTCAAAACGCCGCTTCCCAGTTTTCCTTTCCCCTGGCCATCTGATCTTATTCCCCCCCCCCCCCACGGCATCCCCCCTACCCCCTAACTAATATCATCTAACCCTTCCCCTGAACACTCAGCTCCCACATATAGCTGCACCAACCAATCTAACAACTAATATTGAGTATTGGTACATCTAACTACTACTATATTGGTCCAATAGGATCTAACCCCCTCCTCCCTCTCACCAGATTGACCACCTCCAAAAGAGAGGCATTGTGACGGCAGTGAGCGGCTCAACAACAAACAACACCAATACCACTACAGCAGCAGCAGGAGGAGGGGGTGGAACCGGGGGCGGAGTAAAGATATTCCAAACTAAACAAGGATACACTCTTCTAATCTGTAACGGATATCGGTAAGAGATACATCCTATATCGGATCACCTACAACTATAATTATACCCCGTGCATGCTATCTGAAAGTGAACTATCCTGTACATTTTAGTTTATGAAACTCTACCATTTTTATATCAGGCCATAATTTCTCCCGTCCCTATCTGAAATCCATGGAATCCATCCTATACCATTAGCAGAATCATATTTATCTCTCTGCTGGCTGCTTTTTATCAGACTCTTTCTCTCTACAATGAACGAACAATTTATATTTAGGGCTGCCACAGGGCCAGGGCTAGTCTAATATTTTATCCACCTGCCCAGAATTATAGAATACTGTTATTTTGTTATAGTAGCAACAACACCCATGATGCCACCAGTGTGAGAACATATAGAGATCATTTGCCCCATTTATCGATTCAAATAGTCATTTGCAGCAAAATCCACCCCTCTCTCTCTCTCTCTCTCTCTCTCTCTCTCTCACTCTCTCTCTCTCTCTCCCCCACTACATGGTTCTCGTTTTGCATCGATTTGGGATTTTGGGAAAAGGGCAATCACATTGATAGTGGCGGGTGAGATGTTCGACCCCGCGAAAGGGAGCTCGGGCCCCTTCGCCCTATAGGATTTTTTGCCCCGGGGAAAAGAGAGAAAAGAGAAAAAAAATGGGGGGAGAAAAAGGGGAGAGGGGGGAGAAGAGAGAGAGAGGGGGAGAGAAAGAGAGAGAGAGAGAGAAAAAGGGGAAAAGAAAAAAAAAAACTTTGGAATATGATGCATTATGGGTCATTGGCCGGGCTGTTTTTTTCCAATATTTCCGTAAACTAAATAGGGGTCGAGAGAAAGAGATAGTAATAGTGGTTATTCTCCCCTGAATTCATAAATATAGCTCCAGTAATAATCAAATTTACGTGGTGAGAGAGAGAGAGAGAGAAGGGAGTGGGAGAGAGTAAAAGAGAGACCCATTGTACCCAAAATCCTTCTTTTTTCTTTTTTCCAAAGGAGGGACCCGCCCCTGAGGGGTTTTTAAATTAGGGGAAAAGGCCCCCCGGCAATGCCCTAAGGCACAAGAAGGGCATATAGCTGCAGTCCCCCCGTACCTATAGATGGGGGGGGCACTAGAGTATTTGCCACAGAGTGCATTATACGGATCACGTGATCGATAGGTCACGTGACCCATACTTGTTCCTCATAACGCAATAACACACAGTCATTGGCAATGTGAAGGCCCCCGGGGAAAAAGGGGGGGGGGGAGGGGAGGTTAGGAGAGAGGGGAGAGAGAGGGAGAAGAGAGAAGGGGAGAAGGGGGAGGAGGGGAAGGAAAAGAGAAGGGGGGAAGGGAGAATTTTCGGCTACAAGTTTGGGGGGAAGAAAGGGGGGGGGGAAAAAAAAAGGGGGAAAACGGGAAAAGGAAAAAGGAATTTTTGGTCGTTTAAAAATCACGTCAAAAACCCCCGGGGAGGGCTGGAGGGGCCTTTTTCGGGGGGCAGGGGATAAATTTTTCCCCTTTTTCCCCCTTTTTCGTCCCCCCTTTTTCTCTTTCTGTTCGCTCTCTCTCTTTCCAACTGTCTATGAATTTGAAAGAAAGGGATGAGGTTAATGCTATTTGCCCCATTGGGAAAAGCCCCTACTGATCGGGGCCAGCAAGGGGGGTTGGGTGTGTAGTTGGGGGGCCGGGGGAGAGAAGGAAGGAGGGAAGGGGGCGGGGAGAGGGGGAGGGGGGAGAGAGAGGGGCGAGAGGGGAGAAAAAGAGAGAGAGAGAGAAGGAGAGAGAAGAGAGGAAGAGAAGAGAGAAAGAGAGAAAAAGGGAGAAAAAGAGAGAGAGAGGGGGGAGAGAGGGGGGAAAGGGGAAGGCTCCCCTCCCGCCCAATTTGGGAAACCCTCGACTATTTTAGTACTTTTGACTCTCACAGTTGAACTGGTCGGAAATCTAAATGGTACCTAAGAGGATTATATTATATTCTCTATCAAAACACTATAACCCAAAAAACCCAAACCCCTACCCAAAAAAACCCAAAAACCCCTCTTTAAAGTCCCCAAACCCCCTTTCCAAAATCCAAAACCCCTCTCCAAAATCCAAGCCCCTTTTCCCAAAAACCAAAAAACCCCTCTCCAAAATTTCCCAAAAAAATTTCCAAAATCCAAAACCCCTCTTAAAATTCCAAAAAATGACCCCTCTCGAAATTTCCCCAAAAGGGAAAAAAACCCTTTTTTTCACTTCCCCCCTATCCAAAAGTTTTGCAAAGAGTTTGCCTTCGATAATCGATTCTGTACCTCAAGGGCTGTCATAAAAAATATGAATTCCCCACGCCCCATCATATCCTTGCCCTCAGTCTTCCTGTTTTTATCCTACGATTTCCACAAACCCCCCTTTCCCTGGGAATTGTTTCACGCAACGCAAAAAAATTCTCCCCCCCCTCATTTTCCCCCCCCTTTTTCCCGGGATACCCCTGCAGCAAAAAGTTTGGGAGACCCCCACCTTTAGTCTAGATTTAAAATACTACTAGGTGATCTTGTCCCTGATTATCTTTCGACAAAAAAACCCAAAAACGTACGATCAATTTAACAGCTTTTTGTTCTCCCTTTAGTAGTAGTTTTTGGTTTCAAATATTTCTTTAAAAACCCCCCCCGGCTTGAATCCACTACCAAAGTTAGCAAGCAAAAAAATTCGTGCCCCGAGGGGAGGGCTTTTTATTTTTTTTGTGTTTTTCCTTTCCCGATTTTTTCCCCGCACTTTCAACCACACTTCCCTCTACCCCCAAAAAAAAACCCCGGGTGTAAAAAAAATCCTCCCCCCAGGGAAAAGTAAAACAAACGAGTTGCAAGGGGGAAGGGAAAACTTTTGGGGGAAAACCCCCCCTTTAAATCCTGCAAAAGGGCAAAAGGTTTCCCAAAAAATATTGGGGGGGAGGAAATGGTTTTAGAGATAACCCCCCGACCACCCCCCATGGGAGGGAAATTTTGTTTTTGTTTCCATAGCAACCGGCTTGCAAAAGAGGCAAGACAAATAATGAGGTATGAGGGGGTTTGGGGGCGTACTATAAACCGTTTGAAGATCTCATTGATTCACCAATTATTATTATCCCACTAATTCATACCTTATTTTCGTCCTCATCACTCCTTCCAATTCCTCTAGGTTCGATCCTATGAAGTCCCTCAAGGATGATGCCCCCTACTCCGCCCTTGAGTCGACACCAACTTTCTGCAAAATCAAGGGTTAGTTGTGTGAAAATACCCGATTATAGTCGCTCATCCCGCCCCTTCCTCAGCTCGAGCCTATCCCCACCACCCCCAGCTGTATTATCGAGAAAATGGATCAAAAAATGCTGCCGTCCTAGCACTCCCCACGTGCACTCGTGCCTTGTTTTAGGGTGATAAGGGGAGCAGAAAGGCTGGGGTGTCTGGTTTGGTTAGGCTGTTCAAATTGACGGTACAGCGGGCACTTGGGACGACGTTGTACCGACGAATTATTCGCATTATTATCTCTATTAGTAGCTGTGAGGGGGAGGGGGTGGGTAAATCGTATTATAAGACAATATTGACAACATGCTGATGCACATGTAATGCTTCTCTCTCTCTCTCTCTCTCTCTCTCTCTCTCTCTCTCTCTCTCTCTCTCTCTCTCTCTCTCTCTCTCTCTCTCTCTCTCTCTCTCTCTCTCTCTCTCTCTCTCTCTCTCTCTCTCTCTCTCTCTCCCTTTCTCACATTGTGTGAATGGAAACAGAAATTCAAATAAAATATGAAGATAACCCTTACAGATAGGCTGGGACTCAATAATAATACCAAGAAAGAAAGTGGAAGCCCTGAAAGGGTCATGGATGCCATTCAGACGGTACAGCTGGGTCCCGCTACCACCGGATCCCCCCTCAAGGATGGTCCTCCCCCTGCACCCCATCCGAACCTTGGGCCAACCCAGGATGGATCATTCAAAGGTACACGTGATAAATTAATTGATGAGCTATCTGAAATTAATTTACCCCAATTACCACATTCATCACTATAACCCCCCCCCCTCCAGTTTTGGCAGCAACACGGAACCTCCTATCCGAGCTCCACACTCTCCGGCTAACACACCACCTGTGTGATGTGGCCCTGTGCGTCAACGGTACCCTGATCTACGCTCATCGAGTTGTCTTAGCCGCTGCCAGGTATGTGATGGATATTTTTATGAAGGAGCACTTAAAATCGATTGGTGGTGGAAAAGTCATAATGGTTAAAAATTAATCCTTGCATTTCCCAACCGTACATTATCATGTCTCCCTCAACTTTGTCAATCACTTTCGACGAATCTGATTGATTTACGTAAGATAACACCTGCCAAAGATGTCTCCTCAAGTTCTCAGATGCCTTTATTCACGGATTTGGGCGAGACATATTTATTGACGATGTCACATTAACAGTAATGGGTTCAAGAGAAATTGAAATAACTCTGGAGAGAGGGGAGGTGGAAATGATATTATAATGTGGTAGAGGGTGGAATTGTTGAAACTAGAACGAATCGGGGGGGGGGGACCAAGTTCATAACATGTGTGTGTGTGTGTGTGTGTGTGTCATGGAGAGAGGGAGGTGGAAATGGTATAGTGTGGTAGAGGGTGGAAACTAGAACTCGACGGGGGGGGGGGGGGGTGGACCAAGTTCATAACATGTGTGTGTGTCATGGAGAGAGGGGAGGTGGAAATGGTAGAGGGTGGAAACTAGAACTCGACGGGGGGGGGGGGGTGGACCAAGTTCATAACATGTGTGTGTGTCATGGAGAGAGGGGAGGTGGAAATGGTAGAGGGTGGAAACTAGAACTCGACGGGGGGGGGGGGGGGAGACCAAGTTCATAACATGTGTGTGTGTGACGTGTCATCGGTGTCTACTGGCGGGCTTCAAAAAACACAGTTTAATTGAGTCAACCGGGGGGGTCGTCACCTTTTATTTTGCCCACTTTTGCCCACATTGCCACATGGAAACCAAAACTCAAAAAAAGAGTTTAAGTGGGCAAAAGTGCGGGCAAAGTGGGCAAAAAATATTATAAGCATCAAAACTTTCCCAGAAAACCCCTCTGTGACAAATGTTTTTTCACCTCCAATGTCTTCAAGAGGTCCCCTCTATCGATTCCAACCGATAATAATGTACTTACTTATGACTAAAGGTTGATAAGGCTCCATGTCCGACTGGACAAAAGTGGGCAAAAAATTTGGCAAAATTAGGCAAAGGCCAGTGATTTTTCGTCATTTTGGGGCTATTTAGGGAACTGATACATAACAAAGGTTTTCCACTTGCATTGTACTCCAATGGGGTCCCAGAAAAACCAGAAAAATTTTCCACTCCAACCATGTGAGAAACGTGCCTAAAATGACCCAATTTTCCTAATTTTGCCAACATATTTTGCCCATTTTCCCAGTTGGATATGGAGCCTTATCAACCCTGAGCAAATAAATTATCGGTTGGAATCGATAGGGGGGACCTCTAGGAGGACATTGGTGGTGAAAACCTTTGTCACAGACGATTACCTGGTTGAGAGCATATATTTTTTATGGATTCAAATTTTTTGCCTACTTTTGCCTACTTTTGCCCACTTTTGCCCACTTTTGCCCATGTGGGCAAATTCAAAATTTAAGAATAATGTGGGCAGTGGGCAAAAAAAAAGGTGACGTACCCCCCAGTCAACCTGGCCATCAAGGGAAATGGCACCTCCAACCCTCTCTTGACTTCACAGAAAAAAAGATAGTGCGATAGAGAGAGAGAGAGAGATAGAGAGAGAGAGAGAGGGTGTTGCGGGTTGCGGCTGGTAGGCGGCCTAAATAAGCTGTTAGAAAAGCCTCACACTTGACCGAGGCAGCCCAGAGCTAGGGGAAAGAGCCCATATTACGACGCAATCGCAACAACATCCCGTGGGAAACTCTCCTCGTTTTTTGGGAAAATTTTTTAATTTTCTTTTTCGAACGTGGTAGTAAGACTTCCATAACCAGTCTAGCTTGATTTTAGCAACTATTATCACAACGCTCCCCTCTAACCCCCATGTTTTTCAGTCAATACCCCCTCTAACACCCATGTTTTTTTTCAGTCAATAATCTCCTCTAACCCCCATGTTTTTTTCAGTCAATACTTCCGACTACTCTTCCTGAACAACAACAAAGTGTTGAGTTATGTTGAACTCCAGGGAGTCACTCCTGATTGTGTGGAACTATTGGTCAATTTCGCTTACACCGGAGACCTCAACATTAACTACTCCAGGTAGAGAGAGAGAGAGATAGAGAGAGAGAGAGAGAGAGAGAGAGAGAGAGAGAGATAGGGAGATAGAGAGAGAGAGAGATAGGGAGATATAGAGAGAGATATAGAGAGAATGAGAGAGATAGATAGTAAAATGAAAACGAGAAATGAAGGAAAGGTGTCATACGATGATCTAAACTTAAATCATGAATGATACTTTAACGAATCGCTACCTAAACCCTTGACAGCTCCCCAGTCCCCCTCAATCAGATTGAGACCGACACAGTCGGCTCTTTTTTTTCGCAGCTCCTACCAGTTAACTTAGTAGAAAGAATGGAGTAGGCTACAAGTTGATTAACTGGCAGCTTGTCTAGTGAACAATATGCCTCCCCCCTCAGTGTTGCAGAATAACAAGCGCCAACACATGGTTAACTAACTAGAATCTAGATCTCCCTTCATCTCAAAATACACCTTCTGTTCTGGGTTCTGCAGCAACTGTTAACCCGACAGATCATGAGTTAACCCTCACTCTCTCCCCCATACAGGGTCACAGAAATGCTCTCCGCGGCAAACCTCCTCCACTTTACGGTGGTGGTGGATAAGTGTTGCGAGTACCTGCGGACCCGGGTTACCCCTGGCAACGTGATAAAGATGCGAGAGTTTGTGTATACGCAGGGTCTCACCAAGTTTCAACTATTACTTGACAGGTAAATAAGATCCCTTATTAAAAGTATTATGTTGTTAGAGACTGATTAAATCGGGGGCTAGGATATCAGCTCAATCCGCAAATTCAGGGAGGCTGAGTGCTGACATTACGGATAAATGAGGGATAAATGAGGGATAAATGAGGGATGATTGATATAATGGGAGAGGGGGGACACGAGGAAGTAATAGCCGAGGACTCAAAGGATATAAACTGCTGTCAAGACGAAGCTGGGGCAGGTCAAGATAATATCTATCTTATCCCTATTTATCTTCAACATCTGCATACAATTTTGGATATATATTAAATCTTGGGGGCTGCATTTTGATTTAAGAAATAACCTTGCATTACGTCAAGTAGGGATGGTTAGTGACCCCCTGACTGTTGCTTCCGGCGATCTAAAAATTCGTTAATCCAGCTCCTCATAATTTTCTAGAATTTAGAGTTGAACAAGCTTGATTGAATTGATCATCGACCATGTTTCTCAACCCTCTCATGATCTCTTCCTTCTAGATTCCTACCAACCGATGTGTTAAAAAGATCGCTCGCACAAAATTGAAAATAATTTACCCGCAAAATATTCATCATCATTATTATATGCAAAATTTTGCCCCAAAACATATTATTCCCCTATATCTCTCTCTCGCTCTTCCCCTTACTTGCGTTTGGTTAAGTGCGGCGGCATGCGGCGAGAGCTCCCGTTCGGATGGATTGCGGGTAGGAGGATGGAAAAGAGAGAGGGAGATAGAGAGAGAGAGAGAGAGAGAGAGAGAGAGAGAGAGAGAGAGAGAGAGAGAGACACGGGTGACGCTCGGCCACTTACGGACTGTCAAAATCTTGTGCTTGGGAAAAACTTGGGTGGTCTGCCGCTCCTGACCTCCGGTGCACATATATGGAGCCTGTTCCTCATTCCTCACCCGCATATAACCCACAAGATGGGTCTAAAATTAGCTGTGAACGATCATTCAGTCAGTGAGTCATGTTGGTGTGTGTGTGTGTGTGTGTGTGTAGTCCCCCCCCTCCCCCCTCACCCCGGTCTACAAGTACTGCCCTAATGAATTGCTGCCCGGCCCGGAGCTGCAGATAAGGGAGAGGTCCTGGTTGGGGGTGGCCTAATCTCGTTACCCCAGTTGCCAGTTGACCAAGTCGAGACAGGGCAATTCCCACCTTTCCAGGGCCGTCCACCAACCACACAACAAAACACAGGTCACGTGGTCCAGGGAACCAATCAAAAGTGGGCATACCCAACACGTGATCCTAATTTGAACCAATGGAACGGCGAGAAGTTATCTGAGTTGACCAGACTAGTAATGTAAACCTCTCTCTCTCTCAGCTCTCTCTCTCTCTCTCTGTCTTGGATTGTCTCCTTCGTTTCCCTCTAACAAGGAACAATTCACAGCTCAACCTCGGTCCCATATCAGCCAATTCACCAATCACTGTTTCTCTCTCTCTATCTCTATCTCTCTCTCTCTCTCTCTCTCTCTCTCTCTCTCTCTCTCTCTCTCTCTCTCTCTCTCTCTGTTTATCTCTCTATCTCTCTCTCTCTCTGTTTATCTCTCTCCCTTCCTTCCTCTTACTCCATCATCTGTCTCTCTTACTAGACTGTCATTCCAAAAAATTAAAAATTTGTTTTCATGCAACCAAGCTTTCTCTTTCTTGTCCTTGAGGCAAAAACTGGAAATCTCAAATTCGAAGAAAACTTCAAGTTAACCAGATGACCTTGTCATTCTCTCTCTCTCTCTCTCTCTCTCTCTCCACAAGTTAACTCCCCCCAATTTCCCATTCTTGACATGCTGAACCACCAAATTAGTAGTTAAACTGTAGCAGTTGGTTTACCCCGGAGCTGAATCCGCGAAGAAATAATCGGTTAACGACCCTTCAAATGGTTGAGAGAGAGAATATATTATATGCCTCACCAATTTCCATTTTTACAAATTAAATGATTTTCACTCCAACTGACAGCTTAATACTGATTCATCAACTGTATAAATCGCACTGCAGTTATAGTTTAATCCTTAGTTTCCGAAAATGACCCTATTGTCCCCCCCCTCAAATCTCAATCACTTTAAATGCTTTCTTTTACCCATTATTTTAATCACATGTCATTGTTCCCCAATTGAAGACATTTCATGTCACAGAATCTAAACCTCCCCATGGTATACTTCCAGCTCGTTTCAACATATTCCCCCCGCAGATACATCTACAAAAACTGGCCTGCCATTATCAAGGAGGAGGAGATATACGATGCCCGACCGGAGACACTCCTTCACTTTCTAGGACAGGACGAGCTAGTAGTGGAGAATGAGACTGATGTGTATACTGTTATTATCGGTTGGGTCAGAAAGAGTCCTCTTTACAGACAGGTTTGTTATATTCTAACCCTCGCTTTACAGGGTCTAGCTAGGCAGGTCGGTGCTAGTGTAAACTAGACTGTCTAGTAGAGGGGGTTGAAGCTAAATTGAGCTTGCTCAATGTGTGTGTTTACTAAACTAGACTAGTTGGGATTGTTCGTAATATCTTTTATAATAAATAAGCGCGGACACAGTGTCGGGCGACTAAAAGACAGGTTGGGATATTATGAAGTGAAATCAAAGATTTTAGGCCACTGGGTTTGAAATCATGGCAATATTTTTGTAATTGTATGTTCGCAAAAGGCAAGCTTCCCCTCGTCCGACCCGAAGTTGGAATCATATGGGTTTAGTTTGTCGAACCGGCAAGTTGCTAACATTTTCAAATCTTCACTACTTCTCAAATGATCCCATACTTTCAGTCTAATCCCAAAATCCTATTTAAAATAGAGACAAAAATAACGGCACCAAACTGTGAAATGCCCTTGCATTAGTGCGAGTAGAATAAAATCAATTTTCTATCTAAAGGCCGAGTTTATAGCAAGAAAGGACTATTTTACAACGAATTCTCTGGTTAGTATGGTAACCAACTCCGTTGTCATGGTAAATCAATCGAACTCTATCGAGTTCTATCGCCAGCAACTGGATGAAAATTTATCCATTTCATTATGCACAATGCACAGGCTTTGGTTACGAAGTTACCCCTTGCCAGCGTGTGTACGCGAAGGTCGCCCGGCGACAGAGTGTGAGGTGTCTTCGATACCAAGCACAGGCTTGTGTAACAAAAAGGGGCGTTTTTATAGCTTATTGTTCATCATAACCTGAAATAAATAATTTTCATTACTTTCACAAAGGCTCAAAGTTTGAATATCAAATTTGCCAAAATTGTGCAGGGGCCACCCCAAAATTAATCTCTAAGTAATTAATTAATTAATTTTGACTATTCCCACTTTCTGTAGATTATATTATATGTTTTATGCATGAAGAACATTCCTAGAAAGTTTCAAGTCGATATTTTAAGCAGAACGGAAAATATAATTTAGTGCATGGGCAAACAAAATGGTGCAAGGGCACATGTTCAGGGGAAATTTGCACAAATTGTGCAAGGGCAAATTTTGATTAATTTGCCTATAATTAATTACCTAATTGATATATTAATCATACGGCTCTTCTAGTACTCGTAGTTATGCTACTAGAACATGCATAGAAAGTTTCGTGTCAAAATATTAAACGGTGTGGACACAGTTCGATCATAAAATTGGTGCAAGGGCTGCCCTTGCACCATTTGCCCTTGCACATTGCCTGCCCTTGCACCAAATTCCATTTTTTGCACGGCTCTAACTAACTAATTAATTAATTTTGACTATTCCCACTTTTCGAACATCATCTTTTATGATTGAAGAACATTCCTACAAAGTTTCAAGTCGATATTTTAAGCAGAACGGAAAATAGAATTTGGTGCAAGGGCGCGGTGCAAGGGACAGAACACGCAATGTGCAAGGGCACGGTGCCCTTGCACCATTTTTAATTACCTATAATTAATTAATTAATTAAAAATTCAAAAATCCGCCAACGTCATGACACAAAGGAATACTACAAGAACATGCCTACAAAATTTCAAGTCGATATCTCAAACGGTGTGGCCACAATCGTTGACATGTTTTTTGCCCCCCCCCCCCCCCCCCCAAAAAAAGACCTTTCTTTGTTCTTAATAGGGCCGGCATTTTTGGGTTTTTGTGCAAGGGCAAAAAATTTTTTTTTCTTTTTTTCGTTTTTTTGCTGTTTTCTTCGGGTCGGAGGTGCCTGCCGGCACCTAAATAAGACCCCTCCCCCCTCTACCATTTTCACCCCATGTCAAAATTTCATTTTAAATTCTATTTTGTCCCCTTTTTTAATCTCCAGGGTCAATTGTCGTCCGACGGGCTGGCTTATCAGTATACTACCTCTTTCTCATTTTCTCACTTTTGAGCCTGTGCGTACCAGGTCGTGCTAGGGGGAGCGATCAGTGAGTCTAGTGGTCAATTGGCGTCCTAATTTTATTATTCTCTCCCTATCTCTCCCTCTCTCTCAGCCCCTCTCCCTCCATCCCTATCTTAGCTTTGATAGAGATCGACGAGAGTGTGAATTGATAGACCAGGTAGGACAATAGCCAGATTCCTTACAGTAACCGAAGAAGAACCTCTCCCAAATCAAAATCTTTGGCACAAGAACATTTTGCCCCCTTTTTTATTTCTGCAAAAACCTATGTGTAAAACAAAGGAAACGATCGATTTTTTTGTTAATAAGCTCTCAAAAATATTTGATACACAAGATTTCATTCTGACATCATACCGACCGATACAAGTAAACAACCAATAAGAACTCAGTATTTAGGTCACGTGACTGGTTATTAGCCAATCAGGGACCAGTATATACATATTTCCCACACAATATGAGAGCCTCACGCCGAGTTTCTCGTAACGACCAAACCATGTCAACTAGCTCCCTGGTCCCTGTCAGGTCAATGAGCTCTGACCACGGTTCTCGAATCTCGTGCGCTCCTTCAAATTTGAAAGAAATGAGAATATATAGGGCCAGGCCAATGCTCTGACAGCAGCTCCCTCCTAATTTATAAACCATCAGCTGCAGTGGAGATTGGAGAAGCTCTTTCTGAAATTGAGTCGCGTGACACTGTGTCCGCGCTACACTCAAACCCCCACCACCCCCCGAATAGTATGGTTATTTTCTCCGAAACAACAATTAGTGACCTAATAACCTCTCCCCTCTCCCCCAGCTTTATGTTGGCGCTCAAACACCCTTCACACCTAACCTCTCCCCTCTCCACCACCACCCCCACCCCCCGAATAGATATGGTTATTTTCTCCGAAAAACAAGTGACCTAATAAACTCTCCCCCAGTTGTATGTTGGCGAGCTACTTCGGAAGGTCCGGCTGGTCCAGTTGAACCCCCAGTTCATCCTGGACAACATCGAGAGCGAGGACATTATCCGGCAACACAGGGAGTGTGAGGCTCTCCTACATAGAGCCAAGAACCACTTTCTCCTCCCCGAAAGAGATCACGGTCTGGAGGAGTATCACTTTAGAAAGAGGTAATTGTGTTTCAGTTATTTTCTTCCCAGTTTTTTCCCCACGATATATGTGAGCCGTTGTAAGTCAGTTTTTCCCCATTATGGTCTTGATAGAGAGTAAATTTCTTCCTAACTTTGTATCCCGCTCTGATTGTTTTTCAGTGGCAGTAGCTATCTCAATTGATCTGAATCTGTCACCCCATCATATGAACCCTGTTATAGTTCTCTCAAGTAACCCAAAAAATAGCCATGCTAATAATCTTTCCAGGAAACGAAGGCAAAGTATCTGCCTCCTCTCGAAGAGATCATCATCGGGGGGTGATGCTGCAGTTCACCGGTATAATTCTAGCTCTACTACTGAGTTGACCCGATCACCGCCCCTCACCGATTGTGCCCTGGTGAACTGCAACAAGACCGTCTATGCCATTGGAGGTAGGTTTGTGACTCGGTGGTGGGGTGTATTATTGGGAGGTTTGTGACTCGGTGATGGGGTCTGTTTTGGGAACGGGGTTTGCGGTAACGTATATGGGATGGTCTGAACTGGAGCATTGCTTATAATGAACTAGAAAAGGGGGTTGGGTCGAGAGATTCTTCTTCGTCTTCTGGGGTGAGAGATGTTTGGGTGGTGGGAAAACGGTTATCTGGTATAATTGGGGAACTTATCTCTGACAAATGTAGCGGCACCGGGTACTATTTTTAGAAAGTGATTCTGGGTTCAAGATCTATTTTAGTAGTTGAAGTGATGCACCTTATTAACATTGACCAGCAGCTTTATTCTCTCCTGCAGGGATGGAGGGAAAGAATGTCTCGCAAAAGATTCTCCGACTCGATACCTCGAGCAAGCAATGGATTGAAGAAAATTCGTGTCAGTTATCCATACCCAGAGTGAAGGTATGTAATTGACAGCCTATTTTTTGATCTCACGGTATACACCTTATCCCTTTCTGAGCGAGAGAGAGAGAGAGAGAGAGAGAGAGAGAGAGAGAGAGAGAGAGAGAGAGAGAGAGAGAGAGAGAGAGAGATGGATAGGAGCTATTGTCTCACAACCTGTAACATACTTATCTTTCAATTTTTCTAGCGGTCTCGTCCGGTCAAAGCCAATTTGTCGGGGACCATCGTTCCTTTTCCCATCTCTCTCTTTCTCTATCGTTCTCTCTCTCTCTCACCCAGCTTCATATTGAAGGAGTTACAGAGTCTCTCCCATCCTATACATTGATTGGCGACCAGTCAAAGTAAGGGCCGCCCCGAGACTCTCGCCCGTATTGGTTCTTGTAGCAACAACAGTTACAGAAGTTTTTGGATTGAGAAAAAGAAAAAGAGGGAGGAGAATAGGAGAAGGGAGAGAGAGAGGAGAGAGAAGAGGGAGAGAGAGAGAGAGAGAAAAGAGAGAGAGAGAGAGAGAGAGAGAGAAGAGAGAGAGAGAGAGACGAGAGAGAAAGAAAGTAGAGAGAGAGTAGGAGAGAGAAGAGAGGAGAGAGGAGAGAGAGAGAGAGGAGAGAGTATCGAGAGATGAGAGGAACGAGAGAGAGCTCGAGAGATAGGCCTCACGAGCTCTCTCTCTCTTATCTCACTATCGTTCTCTTCTCTCTTCCTCTTCTCTTCTTTCCCACCCCATATTCATCCTCAGTTGCACATATACCCCACACGCCGACTACTACATTTTAGTGTTTTGACAAAAACGACAAAGAGAGAGAGAGAGAGAGAGAGAGAGAGAGAGAGAGAGAAAGAGAGATGGATAGATAGAGGTATGAGAACAGGGCACCAAGAGAGGGTGTATGTGCGGGGTATGATAATTTGTCGGGTGCCCTCCAACTTGTCAAATAGTGTCGCGTGTTCGTGCCCATATATCACGTGACATGCCCATTGGTCCTGCACGGGGGTATGGGGACCGGAAAAGGGTCAACCCGGCAGGAGTGGCTTGCGGAGGGTGAGGTAGAAAGAAAGAGAGATACAGAGAGAGAGAGAGAGAGAGAGAGAGAGAGAGAGAAGAGAGAGAGAGAGAGAGAGAGAGAGAGAGAGAGAGAGAGAGAGAGAGAGAGAGAGAGAGAGATGATGATGATGATAATGATAGTTTCAAAAGGACACGACAGCATTGTTTGGCTCATCGCGTTGTAGCTCACTTATGTTCTGAGAACAATGCCCTGATTTCCTATACGTCCTTATACTGACACCAGGAAAGAACAGGAGTGCTCCAACATTGTCCTCTCTCTCTCTCTCTCTCTCTCTCTCTCTCTCTTTCTCTCTCTCTCTCTCTCTCTCTCTCTCTCTCTCTCTCTCTCTCTCTCTCTCCCTCTCTCCCTATCTTTGTCCCATTAGACACAAATGAATATCAGGAAACCCCCACTTTTGCAGGGAACAGCGGTCCAGATTGGCTCCCAACAAATCGTGATAATGGGTGGCGAAACTCCAGCAAGTGAAGGAGGGACGGTGCCCCTGACTTCGGTGGAATGCATTGACGTAACGAGTGGGGTGGTGACGGCCCTACCTAGCCTCCCCTCACCCGTGATAGGGAGTCCTTCAGCTGCCCTCCTTGGAGATAACATCTTTTTAATGGGAGGTACGATCTCGTTATGTTAACTAATTATAAGAGCTCTTAGATCCTCTTTAATGATGTTAATCAATTAGAGGTCTTACTGGAATTACCGAATGATTGAGAGAGGTTGAAAGAAAGTAGGAAAATGGAAAACTTGAAACTGAGCGGGTTCAAAAGTTTACCCATGAAAATAACTAAATAGCTGGAGGGAGATCAATCTAAAAAGTGGCCCTGAGCGCTATCTGAGACCGTGCATACAGTACCTTCAGATTCATAATTAAATTACACCAACATGTATCATTGCCACAAAAACTCGCAGACATACCCATATATCTTATCCCATAGAGGTACCTAGCTAACACGTCCCTTTTATCCCCTAGAGGTACCCAACTAACACGTCCCTTTTATCCCATAGAGGTACCCAACTAACACGCCCATTTTCAGAGGTACCTACTGGCCAGCACATGGTATTTCTATTCAACAAAACCCGGAACAACTGGGAAGCCCTACCACCGCTACCCCGACGAGCTGTTCTATGTTGTCCAATGGATGAGACGGTCTTGGTGATGGAGGAAAATGGAGCCCTTCTAGCGTAAGTTTAGTACTGTCATGTGTTTTAGTACTGTTTTATTACTGCTATGTGTTGGAAACATATTTGAAACTCTGTCACGTGTTGTTTTGACTGATAACGGTTAGCTGATTACCAGGAACCGACCGAAACAAGTAAACAACCAATCAGAACTCGTTGTTTAGGTCACGTGACTGGTTATCAGCCAATCAGGGACCAGTATTTCCTGATTCGGTCGGTTCCTGTTTGACATCCATCACGGTTAGCTGATTACGCTCCTGCCAGATTCTTGTTCGATCACATGAAGCATTAAAATCACTGAATATACAGTAAAGGGGCGATACTTCCCCACCCCATGTTTAACATCACACCTATCATGGCAACATGCACCTGAAATCGCTTGATGTCAAACAATTCTCCAGAATGAGCTGAGAGATGTTCATACTTTTACAATCACATGTCATATTTTTGCTACCCTGATGATCTCTCTCAGAGCGCATTTTGAAATAAAATGACGCTGTGAACCACACAACTACCCTGGTAAACACCCATTTTGAGAGTCATATATGAGACACCAATATATAACCAATAAACCACATGTTGCAAGCACAAAATATGAAATTACATAATTCATATACCTACAGTGCCTTGAGTTACCCAAACTAGAAAGTAGAATCCCCCAAACTAGAATCCCCCAAGCAAGAATCCCTCTATCCCACAGCTAAAACCTCTCTTTCTTCACACAACTAACACCTCTATCTCTCCACATACAGACTGGAAGGAGATCGATGGGAACAAGTTCCACAGCAGACCACCCTACCTGATGGGGTAAAGATAACCTCTGCATTACACGTGGAACAAGGCACGATATTCGCTATCACAACAACCACTAATTCCCATGAAGTATCCATACGGGAGCTGTGTACTACCACCAGGACCTGGGCTGTAATTGGAGACCCTGTTTCCGTGTTAGGGGATTCCGGGGTCGCGCAAATGTGCCTGCTATGAAAATAAATAGGTGTACTATAACTGTGCTGGTTAGCGAGAAAAACGATAGACAAAGACTGAGAGAGAGAGAGAGAGAGAGAGAGAGAGAGAGAGAGACAGAGAGAGACAGAGAGAGAGAGAGAGAGAGAGAGAGAGAGACAGAGAGAGAGAGAGAGAGAGAGAGAGAGAGAGAGAGAGAGAAAGAGAGAGAGACAGAGTTTAGGCGTAACTAGTTTGTTTCTTTGCGTGTGTGTCTGTATGCCGTACTGCGTCTGTACGTATGTATGTTTTAATTTTTAAAACATATTATATTCTACAATTTACTTTTCCTTTGTTGATTAAATACAATTATATAGACACGAAATATATATTGTTGGATGAGTATTTCTCCACCGTAAACAGATATTGTGTTTTCAATTGTATTTGGGATCATGGTGGATACTGGCGGAAGTCTGTCGCCATGGCAACAGAATGCTTGTTTGGATTCAGTTCCCAAAACTGCTGATGATGATGAGGTCGACATTCCTTTACCAACAAGGTGAGCTGCTCGATATACTGTTCATAACCATGTACTGTCTTAGTCTATAAGCCCGATACTGTCTTGTTGAATAAGGGGCTGTCTGCCGTCTGGCGCCGCGACCCCATCTGAGCGCACCGTCGAATCAAATGGGGCGCCGCCATACAGGTAAAGGGTAAGGTGTGTGTGTGTGCGTGTGCGTGTGGGGTAAGGTCCTTTGCCCCTCACTCAACAAATACTACTGCCCATGATACTACATTCTAACCCGGTCGCTCAAAGTCAAAAGTCAAGGTCCAGGTCTCTCCCAATCATTGGGTATCTGTCAGGCCAATGCTCTGACCACAGTTCTCGCGCACTCCGAGAATGGGTCAGGCCAATGCTCTGACAGTTGGGTATGCCTGCGGTGCTTATCTCCGATTGAAGTCCGAAGCCACTCCGTGCCGAAGTACTAAACTTGCAGTCTGGGGACCAGCCCTACGTGCAAGGGAGTGTGACTTTCCAGCAGTTGCTGTACCAATTTATAGCTCGGTCAACTAGACGGTCCCGAACCCGAGACCTTCTGCATGGGAGGCGAGTGTGTTACCAGTGGTGTGATTGGGGAACTAGGCTTGGCATTATTTTGGCATTATTTTAGCATTATTTTCTCTAAAAGCACTGGAAATTAGATTCGCATATTCGTGGGTTTTTGACACTGGGGTTACCACTACACCACCCAGCCGCTTGTAGTGGGAAAACGGTAATGGAAAACGGAGATACAGTAAGACGACGCGCAACCGTGGCCAATCAGGGTGCTAGTACGTGCTGAACAAATGGACTTTTTGCCGCACGTTATGCAAAGTGTGCGTCTCATTACTGTATTTCCATTACGGTAATATGCGACTACAAGCAGCACTGATAGGATCAGTATTGGTGGAGATCCAACCCCTTACTCAACAAGTAAGATGAGTAATGGATTGGGGCGTTAGTTAGTCACTGCATCTAACACTTAGCAGGCGGGGTTTAGCTGTCTAGCGCCGCAGATTTAACAAGCCAATGCTCTGCTGTCAGAGCATTGGCCTGACCCATTCTCGTTTCTCTCAAATTTGGAGCGCGTGAGAACTGTGGTCAGAGCGAGAACTGTGGTCAGAGCGAGAACTGTGGTCAGAGCATTGGCCTGACAGATGCTCTGACCAGAGTTCTCGTTCGCTCCCTGCCTGGCGCCGCGCGACCCTATCTGAGAGCACTGTTGAATCAAAACGGGGTCTGACGGCGCCAGAAAGTCCCAGAATCTCAGACCTGGCGCGACCCCCGCACACAGGTGTCGGTTCCGCCCCAAAAAGGGTTGTTCCTTTCAAGGGATGTTACACGCGATCCACTGGACCGATTTGCTACTACATACAAATTGGTTCTAATATACTGGAAAATACCCGAGAATTTTGTCTGTCAACAAGAAGTGGGTCAAAATTGACACTGAAGTCAAATCTATAATCTGACTTCCGAGAGTTTCTGCATCACTCCCATGCGGTTGGGAGATATGTTAATGCAATTAGCTTTGATGCTGGGTATTTTCCACTTTCCAGTACTATCTGATGTATATACTCACAAGTATGATGTATGATGTATACTCACAAGGCCTCAACCTATCTCCCAATATCTTCAGACTCAGTCTAAACCTCTTGGGAGTGGTACAAAAACTCTCGGAAGCCAGATTATAGATTTGACTTCAGTGTCAATTTTGACCCACTTCCTGTTGACAGACAAACTTCTCGGGTATTTTCCAGTATATTAGGACCAATTTGTAGTCTTTTGCGACAAACCGGATGACAAATCAGTGGATCGCGTGCAAGATCTCTTGAAAGTCACGACCCTTTTTTAGGGGGCGGAGCCTACACCTGTATGCGGGGGTGGCGCCAGGTGTCTATATGTCACCAAGTCCTTCTTAAACTAGGAAGTCGGTATATAGACTTTTTAGGTGGTCTAGATATTGAAATAATTCACGACGTAGCTGCAGGCAAAGGCCCGAGACTAAATAGTTTTTTTTCCGCCAAATTATATCAGATCACTATTTTCTGACCAATGAAGTAAATCACTGCTATATTATGTTCCTTACCGATACTCAACAGCAAGCTATATCCCGTGACTAGAGCAGACTAAAAAAACATATCGAACAATTCTTTTCACAACGAAATAATAATACAGCCACAGTTTACTGTCAGCTTGAGCACTTTTTGCCGGAAACCAGTTGGATCCTAGATGGAACAATTATTTTCCAAAAAGAAAGAGCAATTATTTTTTGAGTTTTAAAATACTGCTTCGGTAATGATTCGTACAGGTTCCCGCGGAATATTGATCCTGCATAATTCATTGTTTCTTTCATGTTTGTTTTTCTCGCAATCTCTCCGCGTCGTAAATGTCACCAAAGGCTTTGTTGGGCCACTCTGTGAGACGAAGAAACTCTGTAAGAGCATTGGCCTGACAGACGAAATCCCTGCAATACCCCTTGCACCTCGGCTGGTTCATGTTTTTTGTTGTATTGTTCATACTACTGGAAGCATTTCGAGCCGACTGAGGACGGGGGTCCTTGTTTCACCTGCTTTCACCATGGGTATTTTGCCTAGCTTATGCTTATTTTTTCTGGTTCTGTAATACTGCTCATGGCGAGGTTTTTAAAGGTGTTAACAGCATTTTTTGAGTGAAGCACGAGTGGGATTTTTTGTTTAAGCACGAGTGTTGCAGTTTTAGTAATTATACGGACACTTTTCTACCATCTAATTTGGACATTTTCAACCATTATCAGTCTGTTATATCATCTGGAAATTTATGTGAGCCGGGAGTGTTTAATTCAGTATAACCAGTGTGATACTAATATGTTTAGATTATATTCCTGAAGTAACCGCTCAGATCGCCTCTCAGTGTCAGGGTTAGCTATGCTACCCTGGCCAGCTGTGAGGTAAGGGCGGCATACAAGTATCTTTATTATTATTATTATTATTACTATTATTATTTTTGTGCTTTTTAGTGGTAGATGAGAAGAACTATAAACCCTTGAAGGAGTCTCTTTAGTCTTCTACCATCCCATTTAGTGGACAGACATCCTAAACTCTGCCACCATATATTCACTTGTTGAGTGGGAATTAGGATCTGGTACACTAAGTCGGAACCTCCTATGCTATGATAACAACATAGAGATAACATCGACTGCAGAATAGCAGTAGAGCTTAAACAAGGCCGGGGAAAGGAAACTCTATGTTTCCAACCCTTAATCTCAACCAATGGAGACGGCCTCCAAGGAGAAGAAGCAGTAGAGCATGGTTTGTACAATAAGCGTCATTTCACCTCTACTTCAGTATATATTGTATAGGACGGTGTGTAATTGTTTCCTGTTTTTACCTGTAGGCCTATAACACTGCACTAGTCGTATAGGTGTTCCGATATTGTTCAGTGTAGTTATACATAGTACCTATACTCGCATCTTCTGCTGCACATAGTACCTATACTCGCATCTTCTGCTGCACATAGTACCTATACTCGCATCTTCTGCTGCACATAGTACCTATACTCGCATCTTCTGCTGCACATAGTACCTATAATACTCGCATCTTCTGCTGCACATAGTACCTATACTCGCATCTTCTGCTGCACATAGTACCTATACTCGCATCTTCTGCTGCACATAGTACCTATACTCGCATCTTCTGCTACACATAGTACCTATACTCGCATCTTCTGCTGCACATAGTACCTATACTCGCATCTTCTGCTGCACATGTTCCTATACTCGCATCTTCTGCTGCACATGTTCCTATACTCGCATCTTCTGCTGCACATGTTCCTATACTCGCATCTTCTGCTGCACATGTTCCTATACTCGCATCTTCTGCTGCACATAGTACCTATACTCGCATCTTCTGCTGCACATGTTCCTACTGCGGGGGTATTGGAAATAATATGAGCTGCTGTTAAACAAACACTATCTGCAGTTGTTTGGTTTGGTTTTCACATAGTAGATGGGACTGTAAACAGTACTCACACGGCCAAGCTTCGACCGTGCGAAACACCACCATAGCTGTACCTACATGGGCATCCTTTAGAAGTCGCCACCCTTTGCAACTTAGCTGTGTTGTTTTACTTTGATTCAGTTGTTACACACTCTTTCTGGTGTGCCTCGACACGACACACACATTGATGAGTAACACGTATACTCTGTCAGGCCAATGCTCTGACCACAGTTCTCGCGCGCTCCGCGAGAGAAACGAGAATGGGTCAGGCCAATGCTCTGAAAGGAGAGAAACGAGAATGGGTCAGGCCAATGCTCTGACAGGAGAGAAACGAGAATGGGTCAGGCCAATGCTCTGACAGTCTGACAGGGTATACTCAACAGCATCCGTTAGGGATCAGGAACCGACCGAATCAGGAAATACTGGTCCCTGATTGGCTGAACCAATCACGTGACCTAAATAACGCGTTCTGATTGGTTGTTTACTTGTTTCGGTCGGTTCCTGTTAGGAATCTGTCGTATTGTTGCTACATTATTTGCCTAGCTCGACCCTCTTTTCGGGAGAAATGTAAACGATGGGTTAGAACAACAGATTGTTGGGTAATGGGTGTGATTTATAGCAACAGATCTATCAATTAAATCAACAGATCTCTACCAATTAAATCTACCGACCTATAATGTAGTGATAAAACGAGATATGGCGAGGAGACTTAGTATGGCAGTGACACAGCGGTTCCTGAATAGACCCGGAGGGAATATGTCAAATGTGCCACTGTGAGTAGTACCATCATGCCAATAGGGTCAGGCCAATGCTCTGACAGTACCATATCATGGTTCTGGCCAATACCAATAGGGTCAGGCCAATGCTCTGACAGTACCATACCATGGTTCTGGCCAATGCCAATTATAGGGTCAGGCCAATGCTCTGACAGTACCATATCATGGTTCTGGCCAATACCAATAGGGTCAGGCCAATGCTCTGACAGTACCATCACATGGTTCTGGCCAATGCCAATAGGGTCAGGCCAATGCTCTGACAGTACCATATCTGAGTATGGCAGTGACTCAGCGGTTCCTGAATAGACCCGGAGGAAATATGTCAAATGTGCCACTGTGAGTATAGTACCATATCATGGCCAATGCCAATAGGGCCAGGCCAATGTGCCACTGTGAGTAGTATACCATCATGGTTCTGGCCAATACCAATAGGGTCAGGCCAATGCTCTGACAGTACCATCATGGTTCTGGGTTGAGACGCGTAGAGTGCAGTTCCTATCTCTGGGATAAAATACCTAGCTGGGTATAGAGCCGGAAAAAGTAGCATTGATCAACCCTTTTATGCATATATTCAGCATGATCAGCCCGTATTCGATTCCCAAAACTTATATCACACACCTATCACACACGTATATCACACACGTATATGTAATGTTCTCACGCACAATTTCCAGAAGAAGACAACAAGTGAAATTGTCCTAACTCGATATTTGAAAGTTACAATACTAGGCGTAGACACACACACACACGCAACGTGTATTAACATGGTGGTATATTGGGAGTCAAGTTATTTTTGTTGCATTATGTACTTGAACAATACTAATACTGAGTATACTGAACAGTTCAGTATATACGTCCTTGCAAATACAACTTTATACTTTATACCACAAATGGGTCTTTATCTCTCTACGAAGTACAATGTTTGTTTGTCTCTAGCTACATTTCTCTCTATACTATGTGGAAAATGACTAAAGCGGATCGAGGCCCGCCGCACAATTCGAGCCGTGATGTGATCCTTACAGTGCAAGCTGACATCACGGCCCAAATTGTACAAGTTGCACATTCAGGACCGCCCTATGCATGGTTCACGACCCAAAACCAGTCCCTGCCGCACACATTGGCCGCAGCATAAAATCACGTGCTTTTCCTGTTTGATTATAGGCTCCCGAAAGTACCGGTAACGTGCATAACGGTCCGCCTTATTCATTTTCCAGGGACTATATAGCTGCCATGTCATACGTATCATTATTCAATCGAATGTTTTGATAGTCCGAATGTTTCCGTGTCACTTTCCCGTCATAGTGTCGAATTTTAAAAATCATGTTTATGTAGATTGGTATTAGGTAGGATTAGGAAACACGCGTTACCTAGCAACCCCCATGTCGTCTCCATGGTAACAACATGGGGACCATGGGGGCTACTATTACTATTATAGGTGTGAGTCATTTATCGTTCTACACTTTACCAATACGCACCCTGTTTAATGTTATACTGATTTGAGAATCTAATTACTTTTGTCCGAATTTCTCATCTGGTCATTACTAAATGGGATTTTGCAGTTGGTTTTTAATGCACCCATAATTCGTTTGACAAACTGCCATTAGTGTGCTGCCATTTGTGTGCATGTCTACTTTTTTACTGCACCATACAGCTCTACATGAAAAGGTAACAATGGACCTCTCTGTCAGGTCAACATAGCTCTTGAACTTATTGAATCGTCATACAATTTCCTATTAAATCTGGGAAAACAGTTATTTTGTTCAAAACTAGGGCGCAGGGAAACAGGTTGAGCAAGAAAACAGTACAGTTATATAGGATTCAGAATAGCTTATTTGGGCTGTTTAGTACCAGTTATAGTTGCTATAAGCGGATTACCATGTGAATTGTGATCCAGAAAGAAGAGTCCGGGGAATTTCACTAGCGTAATCGGTTCCCCTCATGACAGATTGCATGTGCTTTATCATACGAGATCGGCAGTGTGGGCGTCGCTACAGTCCTACTTACTATTTAATCCCCCTAGATACTATTTAATCCTCCTAATTACTATTTACCCCCCCCCCCCCCTAATTAACCTCTACCCCCCCCCCCCACAGCCCGAGTAGTCTGGACACCAAGAAGAGGGATGTATTTCTCAGACCAGGCCGAGATATCACCCCCTAATTACTATCTAACCCCCTAATTACCCCCTAATTAACCCCTCCCCCCCCCACAGCCCGAGTAGTCTGGACACCAAGAAGAGAGATGTGTTCTCAGACCAGGCCGAAATATCACCCCCTAATTACTATCTAACCAGTAACCCCCTAATTACCCCCTAATTAACCCCTCCCCCCCCACAGCCCGAGTAGTCTGGACACCAAGAAGAGAGATGTGTTCTCAGACCAGGCCGAGATATCACCCCCTAATTACTATCTAACCCCCTAATTAACCCCTAATTAACCCCTCCCCCCACAGCCCGAGTAGTCTGGACACCAAGAAGAGGGATGTGTTCTCAGACCAGGCCGAAATATCACCCCCTAATCACTATCTAACCCCCTAATTAACCCCTAATTAACCCCCTCCCCCTCCCCCCACAGCCCGAGTAGTCTGGACACCAATAAGAGGGATGTGTTCTCAGACCAGGCCGAGATATCACCCCCTAATTAATATCTAACCCCCTAATTAACCCCTAATTACCCCCTAATTAACCCCTCCCCCCACAGCCCGAGTAGTCTGGACACCAAGAAGAGGGATGTGTTCTCAGACCAGGCCGAGATATCACCGTGGAACGCTGTGTCAGTTCGAAGGGATGGGAAACAACATAAGTTCACCAGGAAGTCCAGGTGGCGCTACCTGATGGGCACCATGCCAGAGCTACAGACATCCATACAGCGATACCCTATACTACTAGGTAAGTTAACTGACATCCATACAGCGATACCCTATACTACTAGGTAAGTTAACTGACATCCATACAGCGATACCCTATACTACTAGGTAAGTTAACTGACATCCATACAGCGATACCCTATACTACTAGGTAAGTTAACTGGCATCCATACAGCGATACCCTATACTACTAGGTAAGTTAACTGACATCCATACAGCGATACCCTATACTACTAGGTAAGTTAACTGACATCCATACAGCGATACCCTATACTACTAGGTAAGTTAACTGACATCCATACAGCGATACCCTATACTACTAGGTAAGTTAACTGACATCCATACAGCGATACCCTATACTACTAGGTAAGTTAACTGACATCCATACAGCGATACCCTATACTACTAGGTAAGTTAACTGACATCCATACAGCGATACCCTATACTACTAGGTAAGTTAACTGACATCCATACAGCGATACCCTATACTACTAGGTAAGTTAACTGACAGATCCATACAGCGATACCCTATACTACTAGGTAAGTTAACTGACATCCATACAGCGATACCCTATACTACTAGGTAAGTTAACAGACATCCATACAGCGATACCCTATACTACTAGGTAAGTTAACTGACATCCATACAGCGATACCCTATACTACTAGGTAAGTTAACTGACATCCATACAGCGATACCCTATACTACTAGGTAAGTTAACTGGTTGTGTCATCATGAGAAACCGAGTGCTATAATCCCATACTCAACCCCAATTACTCAACAATTATAGCTGGTATATACCAACTGTAGACAGTGATGGAAAAATGATGCATGATTTTGAGTTGTCCGTCATCATAAAAATAACAATCATCACCTCCCTCCCAGTGTTGGTTGGCTTTTTCCGTGCCCTGGGCCTCTGGATGGGTGTAAGTAACCCCTTTCTGGGGCTGTGTGTGTTGCTTGCCAGCGCCCTGGACACGTGGTATAATGTGTTATACATGTGCTGGAGTGTGGTTTGGTTCATGTTGTGGAGCTGGTTGTTCGGGGTGCAGAAGGAGCTGATATACAATGGGCTATACCCCAGCCAAGGTAAATAATATTGGGGAAATGAGCCATTCGAATTAAATTCAACTGTGGTGGCAATGCCACAGCCCTAAAAGTCACCGTGTTTTCTTGAATAATATGATCTACGGAACAGAGCCACACAAGGGGTATATCCCCAGTCATATAATAAGCAGGAACCGACCGAAGCAGGTAAATAACCAATCAGAATTCGTTATTTAGGTCACGTGACTGGTTATCAGCCGGAGGGGGGCCGGCTGAAGTTTTTGAAGTTTTTGAAGTCAACTTCAAAAACTTCAAAGAGAAACTTAGGGTGGAAAACTTCAAAAACTTCAAAAACTTCAAAAACTTCAAAAACTCATATCTCCTAAACCGTTGGAGATAGGACCTATGTTGCTTCATAACTCTTATATAAACTCGAGGCCGCTGATGATTTTGGTGTCCATATTTTTTTCACTACTCCCTTAATAAAAAATTTGCATTTTGTGAAACTGGCAAAAAGGGTGTGGCCCAAAAAAAATTTTGAAAATTTACTTAATAATTTTTAAACACTTTCTTAGCATTTTCTAGGCAACTTTTTGAGTTATAGAATGAAAATGAAATCTGTTTTTACAAAAACTTTAAATTTTTTACACCAAATTGTGCCGTGGATTTCATGGCTAGGAATCATTGTAGATATCCTAATTTGTGGTAGAAAAAGGGCAGACAAGGACGGATAACTTTGCCACAATATGTATTAAGCATGAAACTAACCTAAACAAGTGTAATAATAGTCACTGATAGCACATAAAAGTAGTTTAGAGTTTTTGAAGTTTTTGAAGTTTTTGAAGTCAACTTCAAAAACTTCAAAAACTCAAAAAGTAGGGTGGAAAACTTCAAACTTCAAAAACTTCAGCCGGCCCCCCCCCCCCCTATCAGCCAATCAGGGACCAGTATTTCCTGACTCGGTCGGTTCCTGATAATAAGTTGGTCTTTTCAGCCTCAAACTACATACACCTCCACACGGAAGAAAACGCGGGAAAAGTGAGCTATTATCTTTCATAGTTTCCTAATCGCCCACCCTTGCCCCGGCCTCCCCCCTATAATAGGTATATTTCTGGGTCTGTGGGTGTATCTTACCAATACATTAGAGGACCAGTGGCCTGTATTATGGTATCAGCTTCTCCTCTTGGTACCTCTCCAGTTCATCAACTTACTAACATTCCAAGCCCTCTGCACATTCTTCGTCAACAAGTTAGTTATCTAGGAGAGAGAGAGAGAGGGGGTTACAAGTTAGCTGTCAGCTGGGGAGGGAGAGGGTTACAAGTTAGTTATCAGCTGGGGAGGGAGGGAGGGGGGTTACAAGTTAGTCAGCTGGGAGAGGAAGGGAGGGATGATAAGTTAGTCAGCTGGAAGGGAGGGAGGGGGTTACAAGTTAGCTATCAGCTGGGGAGGGAGAGTTACAAGTTAGTCAGCTGGGAGAGGAAGGGAGGGAGAGGAAGGTTAGTTGTATTATTTGAGGGAGAAAAGATGTTTGAGGGGTTGCAACGATAGAGTTGAGAAACGAGGGAGGGTTGGTGACACATGCTCCACTGGGATTGCTCTCACACGAAGAAATACAGTACATACCAAGACTCGATAGGGTGGGGTGTAAACGAAGCCAATAGAGATGTCAGGGCAATGCTCTGACCACAGTTCTCGCGAAAGAAATGAGAATAGGATATCAGGCCAATGCTCTGACAGCAATAGAGCCGATATACAGCTGTTATACTCATGACACCCCCCGCCATATCTGCAGATTACAGGTGACCCCCATGATGATATCTTCATGCCTCGTTGGATATCTTTTTGTGTGGGTGAAAGCTAAGAGTACCTGGTTTTATGCCATTCAAACATGGAGCGATAGATCAGGAGCCAGACCGGGGCCCGAAGAAGCGTGGTTTTCAGAAAACGGGTAGGTAACGACACGCGGTGAGCTGGTTCTGGATATTTATTGCAATTTATGTAACCATGGTAACATATTGCAATACCCCTGTCCTACCAACACTAAACAACCCCCCTCCCCTCAATAGGACAGTGATTACTGATTGGCTATGAGATGTATTGTAATACCCCCCCCCTTCAATAGGACACTAAAGACCCCCTCCCCCTCAATAGGACAGTGATTGGCTATGAGATGTATTGTAATACCCCCCTCAATAGGACACTAAACAATCCCCCCCCCCTTCTCAATAGGACAGTGATTGGCTATGAGATGTATTGTAATACCCCCCTCAATAGGACACTAAACAACCCCCCCCCCTTCAATAGGACACTAAACAATCCCTCCCCCTCAATAGGACACTAAACAATCCCTCCCCCTCAATAGGACACTAAACAACCCCCCCCCCCAATAGGACAGTGATTGGCTATGAGATGCTGTACGGGATGTCTAGCTTGATGTTCAGCTACAACTACTGGTCCGCCCTACCCCTCAGCATTGGTCTCATTGTGACGTCGCCAATCATGCAAGTGTTACAGTGCTGCTTGTAGTCGTATTACCGTAATGGAAATGTACAGTAATGAGACGCACACGTTGCATAACGCGCGGCAAAAAGTGCATGTGTTTAGCACGTACTAGCGCCCTGATTGGCCACGGTTACGCGTCGTCTTACTGTATCTCAGTTTTCCATTACCGTTTTCCCACTACAAGCGACCGTGTTATACCCCCACTCCCTGATTAGGGAAGTGTACCCCCACTCCCTGATTCTAGAAGTGTACCCCCACTCCCTGATTAGGGAAGTGTTATACCCCCACTCCCTGATTAGGGAAGTGTTATACCCCCACTCCCTGATTCGGGAAGTGTTATACCCCCACTCCCTGATTCGGAAAGTGTTATACCCCCACTCCCTGATTCTAGAATTCGAGGCAGTTCTGATCCTGTACTACTATATTCTGTCAACCTAGCATGCTCTGTATCTCTCCCACTATCGACAGCCAGTACATATTATATCTTTGACATTTGAAGAGTCTCTCTTTTGCAATTCTAGATAAATATCATGCTTTTGATAATGAAATTACCCCTCCGCAAAAACAATATAATAACAGGGGTGCAGACTTCGTATAACCAAATCATGCTTTGCAGGTTTGTGACAACTTGGATGGGATCCATTCTGGGTGTGGTATCGGCCATTTTCCTGAGCCCTGTCTGGGACGATGTGTCTCTGAAGATATACGCTCTACAAGGTGCAATAACACTATCCAGTGTGACAGGGAACTTCTTCGTTATCAACATTTACTCAGGTACTGCAGCAGCTCTTCCTAGCCCCATGACCAGGAACCGACCGAACCAGGAAATACTGGTCCCTGATTGGCTGATAACCAGTCACGTGACCTAAATAGCGAGCTCTGATTGGTTGTTTACTTGGTTCGGTCGGTTCCTGCCCATGACCCCAGTGTCAAAGTTCGGGTATCCAGGGATCCTGGCTGCTAGTCAATTTTAGCGCCAAAATATCTAGTCAATTTTCTAAAATGGGAAAATTATAGTGAGAAATTGAGAAAATTGTATATTTACTGTTGTAGCACATTTAAAAAAACAAGGTAAATAGGGATGACAAACTTCAAATCACCATAGATTCTCTCTGAATTTACAGAACATTGTTTTGCTCTGATTTTCACCACCTCCATTCTTACATTTTCCATCAGTGGTGTAGTGGTTACACCATGGACTCTCACCCCGATGATCAGGGTTCGAATCCGGATGGGGTGATTTGACTTACTTTTTACTTTTATGATTTTTTCTCTCTTTATTCATACCAGTGTGTTGTAACATGACACTGATAGTGATAACATCACAATATCATAGAAGAACGCTTGTCAGTACATATGTGTGAGATCTCGCTCATTGATGTCAGGATCTCTAATCGGTAGAGAGGGAGCCTAGGAGGTAGCCTGTGATACTCATGGATCCCGCAGCGCACGATAAACTAATTGCTGAAAAGTCATGCTTTGTAGACTAGAGATCCAAACATTACATAGAGCGCTGAATAGTGAAATAAGCACAAGGTTGGTGGTCTAGTGGTATGAATTTCGCATGTCAAGCGGGAGACCCGGGTTCAATCCTCAGGTTTGACAAAAATCCAAAACATTATTTTTTTAAATGTTTTGATTTTTATATAATAATCTAGTTAATTAATCAATGCGTTGAAACTTAATTATTAAAATAGAAAAATTTGTTTCCATCCTAGTCAAATTTTTTTTAAAATTCAGGATCCTAGTCGGATTGAGATACTTTGACACTGGGCCCATGAACCAGCTACACCTTCCTAGCTGCCACATTTACTCAGGTACTGCAGCTTCCTAGTCCTTATATAGCACGGCGCCAACATACGGCCATCCCCCAATCCTTTTGCATGCATGACTTCAACCACCACCTTTCTGTCTTTTCCCACCACCCTGTTGACAATTATGCCCAGTATTATTGTTACAGTGCTAATTGGTGTCCTGGGGGTATTTGCCACAACGTTTTGCGCCATGGGCCTCTCCGAAATGTTTGACATCCTAGAAAACCACTCTCTGGCAATCAGTGCATACGCTGTCTCCATTGCAATCTATATGACAGCCGGATCGTTCGAGAGTGTCATTCCCGTGGAATTGATGTCGATAACTGTACCAGAGGATCATCTACGAAGGTAAGTTACAATGAAGTGAAACCATGAGTGTAACCATGGTAACCGAGGTGTAACCATGGTAACCTGAGTGTAACCATGCTACCAGAGGATCATCTACGAAAGTATATGCGGGTCCAGTCCCAAATAGGGGCCAAAATCAGGGTACCGAAGGTAAATTACGATTTTTTGAAGTGTCAAAGGATAGCCATTAGGATCTAGCCCCCATCCTAATTGTAAATCAGGAGTTACACTCAAAATGCCTCTCTAAGATTCTCTGATTCAGTCCCAATCCACAGGTACTTCCTCTCTAAGACAGTGTTGAGTAGTCTTAACATGAAGAGGAACTTCAGAACCATGGATCCGGCAAAATTCAAAAATATCGAGTGCACCCTTCTTCCTATCATACTGTGTACTTATGCCAAGGAGGGCTTAGCAGGTTAGTTATAGTACATGTTTAGTACCGTGTGCGGCAAAAAAAAGCCCCCCCCCAAGACCACCATAGTTGCCGATGTGGTGGAGAGCTGTAACTTGGCAGGGTTGCTCCACTATGTCTATCTTGATCCTGACAGAAAAATCAGAGCTCTAGCTCAAAATTCATTTTCATGAACGGAATGAACATTGTCATTCATTCCAGGAAAAAATATTTTCCGGTTCAAAATTTAACCAATTATGTTTGGCTATCGATTAGCTTTCCAATGTGACCAAGATCAGCTAAATTGGACAACCACAAGAGACACAGTGTCATGTTTCTTAAAGTTAGTCAGGTCATGTGATCTTCACTGAATCGTTGATCGTGTTCAGTATTACGAATTGGTCTAAGTGGTAGAGAATCACGTATCACATCTGCTAATGAGGGATGACGATGCTGATTGGTCATCAGATCTGTAGCTCTTTGATAAATGTCCTCTTTCCTCGAATCACATCACCCTGTATTGGTACACATACCCAATTAGCGGCCATGATACGAGATTCCTTTGCCCATTGGCCCGATTAGCAATCCCGGAAACTCAACGATTCGGTGAAGATCACATGACCTGACTAACTTAAAGCAACATGACACTGTGTCTCTTGTGGTTGTCCAATTTAGCTGATCTTGGTCACATTGGAAAGCAAATCGATAGCCAAACATAATTAGTTAAATTTTGGACCGGAAAATATTTTTTCCTGGAATGAATGACAATGTTCATTCCGTTCATGAAAATGAATTTTGAGCTAGAGCTCTGATTTTTCTGTCAGGATCAAGATAGACATAGTGGAGCAACCCTGCCAAGTTACAGCTCTCCACCACATCGGCAACTATGGTGGTCTAGGGGGGGGGGCTTTTTTTTGCCGCACACGGTACTTTGTACTAGGCAATTAAAATTAAAGTAGATCGTTTGAACAAATAAATCCCCCCGCCGTGTGTTTGTTTGTCGCTCCTCTAATACATGACAACTGCTTCTACCAGACAAAATGAAGAAGCTCCTTGACCTTGGTGCGGATCCAAATCTGAGGTAAAATATAATGGGGTAACCATGGTAACTTGAGTGTAACCATGGTAACCTGAGTGTAACCATGGTAACCAGGGTGTAACCATGGCTACCACTAACAAACTACAGTTTACAGTGATTACGATGGAAGGTGTGCATTACACATAGCGGCAAGTAACGGTGAAACTGCTGTAGTGAAACTACTATTAGAGTGAGTGTTATCTATCATAGGAACATCGATTGTTATCTATTTAATTGCTAATAAAAAGTTGATGAATGAGACTCTCAAATTTTTAGAATCTGCCTAACTCATCAGCCCATGAGAAAGCTCCTTTCGCAATACAGTCGGACCCCGATTTAGGGGCCCCCGATTTAGTGGCACCCCGATTTAGGGACAGGATTTTTTTCCCCCGATACAGGAAATTAACCTTATTTGACCCCGGTTTAGTGGACACCCCGATTTAGTGGACAAGAGCCTTTCCCCCCGAGTGTGTCCCTAAATCGGGGTCCGACTGTAATTATATATCCCCCCTATTATAGTTACAGCGCAGAGGTCAATAAGATGGATGTTAACAGGGGTACAGCCCTCACGGAGGCACTCAAGGGACAGCACTTCCCCCTGGCAGCTATACTGTACAAGAAGGGAGGCCGTATACTTCTCACAGATGAGGAGCTGTCAACCACTCTGTGTAGCCTTGTGAGGTAAAGGGGGGGGGGGTTGTCATGGTAACGGGGGGGGGGGGGTCGTCATGGTAACGTCTCTTGTACAGACCCTGCCCAATTGTGAGGTAAAGTCGGGGGGGGGGGGGGTCGCCATGGTAACGTCTCTTGTCATGTACACTGTACATGACAAGAGACGTTACCATGGCGACCCCCCCCCCTGACTTTACTGTACAGTACAGACCCTGCCCAATTATGAGGTAAAGTCAGGAGGGGGGTCGTCATGGTAACGTCTCTTGTACAGACCCTGCCCAATTGTGAGGTAAAGTGGGAGGGGGGTCGTCATGGTAACGTCTCTTGTACAGACCCTGCCCAATTGTGAGGTAAAGTCAGGGGGGGGGGGTCGTCATGGTAACGTCCCTTGTACAGACCCTGCCCAATTGTAAGGTAAAGTCAGGGGGGTCGTCATGGTAACGTCTCTTGTACAGACCCTGCCCAATTGTGAGGTAAAGTCGGAGGGGGTCGTCATGGTAACGTCCCATGTACAGACCCTGCCCAATTGTGAGGGGGAGGGGGTCGTCATGGTAACGTCTCTTGTACAGACCCTGCCCAATTGTGAGGTAAAGTCGGGGGGAGGGGGTCGTCATGGTAACGTCTCTTGTACAGACCCTGCCCAATTGTGAGGTAAAGTCGGGGGGAGGGGGTCGTCATGGTAACGTCTCTTGTACAGACCCTGCCCAATTGTGAGGTAAAGTCGGAGGGGGGGGGGGGGTCGTCATGGTAACGTCTCTTGTACAGACCCTGCCCAATTGTGAGGTAAAGTCGGGGGGAGGGGGTCGTCATGGTAACGTCTCTTGTACAGACCCTGCCCAATTGTGAGGTAAAGTCGGGGGGAGGGGGTCGTCATGGTAACGTCTCTTGTACAGACCCTGCCCAATTGTGAGGTAAAGTCGGAGGGGGGGGGGGTCGTCATGGTAACGTCTCTTGTACAGACCCTGCCCAATTGTGAGGTAAAGTCGGAGGGGGGGGGGGGTCATGGTAACTTCTCTTGTACAGACCCTGCCCACAATTGTGACTTGTGAGGTAAAGTCGAGGGGAGGGGGTCGTCATGGTAACGTCTCTTGTACAGACCCTGCCCACAATTGTGACTTGTGAGGTAAAGTCGAGGGGAGGGGGTCGTCATGGTAACGTCTCTTGTACAGACCCTGCCCAATTGTGAGGTAACTGATCAATCGTGCTCCAAATCTGTCACAACACCGCATGCGACAGTTCACAGTGCGCTCAAATCGGAGCTCGGCCGCGTCGCCAGATTAGACAGTTTGGTGTAATTGGGATTCCATGAACCATGTGTTGCGTCCAAATTACAGTTGGGGGGGGGGCTGTCCCAAGAATATCATGCCTCAGGGTAGCTGAGATTTTTGCGGCAGCCCCCCCCCCCCCCCCACAGTTGTATTACTTCGTTGTGTAGTTGTAAAATCCCTGTCTGGCGCCGCGACCCCATCTGAGCGCACTGAGAATCAAATGGGATATATGGCGCCGCCCCATACCAGGAAAATCCTATAATTTGTTTGTTCTACAGGAACGGTGATGTACTGGGGTTATCCGCATGGTTGGATAGCGGTGCAAACCCGGACTGTTACCGGTACGATGGGAGAACTGCAGGAGATGTGGCCGTGAAATATGGAAATATCCACATTTTAGCGCTGTTGAATCCAACTAAAACTGATGTAAAACCTAACAAAGGTTCGCTAACAGTATTGTCAGAGCATTGGACTGACCTGTCTGGCGCCGCCGACCCCATCTGAGCGCACTGTCGAATCTGGGCCCAGACAGGGCCTGACCCTGTTCTCTCAGAGAGTGTGTGTGTGTGTGTGAGTTGGGCACGTCGAGCTATACCCTGCAGTACGTGTGTGAGTGTTAGAGTGAGAGTGTTAGAGTGTGTGTGAGAGAGAGATAGAGAGAGTGGAGGTTCTAGAGAAGCTTTGTTGAGAAGCTAGTCCAAATATTGTACTTGTTAACTGCAGGCAGACGATTGACTGTGAACAAGTTGCTATCCCGAACTTCTGCAATAGTCCTTGAAAACCTGACAGCTACTACAGAGACTCCAAACAGTGGTGGTGCGGGGGTATCCGAGGAGGGACAACGTGCTGTTCATCGCCAAGGTAATATTAACACAGGAGTCCCATGCACCTATCATTTGAGTAAGTATAGGGGCATTTGGGCCGGGTAACGGCAGCTAGCTCTCTCGTGTTTCCTTGTTTCCCCAACAACGTGTTAAATACAGGATCGGAGGAGTGGCTGAGAGAGTTACCCCGGACACACAAGACGATAGACCCGGAGATAATTGAGGCAGCCATTAGACAGGTCCTGGAGGAGAAGGATGAGAAACTACGATCTGTTCTCCTCCCACCCCTGCTGTGCGAGGCAGTGTATAACAGGAACCATGCTCTAATCGCAGAACTTATCAAGCGGAATGTATCTTTAAACGTGAGTTAATTGGGCCGTTATAGCAGTACAAATAAATAATAGGCTGTAAGTGCAGTGCATGGCGCCGCCAGACCCCCTTTTGATTTTCCAATTCTTAGATCAGGTAGGCCAGACAGATACTAGGGTTGTGTGATAATGAAGTTGTTATTACCTTATTCAAAATATATCGCTCCCCTAGCTGACACAATTCCTCCCCACATGAAGGTGTTCGATTATGATGACCGTTCTCCCCTCCACATAGCGTGCACCCTAGGGGAGACAGATATAGTTAGAACACTGATATGGCAGAATGTGGATATCAACAAAATTGATAGGTACAAATCAGGAACCGACCGAAACAAGTAAACAACCAATCAGAACTCGTTATTTAGGTCACGTGACTGGTTATCAGCCAATCAGGGACCAGTATTTTCTGATTCGGTCGGTTTCTGGTACAAATTGCTTGAATTGTTCATACTTTATTTTTATTCCGGAGCATGGAACCAGTGTCAAGCATGTGTGTATGGTGAATAGCAATGTGGTTTGGGTGCTATTGAAAGAAGTGCATTTAATTCAGTCAGGCCAATGCTCTGACAGATTAAATTGCACTGAAATTCGTGCCCGTACTAGGAATTTCGTGACCGTACTGTATGGCGGCGCCATACCCCATTTGACAGTGCGCTCAGATGGGGTCGCGGCGCCAGACAGTACCCGTACAAGATAATACAGAAATTATAAATTTACCATTTTCAGGTTCGGTCTATCACCCATGCTTCAGGCGTGTAAGGGCCGCCAGGATGGGGTTTGTAAGCTACTCCGGAAGGCAGGGGCCAAGCTGTCAATAAGCCCTGAGAAAGAGGTAGGTACGGGCTGGGGGGAAGTTATGTAATTGAGCTTGTGTTGGGGGAAGTTATGTAATTGGGTAGGAAGGGGGCTTGTGTTGGGAGAAGTTATGTAATTGGGTAGAGGGTTTAGTATTTGTAATTCAAAATACTCCTCCCAATACACTTACTTTCTTGATGAATGGGGGAATGATGTATGAATTGATTGATTTCAGATATCTCTGCTGTGTTGGTCGGCCAGGAACGGGGATTATGACATGATAGACCGGCTGCAGAAGCAAGGAGCCAATATCCATGCTAAGGATGGGTATGGAAAGTCGTGTATTGATGTGGCGAACACAAGAGACGCTGATATAATGCGAAACCTTGAAAAGATATGACATTTAAATGGGATAGGCAGAGTTGAAAGAAGTGTGTATTTTTTATAGATTTGTTTTTTTATAATCTCTCTTTCTCACATAATCAAAGATTTTTTAGAGGACAAGAAATATAATTGAACACAAAACTTTTTAGTCGTAGCTTATGTGCAAACTGCAAGTCTCTCTCTCCGATTAAAGAATTGTCCGTTGTCCATCATCTCTATATCCAGCAGCTGTGTCAGCAACAAGGGGATCAAAACACAAACACTCTCACTTGCACAGTCACACACACACACACACACACACACACACACACACACACACACACACACACACACACACGCACACACACACACACACACACACACTCACTCATCTCACTTGCACAGTCACTCACACACACATACACACACTCTTACTTACACTCTCTCTCACACACAGTCACGCTCACACACAAATAAATAACTAAAACACCGACCCTCCTAGGACTGCAAAACACCAAATTTGTTGCTCAGTTGCATAGACTCTTGTTTCCGTTGTTCCACCGCCTTTCTGCTTCCCCCCTTGACAGTGTCGAATGATGGATCGTGTTTCTCGTGCGTTCGGTTTGCTCCCAGTTGCGGGAATTGGTCCTGAAGGGAGAGAGAAGAGGTGAAAATATGGCATTCAAGTGTTTCGGGAGAAGAAAAGAAGAGGCAAGTGGAGGTTGCGCAAAGGCTAAATGCCTGCTCGGTGTGCTTTTATTATGAGGCGCGTGGCGCGCGTTCCACTAAATCGCCCCAAAAGTGGGACGGCCACTGGGCTACACATCACACACGAGATGAACCGGGTATCATTATTCATGATATTTATAATCATTCTTCTTCGAAACTTACCACACTGTTCACATTGAGCTGCTCTCGGCCTCGAACTCGAACTTGCTGGGTGGCACCTGCTTGTCTCTGACTAGGTGGCACATACTTTCCCGCGTTCAGGAGACCCGAGGGAATAGACGGAACTGAAATGAGATGCATTAGCAGAGAACTTAATGTGTTCAATGTATCTAATTCTTAGTTTGAAGTTATCACTTTTCTAGAAAAATTATCTACCTGTTTTAGCGGTTGAAATGGGTCCACGGACTAGTTTAGGGGGTGTCGATGAAAGTGGTGCCCAAGGTCCCTTTTCCTCCTGTCCCCTCCTCCCCATCACTCCCTACCTCCTGTTCCTCCTGTTGAACCTCCTCTTCTTCCTCTTTCCTGACGAGAGCGAGGGGGTAATGGGTTTTTGTAGTTGGTATATTGTTATGTTCACTATTCTTACTGCATAAACTACAAATTAAATGGGTAATACAACTTTGGACCACATACTTGGTATCAAGAGATTTGATCTTCAAGTTCTCCAGACCCTCTGATACATCATCGTTGATCTCTATCCACTCGTTGTCATCAGGCCGAGCAATACTCGCCTCCACACTGGGTGCGTGCTGGGTGGACGTCTCCTCTGCTGCCGACTTATCAACAGCAAACTGCTCGATAAGAGTGGCGGCTGTCACCTTCCCCGCAGTCTTCTTGTTCTTTCGTTTGTCTTTCTTGGCAAAGAAATCACCCAGCTCGTCGTCACCCATGTTGTGTGTGTGGGACTACTTGCTATATCGTAGGGGGAGATGTGTGGGTAAATTTGGGGAGGGGTGGTAGAACATGGAGGGGTAACAAGAATTAGGAAGTGCAATTATAATTAGAAGGTCTTCGAAAGGAGGGTAGACAGGGATTTAAAAGTGGAGAAAATAAACGCAAATTCAACACTAAGCTTTGTATAGTAAAATAGTTTGGGGGTAATCAGTTAACATACACACACACATCACTTTCCCTCTTATCTCTCCAGGGACATTCCTCTGCGAATAAATAACTGTCCCACTTTCAATAAACTCTCTCTCTCTCTCTCTCTCTCTTTCCTCTTCTCTCTCTCTCTCTTTCTCTGTTTCACTAAATATCACCATGTTTAGCGTGTGTTGTAGGTATAACATGTGTGTAAAGTTCGTCGAAGTTCGGACAATATATGTATGTCTTTTTGCAACGACCGGGGCAAGTCCTGAATAAAAATGCACTTTTGAAAGAGAGACAAAAAGATGGCCGATTTTCAAAAAGAGCTTCGTAAGAGAAGACACACCTCTCAGAAGTCTCTCTTTCTGAATTTCTCCAAGTTATAATAAGATGTGACCACCACACGATTAGCGAACTTCCTTCCAGCCAATGCTCCCGCTGCTTTTTTCGTGTCCTCCGGACTGGCAAACTCACAGAAAATTTTGCCCTGTCCTGGTACTGCCTGTCCTTCAATTGGACGAGGAACGATGACATTCCTAACCCTTCCATACTTCCCGCATTCCTCCCTAACATCCTCCAGAATCTCCTGATACTCATCATCATCCAGCAGGTCGTCTAGCGTGATCATGTTCATCAGACAGAGCACCTCCGTCGCTTCATTTAGGGTACTCATTAGATCCATGCCCTGTATTGGTAGTGGTATACCCGCCACTGCACTCGCGGAGGTCTGTTTTTGGTTTGCACCCGCCCGGTTCACAATCAACTTCTTCTCGCCCAAAGACATTCCGTTGAGTCCCTCGATTGCTTGTTCAGCATTCTTAGGGTCAATGTACTCACAGAAAGCGTACCCTTTCGACTCTCCTGTTGAGCTGTCCTTAACCAAAGTGAAGGATTTCAGCATTCCGAAACTAGTCAGTAGCTCCTTGACCTGGTCCTCATTCAAATGAGATGGTAAAGATCCGATAAACAGCTTGTTGGGGGTCTCCTCCACAAAGGTACTGACAATTCCTGGAATGTGGCCCGGGCCCCCGGACATACCTCCCTGACCAGCGGGCAAGGGTTTGTAGTCATTTGGTCGACGGATCTTCAGCGTTTGACCCATGAAACTAATACCATCAAAGGCCAGGCAGTTCGTTGTTTCCTCAACCGATCGCAGCTCGAGAAAGGCGAAATTTCGTTCAAAGTTTATCTGGGTGGCAATTACTGGATTTCCTGCAGCACAAGCCAAACCACAATCCTTCATTTGTTTGTTAAAGAACTCAGTCATGGCATCCTCAGTGGTACCAAAGGGAATATTTCCCAGGTACAACCTCCTAGCCTGCCTGGTGATATGAGATTGTGCCATGGGAGCGGCTGCTATAGCAGCTGACACGGACGAGTTGCCGCCTCCTTGATCGCCCATCTGCATGATAGAGGGTGGCAGGGCAGCACCCGCAACTGGCAACTGGCCTGTAGCCTGTAATGCCTTGTACTGGAGCGGTGTTATGTGCTCGAATCCAGGGGGAGGAACATCCCAGAATTGAGAGGGCTTCTTTCGCCGAGATTTCTTTGATTTCCGATCACCAGACCTACTCCTGGACCTTCGCCTTTCACGGCTCTTAGGAGCGAGAGCGATGTCGTCGCCTGTCTCGTGATCGAGATCGAGACCTGTGCTTCTTCTTCTTTTTCTCTTTCCTCTCTCTCCGTGGACTCCGACTCCGTTCCTCTCTCTTCGGACTGACGCGTTCCTGCTTTTCAACGCCATTTTCGTCATCAGGCCGGTATGGCGACGACATCCTGACTAGAAAAGGAAAGTTAAATTGTTAATGGAATGAATTAGCTAATAAAAGTGTTTTGTGTTAAGCAAAGTACAAATAGAGAACAAGTGGTAACGACAATGTAATTGTTGGGCAAATCGCCAGCCCAGGAAATGGTTGTATTGTAGGAGCTGTCCAGCGTTAGTCATTACGGCCCTGATTATAGCATAGTTCGAAACAAAAACTGTCACACGCGGTCACATCAAGGGGCGTAAAACCCGACACAAGCAGGCTCAGGGACCAGCCTCAGCGGGGTTGTATGGGTAGCCGGCAGATTTCTCAGAAAATTTTGAGATTTTAGGCTTTAGCGATGATTTCTACCATCTGAGAGCGCTTAGAGAGGAATTGGAAACAACTTGACCTACGCTGCAGACTGCAGTTTCCTGTATCCGTCACAAACGTGCACACTTCTCACTACGGGACTACTGCAGCGAATGCAAACAGCCAATACAACGCGGGATAAGGCAGTGCTTTTGCTTTTTCAATGGCCAAGTTGGCAAACGCTGCTGGCAGCGCGGGATAAGGCAGCGCTTTTCAAAAAGGAAAACGTTAAAATCTGGGTGCCTTTGATTGCTAACAATTCGTAGTTTTAGCGCGCGCGACGGGTTAGGGCTATCCGTAAGGGTCTGGTTAGGGTTTGGTTTGGGGTTATCGGTTAGGGCTATCGAATTTCTAACATACCGTTTAGTTTACTCAAATTGGCCATGTGGTTGCATGGCTATAGCCGTTTGAAAAAAGTCCGTTTCAAGCGACTTGACCCGTAATTCTTGGAATTTGGCGCATTGCGCGTGTATTTACAAAGGGGAAATCCTGAATTTCCAGGAATCTCAGGTCAAGGCGTTTGAAAGTGTACTCTTTTGGTAGCGTGCACCTGTAAACACGCTGCAAGGCACCCAGATTATAATCTTGGCATACGTTGCAGGCGGGGGTGCGCGCATGAGGGGGCTGCAGCGCATTCCAAGGATTTAAAAAAAACCTAAAAAAACGATTTGAGATTTTATTTTAAAATCGCGCGCTCTGGATTATGACGCGCATTTGGGTAATGCAGCGTAAACTTTATTCTGAATTTTTGCCAACACGTTGGCGATTTTGGCCAGGCGGCGATTTTTTTTAATATTCCCGAAATTTAAACCAGAACTCAAATTCAAGCCCGCGGGCTGCGTCATGCGTGCTCCGTGGTGTCTGTAGCTTATGCCATTCGAGCTTCGCCAGAAACAGATATAGACATATATTAGACATTTAAGCTCTATCCCCTACAGTTTTGCTTTTAAAGGTGCTCAAAGTGAGCAAAAAAGAGGTAAAAATAGAAAAAATTCACTTAGAGCACCTAGCTTTTTAGTGGAAGCTCTTACGGTATTTCCCACGCCCCGTGGGAAAGTTTTTCGACCGTGGGAAAATGTTCGAACCGTGGGAAAAGAGATATACATACAATAACTATAAAAAATAAATCCACTATTTAAGTTTACAAGTTTACAAGTTTACAATTTGAAAAGCGCTGCCTTATCCCGCGCTGCTATCGGGGGCCAGCAACGTTTGCCAAGTTTACAATTAGAGTTTTATTTATAAAGAAACAGGCCTTCCCTGAATGGGTCCACCTAAATAAAATTAAGTTTAAAAACTATCCCTTCACACTCACACTCATCAGCACAGCACAGCACATTGAGGCGAAAGGTCATTTGGAAGTGGCGGGTACCCTCTGACTGGAGGACGATCGTGAAATCCTGTCAAGTAATTGCCCAATGATGATTTGAACTGATTCAAGCTCACACAAGAATTGACAGCAGCTGGTAGAGTGTTCCATAAATGAGCTGCTCTTGGACCAAATGATCAGTGAAATTGATTAGCTCGTTTCGTTTCTGCTATATAGGGGTAAGGAGTATCGATTCTCTATCAGATACCGTTTAGTTTACTCAAATCGGCCATGTGGTTCCGCGGCTATAGCCGTTTGAAAAAAGTCGGTCTAAGTGGTGTACTTTTTTGGCAGCACGCATCTGTAAACACGCTATCTATCTACGGAGTGCCTGGGCTTGCCAACGGCAAGCCCACAGGGGACTATCGCAAAGCGATATCGCCGGCACTAGGAGAATAGCCCCCCTCCCCTCCCCCACCATCAGGAATTGACCACAGGACAGGTTCGCATTATAGGTGGCTTCGGGTTCGGGAGGCTAAACTCCTTCGAGAGTCGCAGAATCTTGATTCTTCTTTCTGTGATTCTTGGCTCTGTGGCTCTATCCCCCTGCGACAAGAGGGGATGTCGCTTTCTGTACCACAGATTCTTCTTCGTTTACAATCTTGTAAACACGCTGCAAGGCACCCAGATTATAATCGCGCCCGTTGGAATTTGCTGCTGTTCGAGGATTTTTGACGGGGACTAACTCGTTGGCTAAAGCCTAAATCACTGACCACACTGCCTCCCCCTTTATTGGCATACCCTACAGTCCGCCAGTGCACGAGACTTTAACGGCCACTAGGGTCACAAGCAGCGTAGGCCGACTCCCCTCTCATCTACAATGAACAATTAATTGTTAATGAAATGGGAGAGAAACTTTATCAAGTTGTCAAAATGCGGACATACTCAAATCAACAGTATCAAAGGCTCTTTCAGCGATTTCAAATTACATATTTTCCGAGTTTAACAGTTACTCCGCTACCCTTCTCAGTCACCCCGTCAGTTCGTTTGACAGACCAACAAAAGCGTGGAATTCTCGTCTGGAGAAGTACCTTGACTTGGTTGAAACTGGTTATGGATGTGTGTTCCATGGTACTGATTGCCACGCCATCTCAGGTTAATTTGAAAAGTTACCCTACCAGGAGTGTCTGTGTTTACTTCAGTAATGTGCATCGCTCAACACTGCAGACAGACGTTTAACACGCCGGCACGTACACCTGCCCCTCTCGGCCCCCAACGACAAATTCCAGCTCATTTGTGTGGAGTATGAGCCTTTCCGGGTGTATGCTATTTGTCCCCCTAACACCTCAGATGGGACGGTGTTGGGGGCCTTTAATAAGGTGTTCTCAGATAAACACAAGGAAATACTAAACAGCGGGTTGAGTGATAAACTTCGTTTTGATAACTCAATATGTGCACTGGCGGCAGTTCGTGAGTCAGAGAGCGTTTGTCACATTGCGGAGGGCTTGAACAGTAGTGAGATGAGAAAACTCCTCTCATACTCGCTATCCCGGTTGCTGATATCTGATCAGGTCAGCGATCCAAATGGAACTATAGGCCAGATTGAGTTCTTCTTTGTTGTATCAGACAAGTATAACTGTCAGTTGATTGGCAACGGAGAGGTTGTAGTATCAGCACTGTTTAAACCTTCCCTACCTCAATTAGTAACACGAGCACTGGTAAAGGATATAGTTGAGTTCTTTACTATTAAACCTAAAAAGTGAGAGCATTTGTGGCATGTTGTATCAAGAATTGTGAATCTAAATGCTGTAGAAAGTTTGATACTTGTAACTATGTGAATTGTGAAAAACCGGAAAAACAGGTTTTTATTTGTGCAGTGTGGTGTGAGACGTGAGTATTTGTTTTAAATGACATACAATTTGGAGAGAGAGGGAATGAATATAAAGGTTGGTTGATTACATATTAGCCCCATAATCAGAGAATACTCCTTCAATTCCGACTGGATGAATCAACAGACTAATTTGTGTATGCTATATTATGATGTGTATATATATTTGATTACATTAGCTAATATTTTGTCACATATGTAGCTTCATTATTAGACCATCCTCATATCTAACTATCCACTCTCAATTAGGATACACATGTCGGAACCACCTTCGGAACCACCCCCGGATTATGATGATGTAGTAGGGGGGAATGATGGGGAAAAACAATACCCTCCGAGGACTGACCCTCAAACATCACATCCGCTTCTAGGAGGGGCCTCTAAAGGAGATTACCCTCCACCTCAGGGTCCTTACCTCCCACCTCAGGGTGCCTACCCACCTCAGGGTGCCTACCCTCCCCATCAGGGTGCCTACCCACCTCAGGGTGCCTACCCGCCCCATCAGGGTGCTTACCCACCTCAGGGTGCCTACCCACCTCAGGGTGCCTACCCACCTCAGGGTGCCTACCCGCCCCATCAAGGTGCTTACCCCCCACCCCAGGTGGCTTACCATCCCCCAGGGGTCCCGCCTTACAATCCATCGGGAGCCCCATATCCACCACCCGGTCCCCCCACGACCGTGGTCGTCCAGCAGCCAGTAGTTCCAGTTCCTCATGGAGCCCCAGAACGAACGGATGTGCTAAGAAAGGTGTACGTTATGATGTGTTTACAATGGAGTTGTATTGTGGCAATTACCATTCTGATTCAATACTTCTGGCATGACTTTATATTATTAATGACTGATTGGGCGTCCTATCTACCTTACTTCGCCATTATATTTTTTGGAATTTTGCTGGTAAGTTGTTGTGTGTGTGTGTGTGTGTGTGTATCACTTAGAAATCATAACGTTTGGTAATTGAGAAGGCAGTGATGGCTCCAGCGGGTGTCACTGATTCACCCCGCTTACTTTTTCGTTATAAACGTAGCTTTAGTTTTTTATTTCAGGTTTCGGCAGGAAGAAACAAAAAAATAAATGCAAATAATCCAACGATTAACAGTATCTTGTTGGTGTTCATATCGATCCTATGGATTCCACCCGCATTTACTACGTATAGAGGGTACCCAGAAGTATACCCCTTTGCGTTTCTCCTGGTCTTCATCACTCTCGCCTTGTTCACACTCCAAAACAAATGGAAAATAACTGAGCTCAGTATTTTTCCCTGGTGTGCGATTCTTGGTGGTATGGCTGTTGCGTCAGTTTTCTTGAGTCAAGTCATCTGGTATGCTGTTTTTGGTGGAATCTATGGATACGAGTATATCTATCTGAAAGTAAGTGACAATTAATTCAGGGACCTCCGACCTTTATCCCATCCCCCAAAATAAAGAGGCGGAGCTAAAGAGCCATTAAAACACAATTGTGTTTTAAGTTTTTTATCGCGAGATTTTCAAGATATATTAGTATTTTCCCAAAATGATTTGCATTTTCCCAAAATGATTTGTAGTTGTCGTGCACACGAGGTTTTATCTCAAAATTATTTCAGTTTCGAATCAGTTATCAACTATTTCTGATTCCCTTGGCGGTGGTATGGCTATGGATTGGTTCTCGACGACTGTTCAGTCTTTACAATATCAAGGGAGGGCGAGATTACGTGTTTGCTGTTGTGATAATGACTCTTGAACCTGGCATCCAACTATTGGAGAAGATATGCTGTTAGGGGTTACGTGTTGACTGTTGACTCTGTTTCGTGCACCCCGCCCGGTTAGGACATAACAAGCAAACGCTGCACCGTGCACAATAAAGACAAAATAATCCGACTTTAATCATAAAAAAAGAAGTTAAATCAACGTTCTACATAAAGTAGTACAGTCGGACCACGATTTGTGACATCCTCGGGGGAAAGGGTTTCGTCCACTAAATCGGGGTGTCCACTAAATTGGGGTCAAATAATGTTAATTTCCTATATTCGGGGGAAGATGATCCTGCCACTAAATCGGGGGCCACTAAATCGGGGTCTGACGGGTGTCCGACTGTAGTATTATTATCATCAGGTGTAACATATTTATTTCTTTTTACAGTTATCGTTACAATCTATTTATATATCACGTTAAAACTATATATACCCTGCTAACTTAAATAACCCGCCAGTGGCGAGAAGTCCCACTGGCGCGCTCTCAATATACAGCCAGTCCAGCGGCAGATTATTTCCCACTGGCTGGCTGTTTATTATTAACTCCTATGTTACATTCAAAGTGTGTGTAAATGATCAGTTCTTACTGAAATACAGAGGGAACACTGTTTGCAAGAGTTACACACTGCATTGGAGAGAAAGAAACAACACATTCCGTCAATTACTCTCTCTTTATCTTCCCTTTTGTTTCACTATCTCAATTCCTCTGTGTTATGTCTGGCATGCCCCATATCTTGTTATTTCTTTCTCTCTCTCCTTAGTAACTGTTACCAAACAATATACACTCAATTGAGAGATGTTTTTGACTGTTTCTCAGTTCTCTTTGTGTGTTTTGATTAGTGTTTTCTCTCTTGTTAGTGTGTAATACTTGAAACAAACAACTAAAGCAGGGTATATAACCTATAAACTCTGACCAATGGCACGTTATTGGTTTAAACCCCTCCGCCTCTCCCTCGGCTCCGCCTCGGGATCGTCGTCGTGATTTAAACCAGTTTATCCGCCACTGGCGGATAAACTACAGCTACCTTCTCCCAGCGGCGCGCTGGGAGAAAGGTATCTGAAATAACGTGCCAGTGGCCAGAGTTTATGGCTCATTTACACCTTGTATTATATTTCTGTACTAAGAAGTCTTCATGTTTATTTTGCAATTCATCTTTTCTAAATTGAGTGTTTATTTCTTCGAAGTAGAAGATTACTTGTTTTGTTCAAACCCAGGGAAACAGGGTCGAGCAAGGCAACAAGTGATTATCCCAATAATTTAATAGACTAGCGCACCCATTGGGTGCGCCTCAAGTAAGGGCTTTTTGATAACCCACCCGGCTTCGCCGGGTGGTTCTTTTTGCCCTTTTCAACGTCAATAAAACGGTTGCCATGACAACTGAATTGGTAACTATGGGGACTGGCATGTTAAAATTCATTCGGAAATATTAACAAACTTCCACTGGAAGTTCCAAAAGTGTGAATAGCAGCTTTACAGCTATGGGCCTATAAAACGTTTTATGAAGGAGCAGCCTGTCGCTTAGATACCGCTGAACGAACGACCACTTCGACGTTCATCTCCAAATTATAATAGAGATATACCCAACTACAGATATCATGACCGAGTTTTTTGACAGTTCTGTAGAGCTGGATCAAAAGTACGCAAAGTTATTCTCGCTAGTTGACAAATCTAGATATATCGTTTTCTTCACTGGTGCGGGTATATCTACTGCTGCTAATATACCGGGTATGAGAGGGAGAGAGAGAAGGAGATAGATAAACGCAATTTCTCATCTTTACTCGTTAACTGACATGTTCCTAATGTCATTCCTAATGTCATTTATTGTGTACAGTCGATATTGTGAATGTAATTGACTATTCAATAATGAAGAGTAACAAGACAAGACATAGCTTGAGAGTGTGCCCCAGACAGACCAACATACGATAAATATCAAACCAGACCAAGAACCTCTCAAAAACAAAACGTTACCTACCCGACCAAGACCCTCTCAAAGGCAAAACGTTACCTATTATCAAGACCAAGACCCTCTCAAAAACAAAACGTTACCTACCCGACCAAGACCCTCTCAAAGGCAAAACGTTACCTATTATCAAGACCAAGACCCTCTCAGTCTCAAAGGCAAAACGTTACCTAACGGACTAAGACCCTCTCAAAGGCAAAACGTTACCTACCCGACCAAGACCCTCTCAAAGGCAAAATGTTACCTACCCGACCAAGACCCTCTCAAAGGCAAAACGTTACCTATTATCAAGACCAAGACCCTCTCAAAGGCAAAATGTTACCTACCCGACCAAGACCCTCTCAAAGGCAAAACGTTACCTAACGGACCAAGATCCTCTCGAATGTTCCAGAAATTTAAACCATGAGTCTCTTTCTCTCCTAGGGGAGAGAAAGGGACTCAGCGCCATAGTTACCACATACCCGGGTTGGTATGGAGGTTTGCTGAGCGTATCCCATGGTTTAGTGACAAACAAACAAACAAACAATATACCCAACTACAGATATCATGACCGAGTTTTTTGACAGTTCTGTAGAGCTGGATCAAAAGTACGCAAAGTTATTCTCGCTAGTTGACAAATCTAGATATATCGTTTTCTTCACTGGTGCGGGTATATCTACTGCTGCTAATATACCGGGTATGAGAGGGAGAGAGAGAAGGAGATAGATAAACGCAATTTCTCATCTTTACTCGTTAACTGACATGTTCCTAATGTTTTTCCCGATAAATTCATGTTATGGAAAGCAGGAATTAAAAACGACTTGCGGGTGTGACCCCTTTTTCGACACGTTTTTGATAGCCTCTGCACTGTTTCCCGTTTTTAGAGCTGAAATACACAACTGTTGAAATACTTAATCTAAACTTACACAAAAACATCAAATCATCAACTTATAATTTACGAAGTTCGGTCCACTAACATATTGTTATGAAAAAGCGCTCGGTTATATCTGAAGTTAATCCAGCCTTTTTCCAGAGTTGGACAGATATTTCAAGAGAAAGATTTCAGAAACCAAGATCTGACTCAACTCTGGAAAACGCGAGAAAAACTGCGTCTACAATCTGTAAACAACCGTGAACTGCTGTTGGTGGAGCCGTCACCTCTCTGCTACGTGGGCTTTGTGTTGCAGGCGCGCTACGCACGAGTTGTAAGGGTGACTGCGTCACCAAGAACTGCTGAGTTCCCAGTCCTTTTGAGTCAGTAGGTGGTGGGACTATTTAAATGGCATGGTAGGTGGAGTTGGAGTTGGTGTCGTCGGAGAAGGGGGAGTTGGCTTCTCTTCGCATCCTCCAGTTAGCATTCTCTTAACATATCTAGATAGAGGTTGCCGCTCGGTCCTCCGAGAAGAATAGTTCGGTGGATGAAACATGTCACACATGTTTACCCTGGATCCATTCCACGCCATAATAAATCTCCTTCCCGTCGTTATCGTGTGAAAAACCCGGCACATTCCGTCAGTCTTGGGAATGGAAATGGAGAGGGTATCCCCAACCTTGATGGCAGCCTCTGATCCCCTGAGCACTTTCCCAACCTCAATAATGTATTCATCATATCCCCCTGGAGATGTCGTCATGGGGGCTGTAGTGTAGGCGGGGGTGGGAGGTGAAGAGAGGTACTCTCTGATATTGTCCCTCTCCCGAACAGGAGGGCGAATTTTAGGCCTTTGTGATACAACTTTCACCTGTAAGGACATTAAATACATGGTGTTCATTTTGGATCTTTACAAGCGTTGGGCTTCACCCAGAAAAAAGTTGACAAGATTAGGTCGTGAAACTTCATACTTTGACTATATACCCTCAATTTTTTGCTGGTGCCGAGACTTTGCTAAAATGTTTTTTGGACTCAAAATTTCATAACAAGTGGCTGGAAAGACTCTATTTTTGCCGTTTTTGAGCCGTTTCGAGACTTTCCAGCCACTTTTTACGAAATTTTGAGTCCGAAAAACACATCCAATCTCCATGAAACTTTAGGATAGACATAGAAAATACCAAAAAAACATTTTAGCTAAGTCTCAGCACCAGCAAAAAGTTCCTTCTGGTAGTTTTGATGCCAAAAACTCACTTCCCGGGGTACTAGAGCTCCAAAAACCCCAGGAACCTTGAATGAGGGTATAGAATAGTCCAAGTATGAAGTTTCACGACCTAATCCTGTCAACTTTTTTCTGAGTGAAGCCCAACGCTTGTAAAGATCCAAAATGAACACCGTGTACTATGTACAATAGAAAAATACACAAAATTACGATCATTTAATTCTATAAAATGTGTTTTCTCCATCTATCTCTCTATCACGAGTACAAAACTGCCGATAAGTACCTGTAGAATAGGAGCTGTTTCGAAGCATATTGCCTCTCGGTATATCTGTGGAGCACAGGTACAGGCTTGGGCGACTGGGAGCAAGAGAATTACCAAAACAAACAGCATGGCGTGTGATGTGTTTTTCTTATCTTGTGCTTTATAGGAGCTGAGAAGAAGCATAATTCATTTAGTACCAAATGTAGCCTTCTTTAACTGTAAATCTCTCTATGTTATGCTATCTCTCTCCCCAATCTCTCTCTGGTTATAAAATTGTTGACGTTCGTGTGACACACATCTGGTTAGGAAGGAAGGAAAGGCGTGCATTCGGGTAATGCAGCGTGAACATTAATTTGAATTTTTGCTGATTAAAAAAACTAAAACTCTGGTTTCCCGAAGTTAAGCCAGAACTCAAAAATCTCTGAAAACTAAATTCAAGTCCGGGTAGTGTAGCCGTCTAAACGGTTGGATTTGAGCTTAAAAGTCCCTTAAAGTCCCTTAAAAGGACATAATTATCTTATTTTTTATCCCTACTCCATTTCTAAAAGGATTTGAGATTTTGGAATTAGGCTGAAATTACACTGAAATTTTAGTGTAACGGTTACAGTGTAACCAATTAGGCCCAATCGGGGCCCGGGGGAACTTCTTCAAGTACTAGGTTGACACACTTTTGGATGCTAATTCAGGGAATGATTCCCTGAATGATAATCCCTGGGCATCATTGGGATGTTTAAGCGAAACAATTAAAAAAACGACTTGTGGGTTTGACCCCTTTTTCGGTAAGTTTTTGAGCTTTGACAGCTTCTGTACTGTTCCCCTACAAGCCGTTTTTAGAACTAGGAATACACAGATATATAGATGTTGGAAAATAAACAAAGCTCATAAAACATCAACTTGTATTTTACGAAGATCCTTTCACTAAGTTAACATATTATTATAAAATGTATCTGTAGCTTTTTCCAGAGTTGGATCCATGGACAGATATTTCAAAAGAAGGATTACAGAAACCAACATCTGACTCAACTCTGAAAAACGCGAGAAATGCGAGATCTGTTTAAAAATTATGAACCGCTGGCAGAGTTTCCAGTCCTTTTGAGTCAGTAGGTAGTTGGAGTTGGTGTCGTCGGAGAAGGGGGAGTTGGCTTCTCTTCGCATCCTCCAGTTAGCATTCTCTCAACATATCTAGATAGAGGTTCCCGCTCGGTCCTCCGAGAAGAATAGTTCGGTGGATGGAACATGTCACACATGTTTACCCTGGATCCATTCCACGCCATAATAAATCTCCTTCCCGTCGTTATCGTGTGATTAACCCGGCACATTCCGTCAGTCTTGGGAACGGAAATGGAGAGCGTCTCCCCAACCTTAATGTCAGCCTCTGATCCTCTGAACACTTTCTCAACCTCAATAATGTATTCATCATGGTGTCTCCCGGGATATGTTGTCACGGGGGCTGCAGTAGTGGGGGTTGGGAATGGTGTTGAAGTGAGATACTCTTTGGTATTGTATTTGTACACCCTATCCCGGGACAGAGGGCGCATATTAAGCCTTTGAGTCACAACTTTCACCTGAAAGGATATTAAAATACAATAGAAAAGAATTCTGTCGATAAAATCCATTTGTATTTCCCCGCCCGGATGAAGGCCGAAGGCCTTCACCCGGATGCCTTTTGCAAAAAGGCATAGGGGTTTAGAAATCTGTAACGGAAATAGTGACTATTTGTTATAGCAATAAAACCAGTTAAGATGTCCCATTTTAGTTGCGAGGGGCAACGTGTAGCAACTAGAGCCGTGCACACAACAACAAACTACTCCTTCACAAATAATAAAACCACTTCATTGACTCGTTTTCAGGAAATGTGTGGCGCACAATTCCGCAATGTGGCGTGCAACTTAGTGCTACTAAAACACAAGGATTTGTTCTATACTGTTTTGGAATTTCGAGTGATATATAAATGATTGGAAATGTCTGTGCCACGTTCATATTAGATGCTTATAAAAATAACGGTTAGCGGGGCCCCACGGGGAAACATAGCATTATGAAACATTATGCATTTATTCTTGTTTAACTGTTCAGGCCCAAATTCGTGCGTGTGCGATATTTTAATTTTTGACGTGCGTGGTACACGTTAACTTGTGATAGGCACACAAAACAAATCCGTACACGAGTTTGGGGGTGAACAGTTGGAAAAAATGGACTCAGGACTTGAAAGGGCTATACAAAAATCACAATCACTCATTTTTCTCTGCCCGGGTGAATGCAAAGGTACTCTGCTACGGACCGTGATGACTGATGACACGCACTCCAAATTTGCTGTGCTTACCTGTAGAATAGGAGCTGTTTCGAAACAAATTTCCTCCCGGTATATCTGTGGAGCACAGGTACAGGCTTGGGCGCCTGGGAGCAAGAGAATTACCAAAACAAACAGCATGGCGTGTGATGTGTTTTTCTTATCTTGTGTTTTATAGGAGTGATATGTTTTCCGGGTTTTATATTATCTTATGATATAATATGTTTTATAGGAGTAATATGTTTTCCGGGTTTTTTATTATCTTGTAATCTATCTTTTATAGGAGCTGAGAAGAAGCATAATTTAGTTAGTCCCACTGTAGCCTTCTTTAACTGTAAATCATAGCGCTGGCAAGCGCCCGGGGCCCAATCCTCCCTCCCCCAACCATCCTTCCCTTAAAAATGTCCATTTTCCAAGCATTCTTGCTTCCATTGAATGGAATATCGAAATTGCGAAAAAAAAATTTTTGAATTTTTTGAAAATTTTTGAAAATTTTGACAGCGCTACTATACTTATTGTCTGAAATCGGCGATTTCAACTTAGTTTTAGACAACCTTCTCGTTGTCCTACGAACATGCCGCTTGGTAGTTCGTGTTGCCTTGACACCTAGAGCACACGTTTAAAATTTCATGCAAATCGGAGTTACGGTTTTTGCGCTACAGATGGTCGTATTTTAGACAAAATGTCCGTTTTTAGCGTGACGAACGACCGTAAAGTAACCACTTTTTTGCGTACACGATGGAGGCCACAGTTTTAAAGCTATCACCATGAAACTTTGGGAGTCGGTAGGTCTAGTGGTGTACCTTGTATTAAAGCTTGGACAGAGAAAACGGACAGTCATAACAAAAGTTATGACTGTCTTAAGTTTTCTTTGGCTTTTAAGACGGCCTTCCCGTCGTTCTACGAATACGCCGCTTAGTACGTGGTGTTGCCTTGACATCTTGAACACAAGTTCAAAATTTCAAGCAAATCCGAGTTACGGTTCTTCAGTTACGGTCATCTGACTGTATTAAGATTTAAGACGATTTTCAAAAAAACCTAAAAAAGAGCAAATTAAACTATAAATCATGATTTTATGATACATATTTTGCCAACGTTGGTCAACTGCTGTATTTTCAGATATAATTGGTAGTCATATCTAGATTTATGACTGTCTTAAACTTAAGACGATTTAAAAAACACCTAGAAAGAAGGGATTCAGAGTCTAAATTAACATTGAATCAGATTTATTTTATAAAATTAGGTTTACTGTCGCATTTTCAGTTATAATTGGTAGTCATATCTAGAGTTATGACTGTCTTAAATATAAGACAATTTTATAAACATCCGAGAAAAAAGCGAATTAGTACCTAACCTGATTGTATCAGATATATCTGATTATCAATGCGTATCCGTGATCATTATCCGTGACTAATAATCAAAATCATAGAATAATCGCGGAGAACGAATCGCGGATACATAATCAATCGCTGATAACTAATAAATAATAGTAATCGCACATAACTAATCACGATAACTTATCGCAAATAAGTAATATATAGTAAGTAGTAACCAATCGCGGGTAGCTAATCGCAGATAGCTAAGATCGCGATAACTGATTGCGATATTGAGTTATCCGCAATTGGTTGTCTGCGATTACTATCATATTAGTGATTCGCAATTGATATCCGATATTGGATATCTATATATAGATATCCAATATCGGATATCAATTGCGAATCACTAATATGATAGTAATCGCAGACAACCAATTGCGGATAACTCAATATCGCAATCAGTTATCGATATATCTGCGATTGTTATGAGGCTACCTACAATTGTAAAAGTCCGTGAATCCCCAATCTGTGTTTATTAAGAATTACAAAATGCATGTCATAGTAGTATATAACAAAATGCCTGATACTAGATCCAAAAACCAAACAAGTTTGGTGGATAGCCGGGGCCGCAGAAATTAAAAAACGTGCGAAAGTTTTGATACATGAACTTTCGGGGCCTGGGGTGCTGTTAAATTCGCGTTTCCATGATAGTCAGCCGTTCTTTCAAAGCACACTATGATTCTGTAAACCAGACTCTGAAACGACCCACTGTGTGCAGCACATTATATGTGATATTTGTGGATCTGTATGTATGAAAATGTGTTATGTAAATTAATAATGATAATTTGATCATTGCAATAGTTTTCCTGGCGTATAGTTTGAAAATGTTGCTGGTTATGATCATGGAAACGCGAATTTAACAGCACCCCAGGCCCCGAAAGTTCATGTATCAAAACTTTCGCACGTTTTTTAATTTCTGCGGCCCCGGCTATCCACCAAACTTGTTTGGTTTTTGGATCTAGTCTCTCTATACTATCCCCTGCACGAGAGAGAGAAGACGGTAGGGGGAAGAGACGAGGAGCGGGAGAAGAGAGAGAGAGCAGAGAAGAGAGAGAGAAGAGAGAGGAGGAGGGGAAGCAGGGAGGGGAAGAGGGAGAAAGACGAGAGAGAGCGGAGATGAGAGAGAGGAGAGAAGGAGAGAGCAAGAGAGAGATCTCGCTCTCATCTCTGCTGCTCTCTCTTTTTCGTCTCTTCTCTCTACGTCTCTCATTCCTCGTCTCTCTCTCTTGGTGCTCTTCGTGTCTCCTGTCTCTCTTCTAGCTCTCTCTGCTCAAGCTGGCAGGTAGACGAGTGACTACAACTGTCAGGGAGAGAGCAGGGGAGGAGTAGCGAGAGGAGAGGAGCTAGATAGCTGCTAGCATAGGAAGAGAGGATCGATGCGAGCTGCTAGGACTTGAGCTGCTATCGCGAGCGAGGAGTCGCGATACGAGAGATCGAGATCCGGTCACAGATGCTCGATCCTCTCTCTCTTGCTCTCGACGACGTACTCTCTCCTCTCTATCTCTCTCTCTCGCTCTCTCTCTCTCTCTCTCTCTCTTTCTCTCTCTCTCTTTCTCTCTCTATCTATTGTAATATGTATATAACGCTGGGCCTGTAACCAGTAACCCGTACAGCGTACAGTGTGAGCTGCGATAATCTGAAAGAATACATCTTGATAATATATTCCACAAATAACACTTCATTCAAAATTAGCTGCTCCAATGGCGTTGCAGCTCTCTAAGCCCGGTGGGTTGCTGGCGCCGTTAATGACACGAGGCGCCCATCACAAGCTGTACCATAAGAAGAATGTTGATAACAACTACCTGCGACAAATGAAACGAATACACTACTTTGATAGACTACAGTAAGTATTATTTGTATCAACAGTTATTTATTTGTACTATTACCAGTTAATTGTATCAACAGTTATTTAATTACAATCAATGGCTAGCCTTAGTTCTTAAAATGTAGGTGTTCTAAAGTGTGCCTAATTTTTTCCCCGCCTGGGTGAATGCCGAAGGCATTCACCCAGATGCCTTTTGCAAAAAGGCATAGGGGTTTAGAATTCGACAATTTAACAATTACATACTAGTGAAGTGTCACGCTTTTCCTGTAACGTAACCTCCTGAGTTGCTGTTGGCAACTATCCAGTGCGGAATGCTGTCACTTACTGACTGAACACAACAGGAAGTTCGCGCGCATGTGCGCGGCGCCTTTATGTTGCACTTGCAATTACAATTGTTCATAGATTTGTCATCGCGCCCTACGTCATTGTGCAATGAACATTGTTCTGCATTTGCGATCGGAACTGCGACTTATTATTACTAGGATATCACATAGCTCAGGCAACCCATCAGCTATACCGGCTCACGTATCAGTGCCCAATTAGAAGCAGGTGTGGCAACTGGCACAAGCCAGATCACATGGTTGGCGGGGAAATCAGGCGGTATGGCATTATACCGCAATTATTCTTGTTGATTATTTATTTAATCAATTATTCCGAATCAGGTTAAACACTATATCAGAGTCAGAATTATTACCAACGAGAATTAAGGAACAAGCGGCGAAGGACGTGAAAGGGTATCCTAAATACTCTCATGAATACACAGATACAGATAAGTAGGTTCCAATCCCCCATTAGCAATTTTTCACAGTTACATACTTTAATTAATTAACTTAATTGAATTTTAATCATTGTTTAATTTAATTGTTTAGAATACTTCTCTTTTTAACGCTCTGATATATCTCTACCAGGTGTGCTGTGACAGGTCACATGGCAGGTTGTATTCCCGATTACAAAGTAAACCGGATCATGTTCAGAAACATGGCACACAAGGGTCAGATATCAGGACTGAAATATGTAAGTGAGGTTACCCAGCTTGTATTACAACTTGACTCATTAGTAATGAGTTATATTGTTGATTAAATATCCTCACTATCACATGAGGTAATTACCAAATGACTCCTCAATGTTGTACGCTAATATTATCAGTTGATTACAACTACAGTCGGACCCCGATTTAGGGGCCCCCGATTTAGTGTCACCCCGATTTAGGGACAGGATTTTTTTCCCCCGATATAGGAAATTAACCTTATTTGACCCCGATTTAGTGGACACCCCGATTTAGTGGACAAGAGCCTTTCCCCCGAGGGTGTCCCTAAATCGGGGTTCGACTGTAATATCATTTCAGTGGCAATACCCTAACTACAGTCGATGGGATAAGGAGAAGTTATCCTTCAGACTTATCCTTCTGGCTGACAAGGATACATACTACAAGAGAATGGTGACCAAATTGTGCAAGGACGATCCTGACTTTGCTGAGATAATCGAACGGAGGAAAAAGGAGATGAAATCGGATGTTAAGACGGACGATTATGAGTGGTGCCAGTGGCGAAATTATACCCCTGATAAACAAAATGAAGATTATAGGTTTTAGAGATGTGCACCTGTATTTGAAAAATATATATGAAACAATTACTTACATCAATTTCCTATTATTTATTTTTCATACAACACTTTTGCAAAACCCGCTTTTTAGTTGAGTTCTTTGTTTCGTTAAATCCCTCTTACTAGGGCACATGGTTTTATGGATATTACTGTTTCATCTTTACTCTGTCTCGACTCACTACTTTGATGCAGATGAGGTTAACTTCCTAAAGTACAACCTTGAAATCACAGCGAAACCTATTCTAAGAAAGGAGGTACTAACTAATATTCTTCCCAATTCCTATTCCTTATTTTGTTCATTCTCCCAAATCTATTCCTTATTTTTTTCATTCTCCCAAGTCTATTCCTTGTTCAAAGCAAGGCAACCTATCATATCCCTGCTGCTGATATTATTATACTGTGGTGAAGATATACTTCACAGAGCTGTCAATAGTTTCCAATAATAAGACCCCCTCCCTCTACACCTACACGATATTATATATGTGCACCTTTAATAATCACGCTCCCTCTCTTTGCAGATGTGTATCTCAATTCCCCCCCCCTCCCTCTCTTTGCAGGTGCCAAACAGTTCTCTGCGACTGAAATCCAAGTATCTCCAGGAATATTCATGCTCCCTTCCGGAGGTGAAATTCAAACAGGACGAACAACTGGAACATGTTTTTGCCGTATCACCCAAACTGTTGAGGGATAAACACTGCGTTTTTAGGGTGAGTAATTAGTGAATAATTAGTGAATAATTAATGAATAATTAGTGAATACTCAGTGAATACTCAGTGATATTAATCGATATAAAATATATTCCCCATTCAGACGAAAGGGTATTGGACTTACAAGTTGTGTTTTGGAGAGAGCATTGTACAATACCATATTGACCGTGAGTTTTCATTGGTAACGAAGTTACCCCTCCCTTGCCGGCGCGCGAAGCCCGCCAAACGAGTGTGAGGTGTCCACACAGCCCAGATCTTTTTCGTTTTAGTTCTCTCGGAATATGATTTCTATCCTCTCTTCCCTAGATCCCTCAAAAGTACGTGAGGTACCAAAAGAGCACACTGTTATTGGGAATTTTGAGGATGATTACAACTTCTTTGAAAAACTCCAAAACACGGTTAGTTTCCATTTACCCAATGCCGAATCCGATTGGCTTGGATTTGAATGCATCATGTAGATATTGGACGGAATACAAATTTTACCCGCCTGACCCTTTCTGTTCAATACATTTTGTAACGCGCGATGTTTCACCTCCAAAGTGTCAGCATTTCACGCACGCGCGTTCTACTTCATTATAACTGAGAATTGCTTGTTCTACGTTGCAGTATCAATAACATTTGAATTTTGATAACTTTACCTTTGAGCCAAGTGGTTAGTGGCCAGCCTAGGGCTCTAACATGATGAGGTTAATCCGACCGTAGTAGATTTGTTGTTTACAGACCCAGATCAGCAAATTAAATCTCGCACAACACCCCTTCGGCCCCCTCCAAATCAAAAGATATCTCACAAAAGTGTCTTCTTCAGAAAATTCGTTACTACGAACAGCTACCCCGGAACTATAAGCAGTATTATGGTGGCGGTGATGTATGTGATGAGAATGGAGGGCATACACGGAAAGCAATAGTCACGGTAAGTTGACCCTTGTACTTTTTCAGTGACATGCGACTAAATTCCTTGATTTGTTTCTAAAATTACTGTTTTTAAACTCGGTCCGCCCTTCTATGTCTAATACCTGGGCTCCTAGAGTTCGTTTTCAGTCCCTCGCCCTACTATAACAGCTAACCCCCATCCCTATACTAGTTACTACTACCGTCTGACCCCTACCACAGCCCTCCCTCCCACAGTTTGTATGTGACACCTCCCTCCCACAGTTTGTATGTTACACCGCCCTCCCTCCCACAGTTTGTATGTTACACCGCCCTCCCACAGTTTGTATGTTACACCGCCCTCCCACAGTTTGTATGTTACACCGCCCTCCCACAGTTTGTATGTGACATGGACACAGTCACGGACTTCATAGCAAAGATTGACGAAAAGGAGCTTTGTGTTTACAAGATGGTAGTTCACACTTCCAGAATGTGTTTACACCCCTTCTTTTACGAGGGACAAAACTCACTCCGCCACAAGATTTCGTGTCGGCCCATTGTGGCCGATATGGCACCTGCCCTTCCAAACAAGAAGGAGATCAAAACTGCCCCTGCGAGTTCAGAGATGACGGCTCTTGGGGTAAGGCGGGAACCAGTCCAACCAAACTGGGTCGGTGCCAATCCTTCCTCTCCCTACCACGATTTGAAAAGTTATATAGGTGGGTAATATATTGTAGTTTCCCCTCCTTCTTTTGACCTTCTTTGGGATTCTTTCCTGGGAAGTTCTCACGGAACAATATACTGGACAATAGATTCTAGCGGTACCTCTCTTAGTGGTATTTAGCAACGTCACTAAGAGAGGAACACTTGAAATCTAGTGTTCTATAGAACATGCACTAGATTTCAAGGGTGCCCTTTACCCCAGCTTCACTACACTGTCCACTGTATATTTGTCATACTACTATGACGAAATAGTTTTTATTGAAAGTGTTAGAGGGCTCAAAAGTTACATCACTGATGGATATGATTCATACTATACCTGTCAGAGCATACTATACCGGAGTCTGCTAAAGTATTGGCCGTGAAATGAAATAATATTGGCAGTTTTCTGGGTATTTACCCCCTCCCTCTCCTCGACCCTTTACAAATGTCAAGGAGGGTTAGAACATAACAACCCCTCTCCCCAGAGGAGCTATTGGATGAGGAGAAACAGGGTCCTATCAGACTGCTGAAACAGATGTTCAGGGATGCCCTGAAGAAACTAAAGAATGACTTCACCGACGCTAAAGATGCCCGTTCGTCAATGTCAAGTGACCCTGTTCTCTCACAGATCGATCTAGACAAAATCACTGATGAGGATATGGACGCCCTTTTTAAATCCGAAGAGGTATTAATTAAATTATTAGTTAATTAAGTAATTAAATACTGTCTTTACGGTGCTCTCAGCCGCCATTTCATATATGGTACTTGTTCCCAATTCCCACACTTAAAACTTGCTAACTCCTTTCTTCTCCCTACCCCACACTCCACACGTGATATCTCACAGTCTTTTGTGAGACAACACATTCTCCAAATGCATTGCCTAGCTAGACCCTGTTCCGTAAAGGGAGGGTTAAAACGTAACAACACATTCAATGATCCCCCTCAGTTAGAGGGAGTGATATCCAAGATAGCGAGGGAAACACACTACGATGCAGTGAGACAGATCCAGGAAAGGAAGGCCAACAAACATATCGAGATTAAAGTACTCTACAAGTGAGTTTTAGGATAGTTTAATTGCCTAGTATGTATCAGTAATTGGCTAGTAATTGAAAGTCTCAGATTTGCCGATGCTGAGGCTAGAGTCGCTCGTGAGTGAATGTGGTACAAGTTGTGATCTATTTCACAGGGATGAGAATGGCAACATGAAGTTGAGTGATCCGGACGATAAGGGTACAGATATGCAGTACACAGTTCTCCAGCTGCTAGATGCTGGCAACGAGGAGCGAGTGGAGAGGTACCGGCAACAGCGGCTACTTAATGGGTACCATTACCAAGACACAAGTGGTAGTGGTGGTGAAGTTGGGGAGGGGAGGGAAGAGGAGACTCAGGGACAATCTGATGATAAAAATAAGATTTAGGGGATCAGTTTAGTATGTACAGCGCTTTTTAATTCGTATTTGAAGTTTGATAAATCACAAATTTGATTAAGGAGGGGTCAGTTAGGGTTCGTTACGACGTTTACCCTCCTCCTATTCGTTTGACAAAAATAATATTATTCTTTTTCTCGTTTTTGGTAGTGTGTTGTGTAAGATAATATGAATAATTACTGAATGAAATTGTTAAATTTCAACTGCTAAACTTTTCATCAACACTGCGATATAGTTTGCTGTCAGGTCCCCGTTTCTAGAAAGTTCATAATGCCCTCGAATAATGGGAAATTACTCAGCCATTTCTCTATTCAATGCTCCTATTTGCAACTAAAACATATAGTGGTATATATACGGCAGTTTTCAGGGAAAGATATATAATTGTTGAACCGCTCTTCCTCGGAAGACATGTATAAAACCACTTCCCCTCGTTTAATTTCCCCTCTTTAATTGAAAAACTAGGTAGTTTTTAAAATCGTTTTACATATTATTCAATCTAAAAACAACTTAACCCTCCAACCTAATACCTCTTTAACCATGTCCTTGTCAGGCACTAACCTGGTGCTGAGATGGCAGTCTTATGTGAGACAAAACCATCCTAATTTAGCCATATTTTATCACATATCCCCTCTTACCCTCTAACCCTACTACCTGTTTAGCCATGTTTTACCACATATCCATTATCCCTTTACCCTCTAACCCTACTACCTGTTTAGCCATGTTTTATCACATGTCTCTGGAGCACAGGATCCTTCTTCATCCGCAATATTTTGGGCCGAGACTCATCGACATTGTGAAAAAGAAACTCTTTACCGAAGTAGAAGGTAGGAATCCTTGGTTACCATAGTTACCATCGTAGTAGTCCCTAATTACCCAATGGTAACAATCAGGAACCGACCAAATCAGGAAATACTGGTCCCTGATTGGCTGATAACCAGTCACGTGACCTTAATAACGAGTTCTGATTGGTTGTTTACTTGTTTCGGTCGGTTCCTGGTAACAATTAATCCTTGTAATTCTTGTCAGGACCTGGAATTTTTGGGGGGCAAGCTAATTTTTCACCAAATGTTACCCAAGGGTCCCCTGAGTCACCACAAAAAAGTCTAAGAGTGAAGTCCTTGCGGAGAGGTCATTTCCGGGCCACGCCCCTTTTTACCTGTATTATCAGTCATAATTCCAAAATTATGTAAATCCTCTTAGGAAAAGAGTAGAGAAAAAACCAAGGGCACTTAAGTGATCAGCGTCCTCACATTAGTGGGGGTAGGTGCAAAAATTAAGTTTCTATCTGGTCGCGTTAATGAGTTAATTGGATAATTAGGTGCGCGAATAACCGTTTTTGGCCATATGGCTATAGCCACTTTGGAATGGTTTAGAGACTTTTCACTGGTGCCATTTTGTAGGCAATGGCTAACTTATGGGGGGTCGTGGTCGGACTTTTAAGCTCTATCTCCAACCGTTTAGCCGTTATTTGGATTCAAAGGTGCTGAAATGAGCACAAAGAGGCACAAAATCGGACTAATTACCATTTTTTGCTCATTTTCAGCACCTTTGAATCCAAATAACGGCTAAACGGTTGGAGATAGAGCTTAAAAGTCCGACCACGACCCCCCATAAGTTAGCCATTGCCTACAAAATGGCACCAGTGAAAAGTCTCTAAACCATTCCAAAGTGGCTATAGCCATATGGCCAAAAACGGTTATTCGTGCACCTAATTATCCAATTAACTCATTAACGCGACTAGATAGAAACTTAATTTTTGCACCTACCCCCACTAATGTGAGGACGCTGATAACTTAAGTGCCCTTGGTTTTTTCTCTACTCTTTTCCTAAGAGGATTTACATAATTTTGGAATTATGACTGATAATACAGGTAAAAAGGGGCGTGGCCCGGAAATGACCTCTCCGCAAGGACTTCACTCTTAGACTTTTTTGTGGTGACTCAGGGGACCCTTGGGTAACATTTGGTGAAAAATTAGCTTGCCCCCCAAAAATTCCAGGTCCTGACAAGAATTACATGGTTTAAATGGTATGTACAATGCTAAATATCTTTCTCCCGCCAGGATCGTGTACCGGTGAACACGGATTTGTTGTAGCGGTAACGACCATCGACCACATTGGAAATGGTGTAATTGATCAGGGCCAGGGATCAGTCAACTTTCCCGTCAAGTACAAGGCTATCGTGTTTCGGCCCTTCAAAGGAGAGGTGGGTTGTTGGTGTAGCTAGCAGGAACCGACCGAATCAGGAAATACTGGTCCCTGATTGGCTGATAACCAGTCACGTGACCTAAATAACGAGTTCTGATTGGTTGTTTACTTGTTTCGGTCGGTTCCTGGTAGCTAGGTTACCATAGTTACCATTGCATGGGTAAACGCATGTGGGTTTTGTGAAGCTAGGTTACCGAGGCTCTTTTTCCCAAATAGTTTCTAACCGAGTTCCCCCCTCCAGGTGGTTGATGCAATAGTAACGGAAGTTAACAAAGTTGGAATATTCTGTGCAGTGGGCCCACTCAGTTGTTTCATTTCTCGACACAGTATTCCAGCGGACATGGAACATACAGCAGGTAAATATGAATCAGGTGTTGTCATACATGGAACACACAGCAGGTAGTTCTGAATCAGGTGTTGTCATACCGCAGGTATAAATCTGAATCAGGTGTTGTCACACAGCAGGTATAAATCTAAATCAGGTGTTGTCACACAGCAGGTAAATCTGAATTAGGTGACGTCATACCGCACCCGGTTCGGAGAGGGCAGTCTTTTGTCAGGCAAAAACAGTGGTGTGTGACTCAGATTCTCTCTGAATTATAGTAGCTATGTACTAGCTGGGGTAAATGACGCTGTTAGGGAGAAAAATTCTACCCTAAAATGCTCCTGCCCTAGCTATAAATTTTCCGAGTTTTTCTTCTAGCAAGTATTTCATTTGTCAAAGTTGTGGTATGGCGAGGCAAATGTCGAACCATCAGCACGTCATTTTATGAGAATTGATCGGTTTGATGTGCCTGGTTACGAAGAAATGCAGTTGTTTCATAGTTATACCCCGCTCGCTCTCTCAGATATCTAGTTAATATAACCCTTTCTCTCTCTCTCTCTGTCAGATACTGAGGCGGGTGAGTGCTATCAGAACATTGACGAGGGGATTGTGATCCAGAAAGATGATGAGATCAGATTAAAGATTATCGGAACACGAGTTGATGCCAATGATATCTTTGCAGTGGGATCACTCATGGACGATTTCCTGGGTTTAGTCAGTTGAACCTGCATATCATGGCGGCCCCGTGTAATACGAGTCACGTGATCTGTGTGTGTGTGTGTGTGTGTGTCACACGCACGTACTATTTTATTTGTGTATTGCAGACCTATATAGCCAACAACATCTTTTTATTTTAACCAAACTGTAAGAACAGTGTTTTTCCATTGATCTGAAACAGGAACCGACCGAAACAAGTAAACAACCAATCAGAACTCGTTATTTAGGTCACATGACTGGTTATCAGCCAATCAGGGACCAGTATTTCCTGATTCGGTCGGTTCCTGATCTGATGAACTATATTGGAGTCAGACGTTCCACTCAAAGTAAAGTTTCCTTTTTCAAACTTCTGGGAGACGTCTTACTCCAACATGATATATTATCATGCATTATATCAGTCTAGCAAAATCTTGATCATACCCTACAGGTTGGCTCCATTGCAACCTATGTGAGATCAATCTCAGTCAATCAATGTGGCCAACCCCACAGGGTGTGGAGGCGCCAGAAACGCTCTTATACAGTTGATAATATGGTTGATATAAATGTTGATGAAGTATACCCATCATATTCACAGAGATGACTTGTCAGGAAGGTGTCCAAATCTTAACCAGTTGATGCTAAGAATGCTTTTAGAGGGCTGAGGGGGGGTATAATTGCTAATATCAATGATATAGCGAAAAGTAACAGTAATTATACCCGCCTCTAAAAGGGGCCCTATTCTCAGCAGCAACTGATTAAGATTTGGACACCTTCCTGACAAGTACTTCCTCAACAATTATTTGGAACATTCTAAGTAACAGGATCAACCCATCCTCCCGCCGCTCGACCTTATCAAGTTCTGTCCCAACGGTAATAAATGTAAGTGATCGTGTTTGTGTTATTGGTTTAAGTATTGTACCTATACCCCCCGGCCCTTGTTCATGTTGAGTTACTCAACAACGCCCACCCATATAACAGTTAGTTATTGGGTACAGTTACCCCCTACTGCTCAATCAGTTGATTGTGTACATTTGTAAGTTCACCTGTGCTGCAGGGGGTTGCATGTATGTACACATATTTGTTACCCCCCCCCCCCTCTCTCTCTCTCTCTCTCTCTAATCTATGTGTTCTCTCTTTGCTAGTTGGTTATATTCTGTGATTTGTTTCCCTATTCTCCTGTTTTCTTTGTTTCCCTTACTCAATTTTTTCTTGTTTCGTCCGTTTGTAACTGTTCTGTGGCATGACTGAGACTCTACCCCCCCCCCCCCCCAGAGTGAGACCCAAGCTTCCCATATAATCTGTAACCATGGCGACCCACAGTCCAGTGCATGCACTCCATCCATAGTACGATATTATGTTCCTTACCGCGGCACTCTCTCTTAGCAATTGAATAACAAATATGGAGAGATTCTCTCTCTCCCTTTATTATTCAATTGCTGAGAGAGAGAGAGAGAGAGAGAGAGAGAGAGAGAGAGAGAGAGAGAGAGAGAGAGAGAGAGAGAGAGAGAAGAGAAGAGAGAGAGAAGAGAGAGAGAAGAGAGAGAGAGAGAGAATGCAGCTCTGTAAGTTGTTTCCATGGTGACCGAACATTTCGTTATCAGCGTGTGTGTGTGTGTGTTGTGCTCTAGGATTCTAAATCTGTTGTGTGTTGTGTGAGTTGCACTATGTCATCTATCAACTGGAACCATAATAACAGTGTTTATGGTTCCGATACATCCCTGATGGGGACCCGGAGTAGTGTCCACACCTTAAAGCCCGGTGGCGGGGGGATGCTGCATGGAGCGAGCAGGAGTGCTTGGACCCCTGACACGGGGAAAGCAGGGAATCACAAGATATTTATGGAAGGATATCTCTCATTACACATTGGTAAGGGTAGACTGCAGAGGTAGTGCAAGTAGGTACTGACAGTCCGAGTCTATTGGGCCCTGTTGTACCGTTTTCCCCACTGTCGACTTTGGACAAAGTAGGACCCTGATATACCGGGCTGACAGTTGACACCCTTAGCCCGAGCAATAATTCAGAGTCCCCCTCGACATGACTTGGGTATGCTCTCGGCTCAAAGATTATTTCTAACTATCTAACCTGACACATGTTTTGAATATGATTTAGCAAGTTCAACCATGTAATGAGAACTTGCTAAATGATATTTTTAGATTAACTTGTGTCAGGTGTCGAATCAAAGTGAAAACTATTTTGGTCCCATCACTCCGCTCCCCTCGACATTTCTTTTAATCTCCTTCTATGGCTATCCCTCTATCTCTGTCTCTCATAACCATTAACCAACCAACCAAGAACAAGAAAACTTCTCTCGTTCTTGGTTGCTGGTTGGTTGTATGAATTCTAATTCTGTCCCCTAATATTTAATATCCCTGTAGGCACGACAAATGGACGGAGAGACAGCGCTTCCAGTTGGTTGTGCACCTACTCCAGAAAACTACTGCAAGAGAAATGCTGAAAATTCGGGATTGGGTAATGGATCGAATGCCAGAGCCGGTGTGGTACGTGGACCCAAGTGCGGTGTTACCTAAAAACCTAACAACCTACATTTTGTCTTTTCTCACTACCGCAGATCTTTGCCAATGTTCCCAGGTAAATTGTATTGTAATTGGGTTAGACTTAGAGTACATTAACCCACACAGTAGACATTAACAAACTAGATCAGTAGTTTTATGTCTTCATGTCCATTTCATATCTTCATGTCTATTCTAACCGGTATATCACTGTAACATGTATCTGCCCCCTCCCCTCTATATCTACCCCTCCCTGCTGCAGGTAAGCTCCCATTGGCGGCACCTCTCAGAACAAGACGTGTTATGGAGGGGTCGGGCAGCTGCCCATGGTTGGTACCTACCCTACCTGCCCTCTCCAAGGGAACACGGTGCATGGAAAGCATACTACGTGGCATGTGTGGTCAACTCGGAGAGACCTTCCCCACTTAGTGATCCCTTACAGGTAGAATCTGACAAGTAGATCTGACAGGTCTTCCTCTCGACTAGCTAAGTCCTCAAATATATAGCAAGGTCTGCAGAAAGATCATTTTCTAACACCTCTGATCTCTTGAGAGATATAGGAGCATGATATGGCCCACTTAGTAACCCCTTTAGAGGTATCTGACAAGTGCAGATGACAGGTCACATCTCTCGAGTTGCCTAGCTATATACCCTGCTAACTTAAATAACCCGCCAGTGGCGAAAAGTCCCACTAGCGCGCTCTCAATAAACAGCCAGTCCAGCGGCAGATTATTTCCCACTGGCAGGTTATTTATTTTGAACTCCTATGTAACATTCAAAGTGTGTGTAAATGATCAGTTCTTACTAAAATACAGAGGGAACATTATGTGCAACACTTACACACTACATTGGAGAGAAAGAAAGGACACATTCCGTCAATTACTCTCTCTTTATCTCCCCTTTTGTCTCACTATCTCTTCCTCTGTGTTATGTGTGACATGCCCCTTATCAGGCTATTTCTTTCACTCTCTTTCCTTAGCAACTGCTTAGTAACTGTTACCAAACAGTGTACACTCAATTGTGAGGTGTTTTTAACTATTTCTCAGTTCTCTTTGTGTGTTTTGATTAGTGTTCTCTCTCTTGTTGGTGTGTAATACTTCAAATAAACAACTAAAGCAGGGTATATAACCCATAAACTCTGACCACTGGCACGTTATTGGTTTAAACCCCTCCGCCTCTCCCTCGGCTCCGCCTCGGGATCGTCGTCGTGATTTAAACCAGTTTATCCGCCAGCGGCGGATAAACTCCAGCTAACTTCTCCCAGCGGCGCGCTGGGAGAAAGTTATCTGAAATAACGCGCCAGTGGCCAGAGTTTATGCCTCATATAGACTGTGCTAGAACATAACATCTCTCGAGAGGGACAGACTCTGGTCACTGAATTGTAGCTTTATTTTCACAGCAAATCTGTTGTGTGGGGTTGATACAGTACGTGATAGGGACAAATAACACACGTGTATATTCTGCAGGATACTTTGTATGGGGTTGTTGTGTGGGGTTGATACAGTACGTGATAGGGACAAATAACACACGTGTATATTTTGCAGGATACTTTGTATGGGGTTGTTGTGTGGGGTTGATATAACAGTACGTGATAGGGACAAATAACACGTGTATATTTTGCAGGATACCCTCCCGACCCACATCGCCCCGAGGGAATCATACACCACCGCTGACCTCCTCCGACTTCACCGGTACTACCTAGAAACAGACCCGACACTCCCTGCCCCTGAGCCTCCCTCTAGACACATGGAGAGGGTTAGCAGTGATGACCAGATGATAGCTGGGCAGATGATCAGGGAGCGCTGGCAGGATCCTAGCAAACACCCCAGGGATCTGGATAATTACTGGGATCAGGGTGGTAGTGAGGAGGTTAAACCCAATACATCGTACCTTCAGGTATATAGAGTTGAACTGTTCATACTTTTTGTTCCGGAGCATGGGCACAGTGTCAGGCGATTCAAGTATACTTGAGTCGCCTGGCACTGTGTAAAGCCACTAGTAGTAATATGGGATCTTTTCCGAGAATTCCAATGGGGAAGGCAACGAATATATTTTATTAAAAATTTTGGGAGAGGGATAAAAAAGTCATACCCTTGAACTTTGTCGAAGTCGCGTTGCGAAGTAAAATTTTATTAAAATCAAATTACCATGCGAATCAAACTCCGTGTGTGGTAATACTTGATCTCTATTATATGTGTCATATGGGACTGAAAGAGTTAATTACTAGAGACTCTAGAAATTATTGAGTCGCTTGACACACAATTCAAAGAAATTAGCTCTTTCAGTCCCTTGTGACATATGGTCACGGTCAAAAAGTCTCAGCTGAAATTCCCGGTTCCGACTTCCGAAACTTCAATATAAAACCTTTTTACTGCAGGCCACATTAACGAAGCTAAAATCTCGATCTACCTCTAAACTCCAACCGCCGAGTTCTGCAACCCTGAAAGATGCCACAACTCCTGAAGATGGCCCCACAATGAGTGCTACCATAACGGAGTTGTATCGTCACCAAGGATCGTTCCACCTCCGTGATGATGGAGAGGAGGGTGATCAGGGGGCGAGGAAACTAGTCACCAGGAAGTCCGTTATAGTGCCCAAGGAGAACTATTGGTTACAGAAACCTTCCTGCCGGGGGAAATCCAATGAAAAAGGTAAAAGTGATTGCACTGGTATATTAAAACTCCTTGCTATGTTCTAACCCTCCCTTTACATTTGTAAAGGGGCGCCCGAAACACAGTCTAGCCAGGCAAAAAACTCCCTCCTCGTGACATAATTGAAGTCTTTATTATATAGTTGGTAACATAGACACCTGTCGCGTCAGGTGTCTATGTCACCAATATAGCAGGCACATAATTGAAGTCTTTATAGTAGTTATACCTTACCAGAAGTTAGTTAGTGGATATCGTCACCTCGGTCAACGACCGGCTTAAACTGTATGGCGGCGCTTTACCCCATTTGATTCTCAGATGGGTCGCAGCGCCAGACAGGGCTTAAAGGGATACTGACATATTCAAAAAATATTTCAATATTTCAGTATCCCTTTAATTGAGAATGATTTATTTGACGATTTCCACGTTAGATTTCTGTTAGGGTAGTAGCCTACTACTAGTAGGTATAACTATAAATCGTGAAATAACTATATGAATCATGATTGAGACAACTTGTCTGACAAGGAATGAATTCAACTAAAACACAACAAACATCATAGGTTTCTATAGAACTTCTGCCCCCGGCCCACAAGATACTAACACTATGTTCTCTCTCCAGTACCCTCCCCCCACACAACAACCCCCGCGGGAGTCATGATATCAGCGGGGTATTATGGATGTGGAGCGGTGTGGGGAGAGTCTCTCCCTGGTTACTCCCACCCTCGAATCCTCCTCATATCCTCTGATGTCCCTGCATACGAGCTCGTTGTTGGAATGGTGATTCCAGGTAAAAGATATTGCTCATGTGTCCAAAATACTGTATGACGTTACGACTAGACGTGGTGACTAGTTGGTAATGAAATACCCCCCCCGCGCGAGCGCCTCAGGGGTGACTTCGTAACCACTAGGTGACTAGCCAGACAGTAAACTCTATAATCTTATAGGATAGAACCTACCTTACTCTACGAAATTAAGATCCAGATAATGTAGCAAACTATAATTAAAGTATCTTCTATTAAGCAATCTTAAATCAAAAACACTAAAATTCAAAACCTGAAATTAAGCAAACAAAAATTACGGTAAATTAAGCAACTCGAAAATAAGAGCAGCCAAATTTAAGAAACCTGTTATTAAGCAATATCACGTGATATATCACGTGATAAGACTGAGAGAGAGTTTGTGTTGCAATCTAGAGATAAGGCTACCATGCGCGGCGTTCTGGCACGTGCGAGTCTCAGCGCTGGCAGGAAGGGGGTTTACAACGAAACTTTCATTACGTCATCCTGATCCATCGGTCACATTGTACCCCCTCGCCCCAACCATCGAAGAAGAGATGGAGGGAAATAGATAGAGTTAAAGAGAAAGAGAGAGATAGAGAGATATATAAAGAGAGAGAGAGAGAGAGAGAGAGAGAGAGAGAGAGAGAGAGAGAGAGAGAGAGAGAGAGAGAGAGAGAGAGAGAGAGAGAGAGAGAGAGAGCGAGACAGAGACGGAGAACTGGAGGGCACCCCTGTCTGTTTACCTGTCCGTCTCTCCATCTGTTTCTTTGTCTCCTTCATCTCTATCGGTCGGTTATATTAGAAAGAATGACTGTGATAGTGAGACTGAGAAAGTTTGGAAGTGTATATCATGAAGGAATTATGGATTATGTGATAAGAAAGAATGAAAGGTACCTAGTGCTCAGAGAGATAGAGACAGAAAGATAGACAGAGCATCGATCGATTGATGATGATGTAATAGTATTATGACATAGGACCGTCTGGGCCAATTCGGGGTTAATTAGGGGTCATTTTGGGGACATTTTGATTTCGGGGTCAATTCAGAGCCTCGTTATAGGAGTTAAGTTAAGTGCTATATTTCTCGTTCTCTCTCAAGAGAGATACATAGATCACCGCTCGGCGCTCACGGCCCAGGGGGGGGGGGAATCGACTCGAAGTAGACTGGGCATCACCAAGGGCCGAGGGGGACTTCAGAAGGAACCACAGCAACTCAACCCTATCACGATCAATGTGACATCGATTGATGATGATACAGTAATTGGTGCCTTTCTTTCTGTTAAAATGAGTGTTGAATTACGAAGATGGACGGGGAGACCGATAGAGATGAAGGAGACAAAGAGACAGATGGAGAGACAGACAGGTAAACAGACAGGGGTGTCCTCCACTTCTCTGTCTCTGTCTCTGTCTCTGTCTCTGTCTCTGTCTCTGTCTCTGTCTCTGTCTCTCTCTCGGTCCACTACACGCACCACTCCCACATGGGGCCGTAAGGTCCCATGGAAGAGCAGGGTTGAATCCCCCGGACCCGGATCCTGTTGGATCTGAGGGCATTCTCTCTGTCTGTCTCTCTCTCTCTCTCTCGCTGTCTATCTCTCTCTCTGTCTCTCTCTGTCCCTCTGTCTCTCTCTCTCTCTCTGTCTCTCTCTCTGTCTCTCTCTCTGTCTCTCTCTCTCTCTCTCTCTCTCTCTCTCTCTCTCTCTCTCTCTCTTCTCTCTCTCTCTCTCTCTCTCTCTCTCTCTCTCTCTCTCTCTCTCTCTCTCTCTCTCTCTCTCTCTCTCTCTCTCTCTCTCTCTCTCTCTCTCTCTCTCTCTCTCTCTCTCTCTCTCTCTCTCTGTATTTATATACTGTAGTCAGAAAATGGATTTTTATGCATTTTAATTTTTTCTCAATTCTCAGTTTTTAGTCATGCCCGAGATTGCTTTATATTATCTCGATGCTTTGCAACACAACCATGACTCCCCCTTCTACATCTTACACTCGCGCGCTATTGGCTGAAAAGAGTCACGTGATGTACATCACGTGACTCTTCCCAAACACTCTCTATGTAGGATTTCCCTAATAAAAGTTTGCTTAATAACAGGTTTCTTAATTCGTGATCTGCACCCTCTAGGATTGCTTAATTTTGTTTAATTTTAGAGTTAGTAATAATAGGACCCTTAATTTTCCTATATTTTAATTTTGGGTTGCTTAAAAGCTTGTTCTTAATTTTGGAGAGTAAGGTATAATCTATATCTTATCATGGGGCTCTAAAGTTTGATCTAGTAACTCTATGGTATTTAATTGGTTACCCTGTCTGACGATGCCGGTCTGATCTGATATCATGATATTATATGTTGAGACAGTACTACAGTCGGACCCCGATTTAGTGGCATCCTCGGGGGAAAAAAATCCTGCCACTAAATCGGGGTGCCACTAAATCGGGGAGATCCATATTTGGCCCATAAAAACCTATTTTATGCCCAAAATGCTATACTAAGACTAAAAACACCTCTAACAGTTATATGCAATATTCATGTATTGATGACATGATAATTTCTGATTAGAAATAGAAAACTTTAAAATAATTTTTTCAAAAAAATTGTGAAAAATTTTCTAAGTTATACCAGCCCGTCCGATTTGTGTTTCGAATCGGTGCAGCTTACTGAATGTCCTGTCTAATTAGCAGGTTCGAAACGAACCGATACGTGATATCATGCCGAATCGGGGCACCCTAAGCGGGTGAGGAAGTACAGTCGGACCCCGATTTAGGGACACCCTCGGGGGAAAGGGTCTTGTCCACTAAATCGGGGTGTCCACTAAATCGGGGCGAGCCATATTTGACCCAAAAAACCTATTTTATTGCCCAAAATGCTATACAATTATTAAGACTAAAGACACCTCTAACTGTTATATGCAATATTCATGTATTGATGACATGATCATTTCTGATTAAAAAAATAATTTTTTTTCAAAAAAATGTGAAAAATTTTCTAAGTTATACCAGCCCGTCCGGTTTGTATTTCGAATCGGTGCAACTTACTGGATATCCTGTCTAATTAGCGGGTTCAAAACGAACCGATACGTGATACCATACCGAATCGGGGCACCCTAAGCGGGTGAGGAAGTATAAAAATTTAAAAATAACTTTTTCTCTCAAAATTTATGGGGAGCACCGATCAAAGCATTGACAATCGTACTGTAAAATTTTGCAAAAAAGTTATAAAATTTTTTAAAGGTATACCAGCCACGTCCGAATCGTGTTTCGAATCGGTGCATCTTATCGCATGTCCTGCTGCTAATTAGACGGAACGAATCGGAACGTGATCCCCATCGAATCGAAATCTTGACTCTTGGTGACCTTGTGATTCAATGGCCCCATGGGGATCACGTATCGGTTCGTTCCGAACCGTCTAATTAGCAGCAGGATATGCGATAAGATTCACTGATTCGAAACACGATTTGGACGTGGCTGGTATTCCTTTGAAAAATTTTCAAAAAAATTTCAAAAAAATTTCACAAAAAAAATTCAAAAAATTTTTGGGGGAAAAAAATCGTGCCACTAAATCGGGGTGCCACTAAATCGGGGGCCACTAAATCGGGGTCCGACTGTACTAGTAATGTCAAAATTTGTTGAGTAACTCAACAAGTCAAAACGGATTCGTTTCATAACCGGAACCCTCAACCGGCCTCAACCCATATATCAATATCATGTATCTAAAGTTTATAATTCTACAGGAGTGATAGGAATTCTATACGATGCTTCAGTTGATAGTCTCCGATCCATACTCAACACTGTCGAACATTGCCTCCGTGGCCGTAGAGCCGAGTGTGTGGGGGTTATGGTCCCAGGGAGATATGGAGTCCTAGAGTTGAGTCACTCCAGCTCTGTTACAGCTCAGTACCTACACGTCGAATTCTGGAGAGAGCTGGCAGGGTACCTTCTACCCCCGCAGCGGGGAGGCCGCATTGATATCATCAGGTAATTAGCAGCCGAATCAGGAAATACTGGTCCCTGATTGGCTGATAACCAGTCACGTGACCTAAATAACGAGTTCTGATTGGTAGTTTACTTGTGTCGGTCGGTTCCTAATAGTTAGGTAATTAGTACTAATTGATTTTTCGAACCCTCACAGAGCACGTCATTTTATAAAATAAAATGAAGGTTTGAGCCACATCATGATGAATTACATCAATAGTATTGATACTGACAGCTAAATTTAAAACTGCCAATTAGTGTTGTTGACAGCAAGCATGCACTTCAGTTTCTAATCTAAAACCCCATATCTTTCTTAGCACAGTGACATAATATAATGTCACCAACTAAACCACATATATGTTTCTCAGCACGTTAGGTGTGGCAACAGTTGATCCTGAGCAGGGGTTGGTGTATAAGATAGCGGGAGCCGTTAATTGTCCCGTCAATGCCCCCTCTGGAGGGGTCTTTGGTCGGTGGGCCGAGATCATGGGATCCTGGCTAATGTACCCAGATCATATTCACCCTACAAGTCTCTATCTTCAACAAGGAAAAGTAAGTTTACTAACTATAGTTCTGTAGTTCTGTATTTTAATTGTTTATCGTGTGTGAGCTGCCAGAGCATTGGCCTTACAGTGTGTGAGTATATCTGCCAGTGTGTGAGTATATCTGCCACTCATACTCAATCCATCTCTTTTTATCATATCTCCTGCCTGACAGCCCCAGGCACCGTTTTAAAAACTTTATTTGTGATCGGGTCGGACCATGTCAGGCAAATAGTCTTACCACCTGTCAGGCCAATGCTCTGACCACAGTTCAGGCCAATGCTCTGACCACAGTTCTCGCGTGTTCCGCCAATGCTCTGACAGCTGACCACTGTTCTCGCGGAAGAACATGGTCATGCCAATGCTCTGACACTGATAGGTCTGAGGTCAGTCCCTTCAGAAAGTTGTCTGGCGGGACTGACCTCAGGTCTGTCAGGGCCCTTCACTGCTCTCAGTCTCGAGACCCTTCACTTCATTTAGATACGAGACTGGATAGTGTTAACCCTTCACGTCTTCATTTAGATACGCGACTGGATAGTGTTGGCGGAACAGCTAGAAGGTCTGAGTACGGAGATAACAGAAAAATACAAGAGACAGCTGGGAACCCAGGCAACTATAGCACTTTACCGGCTAGTCAACTCTATCACCCGACAAGGTACGTGTTTTTATATTCTGCATTTTATTAATAAAAGCACGTGCTTTTAGCACAGTCTAGCCAGGCAAGGTACGTGATTTAATATTCTGCATTTTATTAATAAAAGCACGTGCTTTTAGCATAATTGGCCCGACAGTATTTTAGTAAAATACTGACAGTGACAGCTAAAGGTTTTAGTAACACCTGAACATGCATGCAATTTCTGAAAATCGGAACAGCATATAATGCCATTTTTTAGTTTCATTTACTGAAAACCGTTCTTTGCTATAACTTATAGCAAAGAATGGTTGTCAGTAAATGAAACTAAAATAAGGCGTGTCATATGCCAGACGTCTGGCATTCATTTTTTGATTAAGTTGAGGCTCAAATTAGTTAACGATGGCGGCGCTCTGCATTGGCGATATTAGTATTCATCTATAGATTAATTTAATATATTGAATTCTTGCTATGACCTCATATTTTTAATCAAAAATGAATGCCAGACGTCTTATAGAATTACCTAGACAGTATTCTATACTAATCTCCTGTCAGAGCTTTGCAGCCTGATAGCTATAAATCTCTGTAGAAACAGAGCGATTTATATAATTCTTTTCTTTCCCTATAGGTGTTGGCAGCACCCATACCCATCTAGAGGACATATTGAGCTATGTTGTACCCCGGATACCCCATGACACGAAGGAGGGGGAGGAGGGTAGGGGAGTCTTAGCAATGAAAATGGTCGAGATTTTACTCGGGAGTGAGTTTGTGAAGGCCCTAGAGAGACCTGCTGCAGATACAAGGATCGAGGAAGGAAACGGGGTGGCGGAGGGGATTAATTATCTTACTATGGTGGAGTGGAATGGAAAAGCTGTACAGAAGGCACTGCGAGGTGTTTCCTATGTTCTATCTTTCCCCCGGGGTGAGTGATACTAGTATTGATCTACCGAACCATCATGTCACAGAGCACGCTAGATCTGTTTGATTTTCTGAAACCAAATGCGGTGTGAACCACACAAAGTGGACGCTGTCAGGCGATTTAGGGACACCCTTGGGGGAAAGGCTCTTGTCCCAGCTACGTCCGAATCTTGTTTCGAATCAGTGAATCTTATCGCATGTCCTGCTGCTAATTAGACGGTTCGGAACGAACCGATACGTGATCCCCATGGGACCATTGAATCACAAGTTCACCAAGCGTCAAAATTTCGATTCGATGGGGATCACGTTTCGATTCGTTCCGAACCGTCTAATTAGCAGCAGGACATGCCCCGATTCAGTATGGTATCACGTATCGGTTCGTTTCGAATCCGCTAATTAGACAGGACATCCAGTAAGCTGCACCGATTCGAAACATAAATCGGACGGGCTGGTATAACTTAGAAAATTTTCACATTTTTTTTGAAAAAAAAAACTATTTTATATTTTTCTATTTCTAATCAGAAATGATGATGTCATCAATACATGAATATTGCATATAACAGTTAGAGGTGTCTTTAGTCTTAATAATATAGCATTTTGGGCATAAAATAGGTTTTTATGGGGCAAATATGGCTCACCCCGATTTAGTGGACACCCCGATTTAGTGGACAAGACCCTTTCCCCCGAGAGTGTCCCTAAATCGGGGTCCGACTGTACCACTAAATCGGGGTCCGACTGTACTAAGAAAGATCTGAGCATATTTGAAATATCATTTCAAACTAGAGAATATAATTATTAGGGTCAGCACTGACCAAAATTTTGATTTTGGAGCCAGCGCTGTCAAAATTCTCTCTCCTCATTCTCACAGTAATCTCCAGGAAATCTGAATTAATATTAATGAAACATATGCATACTGAAATATTGAATTCCAAGCTGCTCTGAAAGAAATGAGACAGACTCGAAGTAACCCTTTTATTCGGAAATACTATTCTATATTATATTTCTCCAGGTGTGTTAGTAGATCAGCGATTGTCTGTTCTTGAGGAGATCATTCGACAGGAGAATGCACTTCAGCGATCTCTTGATACCATCAAATCTGAACTCATTGATCCCCTTTCTGCGACACGGGACAAGCCCATTCTAAACCCGAACCACTTCAAACTATGTTTCTCAGACCTCTTGGAGATTAGGCAAGTGCAGACCCAGTTGTTGGAGGGTTTAAAAGCTTGTGCACGAGCCTGGTCCCAAACTCAGGGCGTTGGAAAGGTAGTAATTTCCTTTTCCCGCCGATTCGACTGCTACAACAACTACATCAACAACTACCCCTCGACAATCGCCATTTACCGGAAAAACATCAACGAAAACCCAGCGTTTTGGGCCTTTTTCGAGGGTTACAATCGCCGCCAAGTGGTCTACCGGTTACAATGGTTCCCCCTACTATCCTCCCCACTAGATCACATGTCCAACCTCCACCAACTTGTTAGATCCCTTCTCTTTTACACCTCCCCCACACACCCGGACCACGCCCTTCTCACGGAATCCGATGAGAGGATGGGCGAACTGGTGGATACAATCACCAGATCACGTGACCAGTACACCTCCCTGGCAAAACTCCAAGAACTTGAGCGGACCATCATTAATTGTCCCGTGCTAACATGACACTAAACGGTGCTTGTTGATGGAGATATCGGTAATGAGGGTGAAATGTGCAGGTGGATAAATCGGGGAAAGTTCATAGTTTTTGAGCGTGATGCACAGTTTCCATTCTTCAAACAGTATCGCATCCACCTGCTCTCTGATTGCCTCATGATATCTCGTGTATCTTACACGGCACTGCCCTTCAGCGAGACCTTGACAGAAACTCTAACATTCTCCGAGACATTTGCCCTGTCCGCGGTTAGGGTTGTGAACAGTGAACACAGTGAGAAACAGTTTGTACTTTACACTCCCGGTAGCGTCATGGTATTCGAGTTCGAGAGAGCAGAACAGATGGGCGAGTGGTGTGATGTAGTTAATGGAGCAATAGGGAGTGCCCCAAAGCTAATTCTACCAAATATTTATGTGAAGTTAAGTGGGACAAAGATTTAAAAATGTTTTTTTTGTAGAGGGTAAAATAATTAATTTCAACAAAACAAATTATAAAATGTCTTTGATATTCTCTACTCGAGCCCCTATCACCAGTGAATACGTGGAAACCTGACTTGGGTTCACTTGTATTTTGGGTTACATGTCTGACGGCGCCGACCCGATCTGAACGCATTGAGCGAGAGGGGGTTGACGTCGTGAGAACCCAGACAGTAGGGTACGGGCCAACACATTGAACAGTTCGTCCCGTTTTAACAGAACAGAGACAGTACGAACAGTTCAACCAACACCACGATGTGTCGGTGTGTGTCATTTGAGGCAGTTTTGGCCCGCTCTGTTCGGAGGGGCCGCGCGATAAAACGTGTTCTGTGGCCTCGCGCGCTACACACACTCAATTCTCAAAAGTGCGCCGGGACTGTTGCCACAAATTCATATCAATGTCCAATATGTCACTTTTTCACGAATAATTGTCTTTTTAGGGCTGGAGCCGGTGTCTGAAGTTGTGTTCTACTGCAGCTCTTCAAGGTTTGGTATCCAGAAAGCCTGAAACAGAGGCGAAATATTGTAAATGATGGCCGGGGAGTTGAAAACTCCACAGTACAGTCGGACCCTGATATACCAGAACATTGCCTTACTCGACCCTATTCCCCGCGCCCATAACGACCTCGGTTTACCGGGAGGATAAACTTCACCCGATATAGGAAACAGTATTTCACCCCGATTTGCCTGGAAAACCCCTTTCCCCCGAGCATCCCGGTAAATCGGGGTCCGACTAAACAAGGAATGCCCCCCCCCCCCAAGTACAACAAAGTACATTAACCATCCCATCGTGGCTCCTCTCCAAATTATCAGATCTCTAAAATCTTTAATAATTATCCTCGCTACTATAATTTCCCTACTGCTCTACTGCGGAAGCATGTTCCATTTAACATTGCTATGTAATACCATCAACCCCCCCCCCCCAGGTACATTAACCATCATGTTGTCTTGGCCCCTCTCCAAATTGCCCGACTACCCGGTCTATAAAATCTAACAACTCTCCCCTACTGCTCTGTGACGTTAGTTGGTAAATACTTTCATCCGACTTCAAATTGGTACTTGAAGGACAGCTAACGCAGAGCTGTCTAACCTCGTATTTATAACTACTTCAGCGAAGTCTATTTAGTGGGCTAGTAGCCGCTATTTTTACTAAAGATAAAATGACACTCGAGATGCTTAACTACTTGATTCTGCCCCTCAGAGAGTTTATTAGAAGGACAGTTAGTTGTAACGGGTGATAACTAAAAGATGTCACAAATTTAAAACAGCTGTAGAATTTTTCCCTTATGAGATACAGCTTCGGGCCAGTTATAGAACGATTTTTCAGACAATTTTGAATCGGAATAGTATACCGGCAAAACCTAAAAAGTTCATTTTTATTGCGATATCTGATCATTTCATCTTATCCCACCAAAGCATGTAGTACGGAGATTTGAAACTTCTATGTGATCAGAAATGACTTTTCCGATGAGATAAAATTCTAATAATTGGAGGTTTGGTTGTTCATGCTATAGTCAACATAACTGCCAAGTTTGAACATTTTAGCTCATTAAGAAATTGGTTTTCACGGTTATTAATGTTTCAAGAGATCGTCGAAATGGCGATTTCTCAAATTACCTGTAAACTACGCTTTGTTACAGAAGATTCTGATCAGGAAATTGAGATTTATGAAGTTTGAAACAAAGTTAATTTTGTTCAAAATTGTCTGATAAATCATTCTATCACTGTCCCGAAGCTGAATCTTGAACAGAACAGGTGCTAGAGGTGCTAGAAAAGTGTGTAAATTTCACGTACTAAATGCTTTGGTGGGGCAAAAGGAAATGATGTGATATCGCAATGAAAACGAACTTTTTAGTCTTTGCCGGTATATTATTCCGATTCAAAATTGTCTGAAAAATCGTTTTATAACTGGCCCGAAGCTGTATCTCAAAAGGGAAAAATTCTACAGCTGTTTTAAATTTGTGACATCTTTTAGTTATCACCCGTTAAGAGCAAGTGATATGTTGATGGTTAGACTATATAAGAGAGAGAATATAGAAATAGAATTGGACCCTCCTATTCTCCCTTATATTATCTCTCACTTACGTAGAACTTAGAACAGCCAGGGCTACTTCAAAGATGACAGGACGTCGAGACGCTGTTCAACCACTCAGATGTGGTAACTTTCTAACCAACATCAAAGACTAAAACTCTTAGTTTCTCTCCCCGTTTCTCTCTGTACAATGCTGCAACTCAAATTTCGATAGGTGCATGCAAGATTAAGGAGGAGGGGGGATAACAAGTAGAGATATTGGTCGCTGATACACAATTTGCACCAATATTTTAACGAAGTTAAGAACAATGTATTAGCCAAATTATACCAAAACTAATTAAAATTAGTAGGCCGGAAAGGTTGCCCTATGATTTGAGCTAACTTTGGCACCGGCACATTACCTTTTGAAGATAGACGAAGCATCTGTACCCTGTTTGTAGCCCGTGAATGTTACGGTGGCAAAGTTAGCTCAAATCATAGGGCAACCTTTCCGGCCTACTAATTTTAATTAGTTTTGGTATAATTTGTATCATTTTTGGGATTTTTTATCCATTTAGATGTAGTAGAACAGGTACGGATAGTATGGAATCGCTAAATTGAAAAAATTTCATTTTTGACGTCATTTTGACGTCATAAAATGACGTCACGACGTCACAATTAAAACGTCATATCATCGGGATTACCTAGATAAAGATACTGACCAAGTTTGAGATCGATTGGATGATATCTGAGTCCGCTATGGCGAAAAAACCCATATCGTCATATCTATTTTTTCCCTGCCCGGGTGGATGCCCGAAGGGCATCCACCCGGATGATCGTTTTAGCACGTGTGCTAAAAAGATCATAAAGGGTTTAGAAATCTCGGATTTGAAATAGTAACTCGAGCGTGGTCAAAATCGCGTGTGTCACGGTAGCAGCATAGTAACTGCTCCTTCATAAAATCAAATAACTGTTTTGATGAAATATGATGTCAGGACGCTTATTTTTCAAAGCTGTGCGCGGCGCTCACAACACTGTTGCTGAAGGGGTGAGGGTAGAGTAAAACAGCTGTGTAACTGCATATACAATGTATATGCAGTTGTATGTATATTATACATACAGGACGCATGCATCTCACATTGTGACCAAGCCTTGATATTGTGATACTGATAGTGTGATACTGATCCTGTCGACGGAGGGCAGGGAAACACCGCATTATGAATACATAATGCAATAATTCTTGTTAAACAGTCATAACACTTCAGACGCGTTTTAAGACCCTTATACATGTAGTTTTGAAAATTCGCTATATAGTTTCTGAAAGTTTAGACAATTCTCTTTCCATGATATAGTCTTCGTTTTTCGATTAGAATCCGTCTTCCGGGTCTAAATTGAACTCAAAGAATTTTGGTCAGAGTCTGAAAAATGACGACTTTAAGACGTTCTGTAGGACGTTCCTGGCGATTAAAAGAGACCCCATATCGACTAATGCACACACATCCAGTAGATCTACCAGCTGTGAAAACGAGAAGTTTCTATCTCTTTTCGTTTGGCGTGAATATGGTTTATAAAAAGCGTCTCTCCTACGCGCGCGCGCATATGTGTTACACTGAATCTAGGGCAAATGGGACCTGTCTGTAACTTCAGTTCCAGATGAGATAGAGACTTGAAATTTTGAACTTAAGTTAATGACCACGAGCCGGGTATACATTCCAAATTTCAAGTCAAACGGATGAATGGGAGCCATGCTATAGCCTTCTGAAATCTGGGTTTTCAGTCAAAACACCCATAAAACGTATAACTGCGTTTCTGGCGGCGCTTTGCTGTTTGGGGGAGGGGGAATGGCAACCTTTGCGCTTGCCAGCGCAGTGATAAAGTTGTATTTGAGACAGAATACCACACTCTTTTTTAGAGGATAGTAATAACGTGAAATCTTTATAAAACAAAGGTAGCATAAAAACTCTACTAAAGAGAATTAAACGTCTGTAACCTCATATCAAATCATGCATGTTAATGTATTCAGAGTTCAGCAGTATAATTAGTTTCGGCTTCTTCTCTATCCTGAGAAGACAAAGTTGAACATTGGGACGGCAACAATAGCACCAACAATGGGTCCAAACAAATACACCTGCAGAAAGGGGGGTGTTAGGATAGGAAAAGAGACTGCTAAAGGATGAAACAGTTCATTATATTAGCAAAACAGCCAAGTACCAACACAAACACATGTATTGTTTATTAACAACGTACCCAGAACTGGTCAGTTTTGATTCCGGTAACAACATTCCAGACAGTCCCTCGGACAGGGTTGATTCCGCAGTTGGTGTAAGGAATCTGGGGGGGGGGGGGGGGGTGAGACATGAGGTATGTAAAATGTGAAACTGAACTTAAAATTTAAGTAGTCGATTGAAGTACGTACCAGGAAAATGTGCATAATGAGAATGGAAATTCCGATTGCCAGCGGTGTAAGGTAGGTCTTGGTTTGTTCTCGTCGCTCGTTGATACTCGCTAGAATGGTCAGGATAAGGAACAAGGTCCCGAATGCCTCCAAGAAGAAGGCCTGGGCTCCATTTATCGAGGCAGGATCGTAAGCATTTGCTCCAGAAATAGCAACAGAGATGTTCTGGTGATTACCAAGGCCGTAAAGTGCACCTGGGTAAAATACTCTAGAGTACTGTATGGTAACGGCCGGAATAGCTTCCATACCCTGTCAATAGGGTATAGCCTATAGATTAAAAAACATGAAAATGAGACATCATGTAAATCTGAAGCTGGCAACGGTACCTGCGCCGGCGAAACCTCCAATAAACTGGCAGACAATATAGACGAGAGCACGAATAAGGCTGATTCGGGCGTCTAGTAGGAGGGCCACAGAAACTGCAGGATTCACGTTTCCTCCACTGACCGGTCCAATAATATGAACAATCGTTCCAATACCTATTATATGATGATGAACGGGAGTCTGGATTTATTGGTATGCGTGGAATGGAAGGGATATCATAGCACGGGATAAAATAATATATTCTTACCGAGCCCAAAGGCTAGAGAAATGGAAATGAAGTAGTTGGGAGCGTCCTCTAGAGAGCGAGTTCAATGTCCTGGAGTTGGCAGATCCAACGCAGAAGAGGATTAGCATGAAAGTACCGAGAAGTTCGGCAGCTCCAGCCTTAACAAGATCCAGATTAACATCCTCCATCCCAAGAGACCATCTCCTCTGGAATATGCGTGAGTGAGTCAAAAATAAGTTCAACTAAGTCTTCGAATAGGAAATATTGAAAGGGAATTTAGTTCTGACGTACCTTGTTAGCCTCTTGTGCTTCTTCTTTTCCCATGGTTGTGTTACTGGTAACGACACGAGCTACAAATCAAACGGAAATGAAGATACTGTAAGGATATGATTCACGACCCGAATTGTTCAAACTGCTCCTTTATAAAACAAGTCAATGTACCAAAATGAAATTATCAAAGATGCAAAGTGCACATAGCTGATGTGAAAACAGAATGCGATCAAATGAAGGGTCACGTTCATATAATACAGTCGGACCCCGATTTAGTGGCCCCCGATTTAGTGGCACCCCGATTTAGTGGCAGGATTTTTTTCCCCCGATATAGGAAATTAACATTATTTGGCCCCGATTTAGTGGCACCCCGATTTAGTGGCAGGATCCCCCCCCCCCCCCAAGGATGCCACTAAATCGGGGTCCAACTGTATATTCTATTTTCACATGTCGACACACACATAACTGGGCTACTAGGTGACAAAAAAAGCCAGCTGGAGCGTGGAATATAAATTCAGTTACTATACTGAATACTGAATGACTAACACTTTGAAAGGAGGACCGCCTAAAATAAACAAAAAGAAGAACTCTAGCACTGTCAGTGAGTTCCTTGCAAAGAATTGCAAAATGTCGAGGGAACATTTATGCAGGGGAAAAATATAAACATTCACAACAATCCGATCAATTTTGCGTTTGCGGACCAGAGATATAATGATATCTTACGATTAACGGAATTGAAAATTTCCCACTTTACCCATTTGGAAAAAAAATCCATTGACCAAAGTCACGGACTGCTCATATCAAGTCTTGCGTTCTGCCAGCTGCTTCAATGTATTAAAGACAGACAACACACAACCTTGGAATGTTTTGGTGAACTTTAGAATCTCTTGCCAGTACAGATCCAAAATGCATTTAAAAAAGTCATTAAACATGATGATTTAGTGGCAGGATTTTTTCCCCCGATATAGGAAATTAACATTATTTGACCCTGATTTAGTGGCACCCCGATTTAGTGGCAGGATTTTTTCCCCCGAGGATGCCACTAAATCGGGGTCCGACAGTATTCCAACCACGAATCCTTTTTTGAAAAAAATAGGATGAGTTGAAGATACAAAATGTTTCAAAATAGGACACAACCGCATACTTCTATTGATTTATAAACCACGAATCCTTTTTTGAAAAAAATCGGATGAGTTGAAGATACAAAATGTTTCAAAATAAGACAGAAACGCATACTTCTATTGATTTATATAAGGAACACCCAAGCGATTATGATCAGAGAGGTACCAATCTACTGAAAAAGCATAATATTCTGCTGTGGGGCCCTCTGCTGTCTTAAATAAATAAAGTTATAATGGGATGATTCTTGTCTAGCTAGTTTACCCTGCTAGAAACCTGTAATACAATCAAACATCAATTTACCGAACCTCGATATATGTACCGGCGAATAAAAATTTTGGGATATCAAAGATAATATGTATTAGTCATCTCTAAATACCAAGCAAAACCCCTTCCCCGAGGTCCGAGGAGTCCAGTAAATCGAGATTTGGCTGCAATCTACTGCTTTCATGAAATCGAATTTAGGGATTCTCTCTATCTCTCTATTTCTCTCCCTCTCTTATTCTCAGCTTACAAAATAGTAGGATATATTTAACAAAGTCATAGTTGCCAAGGAGAAAGAGTAGAAAATATCAAAGTAAGGGACAACGGGGACTGGAAAAAGTCTAGATTAATAATACGTGAGGAATATTACAGAATACCAGATCTGAATGAAGGTGAGAGCATAAACAATATATTAGACCTCTAAATTTTTGAATAACAGGATATATTTGTTACCCACGCTAGCTTGAATATATAAACTGGATATATTTTAGACCCACGCTAGTTAAACGGGGTGGGTAGGAATGTAGTTAGGATTCCCAAAAGTTCTGGGACCCGGTCTATCTAGAAAATTAGAATTTCAAGCGGCCGTTTGTCTACAAGCTCAAATATTTTACCATTCCCAGATTAACTTGATTATTGATAAAATATTAATAATACTAGGGACCACGGTCCACGACTAATAACTCTAATCTCGATATACCCTTCCCCCAAGTCCCAAGCTACCCACCCTCACCCCCTTCCCCTGAGCTACCCAGTCCACCTGCAGTACATCCCTGATCTCACCGAAAATCCCGCCCGTCTACATCGCCCGTCTACTCGGGGGGGGGGGGGGGGGGGGTCTACTCACCGCATTATTGCAGGCTGAGGTGATCATCATGTATTTGGGGTTGAAAGCAACACAAGAGATGGGGTTCGGGTGATTTCCTTCCAAGAGTGCAATCTTGTTACCCGTTCTCACCGACCACACGTGCAGGTGGCCATCCTGGGAACCTAAAAGGGGAATATGGAACAGGGGTTAGGGAACAGTGGTTAGGGAATAGGGATTAGGGAACAGTGGTTAGGGAATAGGGGTTAGGAAATAGGGGTTGGGGAATAGGGGTTAGGGAACATTGGTTAGGGAATAGGGGTTAGGGAATAGGGGTTAGGGAACAGTGGTTTGGGTCTCAAAGTGGAGAAAAGGGGTTAGGGAGCTGAGCGATCTTGTGTGATCTCAAAGTGGAGGAACAGCTGTTACTGGTGGTTAGGGAGATGAGGGATCCTGAAATAGAGAACATTATATTATATATAGGAGAGGGCAGAATGTACGGGAATTATTATAGTGATGGTTGTATAGAGAGATTGGGAAAGACACGGTGATTATTAACAGCTGAATAAAATACCATAACAATAAGCACTATATTCAGCTCCTAGCATATAATACTGTTCGTTTGGGTTATCATGGCACCTGGGATATATTTTATACAGATCATGCTCAGGACCCAGATGGCTTTAGTTTTGGGAGCCTAACTGTAATCTCTTATGATCTGTAATGTTGGTGGCGCAGTCACAGCTCAGTCTCACTCGTTGAGAGTTGTTTTGCCGCGCCTCGCGCGGGAGTTGTGAGGGTGACTGCGTCACCAATCTGTAATCTCTGATATCCTTTGTTGAATTGTAATGTTTTTGTGTGCAAGCTACTCATTCAACAGTTAATTAGGTCGTCACTTACAGCGTAGTTGTACATGTATAATCTCCACACATAAATTATAGACTGATCAATGGGTATAATTATGCTTCAAACTAAAGCTTCCTAGCCTCGTTATATAGCGCCATTATTACCGTGGTATACTCTCTCTCTCTCTCTCTCTCACTCATTCTATCTTTCTCTCTTTTTCTCTCTTTTTCTCTCTCTTTCTCTCTCTCTCTATCTCTCTCGGTCCACTACACGCACCACTCCCGCATGGGGCCGTAAGGTCCCATGCGTGAGCAGGGTTAAATCCCCCGAGCCCGGATCCTGTTGGATTCTCTCCATCTCTACCCGTATAACTTTTATACTGCACAATATTACATCTCTTTGCAGTTGTTAGCAAGTCCATTAGTTCACCAGAGCTATATATTATAGCCATGGTTGGTCATTCTAAGTTCTTCATGAGAGAGAGAGTGAGAGAGAGAGAGAGTGAGAGAGAGAGAGAGTGAGAGAGAGAGTGAGAGAGGGGAGTCGACGCAGAGAGAGACAGAGGTAGAGACAGCCACAGACGAGGAGCTGAAGCATGAAGACGAAGAGAACGATGACGGAGAGAGATTGGGACTCGTCCCCCCATCCTGGGTAGCGTGTGACTCTCTACAGCTGATCTGAGTAGCGCATAATACTGCTAGATCCGCCCTCTGCAACTCCCAGCTTGCACTGAGCGCCCCTGTGAGCATGCTTGGTTTCCCTCCTTCTCCCAGAACAGTGGAATCCCATTCGACCCTGTGATGCAGCGCCTAACGACAGTTTTTTTGTGAACCGTCCACACAGGTGGCCATACAATTGGAAGAGGCAAGGAGAGAGATAAGATAAGACGAGGAGAGAGGATAGAAGAACAAGTAAGAGAAGCAGAAAGCTACGATGAGACGCAGCGAAGACGAGAATGAAAGAAGGCTACAGTGTGATTGTGACACCCATGACCATCATAATTACGTTTGAGGTTTTGTTTTCTCTCTCTGATAATTTGCTGAGCCAAATCGTACCACTTGCTTGTCAAGAATCTACAAAAACAACACAGCTGTTACATCATTATAGCACTGTTATTTATCTCTCTCTATCTAATTCCATGTCTCTCTCTCTCTCTCTCTCTCTCTCTCTCTCTCTCTCTCTCTCTCTCTCTCTCTCTCTCTCTCTCTCTCCCTCTCTCTCTCTCTCTCTCTCTCTCTCTCTCTCTCTCTCTCTCTCTCTCTCTCTCTCTCTCTCGCGTGCTCGCGTGCGTGCTCTCTTTATCTATCTTTCTCTCATTTACGTCTAGTTCAGTCCTACTTCACTTTTAACAGGAGTACAAATTGCTTCCGCAATTATCAAGCTCTAATTAAGTTTCTAATAGCCCATTAATTTAATGAACCGTATTGAAAACTCGCCAGCACTTTTTCTTGCTATGTCATCAGTCATTGTTTTGCACCGTGTGTTTTTTCTTGGCTCCAGTTGACTTAAATACATATAGCAACATTGTATACTCACCGTCTATTTTAAAGTGGGAGTGGACCGAAACAGAATTGTACAAGTTTTATGTAGGTAGTAGAGTAAAACACTCTGAGCATTTTCTCTTTTTCCCGCTCAAAAAAGTTAAGTTCATCGCCGAGATATATTTGGTAGAAGTGGCCCATATAACAGAGAGAGAAAGTGTCTTCTTCTAGCAAGTGCATCTCAGCGATGAATGTGTCTTTTGAGAACGGGAAAAAGCTCAGAGAGTGATGCTCTACTACCTACATCAAGCTTGTACAATGTACAATTCTGTTTTGGTACACTCTCACTTTTTAATAGGTTGGACCTGTATTGTTAGACGCAAAGGAGTTATACACATTGCAATCGGGTTATTTTTGTTGCTTTTGAGACATTAGCTCATGCACTATTTCCTCTTTGCGTTTCTTGCCAATTGTATTCTACTGATGTCTGATATCTATCTATGTCCTGTGATACAGTGCCTGTTCCAGTGCCAACAGCCAGTTGTTGACTGCATTGTGCGGCAGGAAATAACAAAGGCTGACCTGGTAGCTCGTATCAATGAATTACAATCTTTCTTTTGGTAAATTTGAGATATTGCATGCTGATCTGGTCTCGTATCAATGAATTACAATCTTTCTTTTGGTATTGAGATATTGCATGCTGCAGTGATATAATTCTCCTTCATTTGTTAACTCTGTGAATTTGGAAACTATTTAATCAGATCTGCTATGTAATAGAGATATAATGTAGTGTAATGGCCCTGTCAATTGATAATGAGGGACAGTGTGCGTCAGGCAATGGGACAACTTGTCTCTTCGTTCAAGTCAATGTAAGTTTCATTCAGGAACCGACCGAATCAAAAAAATGCTGGTCCCTGATTGGTTGATAACCAGTCACGTGACCTAAATAACGAGTTCTGATTGGTTGTTTACTTGTTTCGGTCGGTTCCTGGTTGCATTGCTGTAGAACTGGAACAAAAAACACAATTTAGTGACATAATAGTCAAACCTCCATTTGCATTTATCGGACCTCCATTTTCCGGACCTCCATTTATTTTGCCGGAATTAGAATATTATATTAATGATATTGCACCGTGGAAACTGCAAAAACAATTCCCCTAGGAATTCATTGGAAGACCAAATGAATTCAGCTGTGCAATAGAGCTCAGGGGTCCGCAGAATTAATCGTATTCTAAGCATATGTTATGTTCAGAATTCACATGCCATTTCAAGGCTTTAAAACGCGTTTATGCTGTATAATAGATCGAGATTGTCAGATCATGTGATTTTCTCTGTTTAATTTCATAACCATGAGACCAGAGCTGCTCGATTACATAACGTTAAAAATTAAAATTAAAATGTCCATGAGCAAGATTCAGTAACCGCGAGTAAAACGCTGAATAACAATTCTTGAATATGGGTCTTGTCACCCATATTTAGTACCGTGATCCGAGAATGCAGCCTGTAGGTAGTTTACAAGTTAGCCTGTCATATATGCAGGGGTTAACTTGCAGACTACCCTCTGAGGGTCCCAAAAATACATTTTATATTCTTACCTCTAAACCAACCAGCCATATTTTGGGGCACGGGGAAACCTATGTATACAGATTTTCCATTCTCCTAAAATACTCTTTGGTTGTTATGTTCTAACCCTCCTTTACATTTGTAAAGAGCGGGTGCTCAAAACAGAGTCTAGCTAGGCAGCTCTTTGGATGGTGGTTAACCCTCGGGAGAAACCCCCCCCCCCCCCCGGTAGATCCACCCCTGGAATAACCATGTCCAAATTTTCAGGGTTCAGTCCTCATATCGATAGGTGTTATAGGGTTTATTCTGAGTGCAGTCACGATTTACTGCCTGTTTTTCCATGTTAAACTACCAAGATGTCAGGTAAAACTTCCTTAACAACATCCTGTTTGGAATACATAGGTGGTATTCCGTATTACCACTTAATTAAGCCTTAGGACCACTTTTATCTTTTTCACATAATTTCAGAATATCTTCATACTAAACGTATCGATATGCGACTTGCTCACTGCTGTCATTGGCATTGTACGAGGTTTAGGTGAGTATGCTCTAAGTTTAAACCAAGGTAGCGTTTTCGTATTATAACGGTGCTCTAATGGTTGAAAATATATCAGACTTTATCGTAGTACCGTCCAACTAACATGCTATGTAATGCTATGTACCGTAATGTTAAATGTATCGTTATGTATTGTGATGACATCGAACTAAAATCTTTCTTAACTTCCCTATAAAATTAACTACCCCCTCCCCGCCTTCACAGGTATGCTATCGCCTAAACACGTAGGGTATATCGATGGACAAGAGACTGTGGGGTGCTACATGTACACCGTTATAGGGAATGCTATTTGGTAAACATTCTTAGTATTTGTACATATTTTATGGGGAGGCTGCACTATCTGACTCTTACTTGTACAGTCGACTGTAAGAGTCTGAATTAAAGACAAAACTACTACTGCAGTGAAACTATAAATTAAACTGGAACTTACACTGAGAGAATTAACATTTAAACTGTTGCAGGAACGCTGGGATTCTGGTATTAATTCCCCTAACACTGGACAGATTCATTGCCCTTGTCATGCCATTTAACTATACCTCCCTTATAACTGACTTCTCCAGCAAAGTCCTTTCCTGTAAGTCTAAAATGTTGTTCCTTTAAATATTCGAATACACCAACAAAGAGAAACAAGTTTATTTTAGAAACTTGTTTCTCCGGGGGGGGGGGGGGGGTTCAGGATAAATGGTTCGGACGTATATGCCACTTAAGGGGGTAGGTGTTTTTTCAAAATTGCCACTTAGTGTTTTTCGCTAAATGGTCATTTTTTGGCCAAATTTGGTCAATTTTCGGCCAAATTTGGTCAATTTTCGGTAAAAATTGAGATTCTTCGAGGTGGACCTGAAAAATTTTCAATTTTCAAAATTCAAATTTCAATTTTCTCGCGCACGAAAAATTTTTCTGGAAATTGTTTGGTTTTGTTCCCAGAAAACAGCCTTAATTTTGCCATTTTTTGGGCAAAAAAGCTAGTTTTTCGGTAATTTTTGGGGGTTTAGGGGTCTATTTAGGGTTTGACCACTAAAAGAAACTGATTAAGTGGTCAATTTTAGGGGGTGGGGGGGTCCTTTTGTATTTTGACCACTTGAGCAATTTTTAGGCATATAGTTTCTCTTTGTTATCCGGCTCTCGGGATCCCGATTGAGCACTGTTGATGGAACGTAAACAAGTCCTGTGTATTTGAATAATCCCTTGAATATAATGCTCTTAGCACATGAATATGATATTTATCTCCTTTTATTCCCTTTTACAACATACAGTCGGACCTCGATTTCCTAGAACCCCATTTTCCCGGAACCCCGGTTTACCAGGCAAAACCCTTTTACCGAGCATCCCGGTAAATCTGATATATATACGATTTTCCCTCCTGTAGGCCTATACTATACTCCCTCTCCACTCAGAGGGGTGTGAAAAGGGAGAGAAAAGGGAGAGAGAGCGTGTTACCCGCGCAATATGAGACCACTAAAAATGTGTCCTTTTTCAACAGTGCCAACTGTGGGGAGTAGTGAGTTTAATAGCTCTTATCATCCTCAGTGGGTTCGTGGCTCCCGGTACTTGGACTACTTATCTACGATACTATTCAAGTCTCACAAGACTCGACTAAGGTATGAGTGGTTTTAGGTGAGAGAGAGAAGTTTGAATGGTTTGAAAGATATCATTTCCCACAACATTTTATTGAATTCGATGCACACTACGTGAAAGATTACAGCACAATAACAGGTCTTTCTCATTCCCAGATGGTGTACCAAGCGAGTTTTCATCGATGTGTCATAGAGGAAAGGAGACACGCACAGCCTGTTATATTCCTAGTCATTCCCTTCATTGCAATCATTGTTATGTACATAACTATGGCGTTCTTCCTCAACAAAAGCGGTAAGACACATTTTATTGCATTTTATTAAAATATTCAAAGCAGAAGTAATCGTTCAATTTGCCCTAATCTGTTATGTTCTAACCGGGTTCTAACCCTCCTTTAAATTCGTGGGGTGCGTGAAACAGAGTCCTAATATGAACTTTGTATTTCATTTCGACAAGTGCTCTGTTTTGTGAGAGGGGGCTTAGACAAATTTGGTTCGATATTTCATAAACTATACAGCAAACTGAAAAACGTTTTGTATAGCTCTTTTACGCCTGAACCATTTATCCTGAAACCCCCCCCCCCTCTGACGCTCGCACCCTAAACTAGGCTGAAGCTGCGAGCGTCAGGGGGGAGGGGTCCTAATGTTGGCAAATTTGGTTTGATTTGTATAGCTCTTTAAAATCACAAAGACTTTTTCTCAAACCATTCCCAAACAAAGACGTAATCTTTTTTTTCAGTTCCCCAAAAAAGATATTGATTGGTTTCAATAAGTTATTATATATGGTTTTAATGATTGAATCAATCATTAAAGCCATATAACATCTTTGGTGCTAAAGCGTACCATGATACTAGCGTGATCTGCCTTTGTGATGGTTATTTCGTAACCATCTTACTAACAATTATTACAACCTTCTAACCTCTCTAATCCAACCTTTCAAACATGATGTCATCTAACAGTTAATAACTGCGCCAGTCACGATATCATGCATGCAGGATAGTACATTAGGGGTTAAGAGAAGTAGCCTATCCATGATATATTTCCCCCTAATTCTAACATTTTGAGCGGCCCAAACCAAACTAAACTCTAACATATTGCAGGTATAAGGAGTCGGAAGCTGTTTATGATATCATTAGCAATTGTCCTCACGGGACTAATCACCGTCCTCCCTGACTCCCTGATGATGACCTTGGGTGTAACACTCGGATATCAAGCCGCAAACATATTCACCGTCACCCTCTATTACGTCAACTCGATATGTAATCCTTGCATCTACTTCTGTAGCAATACACTTGCTCAGGACGACATGAGTCAAATGCCTGGTGCCAGGAAGATATCAATGATGGTACTGGGGGATGGGCCAAGGAAATCTTCCATGTTTAGCAGTAGCGATGTTACCAGCCCAAATTTAGATCGTATCAGCGAGCTATGATACAGCTTAACTTTTTAAACGTGATGTTGCAACTGATATAGGTTGGTTTTGGACAACATTTTAGAATGAAAGCGTATGTACCCTGATTTCAATAATACTTTCTTTTTCATTTTATTTCTACTTAACTAATTAGGAACTACCTCAGATTATTATATTAATTAAGGTCAAATTATTTGTTGTGTGGCTCACACCGTCATTTTATTTCACACTCTGTGAGGGTTCGGTAGATCAAATTATTTGTCGTGATGTCTAATTGCTTTGCGTATTCATGTAGGTTTAGTATTATAATTTCATATCCCTCCTGTGGGTAATGCAATGTGAGATCGTTACTTTGCCTAAGAGGGAGAGAGAGAGAGAGAGAGAGAGAGAGAGAGAGAGAGAGAGAGAGAGAGAGAGAGAGAGAGAGAGAGAGAGAGAGATAGAGAGAAAGAGGGGAGGGGGATCCGTACCCACCTCAACAATCAACATAATGGTTGTATTATCCGAAGTCATCATATCATAATAATATCATACGTACCCGCTAAGACAAAATTAGAATCCGGAGAGAAACAACACCCTAGATGAAGACCTTGCTTCTCTGTTCTATCAGTCAGTATACCCTGGAAATATATACAATATGTTGAGTTATCCGATCGTTTGGTATATTTAAAGTCAGATCTAGCTTGCGCCAGGCCGGGGCCAGGCCCTAATTCCTTATAATGCTATGCTAGGAAGTTCGTAAAACAGCACTTACATAATATTACCAAATATGGGGGGGGGGGCTGAAGTTTTTGAAGTTTTTGAAGTCGACTTCAAAAACTTCAAAAACCTATAAACCAGGAAATGATCGAAATTTCGGTTTGATTTGGTTCAATTAGGTGGTTTTTTGATGGTTTGGATGGTTTAAGTGGAAAATAAATCGAAAAAGACGAAATTTTTGCAGTATGATTTGAGTTTCGAAATTTTCAGGAAACTTTTTTTCTATAAAAATCCATGGAGAGCACTTATCCAAGTAATCAAAGTGTTTAGAATCATTCTGAAAAAAAAAATTTTGGAAATTTTTGAAGTCAACTTTTGAAGTCAACTTTTGAAGTCAATTTTACCGTAAAATTTGTGTTTCATGATATGTACTGGTATGTATTAACATGTTTATGCCCTGTAAAAAGCTCAGAAAATTGTTTGAAAGGCGCCAATAATGAATTATCGATACTTTTGAAGTTTTTGAAGTTTTTGAAGTCGACTTCAAAAACTTCAAAAACTAAAATGGGTAGAAAACTTCAACTTCAGCCGCCCCCCCCCCCAAATATAGCGATTAATAAATGAAATTTCGAATTGTAATTTACCGTGAACGTCTGTATTATTTGTCCGTTAAAAGCATCAACAACTCGTATCACCCCATTTGTAGTGGATACCAGAATGTTCTTTGTGTCCGGGGAGAAGGATAGACCACTTAGCTCTGTACCCCTCTCACAGGGCATCTTGAATGTCGAGAATGGACCCTGTTAAACATGGAGAGGGAGTATGGGGTTTAAAGGGATATTGGCAATTCAATAGGTCGCAAGTTATATCGTCTTGGTGGACAAAAGATCCACAGATCAAAGTTATAATACCGTAGAACTTTTTTGGTGCACCAAGTGGGTGCGGGTCTTTTAGACTAATGGATTTTATCCCAGGGGGGGGGGGGGAGACAAGGGGTAAAGATTTAACCCTTTGAGGACGATAGACCATTATATATGACCCATTCGATAAAATGCCATACTGGGCGTTGAAAAAAAGCTTTTTCCCCTAGTAAACACGTCACGTCGGTAAGTTGCATTTATCCGCTCGCGTCGGTATACCGAAGCTTACCGAGCGGTAAATGCAACTTACCGACACGCGGCGCTATTTACCGACGGTTTACCGAGCCGGTAAATGCAACTTTTTGTCACACGGAAATCTGACATTTAATGTTTTGGCCCAAAAGTTGTTAAAACTCGTCACAAACTTGTTTATATAACTTGCTTATATTACATATCAATTCGCTACCGAAAAAAGATACCTTTTTTCAACTTTTCCAACTTTTTGAACCAAAAAACCGTTTCCAACGTCATGGGAGGTCATTTTTTGAAATTTGGGTCAGATATGACCCTATCGTCGTTAGAGAAAACCTTGCTTTTAGACACTTTCTTGGCCAGTTCTCAGCCACAAAAGTCATTGTGGGCAAGAAAAAACAACTTAGTAATCACTACAAGGTTGAAACTAAACAAGAAAAACAGTTTCTACTCAAACAAAGCTTCAGAACTTGTATTTGGGTCAGATATGACCCTATCGTCACCACACGGGGATTTTGACGAAATTTGACACATGAAACGTTTCCCCTAGTTATTTGACCCCGACTACCCTACAACGTGTAAACAATGCCTTCTTTGGTATCACAGATGATAGTACTGACCAGATTAGGATCAAGTATTGACTAGAAATCTCTTGGAAGCCTGTTGTATACCAAAATATGACATAATTTTAAATATTTAGCATAGAAATCCTACTTTATGGCGTCCCCTGTTGCCTGTTTTATCTTCTGATCATCCAAATTAGTTGATTTGACATCAGTGATAGTCCCTGGACCATTTAAGTTCAGTTTAATGACCACTCATAGCAGAATTAAAATTTCGATTTACGGATATTATGGTACCCCTTTTGACGATGGGTATTGGTACCAATAGGAGCTAATTTACAAAATTTCAAGGAATTCTGACCAGCCGTTCGTTATCGTCCTCAAAGGGTTTAAGAGCAAAAGACGCGTCTAGACGGTTTTGTCTGCAATCTGCGTTTTTCATATAACATGCGTTTCCCATGAGTTCGTCTTTATATTTTACCTCTAGCATAATTACACAGTGTTGCCCGGCAATCGTGAACAGGATCACCAAAATGAACACCCTGTAGATCTTACATCATAGACCGTAAAATCACAAAATGAACAAATTTCTTTTGATTAAATTTTAAGACATCGCATCATTTGTCCTATATCGAAAGATGAAATAACTACTATACTGCGGTTTCAATCAACCTTAGTCGAAAGACGATATTATATATCTGACATTGTATGATCAATCCAATATTGAAATATCTTACGCACGACGCCATATATATATAATTATTACTCAGACAAATTACCCTTGATCGACATAATATTATATGTCATTAGCTTACCCTATCGAACGATCTCACATCATATAATTTGATCAGCTCGGCATCAATTCCTGCACCAAATATTAGACCGTGAGGGTCGAATGAGGCAACGGGACGTCCTCGTACGTTCATTAAGCCCTGTCAGAAAGATTCATGTTTAAATTTAACTCTGAAATTGCTTGCAAATATATTTGAAAGTAATTAAACTTCCACTTTGCAGTCACGTCTTCCCCTTCATACTTTGGCAAGGAAGGGGTAATTTCGTTACCAACTTCTTATCCATCACTTACAGCGCAGTTGGGGGATCTTAAATCCCAAAGTCTGATTGATTTATCAAGGGAGCCTGAGATGAATGTATCATCAATCGGGGACATGCTCAGTGATACCACACGTTGTTGATGACCCTTGAAGTAACGGAGATACTTGTTATCGTGGAGAGATAGATATCGGATCGTGTCTGAAAATTAATTTGCCAGTAGTCAAGAAATGAGAGTCATGAATTATATGTGTAGAGATCTCTCGATATATATATCGCACATTATATATAGTGCTGAATTTGTCTCAGAACTAGAGCTCCAATCCCTTTATCAGTGAGTTCTCAGTCAGTCTAAATGAATCAGTCTGCCTCACTGCATTATATTAGCACACTCGGGTACACTCACCATCTAGTTTTGTGGAGGCATGTAGGACTGTGTTTGGGGCGTGGGTGTAACGGATTAAGGAAACTCCGTACTTTCGACTCAGCAGAGTCCGCATCGCTCTGTAGGGAAATCCCATTAGTACAAATTTCTTTGATAATTGTATGACCCGGTTTTTTCTTTGAATTTTCTTTGGAGTTTATTTTCTTTTAAACCTCATTTGTTTGTGTTCTTGGTTATAGGGCTATCTGGCAGAAATATCGCTGCTGGGAAAACATGAAAATATAACATGACGTTTAGCAGCAAATTTTAGTAGAGAATCTATAGAGACATTTGAGACATTTAATTCTAGAGCTCAATTTTACTTAGCCATAATAGTTGCCGACCAACCACGCGTGATGGCGTGAAAATTCACCCCCTCCCCCTCTCGCAATAAACACCCCTACTCTACCCCTACTCTACCAATATTGGTATTACCACTCTACACCAGAACTAATTTAGAAGAGTGCAGGGAGCTGCCGTTCTAGAGAACGTTATTTTTCTCGAAATCTCTGTATCTGTAACTTGAATTCAAGGCCAATATATTGGCCGACCCCCCCCCTGTGTGGTCATTGTTTTAACTTACTTTCCCTCCTCGCAATCGTAGATTACAATACTATCATCATCTGAAGAGGTAATGAGGAGCTCTCCCGTGGCACTGTAATCCAGGGCATTGATACGGTTCTGGTTCTCTCGGAACACCTTGGATATCTGAAATGATCTCCATACCTTTTCATCCAGCTTCATGGCTCTAGATATAATAGATATGGGGTGTTAGATATGGGCTATTGGATACATTAGATATGGGGTGTTAGATATGGGCTATTGGATACATTAGATATGGGGTGTTAGATATGGGCTATTGGATACATTAGATATATGGGTGGATATTATTTGTGATATAGATACAATTGAAATGATAAATAGTATATGTTGCTTGGAAGTTGATATGTACTAGTCATGTGATACTGCGTGAGTTCGATATGGGTCTTAAAATCAATTAAAGTTGATATTATGTTGTATAAAAGAGAAGATTGAGACTGCAATTTGTTCTCAATTTGATCAAATATCAACTTTAATGGGTACAATTACAGGCCACCGAATATAGATTGATTGCTTAATTTGCCAACACAGATAAAATGTTGAAAGATCGATAAAACATGTGTCCCAATTAATAAGTTAAACATTGTTAATTTTAAAACTTCTCCAAATCACTTAGTGGCACTCGATACAGTCACATTACCGTGAGAAACTGTAATACCCGGGATTTTAAAGATCTTCTTATCAAACATCAAACTTGCATCCTCGGCCGACCTTTCCGGGTGGTACTCAAGATATGCAGCGAGAACTTTTCGCTTCAGTTTTTTCACCGATATCTCCTCTTTCTTTGTAACAATTTCCTCAATGTGACTGACCATTTTGTACTTTTTAGCCTTTCCCGGGGTCTCCGGCTCGATCCCAACGAGTCGATTCAGATTTGGTAGAACAGTACTGTTCTCCTTGTTTGGGGTTGAAATTGCTTCCCCTTCATTTGTCGTCTTCTTCTTCTTCTTCCTCTCTTTCTTGACTACTTGACCGCTGTCACCGCCCCCCACTTCGCTGGTCGCTGGTTCTTTCTCGCGTTTTCGTTTCAATTTCTTCTTGTTTTCACTGTTCTGGGAAACATCTTCAAGAGTGGTTGACCCCTTAACCACATCTGAATTAGACGAATCTACTGCATCAGGGATATTCGCATTTTGTTGATTTGCTTTGCCGGCTGCATCAATGGCATCCCAATGCACTCTGTACCAGATCTTTGTTGTTCACCCTCATTGAATTTCTGATAAAGTTTAGGAATTTAGCCTGTTTTCTGGGCACATTATCATACTCCCCGATCCTAATGAGAAGCCCCTTTAGCGCTGCATTGTTACGGCAGTTCTCCGCAGCACCCCTCACGCTCTCCATCCAAGGTGTTCTGCTTCAGGGCACCCTTGTTCTCGGTGGCCTTGTAGAGGTGGCCCTGGATACCGCTCAGCCTCACTAACACATTGAGTATGCTTCCGGAACTCGGCGCCATGGAATGAAACATTACAGTCAATACATGATACTGATTTACTGGAACAGTTGTATCCGTGTTGTTCCACTTTCTGCTTCTTGAGCGTCTCGCCGCAACCATTGCAACAGAAAAACACCATAGCTAGGGAGGAAGAGGTAACTGTCAACGTGTGTCTGGTACGTGGGTTTAAGGTTTAACTGGGGGCTGGTTTAACTGCTGTTTAAATAGAAAAAGTGAGTGAGAATCCCCCGCAATTTCTCTCTCTTTTACCCGGGGGCCCTCATACTCTAAGTTTTCTCGAGAAGGAAAGAAAGAAGGGTTAGCAAGTTAAGAGAATGATTTTAAGCGATTTTAGATAATCGTTTAAAATCATACAGATATATTGGCACACGAATTGTAAGTGGTGGTTAGCGAGTTGTGGTATCAAAACGGTGATAGTCGTGCGAATAAAAATTATGGGAGCACTCTGGTTTAATTCCTTGGTAATTTTTTGCACAATTTTTTGTCGAAAGTTCGAAAATTCATGTTTCATTCCTACAATCATTTCTTATTCATTTATGATGTGAGTATCCTAATTTTTCATCATTATGCTATTTTTTCCCTGTGCGGGTGATCATTTTAGCACACACACATGCTAAAAAGATCATTCAGGGTTTAGAAATCAGCATCGTGGAGGTTAAATAAGTGTCCGTCTGTCCATTGGTTACACATAGCGACAAATGTCTGCTACCCTAGCCCTATGAGGTAAGGGCGGCATATTTAAGTATAATAAATTAACTATAAAATACTTACAATATTGATAAAAAAGTTACAAAACGACAATATTAATTATGTAGTCCCTGCACTGCGTTAAAACAATAAGCGAAAAGATGGTACGAGAACTGTTCAAGTTGGTGCATTGAATAGTAGTGAGGCATTAGTTCCCCCGAATCCGAAAGAGTTAGTAAGGACTCCATCCACAGAGGTATTAATGATCGGTGAACCAGCCACGTGGTTCAGTGGGTAGCATGGCTCCTGGAACAATACAACAGGGTTAAACACTAGACGTGCTATACGTGCTATATATTACAGCTTTAAAACTAGCTAGCTGTTTTTTAAATGACTTACAGTAACTGTAAGTTGTCGATAGTTATAACATAAAGGCCCTTTTTATTCAACTGTTCACCCTCCAACTCGTGCACGTGCGATATTTTAGTTTACGCTGTGCGCACTACACGTTAACTTGTGATAGACACACAAAACAATTCCGCACGCGACTTTGGGGGGTGAACAGTTGAAAAAAATGGAGTATACTTATTAGAGATGCTATTAATATCGCACCTTGGGAACGAGCTATCGTCATGCTATATCTTATAAGTGTATTGTAAAGAATATTATATCACCTTTAGATTGAGAGTAGGTGGTATAGCTTGGTTGATGATTGATTGCACACAGATGACTGCCTCTGCAGCACCAGCTCCTCCCAGTAAATGACCAAGGGCTCCCTTACTAGAACTGACGTAGGGTTCTGAAGAAATCCAATTAGTTTTAGACGCCCCATGATGAATTTTTAGTATAATCGATTTGTTGCTTCACTTGATTGTAGCCGATAGAGAATCTTTTATAGCTGCTACATACACATGAGTCAAGTGAGCCAGCAAAACGCAAAAATTCTCGAGAAGCTGTAGCAGCAAATAATGAGAAGCCAAAGGTTTTCCAATGCTATTAGTAACAGCTGGGGCGGTAAGAAACAATCTTTATCTCCTCTCTCTACAAGGTGTGGCTTTGCAGTAACACTCAATGCCAACCAATATTTTAGTATAGGGAACCATGATATTGGGGTGCACCGCAATATCTTGGTTCCCATGGTAGGGGAGAGTATAATATACCTAAATCAGTGAAGATTTGACGGATTGCAGTTGCTTCCGCGAGATCACCCAGCGGGGTGGATGTCGCGTGAGCGTTCACGTAGCTCACTCGCTCTCCTATAAAACCAGACAAAGCCCCTATAAAGAGGGAGAGAGGTAGTTGCTTACTTTGTAAACTCGAAAACCACATGAGTCGTTTTGTTGAATTTTGATATTGATATTTTCTGCCTATTAGGGAAAGTACCTATATACATAGTTATCTGTCTTAGTTTGCTGCCCCTGGAATCAGTACAGGGTGTTCATATGGGATCTTTACAAGCGTTGGGCTTCACCCAGAAAAAAGTTGACAAAATTAGCTTATGAAACTTCATACTTAGACTATTCTTTACCCTCATTCAAGGTTCCTGGTGTTTCCGGAGCTCTACTACCCCTAGAAGTGTGTTTTTGGCATCACAACCACCAGAAGGAATTTTTTGCTGATGCTGAGACTTTGATAGAATGTTTTTTGGGTATTTTCTATGTCAATTCCAAAGTTTCATAATGATTGGATGTGTGGTTCAATCACCAAGGTCAAAATAAACTGGCTGGAAAGGCCCAAAAACAGCTCAAAAACGGCAAAAATTGATATTTTAGAGACTTTCCAGGCACTTTTTTCGAAATTTTGAGTTCATAAAACACATCCAATCATCATGAAACTTTGGAATTGACATAGAAAATACCCAAAAAACATTCTAGCAAAGTCTCAGCATCAGCAAAAAATTCCTTCTGGTGGTTGTGATGCCAAAAACACACTTCCAGGAGTAGTAGAGCTCCGGAAACACCAGGAACCTTGAATGAGGGTATAGAATAGTCCAAGTATGAAGTTTCATGAGCTAAATTTGTCGACTTTTTTCTGGGTGAAGCCCAACGCTTGTAAAGATCCCATATGAACACCCTGTATATAAACAGCTCAGTTTTTTAGTATACCTCTCATTGCAAGAAGTGCACCCAGCCCTCCGGGATGGGGTGCTGTGATGTGGTGAGCATCCGCACTCATCCCATATCCCGCCACCTCCGCCAGGATCTCTGCTCCTCTTGCCCTCGCATGGTTTTCCTCCTCAAGCACCAGTACACCCGCCCCCTCACTCATCACAAACCCACTACGAGTCTCGTCAAATGGTCTACTGGCTGCGTCGGGAGAATCGTTGCTGTCCGTACATAATGCTTTAGCCTGGGACATTAGAGGGTTGTGAATATATCGAGTTGCTTTCTGGTGTTATACAGTGGCTTGTAATTAGGATAGTGGATACTAATTACACTTGAACTGGTCAATATTTTTATTTAGGCTCCCAAATGTCGATGTCGATATGTTGTATTATAATTAATCTCGCTGCGAAAATTGTCACTTTAGTTTCTAGAATGCTAGAGAGAGGTCTTAGAGGTGGGCCTATCTAGTTAATCAATTGCAACTTTTGAAGCCAAAGAACTGCATCCAATTTCATCTTTGTCGACCGTTGCATGCCGTTGTTTGATTATGATATGTATATTACCCCAGTCGCGTGAGCAGTGAGCACCCTATCGGGTGACTTCGTAACCAAGGCCTGATAATTATAACACTGTTAGACTGACGAAATTTAGTCGATTTAGGGTACCCCCAACTCCCAAGGACGCAACCAGTAAGGGTGGACCCCTAACTCGTAATTTTTTAGGGGGGTGGGTACCTATATAGTGGGTCTCTTACCAATAAGTAAGCATTTTGGCATGGCGTCCAACCAATATGGTCAAGACCCCCCCCCCCCCCCCCCGGCCCCGGTTAGACTGACCGCTCAATCATGCAATGAGTTCTACCACGAGCTTCATTCTGTCGTACGAGGTCGAGCATATATTGGGTTAGCTTATTAATAAGGAGATCTCACAGCATATTCCGAACCATGTAGTCAGACATGGAGAATGAGTTTTTTTATTTTGCATGATTAAGGAGAAATCCGAAATATTGTATAGAAAACTCGTTCTCAATGTCTGACTATATGGTTCGGAATATGCCGCGAGACTCTAACCGATCTCCTTATCTTACTGCTTTTGTGTTTCAAATAATTCATATCGGTTGGCAGTTAACAGTTCCTAGTAAAAAAAGTACCTGTATTCTGAAACCATTAAATATTGAGTCAAACCTCAATTAACCGGAAATGAGTGAGAAGAAAATCTCCGAGGAATCCGGTAAATCGAGGTTTGACTGAGGTATGTTGTACCTGTAAAAACCCACTGATAGCAAGGGGATGTAAACATGCCTCCCCGCTTCCCGCTATCACCACATCAGCCATCCCTAACCGCACCAGGTTAAATGCATCGCCAATACTATGGGCACCTGAGAGAGAGAGGGGGAGAGAGACAGATTCAAAATAAAATGAATATATTGAATTTATTAATGAATAAATGCATAATATACTTTCGAACGTTGGCTCAAATTTTGGGGGGGGGAGATTGGTGTTAGCATTATATCAGATCGCGTTCCCCTCTATCTATGTCATGTAAAAGAAATTTCACACATTTAGGAAACGAGAAGGGAGATAGAAGGAGAGAGAAAGAGAGAGAGAAAAGAGAGAGTTTGGAATGAGAGAGAGTGTTGAGAGGTATTTTTCGATTTGATCTGAAATGGAGTATCTGAGTTTTGTAGAGTGCGAGAGTAGGAGATGATGGTGTGTTGCGGATTGGGAGAGTAACAAGGTGTAGAGGGACTGGGGTAGATTTTAGGGAGAGTGGTGAGATTTCGGGTGGTTCGTCTCGTTCCCTACAAGTGCGGTCTGGGGGGTTAAACCCATGTTCGGATGGGATTTCCACCTTACGGCCCTGGGGATTGGTGTCTGGTGGCGCCTCCACTGGCTAAGGCAGGGCCCGGATTCTGAGGAGGCAGAGGGGCGACCGAGGGGGGTTTGAGAGATGAGATGAGCGATGTTTTATCAGATGGGAAAGATAGAAGCATAGGAGGGGTAATGGAGAGGCGGAGAGAAGAGAATGCCGAGGGCAGGGAGTGAGAGAGTCGTAGAGGGATTGAGCGGGGGAACGGTGCATGGTTAGGACCGGGATAAGCCTATACTGAGCCCTAACCTGACTGTCGATATACTCTGTCTCAGACCAAGAAATTTTTAAGTTTAATATTACTACACAGTTATTTTAGGGACGGAAGATGAAGAAACGCAAGAGAAAAGAGCGTTAATTAATCCCGCTAGTCGCAGGGAAGATAACAGGATGAACGTAACAATTAATGTAAGTTAACTATCCCTTGGGTATTGGGAGGATTGGACGGCAACGCGAAGACAGGGCTCAGGCTAACAACGTATTTCTGTTAACAACTCTGTATTTAATCGCATTAATGTTCTTAATTATCAACGACTTTCATACCCTTCACAATAATCGGCTTATACCGGCATTTTGGTTAGCACTATTATATCACTCTCTATATACAACAGTTTGATTGGTCAAACTATAGCAGTTTCTCAGCAGGTATGCTTATTAATCAGGGCTCTTGAAGGGGCGTGCTGAATTGTTCGAGACAGTAGTATACAAACAGGAATGGTGGTGATTAATGATCATTCTTCGAAAACATCATATTTTGTTTTATATGACCATGATATATATCCAGATTGTATTGCAATTCACTACCGACTTATCGTGTCAACCCAACGTACCATTTTTTATATCTAGCTATTCCATTTTCTCAGAGCTAGTAAAGCTGTATACCCCTAGTATGTATTTGCCATATTCAACCCTCTCTCTGCACCAAGGGGGCAAGAATTGTTTTGTTCAAACCCTTTTTAATTTTCAAAAAGGCCCTGTTTCCCGGGCCAGGCACGCAGAAACAGGGTCGAGCAAGTCAAGGTTAGAGGGTTAGATTATAACAAACTATTCTAGCTCAGCTAATTACTGGTTTCCTAAAACAACATTGATTTCTGAAATTTTCTAGTATATAATGCAGTTGCATCCCGATTTACCGGGCAAAACCCTTTCCCCCGAACATCCCGGTAAAACGGGGTCCGACTGTATCTTTACCTGGGAACGAAGAAGGGACTAACCCTTCGGTGCCCTCTCTTTCCAGTTTCCTCAGTACTGCGAGCTACTCCTACCTGAGAGAGAGATAGAGAGAGAGGGAGAGAGAGAGAGACACATTGCAATCTGTTAAAGAGACCTAGTTATAAACAGCTGTCATCTCTATGAAGAATTTGATTACCGATAAATATAAGTGGTTAAAATGACTTAATCGGGAGATGAATCATCCCGGTTGATGTGTCAGATTCGTTAAACTATCATCGCATAGAGAAGGTACTTGCTCGCTTGCCTGGGGCACCTATTGGTGATTTCAGTAGTCAATGAATTAAGTGCTCTCTCTCTCTCTCTCTCTCTCTTTAAATTTACGAAAATAATTTTTCTTCTTCAGAGTTAAAGATGACATAATTCTTAAACTATTAACCCTCCTCCCCTGCAGCAGCGCCAACCCAATGTCGTCTCAAGCGGATCAATACGCAGGGGAGAAAATGTTCCAACAATACTTCTTCGGTACCCTGTCCCTAACCTGTGCGCTGGTAGGCACCACTGTCGCAGTCCTTGGACTCACCTCATTCTCTGCGACCCACCGCAACGTGGGAAGCAGGCTAATGTACAAACTGATACTCGCTACAGACGGAACCATCTGCCTTATGATGATCCCGGTTTGTGTGTCAAACTACAGCAAGTGGGCACCAGGGCTCTACCAGTATCCGTTCTTCTGCCAGACGTGGAGTTTCATGTGGGGCTGCATGACGCGGATGTCAGTGTTTCTGATCATGCTCCTAAACATCATCAGGACCTGCTCACTGATCAAGCCCCTACGACACACAAACACCTGTTGGATCATTTGCCCCACACTGATATACCTGACCTTCCTGGCAGCGCAGTCCGCCCTACCTCTTTTCATGGGAGTCGAGGTGTCCTTCATGAGAGTGTTTCAGTGTTGTGCTTGGGAACAAGCCATCTTTTTTAGTAAGCTCTCATATTTATCCCAGTGTATTTACTACACCCTGGCCTATGTTGTGGAGTTTGTGTTTCCCCTCTTCCCGATCGTTGTCAGTGCCAGTCTGTCCATCTACAAGTTGAAATACTCTAGAGACGCACAGGACGGTACGGATGAGACGAAGAAGTATAAAACCCAGGCGACCATGATGATCCTAACCCTCACCGGGGTCTACTTGGCCTTCAACTTTCCATACTGTGTCATCATTACACTGGACGCTGTTGAATACTTCACAAAGGGACAGTTCTCATGGTCAAGGGGTATGCGAATGCCGGATGTGACGCTGGTCTACAACTTCATTTACATCCACACGATCGCTCTGAACTCTCTAGTAAACTCTCTGATCTATGTCTACAAGATGGGCGTTGTCCATGGAATCAAGTGTATCGGGGTGCGATGCCGGAAGACGGCACATAAAGCAACACGGAGACAGAGCTCACGACAAAGAGCCATCCTCGTACCGTGTGGTACTGCAAACACTGAAGTTTAGCCATCAAGGATGTTTTATGTGTATGTGTGTGTGGGGATGGATCTATAGCAGGAACCGACCGAATCTGTAAATACTGGTCCCTGATTGGCTGATAACCAGTCACGTGACCTAAATAACGAGTTCCGATTGGTTGTTTACTTGTTTCGGTCGGTTCCTGATCTATAGAGTATTCCCCAGGGAAGGATCTTTAGAACTTACAATGGCTTGAAGGTCATTATAAATTGTATGGCCGTCCCTACTGGTTAGGGTTTTATTGTATTTAGAGGGCCATACAGGGCAAGGCAAGGACTTGTTTACATGGATTTTGGGATAGGGTTGATACTACGTCGATAATTGATAAAGGATAAGGGATGATGCATGTATAATTATTATATGCTGCAAGCTGTCAGTGTTTGTAATAAATATTACCATTTCTTAAACTATTTACTGTGTATTACTAATCCCATACTGCATTGACCCTCTCCCCCCTCCAGGGATATAAATTGTAAATTGTACAAATGTAAAGGAAGGTTAGAACAAAATTCCATGGTTGAGGAAGTGCCTTGTTTTGTTCGGACCGGGACGCAGGGAAACAGGGTCGAGAAAAGCAACCATGGTACCTACCGTTTCCATGAACCCTGCCAGGGTACTTCCAAAGCAAACACCGGCACGGGTCCGATCCAGGTCCTCAAAGTCCAACTTGGCGTGTCGGATGGCTTCATTGACGGCGGTGATTGCAAATAGAGTTGTCCTGTTGGCTGTCCGTTTTTCGTTGGCATTGAGTGGTGAGTTTTCCAGCAGCTCATCGCTAACCTGGCCCGCTACACGAACAGGCAGGTTATCACAACCTGTAGAAATAACATGTGTTAACCACAGGATGGTTGCAATAAAATGCAAGGTTTATATTGACATCTTATTGACATTTATATTTCATATGTGTGACAACTTTGTATTGTTCATGCGGTGCAACAGCACAATGACAACTGACAAGTCCCATACATTCACGTGCATTCTTTAATATCTTAGTGCATTCTTTAATATCTTAGTTGCACTATACCAGGTACGTTGAGCTCGGTTATTCCGCATTTTCCTTCCATCAACGACGCCCACGTTTCTGTAGCTGTGAGACCAAGAGGAGTAACGGATCCGAGTCCCGTTACTACAACACGTTTCAGCATGAGCAGCTATTATATGTTCATGATCTGTATACGTTGTAATTACTAGACAGCTTATTTAGATGGTAAACAAACCATAAACACCACAGGAACCATGGGGCTAGTAATGACGGCCCTCGGTGTGACTAGTACGGATCGAAATATTTCTCCCAGTCTTTCCCGTGTACACTCAAATCAGTGTAGTAACTTCGAGGTGTGCTTATTTAACTTGGCCAGTATGATCAAACACACAGTTATTTTTACAAAGGAAATAAAACCCGGATGAATATCATCAGTACTTTAAAATTCGTTTAAAATGAAAACTCTCGTGATCTACCCACTGGGAAGTAATCAGCGATCTAATTTTCTTACTCTGAACACTTGACAGGTGCAAAGAGCAAGAATTCTCGGTAAAATTATAGAATTCTAAGAACCCTTGACAGATATGTCAGAAAAAGCGTCTCTACAAGCATCTCTGTATTGCTGGGCAGCCTTAGCAAAGTTCTCAGCTCGATAAATGCCCCTACCCACAATTACAACATCGGCACCCTTCTTGATCGCACTCTCAGGAGAGACATATTGCTGACCGAGGTTATCTCCTGACGAGCTGATATGAACACCGGGCACAAAGTTGAGAAACTCCCTGTTCTCCGTTACCCTCTCAGTACAAATAAACCCGGATACAAACCCGCTGTTAGTCACAGCCATCTCTACCGCGGTTTTTGTGTACTCAGGAGTACAGAGGTTTCCTGCTGCACTCATCTGGGCGATCATAATTAGGGATTGTCCCTGTGCTACGCTTTTCAGTCCCGAGATAATACCCGGTCCCACGACGGCGTGGGCGTTTATAAAGTCCGCCCAGGTGCTAATTCTGTGGACTCCACCACTGAATTGCTTCTGCACGGTGCTTCCAAGATCTGCAAACTTTCTATCTTCAAATATCGCAAAATCATGCTTCGCTGCCAAGGCTTTGAGTTGAGTGATTAGCTCCGCTGTAAAATCGACAATAATGTCAATATGGGTCTTGACCATACACACAAAAGGCCCAACTTCATCTACTAAATGCAGGAGTTCAGCTGACGTTGAAACATCAGCAGACACACACAGGTTGGTTTCTTTTCGCTGGATAATCTTTAACAAATCCTGAGCTTTAGGGCATTTAACAAACTCTTCTTTTGCTGCAAAAACGTCCGTTATTCTTGCCATGATAACGCTAGAAAATTGTGATAAGTTAAATGCTATTTTCAAACTGCCAATTTCAAACTATTTGACCATCCACGGTTTTTGAAAATAGAACCGTTTGTTTTCAAGTTTATTATTATTATTAAATCTGTTTACAATAATTTGACACTGTCAATATTGTCCTCCTATTTGCGAGGAAAATGGAACTCTCTAGGTCTCTTTCACACTCTCTCAGCTGTCAGATCATACAAACAAAATATAAAATGTTGATTAAAATACTGATTAGATAATGATTGTGATTAAAATATATTGTAAATTGATTAAATAAGTTAGTTAAAAATTCACTCCATGGAGTGCGATTCGTACACAGTATGTACGTCTCGTGTTGGTCAGTTATACATTTACAATTGATTAAAATATAAACCCATTACACAAGCAGTTCATCTCCAAATAAAGATTGTTCTATCACAGCTCTAACTAGCTTTCTAAAGTTCGATTTTACCTGCTTGTCTTTGGAGAAAATTAGTGGAAGATGGAAGTTCATTTCATAAGAAGATATCACCCTTAGTTCCTCACGGGGCCCTTCCACATCTTTTATCGCAGAACATTCAAACAACTTATGGAATGTTGAATCTGGGAGTTGGCCACATTCAAGACAATTGGGAACTGTAAGTGATCGCTCGTATCTCAGGTAACTGAAGCTGAAGTCTTGAAAACGTAAGGATCTGCCATGTACAAAGTCTAAGACCTGAGATGAGTTCTGTCGGGACATGTTTCTTGGAACTATGGGGAAATCCAAAACGGCCTCAGAGTTGATAAGGTTGGCGAGTTCTTCTTGAGAGTGGATAGGAAGTATGCTGAAAGGGTCATCTCGAGTCAAATGTTTAATCGATGATTTGAGTGACCGGTCCCATAAACTACATGTGTACTGTCTCATTTCCTCTTTTGAGTATAGGAAAGTGTCCGGCTCTAAACTTCCCAAGTTAATAGTTCTGATTGAATCTCTGTTAGAATCCTGGATCTGGACACCGTCTAGTTGATTCGACTTCCAAACCAAATATCTTTTGGTAGCAGCAATCTGCCAGAAGAACACATGATTTTGTTCCGAGTAAACTAAACGGTATCTGATAGAGAATCGATGGCCCTAACCGATAACCCTTTGATTCACTAAAATGGCTCTAACCGCCAAACCACTTAACCGTTTTTGTATGTAAAATTGGTTAAAATCAATGGCTTAATCCCAACTTAAACCCCAGCCAACTCTAACCCTACTATTGCTAAAAACAAACTTGTAATCTCAAGAACGATGCCTAGGAACGACCCATTTGACACTACCGCCAAAGCACCTTTTGGCTAATTCAAAGTGTATCTGGTAGAAAATGTCAAGGCCTAACCCCAACCAAAACCGCAGCCCTAACCCTAACCCTACTTTTGCCCTAACCCTAAAAAACCGTTTGTCAGCTGCACTCACGAAAGACCCAGATTTTTGGCATACGTTGCAGGCCCCTTATAATATAATATTGCGGGGGTGCGCGCATGAGGGGGCTGCAGCGCATTCCAACCCAGATTTTTAACGCTGGCCCTCCCCACCAACGCCGTTACGATCTCGGTGTTTGGACTTTGGTGGCCCGCGCTGACCAGCTCAGTCGTCCCTTCCGCCGCCAAAGCAAGTTAAAAATGTAACGCGCGAAAGCAAATATTTAAAGCGATGCCAAAAATGAGACTTATTTTATGCCGCGTACCAAAAATCAAGCTTTCAACTCAAGAAATTTTTGTGAACTTGTCATTTTTTTTCAAAATCAAAATTTCTGCTTTAAAAGCACTGCCTTATCCCGCTGCCTTATCCCGCGGGGGCCAGCAACGTTTGCCAAATTTTCTGCTATTCCTGTTAAGTCGGATTTTTTGAAGTTGTCACCCCCCCCTTTTGTCGCGCGGCGTCGTATTTGTGCGTGACAGCGGACAGCCCCCATTTGCTCTCATTTTTCAGCAAAAAACCGCATATCATCTGAAAGATCATAATTTTGTGAGTCCGCAAAGTTTTTGTTTGACGAAATTGGTCAAGAAACAAGGGCGTGAGAGCCAAATTAAGTTTCCGGCGCACAAATAAAACATCGCGCGCCACCGGTGACAACTTCAAAAAATCCGACTTCACCTCCAACGGTACTGGTGGCACTAAACAAAGCCCAATTTTGCCCCATTATTCGTTGAATCCCGGAAAATCAAGAAATCTTTGAAACGGGTGGCATTTTTCGGTCAGGGACGATTCTGAGCGGCTCTGATTTGGCTAGGTTGCGTTTAACGTTACTGGTTACAGGAAGATTGGGTGGAGAAGTACCGGCTACATGCTGTTCTATACTACCTAAAACAAGCTCATCCAATTCTTTTTTTGTACACTCTCACTTTAAACAAATTTTAATTTGAAATTTGAAATTATCTGTTGAATTAATGCACGCCAATTTCTGGGTCACCTTTCAATTCAGTTGCCAACCCTTTAGCACAAAAAATTTAAGTCTCACATTCCAAACTTCATTTATCACTGGGCCAGGTAAACTGTTCTGTGTAGCTCATAACGCAAATATTCTAGTCATGTCAGTGGGCGTGACAAATCTTCCATGGGTGGAAAAGTACCGACCACAGACTCTAGATGATCTGATCTCCCAAAAAGAAATAGTAAGTTTTCCTTTTCGACAATTTATTTATCTGATATTTAATGACTGTACCTAGTTACCTAACACCTATCCATACAGGTCACTACTATCCAGAGGTTCATAAAAGAGGACCGGTTACCTCATCTCATGTTTTACGGTCCCCCTGGAGTTGGCAAGACGAGCACCATCCTAGCTGTCGCTAAACAACTCTTTACCCCCGGACAGTTTAGTTCACAGGTCCTGGAACTGAACGCTTCAGACGATCGTGGAATTGGCATGGTCCGAGAATCAGTCCTATCCTTCGCCAGTACAAGGTCAATCTTTAGCTCTGGATTCAAATTGGTTATCTTGGACGAGGCGGATGCAATGACGAAAGATGCCCAAAATGCGCTGAGACGGATCATTGAAAAGTTCACGGAAAACACTCGGTTCTGTCTAATTTGTAACTACCTCAACAAGATAATCCCGGCCCTACAGAGCAGGTGCACCAAGTTCCGATTTGCACCTCTAAACATGGACCTAATTAAGCCGAGGTTAGATCACGTGATCAGGGAGGAGAATTTGGATGTAACTGAAGATGGGATGAAGGCAATAACACAGCTGAGTGGTGGTGATATGAGGCGGGCACTAAACATTATGCAGAGCACATCCATGGCGTTTGATAGCATCTCTGAGGAGAACCTGTATACGTGCACAGGTCACCCCCTGAAATCTGATATCAGGAACATCATACAGTATATGATGCAAGAGGATTTCAACTCAGCCTACTCAAAGATTGCCCAACTAAAACAAGTTAAAGGCCTTGCTCTCCAGGACATGCTGACTGAGATTCACGTGTTTGTACAGCGGATTGAGTTTCCAAGTAAAACTAAAATTCAGATTCTCACCAAGCTGGCTGATATTGAGTACAGGTTAGCCTTTGGAAGTTCTGAGAAACTCCAAATGGGGGCTATGGTTGCGGCTTTTGTAAGCGCTAAGGATCCTCTTGTCAAAATGGCTCTTGATGTTTGAGGGGTGAAATGTGTGCGTGTTTGAACAATATAATATTACTTTCATGATAATTTATTTTATAGAATTTTAAGAACATTGTTGTTTGAAATTGGAATATGCCCCCTCCCCCCCCCCCCCGGCCCCCAATGGTAGAATCACTTATTTTAATGTGTATCCCAGTAGGCAGCATGTCGGGTGAGAGAGTTGTGATAGACGTGGAATCTGATAATGAAGAACCAAAGGCAAAGAAACCCAAGCAACTAGGTAAGTTTTCTAATTAACAAACTGGGCACTCCTTTTTATTTACAGATTGTCGTTATTCTTTTGCTTATTGTGTACTTTGAATTGTTGTTACAAAACTGATATCCTATCTCTTTCAGAGCGGTCTCCCCTGGTAACAGTGAACGGAGAGAAAAAGAAACAGCTAAAGTTGTTTGATCTTGTTAAAGCAAAACCAAGCAAACCCAAACTGCCGACCTCTGCATCGTCCTCTCCAAAGGAAAACAAAGATCCGGGTGATGTGAAGGAGCAGCGGTCAGGAGTCAAGAATTCAGAGGATAAGATAAGAAGTTCAGAGGAGAAAGATAAAGAGGAGGAGCAGCAGAGAGGTGTTAAAAGGAAGAACACCTGTTCTGATGACATGGAAGTTATGGATGTCACGGAGGAGGGGACCCCTAAAAAGAGGGCTTCCCTTGAAATGTTCATCCGTCGCAAACCGGTCGTCCAGGAACTTAATAAGATACAGGAAGAGGACAAAGAAGTAGATCCCGTGACCCCTACTGCAGTTACTAAGGCGAAGGGGTCCGTTACTAAGGCGAAAGAACCCGTTACCCCTACTGTTGCTAAGGCGAAAGAACCTGTTACCCCAAAATCAGCCTCTTCTAAAAAGTCTAACACCCCGAAAATACCCGCACGGGAGGAAGGAGTGACACCAAAAAGTACGCCAAAACAACTGCCAGGAACTCAACCCCCCACAACACCCAAAACTCCTAAACAGTGTTCCCCTATGGAGAGTAATACCCCAGTTGGTGGTGACGGCGGTTCCCCAAACACCGCAGGAAACACCACCCCTGTTAGCTCTAAAAAGGTAATATTGCATCTTGTATCTTGCCCAGCAAACCACTTTTGCGATAACGCGAAGCCAGATAGTTAAATACCTGTTTTATTTTCACTTCTTAACATTTCATGTTTTTCTTTTCTCCTAGGCTCCGAGGCCGCTCTCCGCGAAACAGAAGAAGATCCAAGAAGAACGGGAAAAGAAGAAACGGGAACTGGCGGAGGAAAAGGAGAAGAAACGGCTGCAGCGGGAAAAGGAGAAAGAGGCTCGGGAAGAAGCTAAGAAGGCTGAACTGGAGAAAAAAGAGGCAGAGAGAGCTGCAAGAGAGAAAGCAAAAGAAGATGCTCGATTGAAGAAAGAAGAAGAAAAGCGTCAGAAGGATGAGGAACGGAGACAGAGGGAGGAAGAGAAGGAGAAAAAGCAGCAGTACGTAACGCGCAATCTCAGATTTACTGAGTACTTGGCGCGCGACTGGGGAATCTTGGCGCGAAACACAGCATCACACACACAAACTCACCTCCAGTTCCCCAAGCCAAGCTCAAACCAATATTGAAGCCTTTTGGTTTTTGCGTGCCCATCAGGAAATAAAAACAGTTCCCTACAGTGAAATAGACGAAGAGAAGAGACAACGTGAGGAAGAGGCAGAAAAGAAGAAACAAAAAAAGCTGAAAGAGCAGGAAAAGTTCAAGAACTTCTTCAAAGTCAAAGCGAAACCTGTGGTACCTGTGAGCAAGGTAAGGAATTTAATTTCATTTTCATTAAGTTTATCCTCCCATTTTCTACTTTAGGCCAGTCGCTTTTTGCTAAAATGGTGAACTGAGACATAACAAAGGTTTTCCACTTGCATTGTACTCCTATGGGGTCTCAGAAACACCAAAAAAATTTTCCACTCCAACCGAGGTGAAGAAAGTGCCCAAAATGGCCACGCCCTTTTGCCTGTATTTTTAGCCTTGGCCAAAAATAGCAACTTTGCTTTGGATTGGAGTAGAGACAACAAGAATAATTGCGGTATAATGCCATACCGCCTGATTTCCCCGCCATGGCGCACCAACCATGTGATCTGGCATGTGCCAGTTGCCACACCTGCTTCTAATTGGGTACTGATACGTGAGCCGGTATAGCTGATGGGTTGCCTGAGCTATGTGATATCCTAGTAATAATAAGTCGCAGTTCCGATCACAAATGCAGAACAATGTTCATTGCACAATGACGTAGGGCGCGATGACAAATCTATGAACAATTGTAATTGCAAGTGCAACATAAAGGCGCCGCGCACGTGCGCGCAAACTTCCTGTTGTGTTCAGTCAGTAAGTGACAGCATTCCGCACTGGATAGTTGCCAACAGCAACTCAGGAGGTTACGTTACAGGAATTTAGCGTGACACTTCACTAGTATGTAAAATAAAATTGTCGAATTCTAAACCCCTATGCCTTTTTACAAAAGGCATCCGGGTGAATGCCTTCGGCATTCACCGGGCGGGGAAAATGAGGGCACTAAAATGTGTAGAATGAGCAGCAGAATCGATTGGGACCAAGCAGAAGTCTCTATCTTGTCAGCTTCGAGAGATAATTGGATAATTAAGTATGCGCATAACCGTTTTTGAGCCATATGGCTATAGCCACTCGGGAGCGGTTTTAACAATTTTGCTTCACAGGAGCTTGTTCGGCATATAAAAATTAGTGGGAGTAACAAATATGAAGTTTCTATCGAATAAGGTCAATGCGTTATTCAACTTAAAAGATCAAAAAATGAGTGGAAAATGAGGGAAAATGACCAAATTTCGACTTTTCCCCCTCATTTTTCGAACTTTGAAGTTGAATAACGCATTGACCTTATGCGATAGAAACTTCATATTTGTTACCCCCACTAATTTTTGTATGCTGAACAAGCTCCTGTGAAGGTAAATTGTCGAAACCGCTCCTGAGTGGCTATAGCCATATGGCTCAAAAACGGTTATGCGCATACTTAATTATCCAATTATCTCTCGAAGCTGACAAGATAGAGACTTCTGCTTGGTCCCAATCGATTCTGCTGCTCATTCTACACATTTTAGTGCCCTCATTTTTGTCTCTACTCCAATCCAAAGCAAAGTTGCTTTTTTTGGCCAAAGCTGAAAATACAGGCAATTAAGGGCGTGGCCATTTTGGGCACTTTCTTCACCTCGGTTGGAGTGGAAAATTTTTTTGGTGTTTATGGGACCCCATAGGAGTACAATGCAAGTGGAAAACCTTTGTTATGTCTCAGTTCACCAAATGGCCCCAAAATGACAAAAAGCGACTGGCCTACTTGTATCATGTCACTATTCATGTTGTGATCATCCCCTCTCACCTTGTGCTGTTGCACCTCCCCCGTGCATGAACAATACAACTCTCACCCACAGGAGGAGACCCTGGAAAAGAAGTTTCGTGATTTTGTAATTACCCCCAACATGGTAGTAGCCCCTATTTCTCGAACACCCATCACCACCGAGGACATCCTTCCTGCTGCCCTGAGTTGGTCAGACAATATTACCCACATTAAACGGGTGATTGGGGAGATGAAGGAGAAGGAGAGGGTCGCTACTGATGATCTGGCTGATGACTTGGAAGTGATCTCTCTGTCTCCTAAACTGGTAGGTCAATTTAAACAAGTTTGGGTCGCCTGACACTGTCCGCGCTCAGCAAAAAATGTATGAACAAAGCAAAATAAAGTATGAAAGATTAGATGGTGTTGTAGTGTTTCAACGTGTTTCATCTCTCAGAAACACTTGTTCAGACAACTGTCTCTCCCGGCCCTCTCCCGTAACCAATTTTAACCTAAAAATACACTAATCCCCAGGTAAAGGTAAAACGAAAGATCCTAAGTTACCATGACAACTATCGCCCTGCCTACACTGGTAGCTGGAGAAAGACCTCAGCTGTTATTGGACCCCGTCGACCCTTTGCCCTGGACAAAACGGTCTTTGACTACGACTACGATAGTGCAGAGGATTGGGAGGAAGAGGAGGAGGTGGAGGGAGAGGATATAACCAGTGAGAAGGAGGATGATAAAGAAGATAATAACGAGGAAGAGGATAGCGATGATGGTAAGAATCTGTGGCCAGAGTTTTAATAGCCAGAGTTGTAGTAGCCAGAGATGTGGGTAATCGAAGAGTTTCACCTAGGGCCCCATGTTCGACCCTCTCCCCCTCCCTCGAAGGTGGAGTGTTATAAAGGAGGGTTAGAGCATATAACAGTTACCTCACCTGTTAGAGATTAATTTCTACAATTATATAGCAACTCGAGTAATTAATCCACTAACATCTCCACTAACATCTCCAGATGGGTTCTTTGTGCCCCATGGCTACCTCTCCGATGATGAAGGGGATGAGGACTGTGAGGAATTGAGTGAGGAAGCGAAGAAGAAGAAGATAGAGAGGAGAAAGCAGCAGGTAATATACCACACAATCTTTAAATCGTTCCAACGGACCCGTCGTTAAACAAAACTAAATCCAGATTTTCAAACGAATAAACTGTTGCATAACATCTGCTCATTTCCTACTTCAAAACTCGATTCTCCCCCCTCTAGTTTGACGAGGAGCAGAAGAGCAAAGAAAAGGGTGTCCTAAAGGCCCAGATAGTTGGCCCTGTTTGGGACACCCCAGATCGTTTGTTGGAACAGTTCCAGGTGGTATGGTACGTTCCTGAGGAGACTATTGTTGATCCGTTCGAGAGGTCCCAACCTGTAGCACACATGGATGTAGGCGAGAGTGGGACAAGCAGCGGGGGTGGTGGGTCTAAAACTGCCCTACCTGTTGAGGGTAAGTAATAAAGAAGATCTTGCCCTAAAAGTTAGGGATTAGTTTTAGCCCAATTGCAATTGGACTTCACAACCATTTTCACAACAATCCTGCTCATCTCATGAGTTCTGAGAATTCTGTGTCACCATGAATTCTTTGGACCCAAATTTTAACGAAACTTTCACTATAACTAACAGTCCCCATTTTCCCAGGTTATGGCATGCTGATTAAGTTCCTACATGGTAGTCCAATTGGCATGTCCAGAGCAGTGGAGGGGTTCCAGGGGATGTGGCATGCGGACCCCAGTCGAGGGAGGGTCAGCAAGAATCAGCTTACAAAACTAATCCCTACACTTCTGAAGAAATGCATGAGACCTGGAAACTTCATGAAGGTAAAGTTCACTCTCTAAATAAACCCTCATACAGTTTACCAACTCCTTCTCCACCATCCTCTGTTACCCGTTATTTGTCCCCTCCCTCCTCACCCTCCTAGCTCCCTCTGTCGCCCTTTTTCTCCATGGCCTTCCCTCTTCATCTCCCTCTCCAGCATCCTCCCAGCTCCCTCACCCCTTTCTCCTCAGCTGTGCTGGTATGCGAGTGACGAGCTACTAGATAAACACGGTCTCCCGGAGCTGAAGGGTCTCCATTGTGAGGCAGTCCCGGTAGTGACCAGTGCAGTTCCAGATCCGGCTACTACCATGGCAACACCAAACTCTCTACTGAAATTCACCAAGGCAACAACTGCCCAGCAGGATTTACGTAAGTTTTTGAAAATTAAATAGTCCCTAACAAGGATTTACCGGGGGTGATGTTCCCCATGTCCCCACAGCTCGTGGATTACTCTCCCTCGCGTGCGATTAGTGGGTCAAGACCATAGTTGTATCGTTTTTATAAATTATCCTCCCCCATCTCTCAGAACTACTGAAGGTGAAGCTAGAGCAAGAGGAAAAGGTGCGTGAAAAGCGTATGCAGGAGTTGGCAGTGGAGAAGGCTAAACAACAACTGGCTTTGCAAGCAGCCCTAAAGGCAGCAATTGCCAAACAGCAACAGCAACAACCCCCTCCTCCCATGGCCGTGGTTACCAATAATCCTGTTACCATGGCAACCAAACCACCCGTTACCATGGCTACCAAACCACCACAAAACAACATCAAGAAGTTCCTCTCTCCAAAACTTGTGTCTGGCATTGCTTCCATCGCCAATATGCCCTCCCCTCAACTGGGCAAACCACGACGTGTCAACTTGCTCTCCGTGGTGGCAGACAACCAAACTACTGCCCCAACACCTGTGACCCCCTCTTCTACTGTTAAATCTGGTGTTACTCCAGTTAGTGGAAGCCCTAGACGAGTCAACTTGCTGCCTGTGAGCGGAGAGAACCAAACCACTGCACCTAAATCTGGAATCAAGCCAATTAGTGGTAGCCCCAGACGTGTGAACCTTATTCCTGTGAATGGGGGAAGTGTAGCTGGATCTTCCCCGAAGCAAGCAACTGGAAGCCCCTCTCTTGGTTTTCCTACAAAACCTACTACTGCAACTGTGCTATTTAAACCTGCCAATACCGTGACTACCCCTGCTGTTGCGGCTACCCCTAGTGCTGTACCTGTTGTAGCTACCCCTCCTGCCCCTGTCCAGAAACCAGGTAGTTACCAAATTGTTATTGATACTAAAAGCTGTTATTATTATATATACCACACTACGGCTTTAATTTTCACGCAAGTCCAGATAATAATCAAGGTCTTATATTTTCAGTTGCTCCAAGACGAGTTGCACTGATTGCCATCAAGCCATCTTCTACCACCATAAACCTGGACGATTCTAACTAGATCCGCTGATACAATATACTGATGTCGAAGAGAGCGATGTTAGAGAGCTAGGTGAATGATATAACGAACTTTTATGTGTGAATTTGATAGCAGTTGTAGGGAAATTCACGACATTTAGAAATAATGGAATTGTTTATACAGATACGCCTATCCTAGAATTTTGACCTTGATTAGAAGTTGTATTGGTTGAACACTGCTTATTCTGTCCTCAGGCCCGGCCAGAGAGGATCAGATTGTTTGTAATTAGGTGACATCGATCTAATCACCCATTTTATGTGATATTCGTACTTTTTAATGTCATGGTATTGATTTTGTTAGGTGTGGTTCACCCCTCTTTTCACCATTATAAAACCGTGTGTTTTCTATAATTCCTCCGGTTAACAAATTGAAAATGTTCCGATTTTTAAAAGAGAAGTAAAAGAATTGCTACATTTCTACATGCTATTAACAAAATAACTGGAAAATAACTTAAAACGTCTTCGGAACATCTCCGGTCCGTTTAATGAATGACAAATCCTGTTTTCTTGGCTCATTTTGTGGGAAATGATGTCAGGAAATGGTTGGGACAAGATTAGATCTTGTACAACAACAAGTCAGAATGATCCTGCCAGAGCATTGGCCTGACAGGAGTAATGACCTCCAGCAATGTAATTTAATCAGTGCGTGAATGTGTGATCCGTGAAAATGAAAAAAGAACGTGTTTGTCTATTGGAATCACAGCCTTTTGGCAACAAATCAGGCTCGGAAATTGTCTATCGAAACTTTTCTCTCACTAGGTGTAAAATTGGCCGGTGTAATTCGAAATCATTATCTCCGATTGCGTCTCGTACATGTCCACACTATGGAATTTCTCCACAATGTACTCCACAACTGACTCGATGAACGAGGTCTTGGGAGATTCTGAGATGGACAGGAGGCTCCGTCCTGGAACTGAGAGGGAGAAGGAGGTTATTTTCGGAACACCCTGCATGCTGAGGTGATCTAATACCAGCACGGCCACGTAAACGCATTTTTGATGCTCTCTCCCAAACATTTGATGTTGACAATGGGTACTTTCGGCGCGGCGCGTTCCTCGCGCGCTACTTACTGTAGTTGGAGGTTGCGGGAGCGGCAGGGGCGGACTGGAATGGAGAGAAAAGGAGGGGGAACAGGAAGATTGTGAATGACAGGAATATTCCCTGAAATAGAGGGATTGGGATTAGGTTCTGTTAATTGGGCTCTCTTATTAATTGATGAAGGAAAATGTCTGATCCCATCAAATGTGTATGATACATACAAACTTGTATAATTTGACAGCCAAATTTTGGCTGGCATAGTTATACGGTGCCTAAATCTGTGTCAATTAAGATCATTCAAGTCCAATTAAGGTGCAATTTCTTACCATAAGGGATGTGGCGGTCTGTGATGAAACTGAACACTTCTGGGCAGCACTGACGGCCCTTTTTAGCTGCTCCATCAAACTCCTGAGTAAACAAAGTCAGGTTTAGGCCACCGACCATTGGTGTAAAATGAGAGAGAAAGAGAGAGAGAGAGCGAGAGAGAGAGAGAGAGAGAGAGAGAGAGAGAGAGAGAGAGAGAGAGAGAGAGAGAGAGAGAGAGAGAGAGAGAAGCTAAAATAAACAATTCCATGCATGCAACAGAGGATTATGCAGGAAGGGAATGAATAATAAAGAAGTAGTGTGGTTCTTGTCCCTCGCAGAGTCGTGGGGGGTCAACATTTCAAATTCTGCATGATAGAGGTGGGTTATTACCCCGAAGAAGGGTAAACAATGTAAACTTCAGCTAACCTGTTTCTCTTCTGGAGTTCATCTATGGTTTTCTGTAGTTTTACGTTCACCACTGTATGCTCCTCAACTCTGCAGAAGGAGGATCTTGTTAAAATATCACTCAGAAGAAGAAAATAATTTAAAAAATGATATTCCGCTCAGAAGAAGAGCCGCATATTATAAAAGAAGGAGAGGAGCCGCCAACTTATCATGTGCTGTGACGCACTCCATCACTAGCTAGTGTGCATGGTGCACAATCACGTGTTCACACCTGTGTGACCCAAGAAGAAGAGAATAAAATAATAGAAATTAGAGTTGGAATAAGTGGTTAGGTAAATTGAGACCCATGATACCGGAAAGAGGGAGAATAGACAAAGGGGAAGATGAGGAGGGGAATGGAGGAAGAGAGGGAGACCGATGTTATAGAAGGGAGGGCGATTGAGTGAGGAATATGACTTATGAGTATAAGGGAGAACGATTTCTAGCGGTATTGCTGTAAGGCAAATGAGTTTCCCCTAGCGCCCCAACCATTACCCATAATTGTATTTCCTAGTGAACTGAGAGGGCCAATTCTTACACACACACACCAATATAATGGTGTAAACTTTCCAATTCAATCAATTTAGGTTCAAGACACCGCCACAAAACAAACAGGATACGACAAGTATTCAGACTCTCTCTCACCATCTTCCCTTTCTTTCGCTCTCGAATCTCGATGTATATCTACCGAAATAGTAGTACATAAACATATGAAGTTCATTATATATGAACTTTATGAACATTACATACCGTCGTTCTAGTCCCCCAATGTACTCCTTCCTTCTCTTCCTACTTTCAGCAGCTGATATCTTATTCTTTATCTTCCTCCTGACTTTCTTCAACGCTCTCTCCTCGTTCTGGAAGTATTAAATAATAAATGAAGATTTTGTGAGTAGCTTATAAGAATTAGACAGCGAGGGCCTAATTATCATATTTGTTTCAACCCCGGAATATGTTATTGTGCGGGGAGGGGCTCTAGACAACAAAATAGACCTAATCCGATACCCTAATTAGTAATTTATTCCTGTACCTAAATAACTCGTGTGGCCTGTGATCTCTCCTATGATCCAGGATTCTATGAATAATATATAATGGGTATATTTAATGTGATCTTTATCATAGGCCCTGATTCCAACATATAATGCAATAAAGTGAGTGTCTTAAGCAGCAAGGCTCCACATTTATTTGGGAGAAACCCCGGGTGAAATCGAATAATTCTTTGCGTGTGTGTGTGTCCCTGCTGTCTCTGCAGCAAACAAATTAGAGCTGCAGAGTGAGAGAGAGAGAGTGGGAGAAAGAGAGAGAGAGAGAGAGAGAGAGAGAGAGAGAGAGAGAGAGAGAGAGAGAGAGAGAGAGAGAGAGAGAGAGAGAGAGAGAGAGAGAGAGAGAGAGAGAGAGAGAAAGCAAGGTTTAGGATAGGAGGAGTGTGTTGCATATAATATCACATGGGGCCGCCCACGGTCCAATAAGGGAGAGACAAGAAACATAGTAACTTCGAGAGGAAAGGAAAAGGGGATGAGCAAGAAAAAGATATAGACTTGGATAGATGCATTAGGATAACGCGAAAATGATGAAAGGTTATAAACGATACGATGTAAGACGGTGATAAGATAGTTACAATCCTGAACCAGGAAAAAAGGACCTTTTTATTTGAGAAGTTAGTTTATAATGTAGACCATGTGTTTTGCAATGTTGAGGCTGGCATGGGTCTATGTGAATATATTGGCAAACGCTGTAGGATAGGACACGTATATTAGGCGTGTGTTTAGACTGCGAGTTTTAAAACTTAACATGGTCAGTGAAGACAGCTCAGTAGTGAGAGAAATAAACATAAAATGCATGTAACCTAACTTACCTTTTTTTAAATCCAAGTACTCTAAATGTTTTTATAACTTTGGTGCATATAATATTCGTTACCAGTTGAGACAAATTCAACTATTGTCAAAAATTAACTACTTTTCTGAATTTGTCCCTTTTCAGCAAATCAATTTGGAAATATTTACCTTAGTGAGGATGACATTGTAAGGGATTGCAACACCATCTTCTTCTAGCAGCTTCCTCTCTTCCTCAGTCACATCACGTCCCTTCAGCTGAAAATAGAAGAAATAATTTTCTGAGGCACTAAGGAATAATTCTTATCTATCACTCTAACAAGTCAGGGTTATAGTAGTAGTACCGAGTGAAGGATTAGTGAGGTGTATACCAGGTCGGTAGTATTACTTCCTTTACAGGCCCTTTGTGTGTTGTAATAGGACAATACAACAACAACAAGAGTGGAGACTTGTCGGAGGTACTGGCCTCTAACTTTAGAGCAGTGCTCCAATCAAGGATTTCATTTCAATGTTTATTCTACGGATAAATTAATTCCCACGCTTTTCCACTCCCCCCACTTTCTCCAGATTTTCTGACATTAAATCTGTAAAATTTCTCAAAGGGGAATCCTTTTTTAGCTCCCCCGTTTTTTCCCTTTTTTTTGGGGGTTTTTGGGGTATCTTAGTTTTCCCAATTTCCCCCATGTGCCCCTTAGGTAACTCCCCCCTCCCCTCCTCCCTTCTCCCCCTGATAACCCCATATAAAACCTGCAGACCTGATTGGAAAACACATCGCGGTTTCCTTTACCGGTACAGGCTCTTATCTCTCTCGATCTAGAACAGATGATAAAGGGAAAGGGAAGCAGACAAAGAGCGAGAGGCGAGAGAGAACCGCCAGGAGACGCAGGCGGAGAGACACCGCAGATAGATGAAGTAGAGGGGGAGTACTGAGCAGAGTAAAAGCCAGATAAGAGGCAGCCGAGAGAGAGCGAGATTAGAGAAAGAGACCGAGCTAAGAGAACGAGATAAAAGAGAGAGAGAGAATCGGGTGGAAAAAATTTTTTCTGAGATCAGCATTTCCCCCGGGGATGACCCTCTATCTCTATCATTAGCAGATTCCCCTATCTTCTATTTCTCCTATCTATCTCTATCTATCCTCTCCTCTTCTTCTCTCTTATCCTTCTCTTTTTTCTCTTCTCCCCCCACTGTTTTTTCACACTGTGCTTTCTCTTCTACACCCTTCTTACCCATCCCCTCTTTCTTTTCCAATAGGCCATAAATTTCCACTCTAATACACCCCATCCCCTCTATCACCATCGTAACTAAGAAGCTAATACATCCCATTCTGTCTCTCTATTTATCCTTGTTATAGGGGTGGAGCTGTGGAAATTACCAACTTTGTCATGCTGTAGTTACCATGTCACTCTGGGATACAACTCCTCCCATAATTTACAGACCATGTCCATTACAGAGATAATGGAGCCTCTTTTAAGATGAATCATGAGATCTTGAGAAAAAGGAAGGAAAAGAAGGGAGGTCGAGAAATAGGTCGAGAAAGAGTTAAGAATGTAATAGCTCTAGTGTCTATCCATCTAGTTAGTACTACGCTTGCTCAATAGTCAATGTACAACAACATGTACAAACATATCGGTTCACTCTTTGGAAAAACATACATGTACAAGTTTCCCTTTTTCTTACTTCCTGTATTCTTCTTCTTTTCTCTCTATCTTCAATTAAATTCTCCTTCCTCCCCCCCCCCTTTGACCAAGTTCAGACTGTCTCATGTGGCCTCCACTCGGTTGCGTAATACCACACGTCAACCAAAGAGAGAGAGGACAGGCGGGTGCGGGTGTGTGTGTGTAAATTAGACGTCACACTAATCGGGTTAGACTTTCTTGGTGAGAGAAGAGTAGGCTCTCTTGGTGAAAGCAGTCAGAAGAGTAGGCTTCAGTTTCACAACTACAGCGTGAAATGTGAGAGAGAGAATACACATTTCGGTTGAGGGAGAGCTAAAGGGAATTGGTTGCTATAGCAACACCGAAACACACATGATAGAGATATAGAATGTCAATTACACCGCTAACTAATCTTGAGATCATTTCTCTCAGAGACAGATCTCAAAGTTATGTGATTGCTGTCGGTCATTATGCATGCACAAATGAGTAAATGTCATTGCGATTAGCTACCCCGCCCTTGATACTAAGCCAGTAGTAATCATATACATTATATATAGGGAGATTTGAACTAGTAACTATCAAATGACCGAGGCTCTTATGGTTGGGGGAAGGGGCAATCAACTCACATTGCTACATCGCACATGTTCACTGCGGCTCCGTTGGGTTTTAACTGCTGCCGGGTAGGCTCCCAGTCGGGGTATGTTCACCATCACATCGTTTTCAGAATCCGGAGAGCCCAGAGATACTGGGGAGAGAGATTTAAAAGGTTAATTTGTCCTATCCTGTCTCATGTGATGAAAGAGTGGAGAAACAGGGTTTAGTTTGAAAGAATTGTCCTAGTGGAGAGAGGTTTTAGTTTGGGGAGAGATGAGAGACAACTTTTAGTACGAGGGAAGTGGAGATACAGTTATAGAGAAGCAGAGAGAGAAGCAGAGAGAGAAGTAGGGAGAGAGAGAGTGAAGAAACAGGTTTAATGTGAGAAGAGACAAGATTGCTGGCTGGTGTGGCGAAGAGAAAAAAAAGCGGAAAAAGAAAAGAACGAGAGGAAGAGCCACTTGCGAGAAAGAAGTTAGGAGGTTGCAAAAAGCGGAAGGATAGTTAATTGAAAGGCGGGGTTTTTAATTTTTCTCCTCACCTGAGCCGGGCTTATTAAGAAAAATATCCACATTCAACATTGAGTCGCTGCTGATTAGCTCATCAGACTCGTCGTCTGAACCACGGGAGTAGCGATCAGACGAATCGGGACTACCACCATCACTCAATATCTCCTGCACAGAGGGGTAATTAATTATAATTACTTAATTAGAGGGGCACCGAGACATGTTACAGTGCTGACAGTAACTTACACTCTTAACTCGCTTTGGTGGTTCAGTGGTCTCTGGCTCAAAGTCCCAGACATCCTTCTCACGGATTAGCTTGTCATCACATCCCACGGGTATGTCCTGGGGGAAAGAAAAACATTACATACACGGGGCATGTACAATATAGAGCCCACACAATGCACACGGGGCAGGTACTAACTGTACAACATGGGGAAGTTCAACGGGGATAATATTTAAATTTCTTAATAAAGCTATCTTTTATGATTAATATTTTAATAATCCCTGAAACTCTCACTGCACTTACAATTGGGAATGTGGAAAGATCGGAAGCTGGAAGTTGGTCCAGAAACAAATCAAGGTCGGAGCCAGGAAGAGAATCGGATAGAGGATCCTCGAACAGGCTGTCAATTACACTGTCAGACATTCCTGAGGCTAAATTGGACAATACGTTAACTCAACAAGAGGTTCGACTCATATTTCGAACGAACTCAAAAGCATAAAAACACTAAAAACACTGAATAGACGGATATCCTGCGTTATAAATTAACATTTTTTTTCTCAACAATTTCTGCAAACTATGTACTTTTTGGTGATATGCGGCTTTTACCGCCTGATGAGTACAAATGACAAGGGGGTGCGGTCACGGGGAAATACAACTCCGTGCATAAAAAGGGGGCGGACAATCCGAATTTGAGTTAGCATACGCTCAAGACCTTTCGACATCCTCCACGTGGAACAATATGGTGCAGCGCTTAAGCCTTAGCGCTCTTTCAGTAAAGTAAGTAAACTTTTTGCAACTGTGAACTGAGCATTGGCAAACGCTGCTGGCCCCGATAGGCGGGATAAGACAGCGCTTTTCAAAACTGAGCAGAAAAATTAAAATTCGAAACTTTTGACAAAATTTGAGAAAGCTGTTGGCAAACGTTGCTGGCCCCCGGGATAAGGCAGCGCTTTTCAAAGAAAGCTGTGAAATAATAATAATAATAATAATAAAAATGACAGTTTATATCCCGCACTGACACAGTTTGTATACAGACAACTCGTTTTCCTTAATTTGAAAGGGACTGCAGTAGACTGCCTGCTCCTAGCACGGTTCTCTGATAACGGTGAGTTAGTGGGGAACTATCCCACTTGGATAAGATTATTACGGATGAAGTAGCAGCCGTCAGGATCTTCTGATCGTATCCGCTTCAAAGTGGACCTTAGAGCTTTTTGCTCTTTCAGTTCAGAGGGCGTAAGATCCGGAGAGAGATAAACAGCCGAAAACTGTTTGGAGTCTTTGAGGTTTCGTGCCTTTCTGAGGAGTGCGAGGAGAGTCGCTCTCTTCTCCAGGGATACTAAGAGCGGTCTAGGGCGCTTCTCATTTCTTTCGCCGATGCGTTTCATCGTAGTCACTTTCGGTTTCTCATTTAATTCCTCAAATGAGGTCCCTCGGAAATGTTCAAGTCATGCACAATCAAGTCACGCCCACCAATCACAGCTCAGAACGCGCGAAGCACTCCGCGCGAAGCACTCCGCGCGTTCTGAGCTGTGATTGGTGGGCGTGACTTGATTGTGCATGACTTGAACATTTCCGAGGGGCCTCATAAAAAATTTAAAAAAGCTGTGAAATTGAAAATCAAAATTTTTTTAGTAAAGATTAAACTGAGCTGCGTAGCGTCGCCAAATCGCGAATTGGATGGAACGCGCATGCTTTTTTTGCAAATACGCTGCGGAATTGAACTTTCTAAAGCTGCGCACTGTTTTTTATTTTCAAGAAGTAAAAATCGTTTCATTTTTTCGGGGGCAAATGATCGAACCCAATGTGAATGAGACTCATCGCGATTAACTCTTCATATGGTTACCCCCTTTCTCTCTTCGGCAGCTTCTCTTCGGCTGTTGGAAAGTGATGCCAATCGGTGTTGGGGTTAGTGAATTTTCAAAAAAAGAAAAAAAAAAAAAAAAAAATTTCATTTTTCGGCAGTCTTTCCCAAATTTTGTCGAAATTGTCTATCTCGGATCTCCTCCTAGTTCCTTTCCTCTTTGTCAGAACCTGAAGGCTAAACAGTATTACTAAATTTTCAAAAGTAAAAATCGTTTCATTTTTCGGCAGTCTTTCCCAAATTTTGTCGAAATTGTCTATCCCGGATCTCCTCCTAGTTCCTTTCCTCTATTTCAGAACCTGAAGGCTAAACAGTAAGTTTTAGACATATTTGACAGTGCCTGGCTTCGACCGAACATAGAGCGGAGACATTCATAAATAGAATGGCGCCGGCGCAAATCGTGCAAAGACGAAACTTTTTGTACCGTCGGTTTCTTTGCCAATCCCCAAAATCTTGGGTTATAAGGAAGGCCGAAAGTGCTCAGTATTTTCTTTTCCAAGATCAAGAGAAATGGTCTGCACCCCTCCTTCCTTGGTACATGCTTCTGCACCCTCCCTCCTCCTGCGTTTACACGTCTGAGCCCTCCCTCCTGGGTTCCTGCAATTTGTACCCTCCCTTCTGCACCCCATCCGGATCTGTGTCTCCACATCCTTCCACAAAACTCCACTTCACTACACCGCATCGTACCCCTCCTTGTTTAAAACAAAACAAGTTGTTTTGTTCAAACAAGGGAGGGTCGAACAAGGCAACCCCCTCCTTGGACAGCTACTAATCCCATTACTACCTTTGGGAGCGGTAGGGTAACGTACAGGTCAAAATTGTGAAGTGACATTATTTAAAAACACTATTATACTATTCTTTTAATGCGGAAAATAATGAATGAATATTTCATAAATTCGGTTCTTATTCATATCGTCAAACTAAAGTAACGGTGACAGCATCAGAAACGTAGTTCCTTCCCTGGTCGGTGTAAACAAATCTGAAAGAAAGCGATTAAAATTTATGAATAGCAATCATCTTAAACCAAGCAGACAATGATACATTTTAGGTGATAGGTAAACTGTAAAGAGCGTCGGTTTTCTAGTTAGGGGTGCTGACTAATTTCGAGGAATATTTAAATCCATCTACTTACACGTAGGATGCAGGTTCAGTTCTAACTCTCCTGAATCTTCCTTCAATATAGTTCGCTTTTACACACTCCACAGCCTCTCCATCCACCCACTTACAGATCTTTCCACTGTTTTCGTTCACCTCCTGAAGGATGTTTTGTGTGTTTTTTGAAATGTTTAAAGTGTGTCAAGATTGATGTTATTCATAACGATTTAACACGATCGCTTACCTTTCCCTCTAGTGATTCAATATCAAAGAACAGCCGACATGTGCTCTTCTGTTTTTTTGGGTTGCACGCCACCTCGGTGGCAGCGGAGGTTACATTAAACTGGGGCTCTTGTGGGATGAGAACGTTCAGAGTAAAGACGACTGTCTTACTGCTTTCTCCTTTTGTGGCAGTAAACTCGTAAGCACCGCTGTCCTCAACTTTCAGGTTTTTCTTCTTCAATGTCAACCTAGACGAGAGAAAATTATATCATATATAATAATCACCCGACTCTTGAACTATTCTTATGAGTTGAGAAGTAGTTTTCAACCTGTTATTGGTAACTCGCTTCACGCTCTCTCCTCCCATGGTCCAGATTCTATCCGTCTTTTTAACACCTTTGGTAAGGATCTCTACATTGAAGGTTGCACTTTGTCCGTAGGCAACCGACACATTGCTGGACCCGATCCGCTCGCACCCAATCGTCAGTGCAGAATGAGCAACACTTTTCAGGATCTGAAGCTTCAATGCTGTCTCCGCTACAATCGAGGGTCGGGCATGTCATTTCAGAGCAGCTCATCTCACCAGCATCACCACAGGTACATAACTTACATGATCCTTCTTCCACAACTTCGTCACCATTCTGAAATTAGGGAAATTGCAGCTGTTGTAAATAGTTGTCAGGAAAATTGCAGCTGCTTTAAAAAAATGATACATAGGTTCCTGGAAGCGTCAATATTTCCTAGTTTATAAGTTTGTACCTCATAGAAGGATCCCTCGTAGAGACACTTGCACTCATTACTCTCCACGCAAACCCCATCCTGGAGATACTGGCCATCAGGGCAGAAGCACCCCCTGGCGGTTCCGGTCTGTTTGGGGCTCTTGTTTAGACAAGTTGGTGCTGGAGTCGGGGCAGCCGAGGCGTATTTGAGTCCAGCCGGACACTCATATGCTGTTGTAGGAATATTTCATGCTTTCATAGAGCGATACATGGTTTAAAATTGATATCTTTAAATATCCCGGGATTTTTTCAATTTTTCTACGATTTTTCCACTTACGACAATAAGAGACGCTCTCTCTCCAGTTAGAGAGATCAATACCAGCATCAATGCAGGTTGAGGCGTAGCTATCGTATTGGGAACACGCACAGCTAGCATCGCCCCAACAGTTACACACATCCGTCATACAGTTACTGTAAATTCCTCCATCACTGTCCCCAACAGATAGCGTGGTTTGACATGAGGAGAAGGGGGCACCTAGAACAAGGTTCACGGTTCGGCTGCAGTCATAGAAATTTTGGTGGTGCAGTCACCTCTCTACAACTCTTACCACTCGTTGTTTTGCTGTGCTTCAACCGGGAGTTGTAAGGGTGACTGCGTCACCAAATAGAAATTAGAATTGGATCAATATACAAATATATTTCATCACGTACCTTTGAGATCCTTGCAGATGGCCTCCGCGGTGGCATAACCATCAGGAACATCATCACAAGGATGATACGGGTCAGGTGGTGCAGGGCAGTCCTCGTCGTAGTGCTCAAACAGTGTTCCCAGAGTGTTAGGAGAACCTCCGGTTAGGTCATCACCACTGTTCCCATTGTAACTTCCACACAGACCCTCAGTTTCGGTGGCACAAGATCCGTGGAGCCAGACCTCGGCGTCTATGTAGCTACCTGCGTTGTTACCTCTGATTCGTACAGCCGGTGAACGGTTTTTCTGGGTCAGGATGATCTCTAGCTGACCGCTGTAACGATTTTTTGTTTCAATAGGTAGTCAAATGAATTGATTACTGTTGACTTGAGATAGGTTCAATCTCACAAATGCACAGCATTTAAAACCGGCTCGTCGCCCGAGACTAAATAAATCGAGTTGATAATTCAAACTTACTTATTCATAATGCTGACGGTATCACCATTGGTGTAGGTTTTGACATAGGGAACCTGTACCCCCTCTCGGTCCACTGTAGCACTGTAACCGGCCGCAACGGCAAATGTCCTTCCCTTGAAGACTAGCTCCGCCCGTTTGGTGTACCGTGGTGCTCGGTTGTAGAAATCAACGTTTTTGAAGTTAACCTAAATTATATCGTGATTGGTGGTATTGATAATATCATAATGTAGCAAGTAAAATTAATATTTTGGCGCAAATCCAGCGATCCGATCGACTGCTATACATACCACAAAGTTGTCACAGCTAGCCGCCTGGTAGGTGCAAGTTCCATGGAAGTCATAGTAGGTTCCATCGAATGTCCTGTAGTGAGGATCACCCGAGCTAGAGCAGTATCCAGGGCCTAGAAATATATTCTCTGTAAAACTACTATATCATTGGAACCAGTCCAGTTACTATGGCAACCACAAACTCACCTGAAATGCACTGCGTTTCACAGGTTTCCTCGTTTGTCCAGGGAACCATTCCTCCCTCACAAGACACATCATCACCACAGACACAAGCAAAAGATCCCTCGGACTCACAGGTACAGGTTTTTCCATCGTCATCAACATAGCTGTCTCCTTCACTGTATTCCTTCCCTGACTCATCGCTGCATTTTACTTTAGAGCAGCCTTCTTTCCGGTCAATTGGCCAGTAATGGCCACCTAGGTCTGCATCCCAATAGATCCTATCCTCATCCTCTCTAACCCAAAACTTGTAAATTCGATCGTCCGGGAAATTGATGTAACCAGTTCTGAAAAGAAACCTTGTAACTTGTTGTTATCTGGTTTTGCACACTCCGCAGATTGAGCAAAACACATGTCGACTTAACTGTAAAGCTAAAACTTCAACTTACGGCGGGTAGACAGATCGGTCGACTTCCCCAAAGGCATCGGGTCGTCCATGGTTCCAATACACGGCCGCCTTCCCCGATTCCATGGAAAATGTGATACCATTATAAAACAGCTTGTCGCATCCCACTACAACCTCTTTGCAATCATCGCCCTGAGCACAGACACAAGCAAAAGATCCCTCGGACTCACAGGTACAGGTTTTTCCAGCGTCATCAACATAGCTGTCGCCTTCACTGTATTCCTTTCCTGACTCATCGCTGCATGTTACTTCAGGGATTACTGAAAATATAATAATTACATTCGATGTTGTTTTGTTTGTCAATATATAATGGTATGTAATGCACACTTTATCGACAGCCACTGAAACATGGGACTGCGGCGTATTTTGAAATAGTCAATCGCGTGTTTCCAACCTTCAGCACAGTCTTCTTTCCGGTCAATTGGCCAGTAATCGGGACCTTGGTCTGCATCCCAATAGATCCTGCCCTCATCCTCTCTAATCCAAAATATTTGAAGATGATCGTCCAGGAAATGGATGTAACCAATTCTGAAAAGAAGTTTTCAGCTGCAAATGTTTTTGATTTTGTGACTTTGTACCTACATATTATGTAGAATTTACGACTGTAAAGCTATAACTTCAACTTACGGCGGGTAGACACTTCGGTCGATTTCCCCAAAGGCATCGGGTCGAGGTCGTTCATTGTTCCAGTGCACAGCCGCAATCCAATGATTGGGATAATCTTCATTCATGGAAAATTCGATACCATTGTGGAAGAGTTTGTTGCAGTCTGCCCAACCTGATAACAGAGATATTGGGATTTGCAGGTGACCAGATAAAACAATTGGGAGATAGAGAAGTCGGATGTTAGAGCTATATAATGGCCACGGAAGATTACCTGTGGCTAAAAACACTGACAACAGCAGTAAAGTATTGATCATGATTGAGAGTTTGTACGAACATGAGCGTCGATCATAGCTCCTCCCTTAAATATTGTTACGTTCCACCATTTTTCATGTTGCCCGGTGTTGCCCGCTAGTAATCGAATCCTCCACTGATCAATATGATCATTTGCCCTAGCCACATGGAAAAAAAGGGTGAGAAGCAGGAATAATGACTCCATACCCGCTCAGAGAGAGGGAAAGAGGGGGAGAGGGAGCTTTAAGGGCCGTTAAATATTATTTCACGTTCCATGTTGGCCACTGACTGATCGTTAGCCATCTCCAGCTCCAGTCTCCACATATGTGGCATTACTTTAAAAACGGCACTATTTGTTGATGGATCAACATTTAAAGTATGGCATTAATTTTAAAGCGGAGAGACTAGAGAGAGACAAACACACTACGCAAAGAGAATAATGACTCCCCGCCTGCCCAGTGACCACTGGTTGTTCGTTAGCCATCTCCAGTCTCCACATATGTGGCATTACTTTTTAAAACGGCACTATTTTTAAGGGGGAGAGAGAGAGACACACAAACACACACTACAGAGAGAAGCTAATGTTTTCCAGTATGTTTAGCACTACCTGGAAAACATGGGCCCTTGTCAGGAATCAGGGGATGTTCTTTTTCCTCGTTTTATTCTCTCTCTGTGCTTTAGATCACTCACTCACTTTAATAGTCACTTTAGGTTGTTCGAATAGTCACTTTAGGTTGAAGATTAGATCCTCTGCTGCAACAGGGTCATCGCCTCGTACGAACATCCTTCAGATTTATCTCTCAGCCAGTCCAGAACTGAGTTGTTGTTTCTCCTACTGTAACCTTGAACAGGAGGTTCATTCCTTGTGCTTGAAGTGCTTCGTAAGGGCCCGTTTGAAACTCTCGAACTTGTCAATGCGGCTGAGCTCTGCTGGGATACTGTTCCACAGCTTTAGTCCTATATCCGCAAAGGACTCGTCGTAGAGACTAGAGTGTTTGGTCTGCACTCAATGCTGTGTACCACTGCCTTAATCCCTGTCCGTCCTTTGTCTTTAAACTGTATCTGAAGATCATTGCTAGAGATCATTGTGTAGCTTCCACATATATGAAGCACAATGTACCGCTCTCGTCTTCTTTGGAGAGACATCATGTCGAGCTTTGACAGCCTGCTCCAGTAGTCTAGCCCCTTCGTGCCATCAATCCTCTTTGTGAAGCTTCTCTGGACTGCTTCTAGGTTTTGGATGTCCCCGATTTTTGAGGGGTGCCAGAGTGGGCAGGCATATTCCAGAAGGCTTCGCACCAGGCTTTTGTAGAGGGTAAGCATCGGCTGGGTTTCTCTTGTCTCGAAGACGCAGAACACCCATGCTGCCTATTTCTCCCTCTCTGCAATTTTTCCTATGTGCTTCTTCCACTTCAGGTCAGCCGTCAGCTGTTATCATCACACCTAGATCCCTCATGTCCCCCTTTGCTTTGAGCACCCCCGCTGCCGTCTCATACGGAAACACCGCGTTTGAGAAAGGTAACTCCTGTATACCGTCTACGACTGCTTTCTCTTCTTTGCTTCGCTTTAACCCACTATGTCTCATCAGCTCGTCAGCTCGGGTCCTAGTACTGACCCCTGGATAACTCCGCCTATCACTAGTGCCACTAGCGACTTGGCACCATACACCGCTACTCTCTGCATCCTTCCACTCAGAAACGACTCAATCCATTTCACCAGCTTTTCATTTATACCGTACTTTCGTAGTTTGTTCTGCAGCATGCCGTGGTCCATATTTACGAATGCTTTGGCATAATCTAGGTAAATGGAATCAGTATCCGCATTGTCTAGGCAATTCTCATATACCTCGTCAAAATGCTGAATAAACTGTGTAAGTGTGCTTCTGCACTTCCTAAAGCCGCTTCCAACAAGCCCAAGATGAAGCAATTTGGCCAAGAAATGGCTGAGTTATGGCCAAAAACGTCTAAATTTGGTGTCAAAAAGTAGGTGACTTTACCGCTAACCCAGACACCCAGGTCAAAAAGATGGAGAAAGAAAAGAATAAAAAATGTAGAAAAACAAAAAGAATTTCAAAAAATCGATGAAAACTGCGAAATTTTGGATTTGTGTGCAGCTGGGTGTTCGGGGCTTTGCCGGACACCCAGGTGCACTGCGCGGCGGGCACACCTGTAACGCACGGCAGAGCATAAAGAGGGTTCTTCCATTTGCCACAGTGCAATTTGACATGACCAGGGTGTTTGGTTCACCCAAAAAATTGTGTGTGCCTGCAGAGGACTTTTCTCGTGATCAGAAAACTTTCATCTCGTGATCAAAAAACTTTCATCTGTTTTCCCATTTTTCACAGGAGTTCAGAAAAGCTTAAAATCGTTTACAAACGCCTAAAATGCCAATAATTTTCGGGGGGCTTCGCCCCCTCAACCCCCGCCGGGGCTGCGCCCCTGGACCCTGCTTGTGGGGGGTTTCACCCCCACGCTCTTGCCCCAGACACCCAGGGATTTACTGGGCCGAAGGCACAGAGCCGTCCCTTTTTTAGACATATTTGACAGTGCCTGGCTTCGACCGAACATAGAGCACGAGATTGGCGGAGAAATTTATAATATAAAACGGCGCCAGTGCAAATCGTGCAAAGACGAGACTTTTTGTACCGTCGGTTTCTTCGCCAATAAAAATCTTGGGTTATTAAGAAGGCCGAAAGAGCTCAGTATTTTCTCTTCGACAAGCCCAAGATCAAGAGAATTGGTCTGCACCCCCTCCCTCCTGGGTACCTGCTTCTGCACCCTCCCTCCTAGGTGCCTGCTTCCCTAAAACTACATAGGGTGCACTTTACTTGCCACTTGGTGACATCGAAACCTACGTAGCAGCTAACAAGCGTGAAGCGAGACAGCTACAGAGATCGAACATTTCTGAACCTGCACTTGTCTTTGAAGGAGATATGTAGCTATGTTACCGGGTGACTAACGATTATATTTTGGCATGTCTATGGAAACTCTTTAATACTCCAGTCGATGGCCAGTCTGGGCTCGCATTCACTAAGGTAATGCACAGGTCAAATTGTGAAGTGACATTATTTAGAAACACTATTATACAACACTATTATACTATTCTTTTAATGCGGAAAATAATGAATGAGTATTTTATAAATTCGGTTCTTATTCATATCTTCAAACTATAGTAACGGTGACAGCATCAGAAACGTAGTTCCTTCCCTGGTCAGTGTAAACAAATCTGAAAGAAACCGATTAAAGTTTATGAATAGCAATCTATAAAAACCAAGGCAATGATACATTTTAGGTGATAGGTAAAGAGCGTCGGTTTTGCAGTTTTCTGGTTAGGGGTGCTGACTAATTTCGAGTAATATTTAAATCCATCTACTTACACGTAGGAGGCAGGTTCAGTTCTAACTCTCCTGAATCTTCCTTCTATATAGTTCGCTTTTACACACTCCACAGCCTCTCCATCCACCCACTTACAGATCTGTCCACTGTTTTTGTTCACCTCCTGAAGGATGTTTTGTGTGTTTTTTGAAATGTTTAAAGTGTCTCAAGATTGATCTTATTCATAACGATAACACGATCGCTTACCTTTCCCTCTAGTGATTCTATGTCAAAGAACAGCCGACATGTGGTCTTTTGTTTTTTTGGGTTGCACGCCACCTCAGTGGCAGCGGAGGTTACTTTAAACTGGGGCTCTTGTGGGATGAGAACGTTCAGAGTAAAGACAACTGTCTTACTGCTTTCTCCTTTTGTGGCAGTAAACTCGTAGGCACCGCTGTCTTCAACCTTCAGGTTTTTCTTCTTCAATGTCAACCTAGACGAGAGAAAATTATATTATAAAATAATCACCCGACTCTTGAACTATTCTTGAGAAGTAATTTCCAACCTGTTATTGGTAACTCGCTTCACGCTCTCTCCTCCCATGGTCCAGATTCTATCCGTCTTTTTAACACCATTGGTAAGGATCTCTACATTGAAGGTTGCACTTTGTCCGTAGGCAACCGACACATTGCTGGACCCGACCGCTCGCACCCAATCGTCAGTGCAGAATGAGCAACACTTTTCAGGATCTGAAGCTAAAATGCTGTCTCCGCTGCAATCGAGGGTCGGGCATGTCATTTCAGAGCAGCTCATCTCACCAGCATCACCACAGGTGCACAAATTACATGATCCCTCTTCCACAACTTCGTCACCATTCTGAAATTAGGCAAATTGCAGCTGTTGTAAATAATCATCAGGGAAATTACAGCTGCTTTAAAAAAATGATACATTATAGGTTCCTGGAAGCGTCAATACTTCCTAGTTTATAAGTTTGTACATACCTCATAGAACGATCCTTCGTAGAGGCACTTGCACTCATTGCTCTCCACACAAACTCTATCCTGGAGATACTGGCCATCAGGGCAGAAGCACCCCCTGGCGGTTCCGGTCTGTTTGGGGCTCTTGTTTAGACAAGTTGGTGCTGGAGTCGGAGCAGCCGAGGCGTATTTGAGTCCAGCCGGACACTCGTATGCTGTTGTGGGAATATTTCATGCTTTCATAGAGCGATACAGGTTATATTGGTTAAAAATAGTGAATTGATATCCCGGGATTTTTCCACTTTGTACTAGTATTCCCCACTTACGACAATAAGAGACGCTCTCCCTCCAGTTAGACAGATCAATACCAGCATCAATGCAGGTTGAGGCGTAGCTATCGTATTGGGAACAAGCACAACTAGCATCGCCCCAACAGTTACACACATCCGTCATACAGTTACTGTAAATTCCTCCATCACTGTCCCCAACAGATAGTGTGTCGTGACATGAGGAGAAGGGGGCACCTAGAAGGTGTCAAGGTTCACGGTTTGGCTGCAGTCGTATAAATTTTGGTGGCGCAGTCACCTCTCTACAACCCTTACAACTCGTTGTTTTGCTGTGCTTTGCGTGAGAGTTGTAACCAAATAGAAATTAGAATTAGACCAGTATCCAAATTGGATCAGTATGCCAATATATTTTATCACATACCTTTGAGATCCTTGCAGATGGCCTCAGCGGTGGCATAACCATCAGGAACATCATCACAAGGATGATACGGGTCAGGTGGAGCAGGGCAGTCCTCGTCGTAGTGCTCAAACAGTGTTCCCAGAGTGTTAGGAGAACCTCCGGTTAGGTCATCACCACTGTTCCCATTGTAACTTCCACACAGACCCTCAGTTTCGGTGGCACAAGATCCGTGGAGCCAGACCTCGGCGTCAATGTAGCTACCTGCGTTGTTACCTCTGATTCGTACAGCCGGTGAACGGTTTTTCTGGGTCAGGATAATCTCTAGCTGACCGCTGTAACGAGTTTTTGTTTCAATAGGTAGTCAAATTAATTATATGTTCAATCTCACAAATGCACAACATTTAAATTTAACAGCAGACCGACATTAAATAAATCGAGCTGATGATTCAAACTTACTTATTCATAATGCTGACAGTATCACCATTGGTGTAGGTTTTCACGTAGGGAACCTGTACCCCCTCTCCGTCCACTGTAGCACTGTAACCGGACGCAACGGCAAATGTCCTTCCCTTGAAGACAAGCTCCGCCCGTTTGGTGTACCGTGGTGCTCGGTTGTAGAAATCAACGTTTTTGAAGTTAACCTAAATTATATAATTGTGATTGGTGGATAATATCATAATGTAGCAAGAAAGATTAATATTTTGGCACAAATCCAGCGATCCGATCGACTGCTATACATACCACAAAGTTGTCACAGCTAGCCGCCTGGTAGGTGCAAGTTCCATGGAAGTCATAGTAGGTACCATCAAATGTCCTGTAGTGAGGATCACCCGAGCTAGAGCAGTATCCAGGGCCTGGAAATATATTCTCTGTAAAACTACTATATCATTGAACCAGTCCAGTTACTATGGCAACCACAAACTCACCTGAAATACACTGCGTTTCACAGGTTTCCTCGTTTGTCCAGGGAACCATTCCTCCCTCACAAGACACATCACCACCACAGACACAAGCAAAAGATCCAGAGGACTCACAGGTACAGGTTTTTCCATCGTCATCAACATAGCTGTCTCCTTCACTGTATTCCTTCCCTGACTCATCGCTGCATTTTACTTTAGAGCAGCCTTCTTTCCGGTCAATTGGCCAATAATGGCCACCTTGGTCTGCATCCCAATAGATCCTATCCTCATCCTCTCTAACCCAAAAGTTGTAAATTCGATCGTCCGGGAAATTGATGTAACCAGTTCTAAAAAGAAACCTTGTTAATTGTTATCTGGTTTTACACGCTCCGCAGATTGAGCAAAACACACATGTCGACTTAACTGTAAAACCTACGGCTTCAACTTACGGCGGGTAGACAGATCGGTCGACTTCCCCAAAGGCATCGGGTCGTCCATGGTTCCAATACACGGCCGCCTTCCCCGATTCCATGGAAAATGTGATACCATTATAAAACAGCTTGTCGCATCCCACTACAACCTCTTTGCAATCATCGCCCTGAGCACAGACACAAGCAAAAGATCCCTCGGACTCACAGGTACAGGTTTTTCCAGCGTCATCAACATAGCTGTCGCCTTCACTGTATTCCTTTCCTGACTCATCGCTGCATGTTACTTCAGGGATTACTGAAAATATAATGATTACATTCGATGTTGTTTTGTTTGTCAATATATAATGGTATGTAATGCACACTTTATCGACAGCCACTGAAACATGGGACTGCGGCGTATTTTGAAATAGTCAATGTCGTATTTCCAACCTTCAGCGCAGTCTTCTTTCCGGTCAATTGGCCAGTAATGGCCACCTAGGTCTGCATCCCAATAGATCCTGTCCTCATCCTCTCTAACCCAAAAGTTGTAAATTCGATCGTCCGGGAAATTGATGTAACCAGTTCTAAAAAGAAACCTTGTTACTTGTTATCTGATTTTGCACGCTCCGCAGATTTAGCAAAACACATGTCGACTTAACTGTAAAACCTACGGCTTCAACTTACGGCGGGTAGACAGATCGGTCGACTTTCCCAAAGGCATTGGGTCGTCCCTGGTTCCAGTGCACGGCCGCGATCCCATCTTCCATAGAAAATTCGATACCATTATAGAAGAGTTTGTTGCAGTCCGCCCAACCTGATAACAGAGATATTGGGATTTGCAGGTGACCAGATAAAACAATTGGGAGATAGAGAAGAGAAGTCGGATGTTAGAGCTATATGGCTACGGAAGATTACCTGTGGCTAAAAACACTGACAACAGCAGTAAAGTATTGATCATGATTGAGAGTTTGTACGAACATGAGCGTCGATCATAGCTCCTCCCTTAAATATCATTACGCTCAACCATTTTTTTCATGTTGCCCGGGTGTTGCCCGCTAGTAATCGAATCCTACACTGACCAATATGTATATCATTTGCCGTAGCCACATGGAAAAACGTGGGCTGACTAGTGACTAGAAGTTTAACAGATAAATCCTTTTTTTAAGGAAGCATTGTGAATTTAACTCGGTCTTTTTAATAGATCAGCTATGAGAGCGCCCAATTTCAGTACCTCCTCAGAACTTTTGGACGGTTTTGGAACAATGATTCCCTGCCCGCTCAGAAAGAAACAGGAACAATGACTCCCTGCCTTCTCAGAAAGGGAGGGAGAGAAACAGGAATAATGACTCCTGCCTGCTCAGTGCTCACAGAGAGAGGGAGAGAAACAGGAATAATGACTCTTCGCCTGTTTAGAGAGGGATGGAGTGAGCTTCAATATTCAATAAATATTAATTCATTTTCCATCTTGGCCACTCATTGATCATTAGCCATCTCCAGCTCCAGTCTCCACATATGTGGCATTACTTTCAAAACGGCACTATTTTTCCCCCGCCAGGGTGAATGCCTTCGAAGGCATTCACCCAGATGCTAATTGGACGTCGCATGCTACGTCATTGTTCATTACCTAGTACAGACTGCATTTGTTAACGAGTTGTGATCTCAACTGCGCCTATCAGTATCAGTACAGTCGGACTCCGATTTACCGGGATGCTCGGGGGAAAGGGTTTTGCCCGGTAAATCGGGGTGCCCGGTATATAATCGGGGTGAAATACTGATATTTTTCTATATCGGGGGAAGTTTATCCTCCCGGTTAATCGGGGTTCCGGTAAATCGGGGTCCGACTGTACTAGGATATCATAATAAAGCACTACAAATGGAGTCTAATAAGAAACCCCATCAGCTCTGTACCAACTCACGTATCAGTACCCAATTAGGCATGGGAGATAGAGACACACAAACACACACTACAGAGGGAAACTAATGTTTTCCAGTATGTTTAGCACCACCTGGAAAATATGGGCACTTGTCAGGAATCAGGGGATGTTCTTTTTCCTCGTTTTATTCTCTCTCTGTGCTTTAGTCATATCGATCAATGGACCAAATTCAAAGAATTCTATCTAACTGCCCAAAACTAATTCCTAGACTTTAGCAATGAGATTTTCATCTGTCCGATGTTTTACCACCCTAGTGGACAAGACCGCCAGATTTCATCCGACACCGATTACGGTGGCCCAACTCACAGAATTCGGCAAAACGGGAGACATCTCCAAAAGTTATGAGTACCTCCACAAGGAGCTTCCCATCCGAATTTCACACATGGTAAAGGAGTTACAGATGTTACCAGATGCGTTGCTACAGCAGCATTCCGTGAAACAGGTCAAGGATATGTATCTGAAGACCTTTGAGGAACTTTCAGAGTTTTATCCTGAGGGAGGAAGTGATGAGAAAAACTTAAACAGGTCAGTGTGTTTTACATAGAGTTCTCCGCAAGTTTTATTTTTTAGTTTTTGGGTGTAGCGGTTCATTTTTTATGACACTCAAGCAAGGGAGAGGGATAGAGAGAGAGGGCCTTGTTCAACCGTTTACTGAATCAGGAATAATGACTCCCTCCCCTCTCACTGAGAGCTATTTTAGGAGGGTAACTTTGTGTCACGACACACCGATATTCATTTCTTTGCAGGTTTACGCGAAAGTTAGCTGAGATCAAGAGAAGGCATCAAAATGTTGTGGAGACTATGGCAGAGGTTAGTGAGCTATACCTAGCGTGAGAAACAGAGTCTATCTAGGCAAACCTTGCTCGACCCTGTTTAACCGAGGGTTAGAACATAACAAGTAAAAGTATAAAGTTAGTCCTATGACCTATACTTACCAGCTGGGAATGACGACTGAAAATAATGATGAACGAAATGACTGATTAACTTTCAGTTTTTCAATGTTCCCCATCTTCTTTTATTCGTCCCTTCAATCCTCCTTTTTCCTTGCTTACTATTCCAACCACTCTCCCGGAATTAATTCTCCGCGTGCACTAATTAGAATCTACTTCTTCGGAATATGCAGAGACCGACCCGGTAACTTCTAGTATGAATATTACAGTGTTAAATTACATGATATGCTACCACAATGCAAACCAGGAGTCTACATATCTAGAGCTGTTAATTGACACACCACAAGATCAGACACAGAACTCCCTGGTTCAATACCTCACTCCAATACCTCACTTCAATATCTCCCTTCAATACCTCACTTCAATACCTCCCTTCAATACCTCACTTCAATACCTCACTTCAATACCTCACTCCAATACCTCCAATACCTCACTTCAATACCTCACTCCAATACCTCCAATACCTCACTTCAATACCTCACTTCAATACCTCACTCCAATACCTCCAATACCTCACTTCAATACCTCCCTTCTACATTTAGTACTTCTTCCAAAGAAAGCTCTTAGTAGTACTGAGTCAGTACCCCACCTATCGCCTGTGTCGTCCTGGTAATATCAGTTCTATGAGGTGGAATGGAAGTACGAGCTAGTAGTACCCACCTGTTCTCAATCCCTTCTAGCTCTAGGACCGAGGGAGCTATTCCAGTAAATTGTTTTATTCTAATATGAATCTAAAATGAACCTAATATGAACCTAAACTGATATATTAATACTTTCCTGGCTACGAGACTATTCCCCGGTATATATCGGGGTCTGGTAAATCGGGATCCGACTGTACTATCCCCCCCCCCCCCCTCTATTCCAAACTTCTAGAAAGAACCTAATACTTTCAAATGAAGATCGAATTACGCTTTCCATTCATTCTGATGCCTAAATTCTAAAATACCAGAAACTGAAATCCTAAATTATTAAATTCTTATCAGAAGGGGATCGAATTTGTTAAATGTTCTAACCCTCCTTTACGTTTGGAGTGCACGGAAAGAGTGTTGAACATGGCAATATTGATCCACACGACTCCAAATTCTAATACACTTTTTTTCAGGGTATCTTGTCATTGAAGCGAGACACGGGAGATAGGTTTGATCCTTCAATAAACTACTTTCTGGATCGGTTCTACACCAGCAGAATAGCAATCCGAGTGATAATGTCAAACCACTGTAAGTGTCTAGATCTGGGAACCAGAACATTTCCTGTACCACAAATCATATATTATTGGAGTTGTATTTTCGAATTCGTTAGAATTTTGGGGCCATCATGCATGATGTAACATTGTTACCCGATATAACGGATATATCTGTCCTTGAACTGTTAACTTTAGATACCTGTAGAGCAATATTGACCTGCATGATTTAATCCTTGCATCAATATTCTATATCATATCCCTCTTGTCCAATTCTTTCTCCCTCTCCACTCTCTATCCCATTATAAAAACCGGTTAAGCATGTTGCTGCACTGTGGAGTGTGCAACTGACTAATATATTTTAATATCTCGCACGCCACGTCATATAATATTCCTATCGATTGCAAAGAAGGACGGGGGGTGTTTGTTTTGGATATAGTGCCTATAATTAGAGGCCGGTGGGGCAACTAGGCCGTGACAGACCTGGGAATAAGGAAATACATCTAGCCACGGTGTGTGACCTTCCACAGAAGCCTACATTTTGGTAGTGTCTGACTCTGGTGTATTTGGGCTTGGTAGAGAAGCCTACATTTTGGTAGTGCAAGTGTATTTGGGTGTGTCACGTGTTGCAGACTGTGCGTGACATGTCTGTGTGTGTGTAACATGCCATACAACAGCTGTGTTGTGCTGCATATTATGTAGTAGGCTACAGATCTGGCTTCGTACGCGGAAGAAAGGGAGTAAGAAAGAGCGAGAGAATGAGAGAAGTGTAGTCTAGAGAAAGAGCTAGAGAGCGAGAGAATGAGAGAATTGTACCTAGAACGAGAGAGACGAATATAGTAGCGTAGAAAATTCTAGAAGCTTCTAGTGCTATGAGGGAAAATATAATTTCATCTCAAATTGGCTGCCTGGCGCACATCTTCTAGCAGTTCAGTTATGACATAATATGGCCACATTTATTTGGATGGGGGCCAGCTCCGACTCTAGAAACACGATAAAATCTTGTTGGGTGACAAACGAGTCTTCCGGTATATTCTTTATCTTCTACTCACACCCCTCCGGTTGTTTTTCTCTCTTCATTATATTCACACGTCACGGGTGACCTAAACACAACAAAGAGAAGCTAGGAAGATAAAATTCCAAATACCGTACGCCAAAACTCATACCTCTGCCCTCCCTTCACTGAGTATGAGGGCTCCATCTCTCAAACATTCGTCACTCCCTCTCACCACTTCTCTAACACTCCCTCTCACCCCTTCTCTAACACTAAACTCGTCAACTCTCACCCCTTCTCTAACACTAAACTCGTCAACTCTCACCCCTTCTCTAACACTCTAACTCTCTCCTTCTCAGTGGTACTGTTTGGCCCCGAGGAGCAGGCCCCAGGTCACTATGGGATCATAGACCCGAGTCTGGATGTCCATGATATCGTGGATGATGCTGCAAGCGGTGCCAGGTACCTCTGTACCCACCATTACGGGAGTTGCCCTGACATTGAGATATCTACCATCAGTAAGTATACTCAGTACCTACTCACTGATCAGTTTGGGGCGCAGGGAGGGAGGGTCGAACAAGGCAAGCAGTACTGAGATAATATTTAGATTTTAGTTGTACCGTTTTACCGGTGATTTGGCGGTGATTTTACTGACCACAGCAGATAAGAATAAGTGATCACATGTATTGGGTTTAAGGCATTGCTTACACATTCTCTCTCTCTCTCAGGTCGGAAGGGAAACAGGGAAGGGGGTGTGACTGTGGTTTATATAGCCTCACATCTTCATCACATGGTCTTCGAGCTTGTCAAGGTGGGTTAAATTACATTTTCAAATTGAGCACCCTAGGTATTAGGTATTAGGTATGTATTATTACTAGGCAATATAATTATTTGTACTTGCAGCAGTAAGCGGGTTTACTTATTGTAAACAGAGAGTGTGAAAGGAATATATCTTGTTCATGCGATGTGGTATTTAATTGAGCGGCCACACTGGTTATTCTTGGAGTAGCCTGCCTTCTTCCAAGCTTGCATCGCCTCCGACCTTGAAGTTTTGATGAACTTGTTTTGGCTGGTGCGCCCGCGCGGACGACATTTCTTTCTGGGGTAGAGGAGATCGCGCGCCGCCCCGACTCTCTGGAGTTAGAACCGGGAGGTTCATCAGAGAGTTCCTCTGTCAGGCCAATGAAATGAGAATAGGGTCAGGCCAATGCTCTGACAGGAGTTCCTTGGAAAAAACTGGAGAGTTCCTGAGAGACAGTGAGCGTTCTTACAAAATGATCTCATACCACTACGTCATAACATAGCTCCTATGGTTACATACAGAGATGAGAAGAAAAAGTCCAAATGAGCCTAAAGCCGCGCTAAATGGAACTAGAAGTTCTACTTCCCGTCTACATATTATACATTTATGATGAGTCATCACAATCACATATTCTCATATCTGACGATCCTTTAATCTTTCCAGAACGCACTACGTGCTACAGTAGAGGCAGAGAGTAAGAACTCGGTGAAAGTATTGATTGTAGAAGGAGAAAAGGACATCAGTATAATGGTTCAAGATCGTGGTGTTGGGATACCCATGCGACTCCATGATCATCTTTTCGATTATCATTACTCTACCGCTCCCGAGGTATTTCATTATTACTCTTTTAGTTTGTACCGGACCCTCCTTCTTTCTATTCTTCCAGAATGTTCAGAAAGAACCGAAGGTTCTAAACTTTATTCGTAGACAACTTATTTTAATCGCCTCTGTCCCTCAGCCCGATATCCAGTCGCGGATACCCCCCTTGGCCGGTTTTGGGTACGGCCTCCCCCTCTCAAGACTCTATGCTCGGTACCTGAATGGTAATATCCGGTTGATGAGCATGGAGGGATACGGAACCTCTGCTGTTATCTACCTTCAGGTAGACATTTTGTTGGATTTTTATTGTGCATTGGCACCAATTATTTTGCTTTACAGTCGGACCCCGATTTACCGGGATCCTCGGGGGAAAGGGTTTTGCCCGGTAAATCGGGGTGCCCGGTATATCGGGGTCAAATCCCATTAATTCCCAATATTGGGGGAAATTTATCCTCCCGGTAAATCGGGGTCCGACTGTATAACCCCCCCCCCCCACATGTTGCCCCAATTAACCCACCGTCCCTATACAGACGCTATCAGAAGAGGCGGGAGAGGTGTTACCCCTGTTCAACAAGACGAGTCAAGCTAAATACCAGATAGGACAGATGGTACAAGACTGGAACGTTGCTGGGCCGACATCAAGACCAATATGGTCATAGCTTCAAGTTACAGTTGTCGTGTCGTTACCATGGCAACTGAGAGACAGTGTAGGGGAGTTTAGGGCTTCCGTGTCATGTTATACGGTGCACTGAAGTACACCAGTTCCATAAAAAAAAGGACTTTTAATTTCAGAAGTTTGTGTCCGGTGGTTGTATCACCTGAAAAACGGTCAGACCAATGCTCTGACAGCTAAAAACAGTTTCTTGTCAAGGAACGATTCCCTGTTTTTGTTTGATAAAATAACACCCCATGATCTGATCATTCTGCCGCTTTCATTAATATGTGGCCGAATAATATTGTTACACGAAGTTTCATTCCCCCGTGAATGCCTGGTTTCACCCCATTTTACCAGAAAGGGTGGTCAGACATCGTGGAGCAGATCCCGGTTTATTGTGTTTTGCAACTCTGTGTACAATTGTGTAATAAATGACCAATATTCAGACTTTCCCGATCTGGAAAGAACATTTGACCCGAAATACACCGTGTTTTTGGTATTTTTGAAAACGGTGCAGCAACCCTTTCAATATGAAATCAGAATATCTTTCTGATATATTCTACCTCTATCAAACCGTAACCGCCGCTGCACCGCTTTGTGAAATCGAAATAGGCGTGATTTTAAACAGTGAATTAGAAAAAACCATTTTTCAACAATCAAAATACTTTCACAGTACACTTCGACATTCTCTTTTTGCATGCAATCTACAAGTCAGTTCTGAATAAGAGCATCAGCAATTCACTCAGCAGTGGATGATTCACCACGGCTAGTTTTAGTAATAATTGTACTAAGATATTCACTAAAATAAAGAAAGATGCATCCACTCTGAATCATCAAATTTTAGAAACAAGAATTGTGTCTTGTCTTGTTGTTATTGTGGTCACAGTACAACTACATGTGAAGTGCCAATAAAACGAAATAAAACGTATTTACATAGTCTTTAGAGGAAAACTTGTGTGAACTATATCACAGATGCGATAGTCCAATATATATTTCATGTATTGATATACCCTCATGCTCCATCTCTCACATCATGTGATTCTCACATTTGGTGTTTGTACTTCGTGTAGATGGCAAACAGGACACGGAGGGTAGATTTGAGGTCCCGGCTAACAATACTCTCAGCGGTACACTTGGGCCTCTCTATACCTGCCTCCATCATCAGATTTAGGGCCAGGGTCACATTGTGCAACTGGGGAGGGAGAGTAGGGCTAGATTTAGGGGGCAAATATCGTCTATCTAGACTAACCGCCTTGTAACAAATCAGCAGTTCTAAAACTCAATTAAGAATCAGCTAATCACCTTGTGATCATATGCCTCTGGTTCCAGGGTAAACGAGTAGAGGGGAACATAGTAACTTTCAGCGATGGACATCATGAAGACAAGGTTCACACCACTAGCGAAGTCTTCCTCTATGTTCGCACAGGTCCTGTCCATCTTAGAGAGCATGTTACTCGAGAATGTCAGGAGTTTCTGGGGAAGAAAGGATATGAATTCAACAGTTTCTGGGGAAGAAAGGATATGAATTCAACAGTTTCTGGGGAAAATATCAAATTTAATCAATATATTTTATAGGGAGAGATATTAGATAGGTGGAGAGAAGAGGGGTATAGTTTATTACGTTCTAATCCTCCTTTACATGTTTGTGACGCAGGGAAACAGGATCAAGCAAGCTCAAGGTAAAGAGCTCTAAACTCTAAAGCTAAAGATTTAAAACGAGAGCACACAGCAAAAAGTCTCACCTCCTTGACATTGTTGACACGGTCGGGAGCGGAGTCAAACAGGGTATCAAAGACGTCTCTCTCCTGTTGTCGGGCAGCAAAGTTGTATGTCCTGTGAAAAGGGGCTTATTGTTGAAATCGTGTCAAACATTGCCTAGCTCGACCCCCTTTTCGAAAGGGTTAGAACATAATAACAAGTTAAGTCAAACAAGCAGAATCACAATTGATAAGCTCTCTCCTCACTACTATACCCCTAATCACTTACTCTCTCTCTCTCTCTCTCTCCTCACCCCCTAATAACTTACTCTCTCTCCTCATCTCCAGTGATCTGCTCTACATTCGTTTCCTCCGAGGGCTCAGGGTTTGCAGCGGATGCTTTCTGATAGAGATATTATGGGTTTAAAAAGGTTTTACGTCATATCGAGTTTTGTCACAAACACACAGAATTCATATTTAAACTTGGAGCCCCCCCCCCCTCCACTAATTGGAACGCACCCAGAGGTTTAACTAAGAGACGATGTATTTACTCACGTTAATCTGGATAACCTTGATGGTCACGAAACTGGGTAACCGTTTTGGGATTCCATAATGCCTCGCCAGCGCTACCAACAAGTGCAGAACGGAGGGAAGGTATTTATTGTGGACGTTGTCCACACTCCATTTGATGCTCTCTGGGTTCATCTGAAATTCAGGGTTCATCTGGATTGCTCCGTTAGTTCTCAGAAAGTCATGCTTTAGTTGTACAAGGGGACATGCTTTGGTATCATACAAGGAAAGGGGAAACATGCTTTAATTTAATAAAAGAGGGACAGTGAGATGATACAAGGAAAGGGGGGAATTGATTAAATGCAAATAAGATGGGAAAGTACATGAAGACAGGCAGATATTCAATTTCGATATACACGAACAATTTAGGACGAATAGCAACATACAGTTTACCTGTACTGTAACATGCTATTGTAGCATATCTACCATGAGACATGTGATATATCTAACATGTGACATGTCTAACATATCTAACATATATAACACATGTGTTATACCTGAAGGTAGTAATTGGTCTGGTTGAGGACCTCTGTTAGTTTAGCTTTCTGAGTGGCTACACTCTGGGCTACCTCCTTGTGCTCTATCTTCGCTCCGGCAAGGGATTCTGGAGGGGTAACACGTTTGTATAGGGGGTACTATAAATTACCCAATAGTGTCATTTCGGGTTGAAATAAAATAACTTGACCAATGAATATACTGAATATTGCAGTTGGTTTACTATTGTTGAGTGTGGATAATACTCAACAAATTAACAACATACGGTGGGGGGCATATTGGTTACGAAATAACCCCACTCTCTCTCGCCTCGCGACCTTCGCGCACGCTGGTAAGGGAGGGGTAACTTCGTGACCAAGGAACATACCAATGAGATGAGATAGGACCTGGCCATCATACAGATCCTCACAAAGATTCTTCACCACAATATGATCATCAGTCAGGACATCGTTAATCCACTCCCTCAACTGCTGCATCAGGGCCTTGATCTTTGGGTCACTGAGACTCTCCGAGGACACCTGCCTCTTGAACTCCGCACTCTCTGAAGTAAATAGAGGTATTTAGAGGGGTGAGAAGAAGAAGAGAAGAGGGGTGAGTATGAGCCATGAGGAAGGTGTTTCGAGGTGTGAGTGTGTGAGGGGTAGGGGTTGGGTTGTGTTTAGGGGTGTTAGGAAGGTGTGATTTGGGATGTAAACCAATAAACTGTGACATGTTTTACTAAGTGTACGGAAAGGTAAACCTGATGGTATAATGTTGGTCCTAGACTCCCCCTTCAGAATCATGATGATACTACCAAGACAACTACAACAAGAAGAGAAGAAAATACAAACTATAAATCTCTATGCAATTAAATATTCAAATTGAAATGTTCTTGTATTGAGATTTACAGAGATCAGTCTGAACAAGACAAGAAGTGGACCACTAAAGTTGCTTTATTGTGACCTTGATCAAACCAAATACACCCAAGAAAAGTTTGCGAAAAATTGGGGGAAAGAGCGAGAGAGAGAGAGAGGGAGAAGAAAGGGGAAAAGAGGGGGAGGAGGAGAGAGAAAAAAGCATAAGAAAATTTTTTGGGAGAGGGGGGAAGAGAAGGGCCCAAAAGGGGGTTTTTTTTTTTAAAAAAAAAAGGGGGGAAAAAAAAAACCCCCCTTAAAAACCCAAAGAAGGAACTTATTTGGATTAGCGCGGGGTTAGGTACTTTACAGGAAACCCAAAGACTTGTTAAACTAGACAGTAAAAACTTGTAAAATTTGTTACAATTTTACAAAAACGTTATAACAAGACGGGACAATTGCGGTTTTTTCTAAAGAACACCTGCTTTCCCTGCAAGGGAGAAGAGAGGATAAATTACAAAATTAGGAGTAATTTTAAAACTTTCCCCCCCTCCCTCAACAATGGCAGCAAAATTTTTTGCACCCCCCACCCTGTAGCTTTATTATATTTTCCTGTGGTTTTATTAAAATTTCTAGTGCCGCAATTAAGTAACTCACTTTTATTTTGCCATTTTGTGCAAGACACGAAGTACTCTGTACCCGTTATCCGTGTTTATCTGTTAAGTGCTAGTGAGAGACTTCGTGTTTTGCTCCTCTTGTGGGGGTCTCTCCCCCTCTCCCCCGGCCTTTCAATTCACCCACTTTGTTCTACCCGGTGAACCAATCCAGTAGTTTAAAATACTCCCACAATAAAAACAAGGCCCAGAAAATAAAACGCTTACCTCAATCTTTATCAGATAAATCGCTTTTGTTTTTTTAAAATGTTTTGTTTTTATGTTCAGTAATTATTGTTGTAAAATTTCTATTTTATAGTTCCTGTCACATTTCAAAGGGGGCTTCTGCCTTTTCAGTTGGGGTACTTTGTTGACCGTTTTCTGTGCCGGGTGGGGAGTTTTTGGCTGGGGTTGGTCCCTTTCCTGTGTTTTTGCTCCCCACGTATTTTTTTGGAGTTATTTTTTATATAGTTTTTTTCATTTCTTTATTTGGCATTGGCCTCTGTCCTTTTTGGGTTTCTCCCCCTTCCCCCCCCCTCCTTAGTCCCCCCTTTTTTTTCCCTTCCTAGTCAGGTCTGCGACCCTCCGGTTGATGGGCAGTGGCTTAGTGTCTGGGGTTTTCCCCGCATTTGTGTTTCCGGGGACGGGGGCCTCTGGGGGGCCGTAGGTTGCATTAGAGAGGCTTGGTAAGGACGGGCGGGCAGGGGGCTCTTGTGTGGGGGGGGGGATCGGGGTTTTATCCCCCCCTTCCCTCCCCGACCCAAATAGGTTTCATTCACGGGGGCATCTCTCCGGCGAGAAAGAGAAAAGTCTCCACTTACCAACCCAAAACAGTTCAGGATCAAAATATAGTTTTGTTGTTTTTATCACATAAACCCCCCTTTTCCGGGTGTCCTCTTTCCAAGCCACTCCTGGCTTTCCCGCACTGGGCACATTTTGTTTTATTGCCTTCTTGGGGCCAGGGCGACAGTTTTTCTCCGCTGTTTTTTTTTTCTCTCGGCCCCGGGATTTTTCGTTTGTTTTGGTTTGATAGCTTTTCCCGTTACGGTTCTTCTTTGGACAGGGGTTTCTGCTAGTTTGATAGTAGCAGTTTTCCACTTGGATCCGGGTCGTTTCTATTTATTCTTCTAGTTTTTGTTGGGCCCTTCTCTATCGCCGGCCTCTCCTTTATCTCTCTTTCCGATCCCTTTTCACACCCTTTTTTCCCCTTTTCCCTTCTCCAAAGGGGGTTTTGGATGTCACCGTTTTCTTAAGGAGGGGTTCCGGAATGGGAGATAAACATCGCTGTTGGCATAAATAATTACTGGAGGTTAAATTGGGGGCTTTTCTGGACCCGGCTTCATTTTGTCACCTTCCCGGAGCGGGGGTTTCCCCGTCGTCTGGTCTCTCTGTTTTCTCGCTGTTTTTCTCATCTCACCCTATCTCCGATCCAAGGGGGGGGGGGGGGGGGGGTCTGTGTGTGGGGTGGGTTAATTGGATTTTATCTTTTCCCCGGGGGGCCATTTATGGAAGACGATTCCTTGGGATGGTCCATCCATAAAAAATTACATACAAACAGCACCTCATAAGTACATCTTAGTTATCCAGCCCGACCTTCATAATTACATTTCCCGCTAACCATCTTGCCTTCCTTGCGTTTAAGTCGCCAATTTCCTTCCCTGGCCTCGCTAGTCGTTTTGGGAAAGGAGGGGGTTTTGGGGGGATTCTGCCAATTTGGACTCCTTGGGGGTTTGGGGGGGTTTGTTGGTTGGGTGGGGATGGTAAGGTTTCCCCCTGTAGGTCTCCTTTCATTTGGGCGGGTTGTTAAAACCCTTTTTATTTTTCTCTCTCTTTAAAAAATATTTTTTTCTCTTTCTCTCTCTCTCTCCTCTCTCCTCTCCCCTTTTTCTCTCTCTCTCTCTTCCTCTCTCTCTCTCTCTCTCTCCTCTCCTCTCTCCTCTCTCTCTTTCTCTCTCTCTCTCCTCTCTTCCCTCTCTTCCACTCCCCTCCTTCTCCCTTTTTTCTCTCTCTCTTTCCTTTTTTTCTTTCTTCCCTTCCCCCAAAACAAAAATACATGACCGCCCCCCCCCCTTTCCTCCTTTTCCCCTCTCCCTCCCTTGTTTTTTCTTTTTTCCCCACCCAACCCACGTGAAACCAAAATAAATCAGAACAATACGGGGTTATTTGAACACTAACCGTAACAAGCCCGCAGCCCCTTGCCCCTTTTTTCCCCAATTTTCCCATGTGTGGGCAAAAGGGATTAATTGACCTCAAAAACCCATGCCCAAAATCCCCGGGGGATTTTAAAACTGTAAAACCCGTGGGCAGCCGGCCGGTTTTAACCAAGGGGGGGCAGAGACGGGGAAACCACAAAAAAAAAAAGGATTGGGGTATAAGAATTCCGGCCCCTCAAAATCCTTTTCAGGTCTTGAAATACCTTAAAAACCGGGGACTATGGAGGGAAAATGGGTTAACAGGGGTGACAAAATTTGCAGGGGTTTCCCAAAAAAAAAAAAAAAAAAAGTGCTAGTGAGAGTGATAACTCGACATGAAGCTGAACTCTTTGCCAAGAGTCTCTTGATAATATCTAAATGATCTGCACATAATGGTGATGATATAGGGTTCACGTGTCAGAGCATTGGCCCTATTCTCAGCATGTTACAATCAATGAAACGTACCGTACATTCCGGACTCCATTGCGTTGCTAGCAGCTTGTTTCAGGGCCTCCTCCTTTGCTCGCTCTAACTCGTCAACTGAGAAATGGAGGATGTTAGCAGAAATATATAGGAGTAGGAGAGGCTGATAGTTATATCAAAAACGAAGGGTAAATTCCGTTCTACCCCCATCAGTTGCAGAAAGAGCTTATCACTGCGCTGGCAAGCGCAAAGGTGGCCCCATTCAACCCCCCGAAAAAATTCCCCCAAAAAACGGCCCGCTTGCTCACAGCGTATATATAGTTATTTCATACTTTTAGCCCATTTTGGCACTTTTCGACACGCCATAACTCCGGAACCGGATGAGCTAGGAAGCTGAAATTTTGTACTCAGAAGCTTCTTGTAGACATCTATCGATGGTAAAAATTTCAAGTGGCTAGCTCAATTTGTTAAAAAGTTATAACACCACCCCCAAAACAGAAAATTCAGTGTGGGGATAACCTAGGTTGATATATACATACATAGATGTATAGACGCTTTGTTACCTTCCGTTTGGTCCCAGTTTGAGACAAACCAGACATCGTACGACCTTAAACCAAGCAGCATTCGACAGATAATTGTCTTGTGCATGTACCCATTCTGGTGGCGACTCTCCATCTTGCCTATAACGTGCGCAATGACGTCACGAGTGACGTCATTGCGTGAGACCGACTAACTTTTTTCAAACGCCTCTAGCACCCTGAAGACGTGTTCCGATTTCTGATTTGACAAAAAATCGTTACCGGCAAATCGTCTAAACTTTCAGATACTAAATTGCGAATTTTCGTAGCTGATCATTTTGAGCCCTTAAATCGCGTCGGAAGTCAAAAATTTGACGAAAAATTCAGCAAATTGAACGTTTTTCTAACAAAAACTCCCTTTCCTGACCACTGTGGTCAATAAAACTTTACAAGCTCCTTTGGGGTATTTATTCAAAATATATCGTGATGCAATTACGTCGTTACGACGTCACTAATTACGTCAAATGACGTCATAATGACGTCTAAAATACGATTTTCACAGAAATTCGTCTCGTTTCTCATATATCGCATTATTAAAAACCAAAAAGGGACCTAAATTAAGCCAAAAACTAATTGAATTAGTTGGCGGGAAAGGTGGCCCACTTACACCTTTGCCTGCTGCCGGGATCAGGGATATAAGAGGGAGAGAGAGAGAGAGACAGGGAGGAGAGAGGGATAGAACGAACAGGAATAAGTTACCCTTGAAAAATAGGAGATTGAGATACCGAGCTGGAGGGAGAGAATGAGAGTTCGTGGTGATACCCGGCAGTAGAAAAAGGTGTAAGTGGGCCACCTTTCCCGCCAACTAATTCAATTAGTTTTTGGCTTATTATATATATATGTACTCCCCATGTTACAATAGTTACTAGATAGTTACTATAGTTAGCTGTACAAAAGTGACCTGAATATTTGACACCGTACAAGTAATTTCTACGTGGCATTTCCCACAAACACGCAAACACTCAAATAACAGACAAGAGCGGAGATGATAATATCTCTCAGATAATGACACTGATCACTGATCCTCCTGCAAATTACCGTCATTAACAATAGGACCTTTAATGGACTAATCACGGCATGGCGGCTTTTAAAATACAGATCTTACAAGAAGGTTAAATTTGTGTGGCTTACAATCCCATTTTATTTCATAAAGCACGCTCTGTGAGGGTTCAGTAGATCAAGGTTTAATAGCTGCATACCACGAAGAAGACGAGTCACCATTTGTCACCATGATTACCCCCCCCCCCCCCCCCCACAAAGAACAAACCTTCCCTGAAAGCTGAAATACTCTTCTTCATTCTTCCAACAGCAATTTCACTAGTATTACACAACAGCAGCTGATATGTACACAACAAGTGTAGAAAGAAAACACGGTACACCTCTGTTGACATACAATACACCTTTTATCTCCCTACTTCCTCTCTTATTATTAGATCTCTGTGTACTGGTGTAGCACTTCCCTTCCGCACCGTTTTACCCAAAATTTACTGCTTGAGTCTCGACCCTCTCTAACGGCACCCTTGGTGTAAAGAAGGGTTAGACCATACCAGTCCAGCTACTACTACTGTGTGTTATACACCTCTTACCTCTAACATACAACACCTCTATAATACCTCCCACGCCCAGGACGTGTCCACACCACCCAATCTATCCTAGTACCGCTCTTTATCACTACCTTCAATGGGATTTTCACTGACGGGTGCCGCCGGTTGAGTGGCCGGTGTGGCACCCCCTCCTCCGGTTGAAGGGGTAGTGGATTTCTGACGACCCAACAGAGTCTGTAAGAGAGTCATTTTCAGAAATACACACAAAAAGACACAAGTGCACACAAACACGCACACGTTATATATTAGGAGATGCTTTAAACGAATTTTTCCTTTCCAAAGGACTTGCACTCATTGGCTCATGGCAGGTCACGTGGTCTAATACCGGGTTTCTATTGGTTGATTTCTTTTCTCGGTTGTTCACCGGCTTGTCAACAACTCAGTCCTCTCTCTCTAGTTCTACACACTCCCGGACACACACATATATAACTCCATGTTAGGCCATGAGTCTCTCTTCCTTTTTTACCTCAGTCCTCATCCTCTCTACTTTTCTCTCTATCCCACTATCCTTTTCTCTCTCTCTTTTCTCTCTCTCTTTTCCTCCCATAGTTACGTACCACATCTGGGTTTTGGCCCTGGATCTGCCTCTGTTGAGGCACTCAAACAGGACAGAAGAGGCGTCTTTTTCGTCATCGCAACAGAATTTAGGAAACACACAACCCAAAACCAACCAGGAGTTAATCAGGACGAAATGAGGATTAGGTTTAAATAGATCTTCCTGATATTGCAGCTTGAAACTACAAAAAAAGTAATTTTAGAAAGTGTTCTGCAAGAAACTGATCTTCAATCTATTCCCAGGCCAACTTATCGAACAATCACCGACAACGATGCATGAAGCAGAGAGATAGAGAGAGAAAGAGAGAGAGAGAGAGAGAGAGACAGAAAGAGAGAGAGAGAGAGAGAGAGAGTGAGAGAGGGGGAGAGAGAGGGGGAGAGAGGAGAGAGAGAGAGAAAAGGGGGGGAGAGGGAGAGAGAGAGGAGAAAAAAAAGGGGGGGGGGGAGAAAGGGAAGAAAGGGGGGGGGTTTTTTGGGGGGGGGGGGGGGGGGGGGGGGTCCCCCCGGGGGGGGGGGGGGGGGGGTGGGGGGCCCCCCCCCCCCCCAAAAAAAAAAAAAAAAATTTTTTTTTGGGGGGGAAAAAGTTTAAATGGCGGGAAAAAGGAGAAAAAAGAAGAAAGATAAAAAAATTTTTCCTCCCCGCCTTTTTTTTTTCTGTTTCTCTCCCTCCCTCCCCTCTTCTTTTCTTCTCCCTTTTCTTCCCTCCTTTTCCTCTTCCTTTCCTTTTCTTTCCAAAAAAGAGAGAATCTTTTTTCGGGGGGGTTTTCCCCCTTCTACTCTCAACACATTAATTTCCTTTATTTTTATCAATTACCCTTTTCCTTTTCCCTTTACCCACCGTCTACACGTATAACAACCACCCGGATCAAGCAAACTTTTGTTTACCCCCCTCCCTTTCCCACTCCAAAAAAACATAACAAAAACACCCCTTTTCTCTATACCCCTTACTGTAAAATGTTCTGGTACACTTATTTTACAAATTTTAACCGTCCCCTCAATTACAGGCGTATCAACTCTATTATTTGATAAATTTAAGGACCAGGAAATTTCAAATTACGTTTTTTTTCCCTTAAGAAGTTAGGTATGGGGGGGGTCCCCTGCCCCCACCCCCCTCCTCCCACCCCCCTTTTGGGGGGGTTAGAGGGGGCACCGCGATAGTATCAAGATTTCATTGGGGGGGCAGGGGAGGAAACTATAAAAAACCCCCCAAAAACACGGTGTTGCCCTTCTACTACTGGTAGTAGGGCAAAAGGGGTAAAAAAAAAAAAAAGGGGGGGGGGGGGGGTTTTTCCCCTTTTTTTTCCCCCTCTTTTTCTTTTTTCTCTCCTCTCTCTTTTCCCCCTTTCTTTGCTCTCTTCTCTTCCCTTTAAAATCACTTTTCTTCTTTTATTATCTCCCCACCCGGTTGCCCCCTTTTTTTAAAGGATGTTATATCCTATCACTTTATCCAATACATATTACAATCCCAATCTGGTCACTACTAAAAGTGGTATAATCAAGTGTTGTATCGTAGGGTATTCAACATGTCTCGCACCACAGCTTTAGTTAAATACCAGCTGTTGTTACAGGATTTACTACTTACTTATCATGGGATCGGGGGTGGTTAACAGATAGAACTCGCTAGCGAGGGATGACACACTCTCGTCTCCCCAACTACTGTCCCTTACACCACCGTCACAACATAACATTTTAGGTAGTCTGGTGGGCATTGCAGGACAAACAACTACTATCACCAGGGCACTCATTATTTAGGTGCCGGCAGGCACCTCCGACCCGAAGAAAAAAAAACAGGAAAAACGAAGAAAAAAAATTGCCCCTGGCCCTGCACCAAAATCCAAAAAGTGACGGCCCTTACGTTTACTTACAACAAAGAGTGAATTTTTGGGGGGGGGGGGGCAATTTCAGGCAGCGATTGTGGCCACACCGTTTAAGATGTGAAATTTTGTAGGCATGTTCTAATAGTATAACTACGTGTCATAACGGAGCCGGATTTTTGATTTTTTTTAACTAATTAATTAATTATAAGCAATTAAAAATCAGCCCCTGCATATGGCGTGTTTTGTACCCTGCACCGTGCCCCTGCAGAGACGGATGCCTAATTAATTAACTTTGCCCCTGCGGCCAGCACACAAAATGTGCCCCTGCACATTTCATTTCATACACGAACTGTGGCCACACCGTTTGACATTTTGACCTAAAACTTTGCATGCATGTTCCAATAGTATAATTACGAGTCATAAATGAGCCGGGTATTTGATTGATACATTAATTGCTTGTTTATAAGCTATAACAATGCCCCTTTTTGTTATACATGCTCATTTCAGCTCAGGCACCTGCCTGTGCATTGTGCACAATGAAATGGATAAATTTTCATCCAGTGGCTGGCGGTAGAACTCGATAGAGTTCGATTGATTTATCATGACAACGGAGTTGGTTACCATAGCAACCAGGAAATTCGCCGTAAAATAGTGTGTGTAATATTGTGGCGCACAGTACACATTAACATATGATAAGCACGCAAAACAATTCTGTGTACGGCAAAGGGTGAACAGTTGAAAAAATGGACTTTATTTTTATATGCAATCAATTTAAGATCAGGGGAAGAAATAAGCTGTTCTGGAGGTAGGAAGCCTCATTTATATATGCCAATAAAACCATGACATACAGTGTCGCTATAAAAAGCATAAAGAGACCCTCTATAATAGTACAAGCAAGATAGTCAAAAGTCTTGATAGGGGAAGACCGAAAGAATGCGCTTCTCTCTGAGAAACTAGGGCGTGGCGTCTCTTTAAAACTGATTCCTGACCACCCACCAACACAAAGCTAGGTAACCCTTCCCTTCTCTAGAAGATGGTTAGAGGGAAGAAAACTATTTATGCACTCATTTATCTCTCCCTTCTTTCTCCATTTTTTAAATTCTCTCTCCACTTCTCTCTATCTCTCTCACCCTCTCTCCGAGCTCTAGTAAACCCGGCTAGATATACCATCTAACGCGTTAAAAAGTCACGCCGTACTCGTCTGCTCCTAGAGTTTCACAATCAAACCGCTGCTAAACTGTGGGATAAAAATACTAAACAGAAAGATCGTGTATCAGCTGATAACTATTTATCACCGTTTATTACAGTTTATAATCCACGCGTTGGGTTGAGAATTTCTAAAATTTTGGCTGTCAGAAAATCATCACCACTTCATCATGTCAGTATTTTTCAATTTTCATATTGTAGTAGCAAATTGATTATTGGTAGCAAGTAAAAAAAGTTATTGGGCGTCAAAAACTAACAATGTATGCTTTTTGCGCGTTTTTGACTCTGTGAACCATACTAGTAACGAGGCATGAGGGGCGCTGTGCGTGTGGCAGATTGTATTAACTGAGCATGCTCAGTGAGCAGTGACTGAGCAGTTATTCTTGTTCTGCCATCTGTCTGTCTGGATCTGTGTCTTAACAACTCTGTGTCCCTATTTAGCAGCAAGGAAAGTAGCCGGACAGAAAATCTAAAACCAGGATGGTTGGTGAAGTACAGCAGCCGGTACTGTGCGACTATCCGGAAGTGGGATCGCTTACTCCACGACCGTTCCTGAAAACAGAGCAAATTATGGTTGATCCTCCCCATATAAAAACTGAACCAGAAGATTTTAAAGTATTCCCAGAAGTTGGTACCGATCCAGGATGCATCAAACAGGACGAAGGAGAGGTAGATTGTAAAATAGAGCCTGGTCTAGTGAAGATGGAACCAGTATCCGAGAATTCCGATACCTCAACTTTACCGATCCCATTGCATACAATTCCACAAGAGGGTGAGTTATTCAGAAACAATATGTTTTGTCTGTTTGTTTTTTTAAATTGTTTTTATAGTTCTCTGAGAGAACTTCTCTCCTGTATCCTTTTTTTGGCAAGGGAGTATGTGTAACTTTAATAGTGTCCAGTAATTAATTAATCCGTGTTCCTTTGTTTTTATTACCAGTAAAATCCAAGAGTGTGTAACAATTGTTCAGGAAAAGGTACTTTCGAATGTGAGGAATGCGGTAAAAAGTTATCAACATCTAGAGGATTCAGACGCCACTATAAGACACATACGGGATATCGGCCTCATGAATGTAAGGATTGTGGTAAAAGGTTTGCTGAATCATATAATCTAAAAACACACCAAAGGATCCATACCGGAGAACGTCCATACGAATGTAAACAGTGTGGAAAATGGTTTACCAGATCTACTACTTATTATACTCACATGATGAAACATACGGGATACGGACATTTGATCATACACGCGTTGGTTTGAGAATTTCTAAAATCTGGGCATTTAAATATCTGTCAGAAAATCGCCACTACTCCATCGTGTCAGTGTTTCTCATATATATCAGTTAAGACAGCTTAACTAATAGGTTGTCTCATTTTGAAAATAACTAGTAACTACCCAGCAGGAACCGACCGACACAAGTAAACAACCAATCAGAACTCGTTATTTAGGTCACGTGATTGGTTATCAGCCAATCAGGGACCAGTATTACCTGGTTCAGTCGGTTCATGCTACCCAGTGGGTAGCACCGGTGACAGCTTTCTGAAGGGGTACCCACCTCTAGGGGAGATTATCCCAGTTATTCTACAACCTGATTTAGGGCGATCAAAGTACTTCTGGAAACAACCTCACACCAAGTGGACTGAACTATCACGTATATCAGGGGGTACCCACTACACCTTTTAGGGAGATTGGACCACTGCCGGGGGAGGGGGGGATACCCACCTTTTAGGGAGATTGAACCACTGCTGCACTCGCTTTATCAATACACTAGCACGAAACAAAGAATGGTATAGAGCTACTATTAAACCATGTGGATTCCACACACACACACTGCATGGGTGGGCTAACTTGGTTAGACATATCACACACAATAGCACAACCCTGTCTCTTTCATTAAGCAGTGCACAGCTGTACTCAGTACATGTGCCACCGCCTCTCCAAATGTCAATACATTATCCCAATACACCACAAACTTACAAAATGCTGTGGATTCTCAGCAGGAGGGTGGCTCTTCTCAGCAATATTTCAAACCAAAATACAGAACATAAATGTCCCCCATTCCCCCGTGAATGCAAAATCACACAAATCACCCCCAGCCCGCACTTACCCTCTCCCCGTTGGTGTCGTTTCCTTCTGCTCAAGGTATTAGTTAGAGTATCAATCTTAGCAGAAAAGGACCTATCTCTGGGTCCCTCATCGCTCTTGTTTGAACTCACTGATCCCAAATCTCTCCGACTTGACATAGACATGGTACGATGATCCTAGATAGAAACGAAGGAATGGAGGGTGTTAGAGGGGTAAATCTGAGATAAAATGTGGTGGAAAAAGGAAAACTGTGTCAAATCGGGGACACAGACACTTCAAAATCAGGAAAAAAGTGGGGGAAACGAGAAAAGGAAAAATCACTCTGATCATTGAGATTGTATGATGAAAATCTGCACAAACTCACACACATGGAATCACACACCAAAAACTCACCAAACATGGTTTTGATTTTTGAAGAGTGACCTGAAAAACAGTTCACTCGCACAAAATTATGGGACTGGAAAGGAGTTGGGAGGAGAAGAAGAGAGGGGGGGAGGTCAGGAAAAACATGTTGGTTTAGTCATGTAGGAATAAAATATAGAATAATGCAGTCAAATACAATGTATACATGTGCGTTATAAAACTTAAAATTATATGTGCTCTCTCTCTCTCTCTCTCTCTCTCTTTCTCTCTCTCTCTATATCCCTCTCTGTCTTTATCTTTCTCAGCGTCAATAGCGTCTTTGTCATGCTACAATATTACTTTGATAACTGTCATTATGTCAAACGAATATATTTACACATAAAACGAATTTACAAAACACCTCTTCCCAAAAATTATGTTTCACCAACTACCATTTCCCTTCGGTAATTTCGGAATGAACAATCCCCGCTGTCAATTCCAGTCTGTATATATAATATCCCCGATACACATGTTCCCAGGAACCGACCGATACAAGTAAACAACCAATTAGAACTCGTTATTTAGGTCACGTGACTGGTTATCAGCCAATCAGGGACCCGTATTTCCTGATTCGGTCGGTTCCTGCATGCCCCCACCCCATTCACCGGTTGTTTATGTTCTCCGCAGCGACCAGCGCCTCACGATACTCGTACGTCCAGAACCCATTGACATCAATCAGAATGCTGACTATGATGTCGCCCTGACCACATTTTATCAAATCCTTTAGTGTGATCCGTTCAGGTTCTGCTGGTTTCACCATGTCAAATACCTCGTTTATTAGATCTTTCATGTCAACCTGAAGGGGGGGGGGTTGTTGAGTAGGTGTTACCTACTAGGTAACCCCTTAGTGGCTAGTACACTCGCCTCTCACGCACTAGGTCCCGGGTTCGATCCTGGTCTAGCGCATGTCGTCTAGTCCACCAAGCTATGATTGGTAGGGGCTCTCTTGAGAGACCCGAAAGCAACACGGAGTGCGTATGTTGTGGGGTAAGCGCCCGGCTACGCTGCAGAGAAATCTGCACCGGAAGGACCCGTGGCTGAAACGCCATTGAAAGGGATATCAGCACCCCCGGCACTGGATTTATCCTAGCCGTCCTGCTTTGCTTTTTTTTAACCCCTTACTCTATAGGGGGGGGCGGTTGTTGAGTAAGTTATCCATTACTAAATCTGGGGGGGGGGGGGTCTACCGAGAGGGTTTCATGATGTGTAGCCCACATAAACATAAAGTTACTCCATACAATTATATCTCATGTTACGGGTGAGCCTAACTAAGACATAAAATGTTTGAATACATACTTCATGAAACATATGTATAGACCTTAAAAAACTACCGTTGTTTTTAATTTGTGATGTTTGAATACTTCAGAAATTGCACTCACCACATCCTGGCCATGTTTGGAGAGTTCCTCCTGGACAGCCCGGAAGTAGTAATTCAGGGAGAACATGGTCACCTCACCCCGCCCCTCACAATCCAAAATCTTAAACAGGTACTGGAGTGATTGGGAGGTCTTCCGATTTTCTAAAGCTAGGATGAAGTCCAGGTAGGTCTTGTAGTCCATTTCACCCTCGTATGTCAGACATTCTTGGAACACCCTGAGAGAGTAAGAGGGGATGTAAAAGATTTAAATTTTAAAGCAAGTTATTTTCTCGCTCGCCAGGGTGGTTTTAGGTTTAGGATAACCAACCCCCTCTAACGAAGCCAAGACCCCCCCCCCCCCCCCAGCACCAATCATCTTCATCAGAAACCACCACTGATAAACAAACTCGCCCCCTCTCCCAACTCCATCTCAAGATCAGCTTATAATTACCTGTCAAGAAAGACGGATGTAAGAGTGCCATTTCCATATTTGGACAGCTCCGACTTGGACAGCATACCATTGTGATCTGTATCCAGGGTGAGGTATTGTCCGTACACACGGAGGGCACTAGCCTGCACTAAACCAGTTGCATTCCTGCCGTTCCCTTGGTAACCCCTCCTCCCGTAGCTCCAGGAGTTCATCCAGGAAACTGCAACACAGTATGTCCTGAGGGAGGGGAACGATTTGCAGATCTTCGGTATAGGAAGTGAGTGGGACTAATTCAACAACTCTATGCATCACATTTAGTCAAACATGTGCCCACTGTAATATGCCGAGAATATAATGTTGGATGATGCTGAACAATCTTGTTGAGTAACGGGATAATTAAACTAAACTTTTATTAAACTCGGCGAGAAACCCCTTACTTAACAAGAACAAACCTGGATTTTTATTTTCCCAGTTCGGAGTGGATCTAGGAAAAAGAAGAACTTCCTCACTGCAGTACACACGTAGAAACTATAAAAACTCTTCTCCAGTCCGTCCAGTTGGGGAAGTGTGGGGATCATCTCCAGAATGTAATTTTCAAGATCTGCCTCGCGGAGGTAACCAAGCCCCGATATGTCGTAGAGGGAGAGCCCAATTCGGCTCTGTTGCAGCCAGACTTTTCGCATAACATAGTGGAAAAACTCGACTATGGCAATGCGACCGTGGGGGTCTTTCTTGTAAAGTTTGCTAAAGGTGAGGGCGGAGAAATATTCCTTGCATTTAGGGCTCACTTTATCTTTAACCTGTGGAGAAGGAATTGTTTGGTTGTATTATTGATCCAGAAATCCAAAGAGTCTCAATTTGTCCATAATGTTACAACATAATTTATAACTGTGGAGAAGGGGTGGAGTTAGTTAAGTTGGATTCCAACTTAACTAATGCAAACCACCCAATTATAGCCGACTACCCAATTATTGAGACACGCCGTGAACAATATAACTACCTTTAAATAATCCTCATAGTTAATCATCCTGTCCTCGAGTGGAGCTGATAGATTCTCCTCGAGGAGATCTAGCAGCTTTTGTAGTTCCTCATTCTCAAGTAAAGCAGCACTTTTCCGGGTTAGAAATGCTAGGGGAAAGGAGTTGTAGAGAGGAGTCAGAAAGCGTTAAAATACGATTTTAATGAGATTTCCATATTGATATTGTTCCAAAACAAAACGTTCGTTATTTTGGTTTGTATGGGTTACCTGCTCGACTTTCCTCGCGGAGTTTTTGAAGGATGACATTTTGTTCCGAGGGTAGGGGTGTGTAGAAGCACGGTATACTGGCATACGTTGGGTCCCTTTTTCTACCACCACCCCACTCCAAGTAGTATCTAGAAGGGTCAGACATTAGTACACAGTTGCTATGGCTACAATTCATGTCTATTTTGGGGGACATACTTCTCAAACATCTTCCTCTCCTCTGTTGTGTCTTTGGGTGTGCTTCCCGCCTTACTTGCATTGAACTCCCGCAGCTTGTCTGCCCATGACGCCATTGCTACCACACTGTAAACAAAAAGTCAGATGGAGCTGCAATAATTGTGTATGAAAATAGTCGTTAGCAGGAAGTGCGCGGCTTTGCGCGCCACTCCAGCTGTACTTTCATAGGAAGAGAGTCTCAGGCGCGTGTCGGGAAAACTGTATAAATAAACTTTACATCTGAATACACACTCTGGGAAAATATATACACAATCTGATATGCAGTGATGAGTGGACAATAAAAAAGTGATGATGGCTATGAATGTGAAAATAAATACAGGTGATGTGATTATGGTAGAAAATCAAACTCTTTTTTGAGTGGCAAAGTCAGTCGGAGTTGATGTTTATCGGTTACCCATTGTGCCCCGCCCTGGGCGCTTACAACAGGTTTGGGTAGGTGGAGACGAAGAGCGTATACTGGTGTCATACATTCAACCTGGTTGAGAGAGAGAGAGAGAGGGTTAGAGAAGGTGTTAGAGAGGGTGTCAGGGTGTTAGAGATTAAAGGGAGAAGGATAAAATCAGGCAGATATAGTAATTAGTATGGGCCGCCCTATACTATTTCTATGGTGATGCAGTAGTATAGTACATTTAGAACGTGCTATAAAAGACCATTCTGTATGACCAACTACCAAGAAACCGAAACACCAACCTTCTCGTCGGTGACATTAAGATCAATATCACTACTCTTCGTATCAGGGAGGTTTATCGTAACCACAATCTCATCATTTGATGCCTCAGTTTTCCCGCTCATACCCAGAAAGACATCCTCAGTACCCACGTTCTGCTTGAACATGACTTCATACTCAGGCTGCTGTCGGTGATCTTCAATATTTTCCGCAGGGGCTCCCTCTGGAAGGAATTCTGTATCCCAAATATCCTTGCCTGTGGGGCCTTTTTTAACTGTCGTTGGAGTCACCTGGGGAGGGGGAGGTTTAGTAAATTGTTCTGACAATAATTGAACGGTTTTGACTTTGGTTAAGAAGTCACGCTCGCGATGAGGGATAAATTCATTACCAAGTTTCGACTACATAACCAACTCAAATGTATAACTGGTTTGTCAGCCCTAAACTGCACTAACATCAGGGATTTTGTGTGGTTTCTTGGTGCCAATTTGTCCAGGATTATAAAACCCATCCCCTCCAGTATCACTGTCACTATCCTCCTCTTTAGGATTCAACATTTCCTCCAGTTTAGAGAGTGCTGCAACGTCAAACATACCAGCCATTGTGTCAGAGACTATTTTAAGAGAGGGTAACGGATCAGTTGAGAGAATATATTTTCTGCATTTAAATGAGATTTCTTCGAGGGTGGTAGCTACGTAATTTCTTGAGATTTTATAGCAATGCAAGAGAAGTGTCTGGTGATTTATAAGATGCCTCTAGTGGTGGTAAAAACACGTACTAAGTAACTTGTTTCTAATCAGGGAGAGTTGGAAATAGGGAACAAGGTTATATTTTAAACCACAATCTTGATTGGTTGAGACGTGGTAATGGTAATTAAAACACAAAATATTTTCAAAACTTTTTACACAAAATGTGTGCCAGCTGATAAACGAAAATAAATATAAAATTTACAGGGAATTTTCGATAGGGCATTGGATTTCCTCTCAAATGAAGGGGTACGATAGGAGAGACGGGGGGAGGTTTTTTGTCTGTTTCTGACACACATTCACAGGGTGTTTCAATGTCTTTATCATCGACACCGCCTGCTTTACAATTGGGGGGGGGGGGGGGGAACAAGCACTTTATAAAGTTCGAGGAGGGAGGGGGGACGAAATAACACATTTACACACAAAAAGTGTCTCAATACATCCTCTCCGATAGAGAAACAGAAAGGAATCTCCGAGAGAGAAGTTCAGATTGTGTTCTAAGAAGTAAAGTACTCGTGACACTGGGCTTCTTCCGCTGATACCCGTTTAGATGGGTTAGACTGGAGATGTCTTAGTAACAGGTCCTGGCCCTGAAAATATGTGTTAATTTAGTACATCCCACATAACATTATGTATGCATTGTAAACAAAAGGGCTGGCAGTGAGCCAATGAGACTCAAAATAAACCAGTACACACATCTCTCCACATATTATGGAGCACTATCATACAAACACACACACAAATGCACATAAACACACGTCACACCCACACTCAACACACACAAAAAGCACACAAAAAGCATGCACACACGTGCAAACAAACACGCACAGTCACACTGTATTATACCGCAGGACTGAGAGTGGGAATAATGTTAGGTCTGGGAGGGTGTCCTGCTATGGTCTGATATCGAGGTAACTTGGTAATTCCTGGCCAGCTCTCCTCTGTGGGGCTGCCCACTACCTGGAATATCTTCTGAAGTTGGTCTTCCTCGTCTATACCTGGGGGAGGGGGGAACGGTATTTACACAAGGAGCACGACTAGGGGAGAAGCTTTCGCAACCAATCCTTGTTTTCAACACGTAGGATGGATACTAAGAATTATCAGCGTTGTATTCGACAGGATAAGTATATTGGATACTTGTTTATGAGCCGTATACAGGGACGTACCAGGGAAGAGGGGTTCGCAGAGGGTCATCTCAGCAAAGATGCAGCCCGCGGACCAGATATCAATACTGGTGGTGTAGCGTTTGTTGCCCAATAAAACATCAGGTGGTCGGTACCACAGTGTTACCACCTAGGGGAGAGGGGGTGTAGAGGCAAGAGAAAGGGGGAGAGGGAGGGAGAGGGAGGTAGAGAGAGGCGAGGTAGAGAGAGGAGGTAGATAGAGGGAGGTAGAGAGAGGGGATGTAGAGATAGGGGAGGTAGAGAGAGAGAGAGGGGATGTAGAGATAGGGGAGGTAGAGAGAGGGAGTGGTAGAGAGGGGAGGTAGATAGAGGGAGGTTGAGAGAGAGGGGAGGTAGAGAGAGGAGGTAGAGATAGTGGAGGGAGAGAGAGGGGAGGTAGAGAGAGGGGAGGTAGAGAGAGAGGGGTCAGGGGAGGTAGAAAGAGGGGAGGTAGAGATAGGGGAGGTAGAGAGAGGGGAGGTAGAGAGGGGAGGTAGAGGGAGGGAGGTAGATAGAGCGGAGGTAGAGATAGGGGAGGTAGAGAGAGGGGAGGTAGAGAGGGGGCCGGGGGGAGGTAGAGAGAAGGGAGGTAGAGAGAGGGGGGAACACGGTGGTGTTGTTGGTAACGTGCAACCAAAACAAGTTTACTAATGATCTTCCTTGACCCTCTCTCACCACGTGTAATGCTCTACAAAGTAGGTAAGGGTTAGAACATAACATACTAATGACCTACCACGACATCTAAACTAATAACCTACCACAAACTAAGGAACTATGTACTTTGTAATCAGCTCCAGAATGTTGATCCTGTCGAGCGCTTTACCAGAAATCTTTTTATAGCAAAGAGAACTATGTACCTCATTAGAGTAACTCTGAAGGGGGACATTGAATACTCGGGCCAATCCAAAGTCGGCAATCTTTAGCTCCCCGTTAGCGTTGAGAAGCAGATTCTGGGGCTTCAGATCACGATGTAGAATGTTCTGGGAGTGACAAAACGCCAACCCTTTCAACAACTGAAACACACACGATAGGGTCTTTACTCTTATTACTAGACATTAAATCAACAACCCGTGACCAGGAACCTGGATTATAATTATTTCTGTTCGAATACTACTACGCCCTACGGTGAGTACTAAAACACCTTAAATATTTTGGGGGGATATCTAATTACTGGAGATTGAAAGGTGACGTCAATTCTTCAGCCACGTGACAAACCTGGTACATGAACTTCTTCACTTTAGTAGGATGAACACCGGTGTGCTTGTGAGACTCTATGTAGTGGAACAAGTCCTGATCCACGTATTCGAAAACAAGGGTTAGACGCCGCTCAGAGTGAAGGACATCCTGGAGCCGGACAATGTTCTGGTGTTTCAGCTCCTTCATCAGGCATATCTCCCGGAGTGCTGAACTAGGGATACCTGGAGAGAGGGATAGAGATGAACTGGGGAAACCTGGAGACATGAGAGAGGGATAGAGATGAACTGGGGATACTTGGAGAGATAGAGAGAGATGATAAGGGATGAACTAGGGATACCTGGAGTTGAAGTAAGAGGAATATGATAAGGAGACCCGAAATAAGGTTGAGACATACGAAAATATCACTGTGATTTGTGGGGATTTTGTCCTCAGGAGAACTCGACAGGGCAGTGAAATTTCCCTGGACACTCGTGTTTGTATTAGTACGAAAATAAAACTTTTAACTCACCCTCATCCTCGGTGTCCAGCCGGTATCGTTTCAGGGCGACAATCTCCTGTGTCTGTCTATTTTTAGCTTTGAACACAGTCCCATACGTTCCCTCGCCTATCTTCTCCAGTTTCTCGTACTTGTTCATAGGGGTTCATGATGATGGTGCTGTTCTGTGTAGGGTCTAAACCCCGCTACTACTAGAGTCTAGAAAGGGGAAGAAGGCTGTGAGATCATGGGAAATGGAGCTAGATTCAGATTTCATAGGAGTTTTTGCCTAGCTAGACTCTGTTACAAATGTAAAGGAGGGTTAGAACATAACAAAGGAGTTTCTGATAATAAGAAATTAAACGCGGTGGTTGGTAAAACTCGATTCAAAATATACAACTTAAAAACTTTGTTTTATAGAGAGATATAATAGAACTGGTCACACCATTCAAAGGCGAATACAATGGTGCTACAATGGTTAAACCCATTTTCTTTTCAGTCCTTCAACAGACAGTCATAAACAACTTTAGCGAGATACATGGCGCGAAGTGAACTCGGTGGGCAAATAAGGACACTTGTAAATTTCACGATGTCAATCGTCAGACATGCATACACAAACACACGTCACACAGTACAGGCCACAGGGCGAATCACTATGGCTATGGCTAAGTATGCGAAAATATAAGACAAATACAGCACGTTTTAGTTTGACAAGAAACAAAACAAACAGAAGGAAGAGGCACAAAAACAGAGAGGAATTATCTCCCTTATCACACATCCGGTATATCCCTCAGTCCACCAAGTACTTTCTGAGCCTCAGCAAGTGCATCTAACATCTTACTGGCCCTCTCCCTCTTCTTCCTGACACTCTCACTCTCGCTCAATAGCTCATCAAACCGATCCTCGCTGTACAGCTCCGAGATGAGGGAACTGGAAAGATTCTTAGCGAGGTAACTGACCATAAAGTGCATAATTGTCTTGGGGATGGAATCCTGGAGTTGTTTTCGGATGATAGTGAAATATTGGCACACCAGGCGCTCTATCATCTGGACTTCTTCCCTCTCTCGCCGGGTTAACTTGTGCTCCACTTCTTTGCCTGAGGCGGTACGTTCTAGGAATGAGTGGACTGTTAAGATAATCATAATGTTTGAACTTTGAGACAACAAAAGTTGCTATCTTGTACAATAATTTGACAAATTAAATCTGTGCCCTAACTAAATAACAATTAAATATATTTGACCTACCACGGGCATCCACAAGACTGACTCTGTTCATTCCCCCCACAAGGCGTTGCTGTTGATGATAATTAGCAGCTGCTGGCTCTTCCCTCCCTCCTGCCTCGCCCAAGAACCGATCAGTGACCTCCCTATACCGGTATATAAAATCAGGGTGGTTCGTGTTGATGTAACTCTGCTCAATGGCCAGCAAGTTCTCCACCATCTCCCGAGTTGGTTGAAGTCTCTCACCGAGAAGGGCGACCCCAGCCGTCATTACTTCGTGTTTCATGGTGTCAAACCGCTCAAAGTGTCTGCCACAAACCACGGTGATGGTGTTCGCTAGCTCGTCGTAACTGAGATCAACCACCCGAAGGCAAATGTCCCGGAGGAGGCCAATTTGACGTTTTGCCAGCATCTCAAAGGCGATTTCCGGGATGAAAATAGAAGGCCGTGTTCCCATGGAATTCCGGACAGAATGCCGAACGTCACTTAACGTTAGTCCTGTCATGGGATCAAATTCCTCTAGGGCCTTTCCAAATGTATCCTGGAAGATGTAAAACAACTTGGCTCCACCCGATATTTCGCTGGTGTTGATGTTGGTGGAGTTACCGTTTATCAGACCGCTGAAGTCTGCGGAAAACTGGTTGATCAACTCCAGAATGGCAGGACCCTTTTTGACGATGGGCCGACCCAGATCACTAATAATTCCCTCCTGAACCCCCTTCATGTGGGACACCCTGGCCCTCAGTTGTGGCAAACACCTCTTCACATGACCAAGTAAGAGGGTACTGAGACGATCCGAGAGGTATCCCGTGCCCATGCGAGCGGAGATTGTGGGGTGAGTTTTAGCAAAAAACCTGTCCTCTCGCTCCAGGGCATCCCTTATACTTGTCCCACTTTCAATGTCTCTTTGCGATCGGTTTATTACCCCAACAAGACCAAGTTTCACGGGGAGAGTAACACCCTTTAGGAGGTTAATTGACTCATCCCCTCGCTCCATCAGATCAACTTTAGTCACCACTACCAGAGTCCTATCCCCGAATGGGTCCACTCTCTTGGCAACCTTGATGGCCTCACTTGTCGCTATGTCCTGATTTCCGGCAGTTATGGCAAGGATGATAGAGTTTTCATTCTCCACAAAACTCGATACAAGGTCTTCAATTTGACTCTCAATATCCTCAGGTTGGCCCGCTACCGGAACTTTTGTCAGCCCTGGCAGGTCTACTAAAGTGAGGTTAGGAGTGGATCCACTGTAAATCTTCAGGTGTATGGGGATGGATGATATCCCTTTACTATCTCCTGCCACTCTCTCTGTATCCATAACTATTTCATCCTTAACGGCCTCAAAGTCGGTGAAAACCTCGCCCTTTCGGTGTAGAAACTCAGCCCATACCATGTGTTCTACCCCTCCTACACTGTGACACTCGCTGGTGTTGACCAGTTGGAGGATAAGAGGTCGCCGGGTGACAATTCCCATACCGCGAGGCAGGAAATCCCGGCCGACAATGTTTTCCAGGACTGATGATTTACCTGGTTGGAAGGGGATACATGGTCAGTGATGTTGATAGAGAGAGATTGTTACTTTAATAGGAGAGAGATTGTTACTGTAACTAGGGAGAGATTGTTACTCTACATAGGGAGAGATTGTTACTGTAACTAGGCCCTAGGGAGAGATTGTTACTGTAACTAGGGAGAGATTGTTACTGTAACAGGGGAGATATTGTTACTCTAACTAGGGAGAGATTGATACTCTAACTAGGGAGAGATTGTTACTGTAACTAGGGAGAGATTGTTACTGTAACTAGGGAGAGGGAGAACTCTCTATTACCTGATGATTGTGAGCCCAAGACCACTATTTGGGGAAGGAGGACTGTGTCAGAGGAAACTCCGACGGTGGTAAAAACATCCTGCAGTTTATTCATCGTCTCCAAAACGGAGCCCAGCGTGACGGTCATGGTTGCTGAGCTATAATTGGACAAAGAGGGTAATAGGCAAATCAATTATTTGACTGTGACAAAAGAGGGTAGTAGACAAATCATTTATTTGACTGTGACAGCCGGTGACAGGTTTGTGTATGAGATATTGGCGCAGCAGATCAAAATTTTAAGCAGAGGTAGACACAATTTAGAAAATAAATAGCCTGCTAGCAAAATAAATATAAAATTTGATAAAAATAACTTGGTCAACAAGTATCTATTCACATCTGACACTATAAATAAGATTTCTCACTATACTATTCACACTAATTTCCGATCACATCTTACGACACTCTCATTTCTACTTCTCCAGCATTTTCCCTACTCTTGTCTTTCTCTCCTGATGCTCCTTATCTTCATCTATAATGGCGTGTTCAGCTGCATTCCTTGCCTTCAAACAATCCCTGGTAAAGGTGTACAGTTCGTGTTTCAGCAGCTTCTCTAACTCTGAAGTATTTTCAACTTTTAGAGAGCCTTGTAGTAGTTTCACTGAGTGTTGTAGGGACGGGGCTAGCTTGTCAAAATGCTGGAAAAATACCGCCAACTGTTCGTTAGTTTGTTCCTCTTGAAGGAGAGAGTAGCAGGAGAGAAGAGAGGAAAGGGGATCAGTTAAAACGGGGGCCAAAGAGTTTCGTTCAAACTCTCTAAACACAGTTTCTATTCCAGCGATTAACTTCAACACAAACTGAGTGTGCTGATCCAATCTCTTGTGGCATTTTGCCAGTTCGTTATCAAGACTTTCCAGCCTTAGTTTGTGTAGCTTACCCTGGTGGTGTGCTAGCTGCCAGACCAAGGGTACAATTTCCAGGATTTCCTTCTTTTTGGTGTGACCCCGAACGAACTCAGTGACTGACTGAAGAGTAACCTCAGTTGAGATCTTTTTACCTCGATGGGGTAACTGGGGTTGTAGAACGGAGAGATATGTTAGGTTGGTCGTACAATCCCGGAGCTGTGATAAGAGGTGGTCTTTGTGTGGTGTGGCGAGGGGACTATCTCTGATTTCTGATTCCAATGTCGCACCGGTTGATCGGTGGAACGATTCTAGGGACACCACAAGTTCACTCAACTTGGTTTCAAGGTTACTCTGAAAAGAAAAGATGGTCAAGTACAAGGAAAGGAAATATGTGGCTCAGAAGTAGATTTGCCATATTACTTACGATTTGTTTCAAGTTATAAGAAGCATAATCACGCGGATTAGGACAATCTTCCCGGAACTTATTTTTGATCAACTGACCAGCGATAACTGTCTGAAAAAGAAGTTTTGTTGGTACAAGTTATAGTTGTTGTCAATGTTTGGGATAGGTATTTTTTACATAGCATGAACAAAACTAATCGATAAACCTACATCTGCATTCTCAGTTGGTCGGTTGAATGTCTTACAAACGCCCCGTAAAGTTTTAACAACCCCGTCAAGACCCTCACAACCAGACCTTTGTTCCAAATCGAGTGCAACATTTTCAATTGTATTGTAAGCGTGGTGCAAGGATATCTTCCTCTCATTCATTTGGTGGGAGAGACTCTGACACTGTCTCTCGAGTTGGTAGATACGACATTTAAGGAGGACAAGACGTCGCGGGTCATTCGTCTCTGTTTTACCTTCTGCCATGAGCTGGTCGTATAGACCTCTGAAACAGAAAAGAGTGGAAATCTTCAAAACACAAGGGGGAGAGAGAGAAAGCCACAATATATATTCGGGATGTAGTTTGTTACCTGAGTTCAGCGTTTTCTTTCCGAAGTTTTTCATTTTCAGCTTTCAAAGTGTTCATTCTAGCAAAGAGATATGGAAATGCATTTGCACGTTTCTCTATTTAGTTGTAGGCTGTAAAACACAAAAGTAAAATATCAAGAAGGGTTCCAAGATGAGGTTACACCGAGAGTCCTAAAAACTTTAACAGAAACCGAACTGTTCTTGCGACTTTGAATCGTGTCATCTTCTAGCTCGTCATGAAGAGTCACAGTATGTGTAGTTGTACTCAAATCATACATCCCCTTTCCTCGATCCTTTATCTGTAAGGCTAAGTTTAGAACGCGGCTCATAGCTGGACCTATGCCGTGAATCACTACATGATCTAACTTCCCCTCGTCTAAGATCCTCCACGCCCGCTCCAACTGCTGACTGAATGGCTGTGTTGTGTCCAGATATATTTCATTGATCCCATGACTGTGAACGGGTGGAATCTTCTTACGACCTTTGCTCATGTTAATTCCTGTGCCCTGTAATAAAAAAGTTACATCTTCGATTAAATGTGAAAATTTGAAATTGATCAACCATAGCTGATACAGGAAACTGCGACAACCTCGTACAAACAAAACAAAACAAACTGCTCACAAGTCACACGCCGAAAAGGGATCAATTCTTGACGACGTAACCGTGATTTTTTCCCTGCCCGGGTGATTGCCGAAGGCAATCACCCGGGATGATGTTTTTAGCACGCACGTGCTAAAAAGATCATAAAGGGTTTAGAAATCAGCAGATCGTGTAGTTAACTAAAATGTCCGTCCGTCCGTCTGTCCACCGTTACGGCGCCGCGCACATAACAACCGATCCGTTTTGAAAGCGTCGTCCGCAAAGTTATTACACTACGGATTTCGGTGGCGCGCGCTCAAGATTTGCTGCGCGCGGCGCTCTCAATGCAGCGTATGTATCAATTATTTTATAATGAAGTCAAATCGGTATGTAAGTAACTCTCTGAGAATTCTATCCTGGAATATAGCCTCGATAACCTCAAACGGCACAACCAAGCTTGCAGATAAAGACACAGAAAGGCTTCTTAGCTCACATGACATAGTTTGCCTACAGGAGGTCTGGAAGCAGGTACCGGTTACTAACTTCAGAGGCTACTTTAGCCTCAGGCACAACACTAACTCCGGAGGAGTCGCTATACTAATTAAAAACAACTTATCACCGGGTCTATCCATCATCAAAACCAGCAACCCGGACATCCTGGTAGCCCAGCTCGATCATACCTTCTTCAACGTGAAACGAGATATCTACATCATCAACGTCTACGCCCGGCCTGAGAACTCATCCGGTGACTCCATCAGTACTGGGGTCAACACCATTCAGGACTGCTACGATACTATATGTAAGCTTCCAGCTAATGTTGAAATCCTTCTTTGCGGTGATTTCAACGCCAGAATTGGAGCGGCACTCTGCCAAGTGACGGAGTTCGAAAACACTCATGTGCCTGTTTCACCCCAGTATGAAGCTGACACAATTCTACCCCGGACCTCACAAGATAGCGATACAAACAAGCAAGGAAAGTACTTCACGGATTTAATCACCGATAACCAATTAGTCATCCTGAACGGCCGAACTTTGGGTGACCTAACAGGAGCCTTTACTAGTATTCAGAGACAGGGCTGCTCCGTAGTTGACTATGTTGCTACGTCGCGTGAGCTCTTCCAATCCGTTGAGCACATGAAAGTAGGCAGCCTCCTCCCCACCTCGGACCATCGTCCTCTTACTACCCTTTTAAGATGTTCGTTTCAAGCCAACTCTATAGGAAGCATGGAACGCTCTTACAATAAGGCCCCCAGTAGGTTTATTATTACAACCACGGGAAAATCTCTTTTCCGAAATCTTCAGAAAGAGTCTGATACTGCACTCACAGATATCACCAACAAACTAGCGGACCCCTCTGATCCTGTTCTAGCATACACGGAGATGGTAAACCACCTCCGCAGACTCTGCAACACTTCATTCAAGGTATCAAACCCAGGATCTAAAAAAGCCCACTCTACTCAACCGTGGCACAATCGGAACATCAAGGAGGCGAGGAAACTACTAGGAAAAGCAACTTCTCTTACGGACTCATTCCCAGATAAAAGCAAGCTTAAGGAACTTTACTACCGCATCAAAGGCAGGTACAAAAAACTCATCAGAAATTCAAAGACTCGATACACATCGAAACTCAACAAAGACATCGAGGTTGGAAAAATTCTTAACTGGCAAGGGTTTCACAAGGTAAAGAAACTTAAGACCCACAGTGAGCAGTTTAATACAGTAGATATGGAGAACTTTGAATCCTTCTTCACAAATCTATACTCCGATACCCATGCATCTTTAACAGTTGAGGAGAAAAACACTATGCTCCAAGAAGCCGATGAAATCAACCAACACAACTCCAGAAACCAAGATGAAGCTGCCCTTGCTCTTAACACTGATATCTCCATACAAGAAATATCAGGTTGCATTCGTAGCCTCAAGTGTGGAAAAGCTGCTGGAGATGACATGTTCTCCAATGACATTCTGAAGATCCTTGATGAACGACACGTCGACATACTTACCGAAATACTCAACAACTGTTTCAGGACTGGAACTTATCCCTGGACGAATAGCATCATCACACCCTTACACAAAAAAGGTCCACGTGGAGACCCCGACAATTATAGAGCTGTGTCGGTAGGTAGTGCTATAGGAAAGATATTCAGCACGGTCATGCTAGACAGGTTAGTCCAGTTCAGAGAAGTAAAGTGTCCTGATCCCATCAACCAACTAGGTTTCAAAAAGGGAGCACAAACGTGTGATCACGTCGTTTCCCTCATGACCCTTGTTCAAAAATATCGCAAGAGCAAGACCCCTCTCTTTGCCACTTTCGTCGACTACAAAAAAGCGTTCGACAGTGTTCCACGTCAGGCGCTTTTCCTAAAACTATCGAAACTCGGTATATGTGGAAACTTCTTCAATGTTCTCCGGAATATGTACTCCAACTCAACAGCCCAAATAAAACTGTCGGGTCACCTTAGTCATAGATTCAGGATACTTAAAGGGACTGAGCAGGGCCACCCGCTCAGTCCTGAACTATTTAAACTCTTTCTCTTGGAGCTCTCTGACACCTTAAACACCAAAGACCACAAAAACCCACCCCACCTGGGAAAGATTCCAGTAACCCACCTATTATGGGCGGATGACCTGATCCTACTCTCTTTGAACATTCAAGACGCCCAAGAACAAGTCAATAAACTCCACAATTACTGCCATAAGTGGGGACTCGAAGTCAATAGCCTCAAAACTAAACTCATGACCTTCAACAACCGTCACAATCTGCAATTCTCTCTGAAGCTAGGTCATGAAGCTATTCATCAAGTGGAAAACTACTGCTACCTTGGACTGAATATTTCATCGACTGGAGACTTCAGTAAAGCCGCCTCAAGTGACCTCACCACAAAGGCAACCCGGGCCATGTACGGCTTGCGTGGCACCATTATGAAGGAGCAGCTTTCCTTCAAATCAACACTTAGCCTTTTCAACGCCCTCATCAAACCGATTGCACTTTACGGAGCGCCGATCTGGTCACCCCAGCTGCCGGAGGCCAAGACTACCATCAAGAATATTGGCTCCAATGACCCTACTTTAATTAGGAAACTCTCAAGCAGCAAACTTAACAGATTGCATCTCTCTTATCTCAAGTGGACAATGGGAGTCAACAGGAAGACTACAAACGCCGCAGTTTATGGAGACACCGGCACACGACCCCTATCTCTAGAGGCTTTGGATATCACCATTAAATACCTCCAACGGATAGCCAAGCTACCATCCAGTGGAACCAGCCTCGTACATCAAGCCTATCTTGAACAAAGGACACGAGACCTGCCGTGGTACAAATCCCTACGACCTCTCCTAGAGAGAGACCCAATTTACAACCAGGATCATGTATCGGCCTACAAAACACTCACTTCAAAAACTAACCTCACGCCAAACCCCACTTATTTACCCCCCACTCTCGACGTCAAACCTCTAATTTCCCAGAAGTTTCGGACAAATATAATCCTTTCATGCCTGAGGGACACCTTCAACGGGAGTTGGGTAGCAGCGACAACCAACTCCTCAAAACTCTCGTTTTACAATACCTGCGAAAAGTTGGACCAACCTACCTTGAGATCGTACCTGGGACTGAACAACTTCAACTACCGATCTTCTATCGCTAAACTGAAAAGCAGCTCCCACCCTCTCAAAATAGAAACCGGCCGGTTCACCAACATCCCCAGAGACAATCGCTACTGCCCCTGGTGCGAGAGCTTGAACATCTATGAAGTAGAGACTGAGGAACATGCTCTGGACCACTGCAGCCTCTACGAAGACAGCCGAGACAACTTGAGGAAAGACCCGGAAATTTTCCTTTTATCACATCACTCACTCACGAACATCTTCCTCAATCTTCATAACTACACCCCGCGGATCGCAGGCCTGGTGGCGTGTTTTACTCACGCCATCATTTCAACTCGCGAAAAATTTACTAAAGGACATTAACCGGCTTAGCTGCCTCACACCACTTAGAACAAACTCCACTACACTCCGGCCTAGTAATCTGAATAATTATTTATTACTGTGTATATCCCCAGAATCTGGAGCACCAACCTGACACCCTCTGTCCTTGGATGTCGACAGGTTGATGCTCCAACATTCTTACGCACCGGGAAACCCGTGCAGAATTATTTTAAAACCGTGTCAAAACCGTGTCACCTCGCGCGTTACAGCATGGCGCCGCTACTAGCGCTCGAATGGATTTAACTTCTTAATCAATCTGATCGAAATTAAAAGCTCAGCTCGTTAGTATGGTGACTGACGGAACGTGAGAAGTTCCCATGCATAGCTTAGTGTCACATAACATTGTAATTAGGCGTTGGCGACGACGATCAGATCACATTGCATGGTATCATCTAGTGTGGGCGGCGCTTAAGAGATCTCATCGCAGATCGCTTATCAGTGAATGTGATCGGTTTGAGTATTCGTTGGCAGGGAAACACAGCATTATGAAACATAATGCAATAATAATTCTTGTTGGCTCTCGAATGACCTAAAATTTTAAATAACCAAACCCTTTAGCTGTGGAACGCTTTTTTGGGCTCCTTGGCACAAACTGCTGGTAAATGGAACTTGAAAGCGAGAGTCCAGAGGGGTGGGATGTGTGAAAAATCAGGAGAAAAACAGAAACGCGGTCACCAAAAATTTTTTTTTTTTCTTCTTCAAAAGTTTCGAGTGTGGCGCGCCGCCGCGTAAAGACACAATAATATTCGCGCGTTACATTAACCCTTTGACGGCGACAGAGCATATATGCTACAGTCTATTCTAGGCGGCCTGGAAGTCCTTATGTTTTATCTAGGTGGCCCATATTTTGTCACAAGCTAGTTTTAGGGATTATCAACCTAAAACCACGTCCAGATCAGCTCAGAAAATCAAGAAAAAAATTTTATAGCCCTTCTAAGGAGGCTAATTTCGGCCTTTTTTTAAAAACATTTCTCATTTTTTTGTTTTTTGGGGGCACAACTAATCCTTTGAAGGAATAAAAGTGCTCGACATAACCGACCGAATGCAAAAAGCCGCATCAAAAAATATTGAAAATTGAATGAGTTATTAACATTTAAGGCGCCGTATCATATATGATACTATCGCCCGTAAGGGAATTCTAGTAACAAATCTAAATTGTACAAGTTTGTGGGTGCTATGGCATAAATTTATGCTTTCATATGGTATGTAGCTACAAGTTCTACAATCGTGAACGGTTTTTACCAGGAAAAGAACCCAAATTAGAGATTTGTATCATATATGATACTATCGTCCTAAGGGTAAATTCTCATAAAACATACATAATTCGTGCTAGAAAAGGAGCTAAGAGACAAATGGGAGCACTACAATGTGTAGAATCATCGCATTAGTGGGGGTAGAGCACATATTTAGGTCGCTATCTGGATCCCTAATTGAGATAATTGGATAATTAGCTAATTATCTGTCCTGCGCGTGCTAATTCTTCATGAAACTTTGCTCTGGGAAGGAGTTATGAGACAAATGGGGGCACTAAAATGTGTAGAATCATCAAATTAGTGGGGGTAGAGCACATATTTAGGTCGCTATCTGGATCCATAATTGAGATAATTGGATAATTAGCTAATTAGTTGCCCTGGAGCGCTAATAAATGAGACTAGGCGGAGTATACAAGACAAGTGAGGGCACTAAAATGTGTAAAATCATCGCCTTAGCGGGGGTAGAGCACATAGCTGAGTTTCTATTCCCACTTCTAATTGAGATAATTGGATAATTAGCTAATTGACGGTTGCACACCGTCCACTTTTCACCAAATCCCCTGGATTCTAGGTAATCCTGAGCTCAATCTAAGGATCTTCTGACAACCCCTAACCCCATTTGTATCACCTTTGACTCGTTTTACACAAGAGTATAACACTCGATACAACCCTAGACACTGCCTTCAGCTCTTTAGAACCCTCTTGCTCCATCCTAGACCTCTCGTACATCCAAGATCCAACTACAATCCTATAGAATTTTTATATCCTATTGCTCCTACAACACGTTCAACCTCTAATGTACTACAGTTTCCCATATATTTATTGTTTGGACACACGGTTATAGGGGTTTAGGGATATTAGGGGATGTCAGAAGATCCTTAGATTGAGCAAAAGAGCTCAGGATTACCTAGAAACCACGGGATTTGGTGAAAAGTGGACGGTGTGCAACCGTCAATTAGCTAATTACCCAATTATCTCAATTAGGAGTGGGAATAGAAACTCAGCTATGTGCTCTACCCCCGCTAAGGCGATGATTTTACGCATTTTAGTGCCCTCACTTGTCTTGTATACTCCGCCTAGTCTCATTTATTAGCGCTCCAGGGCAACTAATTAGCTAATTATCCAATTATCTCAATTATGGATCCAGATAGCGACCTAAATATGTGCTCTACCCCCACTAATTTGATGATTCTACACATTTTAGTGCCCCCATTTGTCTCATAACTCCTTCCCAGAGCAAAGTTTCATGAAGAATTAGCACGCGCAGGACAGATAATTAGCTAATTATCCAATTATCTCAGTTAGGGATCCAGATAGCGACCTAAATATGTGCTTTACCCCCACTAATGCGATGATTCTACACATTGTAGTGCTCCCATTTGTCTCTTAGCTCCTTTTCTAGCACGAATTATGTATGTTTTATGAGAATTTACCCTTAGGACGATAGTATCATATATGATACAAATCTCTAATTTGGGTTCTTTTCCTGGTAAAAACCGTTCACGATTGTAGAACTTGTAGCTACATACCATATGAAAGCATAAATTTATGCCATAGCACCCACAAACTTGTACAATTTAGATTTGTTACTAGAATTCCCTTACGGACGATAGTATCATATATGCTACAGTGGGCCCAGCAAAAACTACATGTCGGAATTACAAATTTCCTTTTCGAGGCGTTTTGTGTTGATAATATCTACTTATAAACGAAAAATTAGACAATTCTATCGAGCCAATCCTTCTCGCCGTCAAAGGGTTAAAAAAGACAAAATACTAACGCATTCTGAAAACAGAAGGTCGGTGCGGGCGCGATAGGGATCCCTAAAAAAGTTCAGTATTTACACAGAGTTTACACAGTCTTTACTCAGTCGTTACACCCAGAGCGCCCGCGCCGCTCTGGGTGTAACGACTGCGTCTTTCGCACTCGATTTGCAGCGTTTTCGGAAACTTTTTTCGCCGCAGCGCTCAATTTTTTCAATTGTGCAGCGCACAATCCAATATTTTCTTGGAAAAAGCCACTGTGCGCAGCACGCGCCGCTCTGGGTGTAACGACTGAGTAAAGACTGTGTAAACTCTGTGTAAATACTGAACTTTTTTAGGGGTCCCTATTATAATCGGGCGCCGTTACGATCTGGGTGTTTGGTTGAAAAGCGCTGCCTTATCCCGGGGGCCAGCAACGTTTGCCAAGGTGTTTGGAGGCCTGTTTACAGGTGCGCGCTGCCAAAAAAGTTGAATCACTAAAATGGCTCTAACCGCCAAACCACTCAACCGTTTTGGCTGATTCAAAGTTTATCTGGTAGGGAATGTCAAGGCCTAACCCCAACCCAAACCCCAACCCTAACCCTAACCCTACTTTAGCCCTAACCCTAAAAAACCGTTTGTCAGCACTCCCAAAACACCCAGATTTTAACGCTGGCCATTATAATCTGGGTGCCTTGCAGCCTGTTTACAGGTGCGCGCTACCAAAAGAGTATACTTAGACCTACTTTTTTCAAACGGCTATAGCCATGGAACCACATGGCCGATTTGAGTAAACTAAACGGTATCAGTTAGAGAATCGATAGCCCTAACCGATAACCCCAAACCAAACCCTAACCAGACCCTAACGGATAGCCCTAACCCGTCGCGCGCGCCAAAACTACGAATTGTTAGCAATGAAAGGCACCCAGATTTTAACGTTTTCCGGTCGGTGCTGCTTGAATTTTGTGTCTTTTTACTTTTTGAGGTTGTGTTTTTTCTCGCTTTTCTCTTCCACACTCCGCAGTCCACACTCTGCAGGCGTCAGGCCTGATAACGTGGGCTTTCTTATTGAATTAGTGATGCTAAAACGGGCGAAAGATGGCCCCTTTGAAACTAAACTGCTTGACCTCCAATTTCCAAATCATTCGATTATGTTAGGTCAGCCTTCGGAGTTCGGAGTTCGGGATCTGAACACAGTACACCGTAACTTGTAACTTGTATTCATTTGAATTTTAAAGAGTTGCATATTGAAGATATTGTAATTTCAATTTCAGCCAGCACATGGAAAGTAGTGATTCCTGTCCACTTATAAACGACTACAAACAGAAGTTCCTCATCTCAAGACTTGTTCAGACAATCTTTGGTGGAGTGAGGCTCTCAAATGTGCCCAAAACAATCGTCTTCAGCCAACTGCTGCTGTTTATAACTCCTCTCCTTCTCTTAGTTATAATTAACATTTCAGTAGACGAGGATTCACAGTTTTATGCAACCATCCCAGTATGTTTACTTGTCTTACTTCTGCTCATTTTCGTGAACTTTGCGAGAGACTTTGTTGGACGCCGCAAGCAGAAGGAAGTTCACAAGAATGTAAAAAGGACAGTTAAATCAATGTTGGAAGAGGAGGACAGTATTGAAATTAATGGATTCTTCTCCCACGAACACTTTACCTTTCTAGTTCCTCAAAAATCCCACATATTTAAGATCCTAGACCCAGTTCTTTATGGGGGAATCCTCTTCCTAGGAGCGATATGTCTCCACAAATCACACATGCCGGAGGGGACAAGCTCTTCGGACTACTACGCTGTGTTTATTCTCTCCAGTATATCCCTCTGTACAGGCCTCTTTGGACTTGTATCAAACCCTGCCCCTGAGGTGGCGATCTTCAACTCAAACTCTCCCATCAGCCACCTATACCGACCATTCTACCTCGCCCTACTGACGGGTATTGCTGTAGGTCTACCTGCACTTCCAACCTATATCCTCCTCAGCTGTTTGTTTATCATCTTTCCACTGGGGATCCTTCCATCACCAGAATGCCTGTTTCACTGGGTTCTTGAGGTGTTGTTATCGTGGCCTGGATTCGGCTCTTCCCCTCACCCATCAGCTCTTATCTGCTGCCTCAGGGCGGTGCTAGCATACGCTGCACTGAGTGTAGTTTACAGCCAGGAGAATTTTTCTGTTATTGCTGTTCTACTCATCTCATTCTTCTTCATGGCTCTACCTGTCCCAATGTCAGTTAACGATGCTGTGGTTCTGTTGAAGAGCTGGAAATTATGGGTGCACCTACCGGTGTTAGTGATAGCTTGTGGTCTAACATTTGTTCCAACTGAGAACATATCTAATGACGGATTGGGGTATGCGATCATTGTGCTGGCGTGCCTCATGTTCCTTCTCAGTCTCCTCTCACCCAAGTTTATTTTACGGTTGTTCTACAACACCCTGATAGAAAACCTCCCACCAAAACGGTTGAGATATCCATATCCCATACTGTGCTGGATCTCTAGACCAATACTATTCTTCTACGTGCTCCTCAGTGAGTCACTCGACAAGGATATACCGGCAATGTGTCTACCGTTTGTCTTCACCCGAATCTGGCTGGACCCCAGGACTAGTTGTCACGCTGGGTTGATAGCAGTTATCGTGGGAATGACAGTGGGAGATGAGAGTTACTCCGAGTTTACCTCCATCCCTTTCCTGATGGCGGTGAGTGGGTTTGGCCTGGCTGTTCTTGGGGAGTTTTGTGACAAGATAGAGTTTTACCTCCGACTTCACGGTGACTTCTTGTTCCTCAAGAAACAACGGAGATCAAGCTGGATTATTATCACTCTGGTTAATATACTCTGTTTCCCGCTCACTATCTCCTTCCTCCTTCTCTCCTCCCTCATTCGATGTGAGATCCTCCCCATATTCACCCTCCCAATCCTCCTGCCCAGCTTCCCCCGACCACACAACTTCTGGCCGTGGCACCGTTCAGGTCACACCTCCTCCTCACCTGATGGGGCGTACTACAGGAACTTTGGACCCAAACTGGCAGCTGCACTGACACCCCTTCTTGAGGGACGGGGTTACTCCACCAAACCCCTTTTGTGCCGTGTTGAGAACTTGATGGTACTGGTTCAGCCCCTTACCAATGGTCTCGCCGCCTCAGGGATCGTTCTGAGGGGCCTTGAGCTGAAGGAAACCAGCTGTCACACGGAAGAGGCGAATGTGGTGAAGGAAGTATTCGAGGGAGCCCGATCAGCCACCGAGAAGAAGGGAAGTTCCATGAACTCAAAACCATTTCACATTCTCCAGCCGGTGGCACAGATAAACGTTGAAACATACTCTGATGCACGGAATGTACTAACCGGTGTCCTTGATTCCCCCGCTTGTTTGACAAAGATTGGCGATTATTTTGGCAAAGTTTTGTCATACACACTCATTGAAGAAGGAATGACAGGTAAAATCGAGTATGAGGAGAGCACAACTCTAAAAACGGGTGGTGGAGGAGGAGGAGGTTTTGATTTCTCTGCTATCTCCCGAACATCTCCCGCAGTTGTCGCCCCTCCTCCCCGAGTGTCATCAACCCAAGGACCATCCAGTACTGCCAATGTTGGCGACCTCATCGATGATTTCTCCTTTGCCAGTTCAGAAGAGAGCTGGGACGGCACCGTTACGATCGTTGGTAATCCTGTTGCAGTTAGTGCGGCGGTTGCTCCATCTGACCACTCCTCGGAAAAGAGTCAGGTCTATATTCAGCCATCGGGTGATAACGTGCCCGTCTACAAGATACCCCTCAGTGCGGGTGAGGTTGAGAAACTCTCTAAAAATGGGTTTTCTGAGGAGTTTTACAGCCGATGTGGGGGCAGTAAGGAGATAAAGGAATGGGTTCGAGGTATTACTGTTTGTGCCCGGGGAGCGGTCAACCACACCTCCGCTCACCAGGCTCTCAAATCTTTCCAGGGTGACTTGGAGTGGAGCAAGTGTAGTGAGTGGGTAAAGGAACATCCTGAGATCAGGAGGGTGATTGTGACGTCATTCAGACACGCTGTGAAACTTGCAGTCGATGAAGTGGTATACGGAGAGGCGGAGAACACTGAGGAAGTGATGGAGAATATGAGGGAACTGAGACGGGACTGGTTTATTGGTCGTGAGGAGGATAAGGGGTGGTCTGAGAGTGTATTAGCGGGGAAGAAGTATCTGTTCTCTCTGTATCTAAACGATGAAAGTGTGTACAGTAGTAGGACCCTGACCCTCCAGCTCCTCCCTGTTGATGTGGGTGAACTCAACAGAACGGCAGTGAGGGCACTATGGACTTCTCTTTCGTTTGAGTTGTACTACCTAACAAATGATGATGAAGAGCGCTACAGTATCCAGGCTCATCCGAATATACTCCGGAATTTGTTGGTTCAAAGTGCGGATGTGCCATTGGGCTATCCGATTTATCAGAGCCCTGTTATAATGGTGCCCCATCTGTAAAAAGATGTTTGAGTGTGTGTGTTAATTTATGAGTGTAAAAAGTGTAAATATGTTCCAGAGTTTGTCAGATTGTTTATTTGTCCAAGTTTTAAACCTTTTGTAGAGCTCTATATTAGTTTTGTGAAATCGCAAATCGTTTCAATGCATTCCAACCTGTTCCCAATGCTTATACCGACCCGATCCCGGACCCCTAAATCCAAAATAAACCCTTTTCAACTGACAAATGCCCTTCTAACTTTTTTCATCTCCAAATCTCTCTGTAGCAACGTCTCAGAGCAGCTGATAGCGCTACAAAGCTGCTACACAGCAGTTCGATAGCTGCTGCAAACCATGCTGAAATACGCAAAGAGCGTCCCTCGGAGCGAGGAGATTGTTATTGCCCCAGCGACCGCCCAACTAGTACAACTGACCATCAGCTCGGAACTGGCCCGTCGCCAACACATCCCTGTACCTGACATGCTTCCCGCTGCACAGGTAGGTACCTACACGTTATTGTGGGGTAGCATGACGTTGGGTAGGGTTAGGGTTAGAAAGCAGATCTGTATGATAGTATCTAGATAGTTATCAGTAGGTATAGGGTTAGAAAGCATATCTGTATGTAGTTTCTAGATAAATAGGTAGCAGCTGGGTGTAACGACCAGGTCTGAAATCTTACTAACCCTTGAAATCTAGCTTGATTCCTTCTACCAGATTGTTGTTGACGCGGGAAGATCATTTGCCCTAGCGGCTGAAGATGAAGCTTCCCGACTCTCCCCGGATTGTGCCAGACAAGTTCGGAGCCTGATCAACGATCTTGACCTCTCCGGGAGTGACCTGATGAGTGTGAGCAATGCGTTGAGGAGTGATCAGAGCGTACCTCTTAGGACGGCACTTAGGGATGCTTGCTTCCAGTACAATCTCATCGTTATGAAGGTACCGGTTGGGTGATGCTGTTGAGGCTCTACGTCAGAGTCGCAATAGTATAGTATAAGAGCGAGGAGAGGTGCGGGAAGCTACTATGTTTCTATGTTAGTCATATTTCCGCTTAGAAAGTTTCTTTAAAACCCCTCTTTCCCTCACAGATACTGCTATCTCTAAACGGCCAGAAGATAAAAATAATAAAGAGTTGTGGGGAACAGTTGGTAGCGGAGATCCACTCCATCCCCCAAACAAGTGGGAACATGAGAACCCTAGTTCCCCTTTTCAAACACTTCATAGAGGATCTAACACAATTCTGCTACCGGATCACGGACTATTACAAGGAGATCAAGGATAAACAGACGAGGGTGTCCGTGGAAAATGCCCTGCGGATTATCAAGAGAACACCCACAGTGATCTCAAACATTCTTCAAGACAAGTCCAGGAGGGCAACCCTAACCACGGACCGGCAACTAGCAGAAAACATCAGGAAGTTTGTAACATCGGTCAAGAGTATTTTGAATGTGTTACGGGCCGTTGATGTCGAATCTGCAACTCGTTACTTGGAGCTGGTGCTTCACGCTAGCATTGCCGTGGCGGGGGAAACAGGATCAAATAGACGACAATCCATCAGTTCTATCTGTAAGAAGATTCTCCGGGTGAGATCAGAACTGGGAAAGCTGTTTGCTGTGACCAGTAAAACCGCCCAATCGTGGAATACTATAAACCACCTCACGGGGGATATGAGCGAACAATTCTCCGAGCTAAACCGGGTTCTGTCACAAACATACAAATCAAGTGAGCACGTGACGGAACAAAGTCGGCCGTTAATGAACTTGAGATCAGCTGCACAGCGGTGCGTCATCCCCAACGACCCTGAACTGGACCAATACATTGAGAGGTTTAAACAGCACGCCAACAGGCTGATGGACATCACTGAGTATGCTGTCCAAGTATCGGAGGAGGGAGATGAGAACATTCCGATCCTCAGGAAGATTGCCCACGATATCTCTGTGTTAGGCCCCAAGATAATCGCATGTGCTCTCTCTGTACACGCCCATCCTGAGGAGAATGTCACCCTGGCCTTTATGAATGCCATGTGTGCCGAGTGGAGTAGAATGGTGACCAGACTCCTGGCAATCATCGACAATCTAACTAATACTGGGGAGTTCCTCCGGGCAACTGAGGGTCACATTACCAAAGATATGGCTCTCTCTAAGCAGGCCTTCATCGATCAGGACAGCAAGGCTCTACAAAAAGCAGCAAAAGCAATGGTAAACCGGGCCCAGAGAGTGTTCCATGTCGGACAGAAGGAGCTCCTTAAGTCCACCTCAGCCGTGTTTTCTGATAACCTAGAGGGTGCACTAGGGGAGTTAGAGCATGCCCTTCCCAGGATCATAGCCCTAGTCCAGGCGGCGGGAGAGAACTTTGACGACATTAACACACAGGAAGAACTGGCGGCAGCGGCTCACGATGTTGCCAAGGCAGTCCATGCCATCAAGACTATAGTGTGCGGGGATACAGCGGACCAGGGTGACCAGGTTACCACGCAAACTGATGCCACCAAGAGGTTCGCCTCCGCCCTACGGAGTGAGTCAGGGTTCTTTGACATTGGTGTCCAGACGTACCCTGAAAACATGACTAACGGTAACTCCGATATGAACCCTCCTGACATCCTCCTGCAGTTCGCGATGAAGGATGAATCTTTAGATCCGGATGATATCCAGAAACTGGTGGGGGCGAGTGGAATTAGGAAACCCCCGGCTTCAATCAACGAGGCCATCATATCCCTGGCAGATCTAATCACAACCGCACTGAAGGGTGAATCACCAGAAAGTGCGATAACTGTCCTAGCGGCACACTGCGGCCGAATCAGGGACCTCAGTGTCCAGTGTCACAACTTGAGTGAGAATAAGAGCCGGCTGAGAACCATTGATTTCCTTGTCCGTGAGATGGACAAACTGACCCCAAGTGTGAATGACTGCCTGCCCGGAAGACAGCCCACGATACTCAAGATGTGGTAGCCATTGAGAATCTAAGGTGGAGTGCCCGTCACTGGGCTGACTCTGTTATCGTTCTGGGGAAAGCGTTCGATGACTTTGGTTTGGGTCCCCCAGCTCAGGATCACAACCTCAAGATTCCCTCAATCCGGGGTCTGCTATCAGCAGCAGCAGCCGGAGATAGGGACATGGTTGAGGCGGAGATTGACTCCCTCTCCCTACGGACCCAGAAACAGGTCGATCTGGCTGGGTACTGCAGTGCGGCCTGTCCTCAACTCCACCATAGCTCAACAGATTGACGAGACTGCGGAAGCAACTGGAGGGTGTCCTGGCTGAGCTGGCCCGAACTGCCCGCGAGATAGAAAAGGGAGAGGGGACGGATGAATTTACCATGTCTCAGATGGAACACTTGTCTGAGAAATGGCGGGAATTGTACGGGGATCTGTGTACCCTAGTAGCTAACAACCAACCTGACACAATACCCAGTGAACACGAACTTGGCATCCCACCCTCCAAGGTTAACATTGCCATAGATCAGCTGGTGGGAGCCTGCTCGGGCAGGCGATAGAAATAAAGTGCAGGTTCTAGGTAACAATCTGAGTGCCATGGCAACCAAAGTACGGCGGGTTTCCAAGCCCATAGCAGAGAGAAGTGATGAGTACCAAAGGGACTATATCAATGAGACGAACAAGGAGCTACTGGAACTGACACCTGAACTGTTAAAATATGGGTTGTTAGTGGCATGCTGACCCTCATAATAACGAGTACTCTGAGGAACTTGATAGTCTTGCACAGAGGTGGTCTAACCAGATGATAGCACTATCGAATGCCCTTGATGCCGCCGGCTGAAGAGGAGGAGGAAGAGGGAGTTGCGAGAGAGGAGGGGGTTGTGGGAGAGGAGGGAGTTGTGAAAGAGGAAGGATTGGAGGTGGAGGTTGAGGATGTGCAGGCTAGTGAGGCTATAGCTCCTGTCCTACACAGAAGAAATACAAACCCACAGGATCTGAGGGAACCAATCGAAGCTGTCGGATACAGGTAACATATTCTGTTTGCAATTCTGTCTGTCTGTATCTTGTTTTGAATGCTTGTCTGTCTGTATCTTGTTTTGAATGCTTGTCTGTCTGTATCTTGTTTTGAATGCTTGTCTGTCTGTATCTTGTTTTGAATGCTTGTCTGTCTGTATCTTGTTTTGAATGCTTGTCTGTCTGTATCTTGTTTTGTCTGTCTGTATCTTGTTTTGTCTGTCTGTATCTTGTTTGTACTTCTGACTAATTTTCTTGTTTCTCGTTGTGTATCATGTTAGTTCTAGGCTACATGCCAAACCGCATACAGTACTTTACTATACCATCTTCTCCCCCTGCTTTATTAATCTCTCAGTTCCCCCACCCGTTCTCTCACAACCTCGATCTTTATAATACCCCTCCCTCTCTCTCAATATCTCAATCTCAACACTGCAGTGATCATTAATAAACCATGGCTTAGTATAGCAAGCAGCAAGTAACGATTACTATAACTCTCTCTCCCCCTCTTGAATTGAGAAGAAGTACACCCGTGTTTGTTTGTCTGTTTCATTCTAACTTCCACACACTCAGACAGTGTCCCGTATAATATATCGCAACATGACACCCTATCTCCTACCTACAGGTTGATTCGACAGGGCTCACTACGGGAAACTGAGGAGTCTGAGCTAAAAGAGATCAAATCAGTGACCACCAAACTGTGTGACTGCCTCCAGGTCTTGTGTTCTACACATCATGATGTCAATGAGAGGTAAGAAGGACATAATCGGTCTCAAACTTGTCCCTATCATGTATCGGTCCTACTTTATTTTCATCTAAACTTGCTCCTGTCATATAATTTTATCCTATCTATCAACAGAAACCGGAACGATAATTCAAATCTCAAGTTAAGATCCCCCACCTGCACCCTCTCGAATCTTACCCCCTCCCCCACCCTCAGGTATGAGATGGAGGACAGCATAGAGAGTGTACGGGCCTCTGTGAACACCGTCCAACTCGGCAGACCGGGAGAACTAGGGGAGAGTGTAACAGAATGGCTCAACTCAATCACCATTGTCAAGGACCATCTAAACAAGTTCCTAGATCCACTCCTGGAGATAGTTTCCACTCCATCAAACAAGGAACAATTTGTCAGTGCACCACACCGAGTAGAATCCCTGGTAACATCTCTCCGGGATGTAGTCCACGATTTAGAGAGGGCAGTTGAGTTGGGGCTGGTTAAATCTGAGCGTGATAGAGATGATATCACCCTGGTAACGGTAACTATGGACCACCTTGAGGGTGCTACACCACAACTCCTCGATGCCATCAAGGTGATCCAGGGACGTCCTGAGGATGCCGCACAGAGAACTAAATTTGAGGCTATCAAGTATCAGTGGGGTACGAAGTTGAAACTCCTGACGATCGCTCTGGATGATGTTCTCCTGCCCCATTGTGACTTCCCCGCAAGATACGAGGATAGAGCCATTGGGCGCCCCATGGACACTGTTGATAGTGTCCTAGCATCAGTAGATCGGATATCCGAGGCGCTTTCAGAACAGGAATTCAGTGGGCTAGCATCAAAACACATCACCCGGTTACTGACCCACAAGGACTGCAAACTACCTGATCTTGAAGTCGCTGAGTTTGTCTCCCTTCGAGTTGAGACATGTTTTGCTGTCTACCTCCTCAACTCAGCGGTCGAAGAGACATGTTCCAATGTGTGTGGGATGATTCCAGCCCTCTCCAGGGAGATCCTGGATGTGTCATCAGTTGAGTTTGATGAAGAGAGGCTGGGGGAGACTACCGAGGAGGCAATAGATGCAGTGAGGTTGATTAGTGCCAGGGTGTCGGGTGGTGATAAGGAGGTGGCGCAGATGAAGGCGAGCATGGTGTCACTGGTGTCCGCCCTGACAAGGATCACTGACGCGCCCACTAAAGAGGTAGGAATTATAAAATTTTATAAGATTTATATGATCAATAAACTTCCATTTTTTCTGTCCCTGTTTTTTTTCTAGTTTCTGCTGCAGTAATCCATGGTAATGAGGGATTGTTATATCGTCCTTTTCTCTCTGAGTAGATTATCCAAGAGGCGAGAATGTTTCCCGCATGTGGAATGAATATTCGATCACACACTGCATACCTTTATTCATTTTCCTAGTTTGAGCCCTTCTAATAGAGACTCTATAGATCACTCAATAACGTGCACCTTTCTTCGAATCCCAACTCTCTCAATCATTCTCATTCTCCCGCCAAAAATAAATCCCAAATCTCTCATTCTCAATCTCCACAGCCATCTTTGCAGGTGGTACTAGAATTCAAAACTTCTTACACGGACTGGTTGTGTAAAGTAAAAGCCCTGGCTGGCGATACCAAGTTCGATACCAGTATCTACGAGATGAGTGATGAGGAGGAAGAGGAGGAGGAGGAGGTGGTGGATGGGCCGGCCCTCCTTCACTTGCCACCTGACGAGGAGGGAGTGAGGTCAACCACCTTCCGATCTGACCTTTCAGGTATTAACTGAACCCAAGAGTTCTACTTTTCATAAGCTGGTGTTTGTGAGAGTCTGTGTCCTGTATGTGGGAGAATCTGACCAATTCAAGGATTGTTTGTGTGTAAGAATCTGAACAAGTCAACTAGGGCACAAACCTAGAGCTATTCATTAGGGTTTACTTGTGTAATATACCTCCAAATATGGAGTGCAATTAATCTGCCTGTCAGTTGGCCATCCACCCCGTATAGGCTTTACACCACACACCACGTCCATGTTATAGGACCTGTTATAGGATTGCTTTCACTTTCACTTAGGCAAGATGGTTAGTTTCACTTTCACTTAGGCAAGAGGGTTGGTTTCACTTTCACTTTCACTTTTCAGGTTCCCAAACATTTGACGAGCTGCATTTCTCGGACAATGAAGGTGAATCGAGGACCCCAGAGCCCACATTTGTTCCTCCAATAATCTCCGAGGAAGATGAGGGAGATTTGGTGAGTTTGGAGAGAGATAGAGAACGAGAAGAGAGAGAGAGTTGGTGAGTTTGGAGAGAGAGATAGCACGAGATGAGGGAGATTTGGTGAGTTTGGAGAGAGAGATAGCACGAGATGAGGGAGATTTGGTGAGTTTGGAGAGATAGAGAACGAGAAGAGAGAGATTTGGTGAGTTTGGAGAGATAGAGAGCACGAGATTTGATTTTAGAAATAATCCGGTCGGAAAGAACTAAATTACTAAACTTTCTCCCCCTTTTTAGCCGGATGAGTGTGAACCGTTAGAGTTGGGAACTACAGAGGACCCCCGACAATCGGTTAGTTTTACATTCAGAGTATTATGTAGCATCATGAAATATATGCAGTAGTGTTAAGTAACATGTGCAGCAGTGTTAAGTAACATGTAACTTGATGATTCAGTGAGATGAGCCGTTAAAACTGAAACGCCCTTTTCCCAGCGTCATTACGCACCTGATCAGCACGCTACTTTTCCATGCATCATAGCAGAGTCCTGTATGATGATGATAGCTTTAGATATATATAGAGAGGCGATATAGCGAGCGAGAGGAGAGCGAGAAGAGAGAGAGAGAGGCGAGAGCGAGAGAAGAGAGAGCAGAGATAGAGTCGCGAGAGAAGCGAGAGGCTCGATCGAGCGCGAGAGCGCTAGCGGATCTCGATATCGATCGAGACTAGAGATGAGTAGATCTCTATCTCCTCTCTCTCTCCTCCTCTCTCTCTCTCTCTCTCTCTCTCTCTCTCTCTCTCTCTCTCTCTCTCTCTCTCTCTCTCTCTATGTATATATCTCTCTTCAGCCGACTGTATGTGATGTGGCCGCCGTTGTGAATGAGAAAGCGTTGGCGTTAGAGGAAGCAAGAAAGGGACAAGGACGAGCAGAACGGACACTTAGTGAAACGATTCAGGTACAACAAATTTGTTGGGGGTTTTGATACACCATGCCTGACAAACTGTCAATTGTATAGCTATAGATGTGGCGGAGAGTTAGAGCATAACAAGCCAAGGAAACTTTGATCGAGATTGTAGAAAAGTCTGGAAAGTCTCTCAAATCTTGATCCTGTGCCAGGATTAGTCATTAGAGCTTGTACGTGTGATTTGCTGCATACCACACTGAATAATGCTACGTCCCGCATAATGCTACATTATCTGTACGTGTAAACTCAAACATATCCCCCCTCGAGAAACAAGCTCTTTAATCCACAGAACGGGGTGGGGGGAACAAGCGGCCATTTTATTGTTGTTATTTCACGGTGTGTAGGAAGTTAAGAGGGTTTCTGAAAGGGTGTAAAATGTACTGTGTGTGGGGGGGGGGGGGGATCCTTTGTTCTCAACACCACAAACTTGTAGTCTGTATCTCCCTCTACCCTTTTTGTTATACCATCCTACAAATACCTATTACTCCAAACCCTCCCTTTTCCCACCTAACCCCATCTAACCTCTCCTAACCACTTCTAACCTCTCCTAACCCCATCTGGTATCTAACCTCTCCTTGCCACTTCTAACATCTACTAACCCTATTCTAATCTCTTCTAACCCCATCTAACCCCGTTCTAATCTCTCCTACCCACCACATCTAACCTCTCCTAACCCCGCTCTCACTGCAGGATCTAGATGACGAGTTGGCACCGTGGGAAACAGAACAAAATGACATCCTCCTGGCCACCAAGAAACTACTACAACAGTTCCTTCTGATCATTGGAAATCCAGACAACAAGTAAGAGATAACATTTGTTTTGTTGTTATGTTTGTTACGTTTGTGGTTTTTTGTTTGTCGTTATATTTAGTGTTTAGGGATTTGTATCGGTGGAACAGTCCAATATATGTCCCTAGGTATGGTGCCAATATAACATTACACAGAGATCCATGGTGTGTGTGCCACCTGGTGCCACATGTTGTGTGGTATAGTGTGTAGAATTCCTATTCTATTACCTAGAACAGGCTTTCAAAGGTAGAGTGTAAGGGAACAAAAGCTTCTTCTATGTGATCTTGACCCTTCAAATATAATTCATTCCATATTTTTGAGTTAACAACTCTGACTAACTCCCCCTCCTCTCTCCCAGGGCCCAAGTTATCGAGTTAGCAATGCAGATATCCGATACGGTACAGGAGTTATGTGACAGCTTAGCAGTTATCATACCCACATGCGAACACAAGGGATGTGCTAGTGATCTTCAGTTCTGTTCTTCTACACTTCCCTCCATTTCCCGGCAAATCATGATAACCGCTTCACTTGTCCCCACTGATGGTGAGTCTAGTTATTTATTTATTTAAATTTTTAATGTCATCATTTTTCCTGCTAATATTAGGTCATCCAGTATTGATTGTCGTTGGGCTTTTATCGGAAAAATGGTTTGAGATATAGCAAAATGGACTTCACCACTGTTTTTCTCACTCGATTTTGGATCGGAATACAATGCCTGATATTGGAATATGGTTGTTCTCGGTTCCCACCATGCAATTTTCTCTACCCCACTCTTGTTGCCGCTGCAAATGGAAAATTGCAATTTTCGAGTTTAAGAACTAAAGCTGCTGTACAACTTGAAAATGGTACTTGAGTGATGTTTTGTTGCATCAAGCTCGTTCATTGGACAATTATCTATCGTTTCAGATGTAATAAAACATCCTATTTTTGTTTTTTCACTGAGCAATTGGCCTCCAAAAAGTTTTGGTAAAAATTATAAACTTTCACTTCCGAGTCTCATCAGGATTGGCTTATAATCAACAACTCTGCAGTAAAAGATAGTTCTAAGTAAGTTCTAAGACATAGTGAAGCCAATTATGTAATTTGTTGACTTTGAAATTGACTAATTGATGTTTTGGAACAAACCCCCGAAACGGGCATGTTTTTTCTTCACTTTTTCGCTTTTTTGTGTAACATTTACTGCTCTAGAGGTTATTAGTGAACTCGCAGAACCTTAAATCGCATATATAAATCATCCTTGGACGATTTGCTATCGATTAAGCACCACGGGAGCTTAAAAGAATGTACCAGTTTTCCTAGAGACTCGTTTTAAAAAGGTTGGTAACCCCATGCAGCGGCAACAAGAGTGGGGTAGAGAGAATACCCTGCTGGGAACCGAGAACAACCTCATACCGATATCAGGCAGTGTATTCCGATCCAAAATCGAGTGAGAAAAACGGTGGTGAAGTCCATTTTGGTCTATCTCAAACCATTTTCCTATACAAGCCCAACGACAATCAATACTGGATGACCTAATATCACCCCCACCCCATTTCCTCACTGAATATGAGGCTGATAAAATGTCAACCTATCCTCTATTCTCTGTGTACATTTAGTTTGTAATTACTGATTATAATGTTCCTTTTCCTAGTTTCAGAGACAATGATACAAACATTAAACTTTTATTTTCCTGCAAATCAGTACCGTATAATACCATCAGATCGATAGACATGTAATATGTCACGATGACAACTAGAATTATAGCTCTCTTTTTGAGAAAGTTTCTCATGCTGTCTCGGAGAAAATGAATACAATAAAAGGAAGCTCTAGATGTATCATTTGCTTCCAGATGTCTGTTTAGATCAGTAGACGGGAGACAATGGAACGCATTTCCGTGTTTTACACCCTTCTATCTTTCTTAGTCCCCCTATCTATTTTTCTAACTATTCTCGCTCTCCCTACATACCCAACAACCCCATTTACAACAAAACTGTTTCAGGTCCCCTCTCCCTGGTTTCACCCCACTAACCCCCACCTCCTTCCCAGGTCCCCTCTCCCTGGTTTCACCTCACATCATCTCCATGGTGGAGTGTCTCCACAAATTGCTGAGATCCAGCTATCACGCCCATCTTTCTGGAATGTTGCCCGACCTGGAATGGACGGGGGTCGATGAAGGGAGTGATAGTGATGAAAGTGTTGTAGTTTGAACAGTGACGTATTTATACAGTTTTATTATTTTGCATGTTTTTGACAAAAGAGTTGAGAGCAGTAAATATGACCATCAGCTGTATGGCGGCGCCCAGATCGGGTCGGCGGCGCCAGACAGACCATCAGCAAGAGAGAAACAGTAGTAGAGTTTTTGATTGACACCCCAACTGATTGAATGCATTTTAAATGACTTGAATAATGTTTGTATTGTTAACGTAAATATGATCTTCTTTTAAGAAAGCTTTTAGCTTATGTTTTTGATATCGACATTCCGATATTCCGTCATGGCAAGTTTGTAGCGTAGCAACTGAAACAGGCTCAGAGCGTATAAACAGTCACAGTTACGGAGGGCGCGACGACATCCCTATGGTAAAAGCACAACGCGCAGTCGGTTTGTGTGGCAATTTAGTCACGCGCAAAAACAGCGCGCGCCGCGGGTGATATGTTTGCCTAAAATTAAATTTGAAATTTAAAAAGCATTTTCAGGGTGTGAACTGCATGTCGTGTTTGCTAGTCGCGAGCGCGCTTGCGAGACAAGCAAACACGTCAAGGTTCATTAACAAGCATGCTGCTCAGTCATTTTAGATTTAATACACAATGTAAGGATACCATGTAATAGGTGAGACTCTTGCCGTCACCCTCGTTCAAGTCCCGTGAAAAACGGAGCAGTACACGCAAACTGATGCCCATTTTCCTCGCGTGACCCCGATTCAGCAGTTTGAGACACCAACTCTTTAGAGGGCCATATCTCAGGAACCAAACAAGATAGGAAAAATCGCCGTCTAATGAGGCGTACAGTTTTTAATCTAGTTTACCACTGTACCGGCCGTTTCACTCTCCGACCTAAAACAAAAATCGCAACCCCACAAAACTTCAAAATAATGAAATAACAATAACAATAACAATAACATTATACATATTTAAATCGCTTTTGAGCTATATAATGCTATTCTCGATCAGCTTAAACAGCGTCCTCTCGATAATAGCAAGCTTTCTAAAGCGCTTCATCGCTGAAATAACCTATAGACATTCGTCCTCGTCGTCATAGATAATAAATTATATAAAAATAAAAACGGACTTAAATAATTAATAAATAAGATACAAAAGACAGACTGAACACCGATGGACACACAAATACATGCAACACACACACACGTCATACACATACACATTCATACAAACACAAGCAAGTACTTAACATACGAACAATTAAGCACACAACCAAATTCACCAACGTCCAACGGAGTCCAGAGATAATCAACCCTACCACATACTGAACAAAATAAAGAAATAAACGCTAATTGAGTGTTGTCCTCATTACTCATTAGTTCATTGTGACTAGGACTCGCTTTGTCTTGGATTATTATTATCATGGTTATTTGTTATCATGGAGGAATATCAGTTTCACACTTAGGAGATATCATGTAGGATTTCAGGATTTAGGAATTTACTTTAGGTCTTTTAGTTCTGAAAATAAGGTGCTCTGGAGGGGGTTAATCTTCATAGTAGAAGCCTCCAAGAGCAATATAGCACTGTGAATTGCGCAGCCAAGACTACACAATTCACAGTCCCATTGTGTGAGAAGTCAACTGTACACGTCAAACAGTTGCCAAAAGGCGTATCTACAAGTAAGTCAGTGTCTAGATCTGTCATGGGTGGGGATTCTTTTTTTTTTTTATTCTCACACACACTTTTTTCTCACATTATTTTTCTGACATCCCTCTTTCTTTTTTAACTTTTACTACCTCACATTCGATCATGTATTTTTCCGTTTTTTGCTGAGGAGGACGAAACATACAGAAACAATTCAATAATATCTACTCAGTACCCTATATCCCATGACCCCGTCTTGAAAGATCAATATTCAAATCCATATTATCCATCACTAGCAACTACACACATAATAACATGCTACTCAGAGAAGGCCTTGGAAAACAACAGTGTTTTTAGATCAGTTTTGAACCTCTGTAAAGTCCTAGATCGACGGAGCTCCCGCGGAAGATTGTTCCATAGCTTAGGCCCTGATACACTGAAAGCCCTTTCCGTTGTTTTGTATTTGGGATGCGGAGTTTCAAGAAGAAGATCATCATAATCTGCACGAAGTGTCATTGGTTTTTTCTTCCTCTTTTCCAGAAGGCCAGTTAGGTATTCGGGTGCAAGGCCGTTCAGACATTTATAGACCAAAACACAGGTTTTGAAATTGATCCTTTCGCTCACTGGTAGGAAATGTAATGCCTTACGCAACGTCGTTGTGCCTTGCCATCTCCTCTGTCCATAAATGAATCTAGCTGCTGCATTTTGTACCTTTTGTAACTCAGCAACATTCCGTTTAGTCATCCCAGACATCAGAGAATTGCAGTAGTCTATTTTTGAATGAACTAAGCTGCATACCAATATTGTCCTAAGCTTCCGAGATAGCTTTCCGGCAATTCGCCACAGATTAACCAGAGTAGATTTGCATGACCTGACCACAGCCGTGACGTGCTCATCTAAGGACAGCTTCGAGTCAAAGTACACCCCGAGGTTCTTCGCCGAACTCGTTACCAATGAGGGCCCACTATCTTCAAACAGCTGCATAGAGTCAACAGAACTACTACCTCTCGGGGACAAAATCAGTACTTCAGTCTTAGTTGGGTTAAGTTGAAGGAAGTTTGTCGTGAGCCAGGCCTGTATATCAGAGACACAGCGCCTTAACTTTTGTTCTACCTCTGAGATATCATCCGAGGAATATGCCGCATAGACCTGTGTATCATCCGCATAAAAGTGAATACCAACACCATGTCGATCAGCAATGGCTTCTAGCTCAGTCGTGTAACAAATGAACAATATCGGTCCTAAAATAGACCCCTGTGGAACTCCGATGGATAGTTCAGCAAGGGCTGACTTCATATCCCCCAACACCACTGCAGCATTACGCCCCGTTAAGTAACTCTGAAACCAATTCAAAGTAGTCCCCTTTACTCCATACAACTTTTCTAGCCGCTTCAGAAGTATCGCATGATTCACTGTATCAAAAGCAGCACTTAAGTCTAACAACAAAAGTACTACCTTCGACTTGTCATCAGTCAGAGTCAGTAGATCATCAAAGATCCGTAAGGTGGCAGTTTCGCAACTTTTGTGTCGACGATATGCAGACTGTTTCTTCGAGAGTAAATTGTTATCCTCCAGGTGCCTTACAAACTGGTCCGCTGCACACTTCTCTATTAGCTTTCCAAGGAACGGAAGATTACTCACCGGTCGATAGTTCCCCAAGTCATCCGGGTCAAGATTTGCCTTCTTGATGGTTGGACGAATCAATGCCGTTTTTAAAGCCGTAGGAAAAACCCCCGATGACAAGCTATCATTAACTATTTTCGACAAGATAGGAAGTAGTTCACCGAACAGTTTTCGTACAAAGGATGTTGGTATAGGATCAAGGGTACAGTGTTTCGTGCTCATTTCCATGATGGTAGACCGAAGCACTTCATCAGAAACCGGCTCAAATTTGAAAATCGGAACAGATGATGGTGAGTCACTTTGTGTAGTCATGGAGACAGGTTGAACGTGATTGTGGCACTTCTCCTCCATTCGTCGATAGATTTTCTCAACCTTCCCTTTAAAAGCTCCCATGAAGGTGTCAGCAAGCTTGCCTTTTTCAATGTTCCCAGGCATGACTTCAACATTTTCCCTCCCCAGAAGGTGGTTCGAAGTTTGCCAAGTAGCCCGAGGGTCATGCTGTTGTTCTTCGAGACGAGCCGCGAAGTAGTTTTCTCTTACTCCCGTCAGGATTTTATCAGTTTCCTTCTCCTGTGCTTTACAGTCCTCAAAGAAGTTGAGTATCACAACAGGGTCTGTTTTGGTCCGAAGAATTGCCCTATACTTCCTTTCTTTCCTCCTTCTTTCCCTTCTTGCCCCTTGGCAGATTTCATAGTTCTGTGTGAACCATTTATTACTGCGAGTTTTAACCTTCCTAGTAACCACGGGCGCCCGACTATCCATAAACCCCGTCAACACCGAGACATACAGCTCAACACACTGGTCCAGGTCATCAGGTAACTCATCACAAAGATCCGACTGAAGAATGTCTTCCCTAAGATCCTCAATGTTAAGGTCTTTCATTTTTCGGCTTGTAACTAGCTTAAACTCACTGTTAGAACTACAGCCAGCCACATTTACAGAGAAGCTCACTAGTGAATGATCAGGAAGAGCAGGTGCCCTATAAGTTTCCAGTCCGTCCAGCGCCGTAAGGTCTGCATCCCTGGTTAGTACCAAATCAAGTGTGCCACCCCTCACATGCGTAGGCCCGATAACATGTTGAGACCATCCCTCCGACAGAATAAGCGCTTTAAACTTCTGTGTGAATCGGTCAGTATCATCTTGGAACCTAACATTGAAGTCGCCCATGACAACAGGAACACCGCCCTTTGATACAAAGGAATTCAGATAGCTGCCAAACTCAGTTATGAAGTGAGTATAGTCATTCCCCGTGCGATAGATAACAGCAAGCCGGACTCCAACACTGCCCTTCACGAAGATCTCCAGACATTCAAAAGACTTTGTGGATGTTTTACACGTAGTAAACTTGATCTTATTCCGAATAATGAACGCCACTCCACCCCCTCGCTTCCCTTTCCTCGGTGCATTAACCAGAGTGTGCCTCCAATCCCCCACCTCCGCCGCCAGTGAAGATTCATCCAAGTTAAGCCACGTTTCAGTAAGAGCTAGAATCCCAAGTCCATTTTCGACCATCATTCCCATGACCTGATTAACCTTGTTCCGCAAGGAAAAACAGTTGCCAAGTCCAACCTTAATGGTCCTGCACCCTACCTTCCCTAAATCAGTCACACGCCCATCTTCACCAACTAGTTTTTTGCATTCCTTAGTTTAAGAAGGAAAACAGGACAGTCAGGCGAACCGGCATTGTGTGAGTTGGCATTACCCTTCAGCTTAGGGTCACTGGCATTTTTACAGTTAGTGCAACACACTCTCCCCCTATTCTTACAATCCTTTGTCTTGTGGCCTTCCGCACAGAACATACATGTAGCCTGTGGTTGCTCGCATTCCCACGCTTTGTGGCCAAATTTCTGGCAACGGTAGCACTGTGGAATATAGTACCGATCCTCCACCCTACAGGAAACATTTCTAACGAAAAGTTTTCCTCCCTTGACCAACAAGTCCCGAAGAGCGCAAGAAACTCTCAACCCCACGTTAACCCTTTCTCTGGCTCTCGATTTCCCAACATAGACAACCTCCAAAGTATGCCCCTGGTCTATTAGAGAGCTCACCTTAGAGTTCTTCATCCGAATCATCTCAACTATGGCACTATCCAAATCACTCCGGCCCATATCAACTGGAAATTCTTCCACGGGAAGTGGAAAGTCCTTAACCGTAACCTTAGGCAGTTTAATAGATGTCTTATAGGTCGCTGCCTCGGGAAGAACTGCCTTAAGCTGACTCTCAGCAGATTGAAGCATGTCCTGATCAGGTAAGGCAATTATTACATCGCCATTGGCCTCCGCCCTCATGAAGGACACAGGTGTCTCCTTTAGAGCCTCAGAAGCTCGTTTTACAGCCGTATCTCCCGCATTACTAATCGTAATTTTTGCAGCAGGTTTCTTAAGCACTTCAGCAAATGACCCACCGAGATTCTCACCAAGACTCGCCCTTAACCCCACTTCATCACCCCGACGTAAGTCCATTTCTCCAACAAGTTTTTCTACTATGAAATCAGCGTGCTTACCAAGCTCACTCACAACACATCGAGCAATCTCCTCTCCACTAGCCCCGGTCTGCCCAAACCCCTTAGCCTTCCCGCTATCCACCGAATCAAAACACGGGGGGCATAGCCAGCATAATCCCACGAGTTTACTTACTTCGACGGGTACGGGCGGATCAGCATCATCTCGCTCCTCTTTGCACATCAAACATACCATCTTCTCTGTAACTGCTATCTCTGCAGCCGCCTTTCTCGTTTTTGTCATCGTCTAGATGGGGAATTGAGGTGCCTCACGACAACCTCAATAAATAGTTTTACGTTGTAGTTGATGAAAGTTTGAAACTCGCATCTCGCATCTCGCATGTCGTGTTGCATGTCGTGTTGCATGTCGTGTCATGTTATTGACGCGCTCGCGTTCAACTCTCACACAGCAGCTGCAGAACATGGCGGGAAACATCGAGGAGTAGAGAGGGTCGGTGCCGAATCAAATATTTCTTGATCTTGATCTACTCCATCTCTCAGCTATCCTACCACTCATCAACTCGATCTCTCAGCTACCCTACCCCTCATCTACTCCATCTTTCAGCTACCCTACCCCTCATCTACTCCATCTTTCAGCTACCCTACCCCTTATCTAGTCCATCTCTCAGCTACCCTACTCCTCATCTACTCCATCTCTCAGCTTCCCTATTAGGGAAGCATAGAGATGGAAACGATTAGGGGTAGGGAATCCCTATCCATAATCGTTTCCATCTCTATGCTTCCCTAGCCCTCATCAACTCCATCTTTCAGCTACCCTACCCCTAATCTAGTCCATCTCTCCGCTACCCTACTCCTCATCTACTCCATCTCTCAGCTACCCTACCTCCCATTTACTCCATCTCTCAGCTACCCTACCTCCCATTTACTCCATCTCTCAGCTTCCCTACCTCCCATTTACTCCATCTCTCAGCTTACCTACCTCCCATTTACTCCATATCTCAGCTTCCCTACCTGCCATTTACTCCATCTCTCAGATACCCTACCTCCCATTTACTCCATCTCTCAGCTTACCTACCTCCCATTTACTCCATCTCTCAGCTTCCCTACCTCCCATTCACTCCATCTCTCAGCTTCCCTACCTCCCATTTACTCCATCTCTCAGCTACCCTACCTCCCATTTGATCCATCTCTCAGCTACCCTACCTCCCATTTACTCCATCTCTCAGCTTCCCTACCTCCCATTTACTCCATCTCTCAGCTTCCCTACCTCCCATTTACTCCATCCCTGCCTCCCATTTACTCCATCTCTCAGCTACCCTACCTCCCATTCACTCCATCTCTCAGCTACCCTACCTCCCATTTACTCCATCTCTAAGTTTCCCTACCTCCCATTTAATAAATCTCTCAGCTTCCCTACCTCCCATTTACTCCATCCCTCAGCTTCCCTACCTCCCATTTACTCCATCTCTCAGCTTCCCTACCTCCCATTTACTCCATCTCTCAGCTTACCTACCTCCCATTTACTCCATACCTCAGCTTCCCTACCTGCCATTTACTCCATCTCTCAGATACCCTACCTCCCATTTATTCCATCTCTCAGCTTACCTACCTCCCATTTACTCCATCTCTCAGCTTCCCTACCTCCCATTCACTCCATCTCTCAGCTTCCCTACCTCCCATTTACTCCATCCCTCAGCTTCCCTACCTCCCATTCACTCCATCTCTCAGCTTCCGTACCCCTCATTTACTCCATCTCTCAGCTACCCTACCTCCCATTTACTCCATCTCTCAGCTTCCCTACCTCCCATTTACTCCATCTCTAAGCTACCCTACCTCCCATTTACTCCATTTCTCAGCTTCCCTACCTCTCATTTACTCCATCTCTCAGCTACCCTACCTCTCATTTACTCCATCTCTCAGCTACCCTACCTCCCATTTACTCCATCTCTCAGCTACCCTACCTCCCATTTACTCCATCTCTCAGCTTACTTACCTCCCATTTACTCCATCTCTCAGCTTCCCTACCTCCCATTTACTCCATCCCTCAGCTTCCCTACCTCCCATTTACTCCATCTCTCAGCTTCCCTACCTCCCATTTACTCCATCTCTCAGGGGTAGGAATGTTAGGATAAATGAGAAATGGAGTAAATGGGAGGTAGGGAAGCTGAGAGATGGAGTAAATGGGAGGTAGGGCAGCTGAGAGATGGAGTAAATGGGAGGTAGGGAAGCTGAGAGATGGAGTAAATGGGAGGTAGGGAAGCTGAGAGATGGAGTATTTATGGGAGGTAAGGAAGCTGAGAGATGGAGTAAATGGGAGGTAGGGAAGCTGAGAGATGGAGTAAATGAGGGGTACGGAAGCTGAGAGATGGAGTAAATGGGAGGTAGGGAAAGGTAAGAGATGGAGTAAATGGGAGGTAGGGAAGCTGAGAGATGGAGTGAATGGGAGGTAGGGAAGGTAAGCGATGGAGTAAATGGGAGGTAGGGAAGCTGAGAGATGGAGTAAATGGGAGGTAGGGCAGCTGAGAGATGGAGTAAATGGGAGGTAGGGAAGCTGAGAGATGGAGTAAATGGGAGGTAGGGAAGCTGAGAGATGGAGTATTTATGGGAGGTAAGGAAGCTGAGAGATGGAGTAAATGGGAGGTAGGGAAGCTGAGAGATGGAGTAAATGAGGGGTACGGAAGCTGAGAGATGGAGTAAATGAGAGGTAGGGAAGGTAAGAGATGGAGTAAATGGGAGGTAGGGTAGCTGAGAGATGGAGTAAATGGGAGGTAGGGAAGGTAAGCGATGGAGTAAATGGGAGGTAGGGAAGCTGAGAGATGGAGTAAATGGGAGGTAGGGAAGCTGAGAGATGGAGTATTTATGGGAGGTAAGGAAGCTGAGAGATGGAGTAAATGAGGGGTACGGAAGCTGAGAGATGGAGTAAATGAGAGGTAGGGAAGGTAAGAGATGGAGTAAATGGGAGGTAGGGAAGCTGAGAGATGGAGTAAATGGGAGGTAGGGAAGCTGAGAGATGGAGTAAATGGGAGGTAGGGAAGCTGAGGGATGGAGTAAATGGGAGGTAGGGAAGCTGAGAGATTTATTAAATGGGAGGTAGGGAAACTTAGAGATGGAGTAAATGGGAGGTAGGGTAGCTGAGAGATGGAGTGAATGGGAGGTAGGGTAGCTGAGAGATGGAGTAAATGGGAGGCAGGGATGGAGTAAATGGGAGGTAGGGAAGCTGAGAGATGGAGTAAATGGGAGGTAGGGAAGCTGAGAGATGGAGTAAATGGGAGGTAGGGTAGCTGAGAGATGGATCAAATGGGAGGTAGGGTAGCTGAGAGATGGAGTAAATGGGAGGTAGGGAAGCTGAGAGATGGAGTGAATGGGAGGTAGGGAAGCTGAGAGATGGAGTAAATGGGAGGTAGGTAAGCTGAGAGATGGAGTAAATGGGAGGTAGGGTATCTGAGAGATGGAGTAAATGGCAGGTAGGGAAGCTGAGATATGGAGTAAATGGGAGGTAGGTAAGCTGAGAGATGGAGTAAATGGGAGGTAGGGAAGCTGAGAGATGGAGTAAATGGGAGGTAGGGTAGCTGAGAGATGGAGTAAATGGGAGGTAGGGTAGCTGAGAGATGGAGTAGATGAGGAGTAGGGTAGCGGAGAGATGGACTAGATTAGGGGTAGGGTAGCTGAAAGATGGAGTTGATGAGGGCTAGGGAAGCATAGAGATGGAAACGATTATGGATAGGGATTCCCTACCCCTAATCGTTTCCATCTCTATGCTTCCCTAATAGGGAAGCTGAGAGATGGAGTAGATGAGGAGTAGGGTAGCTGAGAGATGGACTAGATAAGGGGTAGGGTAGCTGAAAGATGGAGTAGATGAGGGGTAGGGTAGCTGAAAGATGGAGTAGATGAGGGGTAGGGTAGCTGAGAGATCGAGTTGATGAGTGGTAGGATAGCTGAGAGATGGAGTAGATCAAGATCAAGAAATATTTGATTCGGCACCGACCCTCTCTCTACTCCTCGATGTTCCCGCCATGTTCTGCAGCTGCTGTGTGAGAGTTGAACGCGAGCGCGTCAATAACATGACACGACATGCAACACGACATGCGAGATGCGAATTTCATTATTTTGAAGTTTTGTGGGGTTGCGATTTTTGTTTTAGGTCGGAGAGTGAAACGGCCGGTACAGTGGTAAACTAGATTAAAAACTGTACGCCTCATTAGACGGCGATTTTTCCTATCTTGTTTGGTTCCTGAGATATGGCCCTCTAAAGAGTTGGTGTCTCAAACTGCTGAATCGGGGTCACGCGAGGAAAATGGGCATCAGTTTGCGTGTACTGCTCCGTTTTTCACGGGACTTGAACGAGGGTGACGGCAAGAGTCTCACCTATTACATGGTATCCTTACATTGTGTATTAAATCTAAAATGACTGAGCAGCATGCTTGTTAATGAACCTTGACGTGTTTGCTTGTCTCGCAAGCGCGCTCGCGACTAGCAAACACGACATGCAGTTCACACCCTGATTTTCTCGTCCCGTGTGTAGTATATTTCCCGAAAAGTCACTTTTTCCCCCCTTTCCCCTTTTTTCAAAAACGTCCCCCCTCCCTTTTTATTTTTCTCCCCCAAAGGTCATAGTTCAGACCTCAGGGAAAGGGAAGTAGCTGGTTTAGTGGCCCGGGACCATTTAATCCCTGTGCAGGACCAGGGATAGTAATCCTGTCAAGGGGGTGAGACTCCCAACGCGGGCCATAGAAACCCCTCGGCCCTCGAGCAGGGCCCAGGGGACCGACGACCGTATATGTTTGGGTCCCTATTTTCACTCATTTGCTTGCACTTCTGACTTCGATGTTTCGAAGTTGATCAAACTCTGGAGATTATTTTCTTCTGACCATGATAAGTGTCGAAATCCATTTGTGAATCATTAAGATTAGAGTTGGCATCTTCTTCCTGTGAATTAAGGGTCCAGTTAGAGATTTTGCGACCGAAGTTAGTTACAATGGTGCAGGCCCCTGCTGACACTGCTGACACTGCCACGCGCGCCACTCTAGATGCAAATCACATCGAAAACCCTGCTAGTCAACGAAGATTTCGCGCGCACAGGGACTCTCCCAGCTTGCGCCAGTTGCAGATTGGAGGCTGGGGCCAGAAACTGGCGCCAGCCTCCAATCTGCAACTGGAGCGTTATTCACTGTTGAGTGGTATATCAAATCCATAATTTGCAGAAAAGAGACCGACAACTCACCCAGCCATGACAAACAATTGTCAAGTGCTATAAACATACACGGTGGTGATAATGGTACGCGATTTTATCGTTTGGTTTACTTTTCATCTTCAATGCTCTGTTAACCAACCGAACCAAGCATCCAACTCGAGCTCTGCAATTTTTAAATTTTATATAGATTAAAGTTTCATCCCGGTACATTTTTGTAGGTAATGGAATGACGAAATCTTCTTCATGGAAACCCTTGATTTCTACCTCTGCATACTCTACACTGCAGTACACTCTTACCGATCAGCGTCCCTTGTAAAACCGCTACCTGACAGCATCTCATCCCTAGAAGAGTTAACTGCACATTTTGAAGATAAAACTGACAGCGGATCTCTATCGTGGCTCACCAGAGAAACAACAAACTACATCTGCCAACCCTTCACCCCTTCCCTTACTTCAGAATTTATATCTCAAGAGGAAAAGTACCTTCCACAGTTTGTACTGACGATAAAAGCCCCTCGAGAACCGGAAGAATTTACCCGGTTGTCCGTTGCACACGGTACAAGGATTGCCTATCACGGGACCCATACGGAGAATGTGTATAGTATCCTCAAGAATGGATTAGCGGGCCACCTTAACAGAAGGGCCTTGTTCGGTTCTGGAATCTACCTGAGTAGTGACCTGGACATAGCATACTCCTTCGCTCAATCTGGTAAAACCTGGCCACTGTCCAAATTGGGTGGTAATATGCGATGTGTACTGGTATGTAAAGTTGTAAAAAGTGTCCAGGTCCGAGTTGGGAAGGAGAAACTCTCAGGGATTAGTTTTGATACTGGATCTTTACCCCACAACTATTTCGTTGTCGAGAATAATGATCACGTCCAAATCACTCACGTGCTAATTTACACAATCCCCAAAAAGCCTGGTAGAAGCTGGTTAAAAACACACGGTGTCTTGGTTTTGTATGTCTTTTTACTTCTGGCCGTCTGTCTTTTTACCAACCAGAGGAAAATTTTAAAGCTTTTCAAGTGATTTGTGTTAATTTTCAGTGTTATGTGTAATGTTTGAGAGAGAATGTGCAGTTGTATTGTAAATGAATTGTTAGATGATAACTTCAGTTTTTAAGGAAGGAATGCAAATGATTTGCCTCTACTCTTGAGTCGTACATATTCTAATCCTCACATCACCCACTCCCTAATTACTCCCTAGACTCCATAATTACTCCCTAGACTCCCTTAAATTAATCCCTAGACTCCCTAATTACTCTCTAATTACTAGACTAGCTATAATGGCGAAGAGACTCCCCTTCGTCATGGGGACGTTCAACTTGCCCGGTTTGACCCACTCCCAGCGAGTATGCCGGCTATACAGGGCCACCCTCCAAATGATCTGGTCCTACCAGTGGAAGGATATGGATATACAGAGACGTGATATGGTTCGAGTTCGACACTTACTCGACAAGAATAAGGATGTAAGTAACGTGATTACAAGGGGTAGGGGATGCTAGTAGCATCAATAATTAGGAGGGATGTTGTGTGGGTGTGTATGTGAATGAGTTCAGAGTTTTTATGTAACAGGAAAATGTGTTATTTCCCTGCCAACTAGAATGATGTTTGTAGTTTATGCATTGGGGGGGGGGGGGGGGCACACCGCACACACTTATTAGGTAGCCACTATTATTGGCCACTAGCCAAAAACAAAAAAGTTCACGATTAGATGAACAGGATTGTAGTCAAATTGTTATAGTGGTAGATTGGTAGGGTGGTAGGGTGGTAGGGTTAGCAACTATTCAGTAAACATATCTATCTTGTTACTTAGTGGTAAAGAAGTTGCGGGGCTGTGAAATGTGAATCTGTAACATGTGATCTGTGTGATATCAGTGTATTTTATCAGTTGTAATACTCAGGGTTTGTTACTCGTCTTTGCAGTTCTTGTTTCACCACCCCCCTCTCTCTTGGTATCGTTTTCTGGATTTCTTTCGAACTATTTCAGGCATCATTAGATATCCTTTAACCCCTTATCACTCAAGTCTCATTGTACCTCATTGTAATTTATTGTACTTCATTGTATCGTATCTGTGTCATATTATATATCCCCCACACGTTTTACTCACATCCCTTTTCACCCAGATTAAAGATCCAAAGAAACAGCGACTGTTGTACGAGGAGTGGGTTGGCCTTTTTGATAAATACAAGCACCCCGAACCTATTATCCATCCCTGGTCACCTGAGGGTACTGCCTACGACCGCCAAATCTACTTTCCAAAACATATTGCCTGTAAGTATATATTATTGACTTGTTTGAGTCAGGCTCAATTGAGGGTGGGTACTACCTCACCCACTGGGTAGTGTGGAGAGAGAGGAATGGTGGATGTATGAGGTTGATAGTTAAAGTTCTGTTTGTGTGTACAGTATAATTCGTTGTGTGTGGTCGGTTTTGAGGTTTTTCAATGGTATTGTTCCGGCTCTCACCTATCCCTCCACTCTTCCTCCCTTTCTCTCACCCTTTGGCCTATTTACAATAGCCTACAATTCACAGTGGCATATATTGAGTGTGCTTTGGCCTATTTACAATAGCCTACAATTCACAGTGTGGCCTGTATTGAGTGTGACCTGGTGGGTTTGGGTGCCTCACACACACAAGGCTCTCCGCTACACACACACCCACAGACTCCGGGGGCAGGTGGAATATGACGGAGGGCGCGAAGACCCACAGACAGTGAGAGTATCACTCTTTGCGCGCGTAATATCTTACACACAACAAAACTGACCTCTCACACGCAAGAGAGAATGCTCCCGGAGAGTCCTCTGAATGCACCTGTGTTCTAAACAAATTATAAATATCCCCTTCTCTCTCTCAGTGGCTACACCGGAACAGTCCTGGTGGGTAAAGGAGTGGCAGCTAGATCGCAACATCAGCGGACTAAAGGAGTACGAGTGGGACAAGAGGCCTGGTTGGAGGTCACTTATCACTCGCAATAATAGGAGATCTCATCTAGTGGGCTACGAAGATGACGTCTAAATATATATATCAAAAGAGACAACAAGTTATATAGTGCCTTGGAAATTGTGTGCCCCCACGGGGCCGGCCTTGTTAAGTTATCACGTTTTGTATACAGTTAAACTCTCGATAATATATTCCAATTACCCATCTCCAGCGGCCAGCCCCATTACTCCTCCTGTCCCCTCCCCTCCCCGCTCTTTTTCTCCCCAGCCGTTAATCACCTCTCTTCCTTTAGCTAAAGATGGCTCACGGTGGATCATTCTCAATGCCAGGCTACAGCCCCTTTTCTGAGGACCTCGCCTTTGACATGAAGTCCATGTCGCTGCAGGCTGGTCCCAACCCCAACAACAACCCGGGCGTGCACCTCCAAAATGTGTTCCATGCCAACCCAGGAGCGAGGGGAGCCGCAGCAGTTGGAGGGGCAGGTAACCAGTCTTCCGCAAACATGCAAAAAGATCAATTTATGTCAATGTTGGGCCTCCACTCGCCCCAGCAACAGTCACAGCAACAGTTCAGTCAGTATCCTGGGTTCCACCAGCAGCAACAACAGCAACCCAAGTATACCTCCCCTCAGCAGCACCAGCAACACCAATTCCATCAGTACCAACAGCAACAGCAACAATTTGCTAGACAGCAGCTTCTCCAGCAACAGCAACAGATGATGGCACAGCAACAACAATCTAGGATTGCCCGGCCACCACAACAGCAACAACCTACATCCCCCGGAGCGCCTATCCAGCGAGCCCCTGGGACCTCCCTGTCCGCCTCACCGGGCATGGCACCTGCAGCTGGCGCCTCGCCAACACAAAATAGCAGCGCTCTGTCTGCCAGTGCTTGTGAGTTCGTTCCAGTGTTTAGGAAACCCGAGAAGAAGTTGGTTCTGTATTCGTTTGAGAACTTCAAGAGGAAATCTAACTCCGATGATGCTATGGCTATTAACCAGGTTCGTGGAACTAATATCCTAAAACATGCCAATTAGGAAACCCACAGCAGTTGCAATTAGTTTCACTATCTTTCCTGTTCTGTATCACTATAATATCACCACTCAAAATACCATCTGATCTCCAACAATCTCTCTCTGTAGGTAAAACAGAAGATGGTAGAACTGCTAAAGAACCCCAGGAACATCGAGGACACCATCTTGCCCGTGGTGGACACTGTCAAGAGTTGGTCCACTGATATAATAACCTTCCACCAGATCGTCGAGGATGTCTTCGAGTTTGTAAGTGTTCTTACCAAATATGGTCATGATCACGTGGTGACCAAATATGGCTATCACGTGATAATATTCCATCAGATAAGATCGTCTTTGATTTGGAGTTTTATCAATACTAATCAATACTAATTTTTTATTAACCCCCTTTTCTTTCCTGCAGTCGGTTGATGATAACAACAGGCTCCCCAACAATGGAAGTTTCATCCCTATTGGATGCAAAGTGCTCAACATCCTGGTTAAAACTATCACCCCGATTGAAGGGAACAAGAGTGTGACATTCTTTGATACCCTTGTCCACAAGTGTTGTCGGGAGTTTGATAATTGTATCAAGTTGGATCATACGATTCCTGCCAATGCTAACAGGATACGAAACATTGCGCTCATCATTGGAGGGCTGTTCAATACCATAAAAGGTAAGGGCCGGGAGGGCTGTTCAATACCATGTAAGGTAAGGGAGAGAGTTGATACCATAAACGGTAAGGGAGAGAGTTGATACCATGTAAGGTAAGGGATACATAACTCTGGTGAAAACACAATTTCCATTCTTTTCAGAGGGTGAGATGAGGGTATACCTGTTTGCTGAGCAAGTTACCAACCTATGCTTGATCCTGGTCCAAGTGAGGACTCCCCCTGCGGTAGGTACCCCCCCCCCCTGAGTTGTAAAACTATCTAGCATTAACGAACTTACCACAACCCCCTGTTTCACTGTTGCCCTCGACAATGTTCGTTATATCATATTCTCGAATCGAGAATATGATATATCTAGAATCTCGATATATCTCTATCTGAATTCCAACCATTATCGAACTAACCACGACACAACTCCCTCTACTCACCAATGTATATTGTATTTCTATCTGAATTCCATCCCGTTACCTCCAGCTCTAAGCACCAAAATAACTCTTGCCTTCCTTTGTTACAGCTGGAAGCGGTTGCTAAGATACTCCTGGCCAGTGGAGGTGATTTGAGGTGTCTGGTAGAGGAGATCCGGTTCAGCATCATCCTTCAGCATCTCCAAAATGCCGCACAGAACCCCCAACTTGGCAGGTACTTTAAAATAAAACAGTCAAACAGCTCCATTTACCGGGTTTCCCGGCGGAAGGATTTTTACAAAACTCTGCAACTGTGATTATTCCCTGACTGTATTAATTGGACCCACACGCCACACAACTCCCCTCCCCCTTGTTGAATCCTCCCCCCCCCCCCCCCACCATTGTTGAATAACACCCCCCCCCCCCCCCGCAGTAAAACAAAGGCAATGCTGGATGATATTTTGGCGCTGAACGCTAATGGTTGGAAGACAGAGCACCATGACCCGGACCAGCCCGACCAGTTTACTGGAGGTAGGGGTGGTAACAAGCTACAGAAGAGCTGGAGTACTGGGTCAGATGATTGTGCACCTGTCACCAATCCTGGTAATTATTAAATTAATTATTTAATCGGCAATTAATCTGTCTCATAACTAATCGGTAATAACTAATAACGATGTTACTGCTTTACTGCACGTGTGCGAGGTAGGAGCTGACACTTGACCAGTCTCAGAACAGTACAGCTCTTAAATCTCACTTGTCTCTTCTTTCTATACATGTCTCCATGTTTCCCCCTTCTTTCAGGTGACTGGAATGACTACGCTACAGATGAATACGATGAGGATGTACTCGCTCAAATGCTGTCAGTATATTTATATTGAGATTAATTAAGGCCTACACTTTGCATGTATAAGTATTCGGACCCCGGTAAATCGGGGCCCGGTAAATCAGGGTCTAAAATCTAACTGTATATCATCCCCCTCAGTAAATTTGAGGAAGAGGACGACTTCAGTGACGTAGAAGAGGACTTCAACAAGTTCATGGAGGAAGCAGCCCGCAAGTTCAAGAACTAATTTTCCACGATCAGAGTTCAGTGAGGGACGGGGGAGGAACCCTTGCACGTGGAAATGGCGAGAAGGAGAGAGAGAGGAAGAGAGAGAGAAAGATGGACCAAGAATGTAAATAGCTGTATTTGTGTTTCCAAAAAAGTGAGATGTAGTAGAGCAAAAACAAGAGGTCCCTGAGTTGTCCGAATAAATTGTGTCAAGAGTGTTTCTTCGATCGATTATACTAATTGTGTCTGAGTTTGAGGCTCCTCCTTTCAGGGGGTGACTATTTGTGAGTCTGACTTTACCAATTGAGTCATGATGATGACAGAGAGAGAGACAGAGATACCAGTTATATAATGTGCCGATATGAACCAAATTTGTTTGAGAAATGATACCAATGCCCAATATTAGTGGGCGAGAGAGAGGAGGCTTCCAGGTAGTGTCAAGGCAAAACCATCTGTGATGATGATGACGATTGAGAGTGAGAACACCCAAAAAAATATTAAAATTAGAAAATGCAATGTTTTTTGTAAACTTGGGAAATAAATAAATGGGAATATAGACTTTTTAAATGTGTCCAGAAAAGTTCCTTTACCCATTAAATTATTTATTCCATGTTCTAATTGCCTATTTTTACTACCGTATCTGATGAGTTTCACTTTTCTTCCGCTCCTCTGACACTCCAAGCCATCCAGTTCACATTTGGATTGACATGTTTCTCTCTTTCTGAGAAAGATCTGATGTGGCATATCTTTCTCTGTTGTTATATAATATCCATGTCATCAAACTGGTGCAAGATGATACTAATGAACAGTACACAGTGACTCAAATGTGAACCACTGGACGGCTTGGTGTATACCTCCCCCGCCCCCCCCCCCCCCCTGTATACCTCCACCCCTTGGTGACGCGGCCACCCCTACACTAGCCGCGGCAGCGTGGCTAAACGAAGCCCGCGATGGGATCACCAACTCCACCCCCCCCCCCCCCCTGTAAACCTCACCCGTCGACGGGCCGTCTTGTATACCTCCACCCCAAGATATCAAGGTATCTTTCCAGATCCATCATTCTGACACACATAATTGCTCCAGTTCCCACATGCTTGTCTCTGTAACTCTTGTACTACTACTAGTTCTCCACGATTATTTAACTAAAACAACACATTACCTCACTCACACAGGGTAGAAGATTCGGGAAAAGAGATTGGAAGATGGGGAAGGATTCGATTACCGTGCACACGATGAAGAGAGGAGAGAGGAGAACTGGAGAAATGTTTACAGCAGCGTTGTAGCTCTCCGTACTTCTCCACAGCAGATGCTGTAAGTGCTGTCTGTATATGTGTACACAATGTTGTTTTGTTCAGTTAATGTTCTCAATTTGACGGGCCTTGTAATTGGTCAATCTAATTTAGAATTACCCAGATATCAGATAGATAAGTAGATTCTATCTTAAAAACTACTATATTATATGACTATCTAGTCTTGATTGGTGTTTTGTATGTATCCTCCCACCCCTTAGGGCCCTTACTCAACAACTTCTTTATCAAGATGACCCTAATTGGGCCCATAGAGTATTGGCATGGCCCTATTCTCATTGATTTCAAATGCACGCGAGAACAGCGGTAAGTTGTTGAGTTACTCAGCAAGCGGTCGGAGCATTGGCCTGACAGTTCCCTAGTCTGTCTGGTGAGTGGTGTCGCTGATCCGATTCGATCTGACGGATCACTGTCGCTATAACTGACTCAAAACAGGGTCTGGAGCCGCGAGACAGCCCCCAAATTATTTTACTCCTCCTCCTCCTCCTCTACTTCAATAATTTACTTTTAAATTTATGTGCCTTTTTTACTTTTCCATTTAGTCAATTTTCCCTGTGCTCCCTACCTTTCTCATGATGACGTGCGGGCCCACGCACACGCGTGTGTCTGCAGTAATATTTGCCAGGCAATCTTCCCACTCTCTATCTCTCTCTCTCTCTCTCTCTCTCTCTCTCTCTCTCTCTCTCTCTCTCTCTCTCACTCTATCTCTCTCTCACTCTCCTTCCCTCTATCTCTCTCTCTTTATATCTCTCTCCCACTACCTCGCAAGGTCCGCAACTTTTTTAATGATTGTCTGCATGATAGGAAGCTCTCTCTCTCTCGGCAACATTTGACAGCAAGTAGTAGCTGGGCACACTTGTCCCTTTTGTTTCAAATCGTGTAGCCGTTTTTTATTTGTGTTTGCTGTTGCCCGGACTTTTACTAAAAGTCCGGGCAACAAAAAGCGAAGAAGGGACAGATGTACCTAAACTAGAGCTAAAAGTTTTAGTTTACAGTTCTGTCCTTTCTTCGCGTTCACTCAAAAATTATTATCGGGTCGGTTATGAACTTTTTGGGATCTTTTGAACCCATCCGGCAACCCCAATACAGTTTTGAGCTGTGAGTCGTTATTGCATTGGATATACCTTCATTGTGTAAAATTAAAATGGATAGCGATGTAGTTTGAAAGTGTTATAAGTGGGTCCCGGCGACTGAGAGACTCTTTATTCCTCAAACGAAAGAGAGAGAAGTCGGAGTGGAAGTAGTGTGAGAGAGGAAGGAGAGTGAGAAGTGGGGGGAGAGTGAGAGAATAATAAGTAGAGTGAGAGAGGAAGGAGAGAAGGAGAAGGAGAGAAGAGAAGATGCATCTCTGAGCCGAAGAGATAGTTAGTGAGAGGGCCCCTCCCCTTTGTTGTTTGGAATGGTATTCGATTTCAGGCTCCCTTTGTCTTTTTTTGTGTCTGTGTGATGACCACCTTAGCTCTGCACAGATGTTATAGGGGCAATATAGGGGAGAGAGAGGGGCAATATAGGGGGAGAGAGAGGGGCAATATAGGGGAGAGAGAGAGAGAGGGGCAATATAGGGGAGAGAAAGAGGGGCAATATAGGGGGAGAGGAGAAAGAGGGGCAATATAGGGGGAGAGAGCTCTCGAGAGAGGGGCAATGATATAGGGGGAGAAAGAGAGCGAGGGGCAATGATATAGGGGGAGAGAGAGGGGCAATGATATATGGGGAGAAAAAGAGAGAGAGGGGCAATGATATAGGGGGAGAAAGAGGGGCAATATAGCTAGGGAGAGGGAGAGGTACTATGAGGACAATACAGGAGGACCGCTGCAGATGTGTGCTTTTACACACACTCCGCTTTTCGGCTAGACTTCGACCCCCCTCTTTACTTGTTCTAACCCTCCTATAATACATGTAGGGAGAAAGCTTTTGAGAGGGTCGAACAAGGCACCCCTGTACACCAAAAGTAGACAATTAACCACCCACCCTCCGCTGATGCTGCCTACGTGTTTTGCCTCATTTCTTTCCCAAGTGTGCCTCTTTAAGCCTCAATATCCCACATTGCATGTGTAACTCAGTATCTGTGTTTGTGTACTTGTGCGTGCATCTATTTAGACTCTGGTGATATATTGAGAGGTATTAAGATCATGTGATAATGATATGTACCCACTTTTTAGGATATTTTGTGGGATATGATGAGGGTCGTGTGGGTTACATCTTATTGCATATTATACCTACATGTGTGTGTGATTTGAATGTGATGACACGTGTAAAATACTAGTCGCTCAAGCGATCTGACTAGAATATAGATAACCTCACTTTCCCCTACGCTCTATCGCTGCCCCTCTTGATAGACAAGAGCATCGTACAGTCCGTAATGCGAATTTCAGATCTCCTATCTATCTAACACCTCCAGTATCTCAAGTCTCAGTTCCTCTTACGGGCAATTGTCAGCGAGTCTTTCTAGCTCAGGGCTCTGTAAGCCACGCGCCCATAATATGCATGATAATATTATGTGGACTTGTACTACTACATGCAATGCGGTACCTTCTTGAAACGCGGTCCTTATTATTCTCTCTGAGAGGGGAGGAGTGCGGGAAGAGGGGAGAGAGCTAGGGAAGCAGGAGAGAGAGGGAGAGCGAGAGAGAGAGAGAAGCAGCAGAGGAAAGCCGGAGATAGACTAAGAGGAGAGTAGAGATTGAGAAAGGGAGAGAAGGAGAAAAGAAGAGAGAAGGAGAAGAAGAGCAGATGAGAGGAGCGAAGAACGAAGGAGAGAGAGGGGCGAGGAGAGCAGAGGAGAGAGAGAGTAGAGAGAGAAGAGAGACGAGAGAGAGAGAGAGAGAGATAGGAGATGATGAGAGAGAGAGTGACTGAGATATCCGCATCTAGACTCTCTCATCGACAGATGACTCTCGATAAGCCTCTATCTCCGCATATGCCTACTCTGCATCCTCTGCTTATTCTCCTCTCTTATCTCTTCTAAATTTTTTCCCAATCATAGCAGTATCAATGCAGAGTCAGTCTGTTGTACACTGCACCTCTCAATTAAACTCTCGGGGCACGATCTACTAGCATAGTTATCAGTATGTCAACACTGTTGGGAAGCATAATTATCCATCCCTGTATTATATGTTTTTATATTAAATATATCCCTCTTCCCTTGCTTTCAGCCCTCCCTCTCCCCTTGTAGCCCGCAACTTTATGTCTCTCCGTTTGGTCCCCATTTTGTAGACGATGATTGCTGATGTTTCTTAGGATCGAGTTAGGACTGTTCCTGGAAGCACTGATGATTGTTAAATTAGGGAGTTAATTGGGAGAATGATTTCTCATGATTTGCCTCTATTTATTTCTTGATGGTTATCTCTCCATCTATCTCACTCTCTCACCCTGGCGAATCAGCTGTGTCTCTCGTCAAGCGCGTATTGGATCGTCGTCGCATATCCGCCTACACGCATGACCAATGTAGGCGAGAAGATGGAAGAGAGAGAGAGAGATGAGAGAGGGGAGAGAGTCGAGAGAGAGAGTGGATGAGAGATGAAGAGAGAGGAGAGAGAGAGAGAGAGAGAAGAGAGAGAGAGAGAGAGGACGGTGAGAGGAGTACAGCGAGAGAGATCATTGGGGGTAGATGTAGTCGAGTGAGGGAAGGAGAGTGTAAGAGAGATGTGAGAGTGAGAGTGATGTGAGATGAAGGGCGTCTTCTCTCTGCTACTCAACACCCAGCACACATATCGAGTATGCTATAAAATGTATGTGTTTGCCATCTCGCTATTACTTTTTTACATAAAATGTGAGGGTTGAATATTTGAACATTATCAATCTATAGAATCGGGAAGTACCTATATTGTGCCGTGCTTGTAAGAACCTAACTTACAAACACGGCACGACTTACAGTAAATTCTTACCGATCTTTTATCTCTTATGTTTTGAGGATGAGATTTGATGCTTGGATCCCCCTGGCCTTGTTAAGTAACCCTTTTTTAGTGCCCCTTTTTTTAGTGCCACACACACCTCCCAACTACCTAGCTGCCTTCACTTTCGACGTGATGACGTCACAAGCACCACACCTCTCTCTGACTAGATTTCAGATTTGTAGACAAGGTGCAGGTGTCTCACTCTCTCAGTCTACTGAGAATCTCAGCAGTAATGTACACCACCACCAAGTAGCTGCCGGGGCGGTGCTGCTTTGTTAATTTTAATGGTAGCTCGTTATGTGTCCTGTGTCCTGTTTGTTAGCTATGGCAGGAGTCATGACGAGTACATCACTCCCTACCGCGTGTGTGTATCACATTACGGCGGCTGAGAGGGAGAGAGAGAGAGGGAGGGAGAGAGAGAGAGAGAGAGAGAGAGAGAGAGAGAGAGAGAGAGAGAGAGAGAGAGAGAGAGAGAGAGAGAGAGAGAGAGAGAGAGAGAGAGAGAGAGAGAGAGAAGTATGAGTTACAGCGATGATTTGCCATCCCACACAGTGTGAGTCACACCTGTGTGTGTGGGCACCTTTGCAACGTGTAGTGATTCTAGAGTCCTCTATGTCTCCCCATGGCCCATCCCTCTTGTATTTATGACTGTCCATAACTGCATCTTGCCATCATTTGACAGATCTGTGAATGATTCACATCTGTCAGATGCACAGTGAATCCCTCCTGATGCTCCATGTGTGTAATATTTTGCCGCTGTCACAGGACAGTCTCTGTTGATAGAAGCCATGTCACACTTGTGTGATAAGGGAGATGAATTCTTTCGTTTTCTCGGCTCTGGGGGGACCTGCGTGTTTCCTCCCCCCCCCCCCCCCCATTTTCTCCCTTTTTTATTCGCCGCTCATCCTAATGGGATAGGATTCCTAATATTCTCTGTTTAGTACCTCGGTAAGGTACCCTTACTGTAGGTTCATCGGTACGGAGTGGCTTAGAACTTAGAATCGTGGATTTAAGCACATTAGGCTTACCTAGTGATTGGAAGAGACCTACCCTTTGACTTTGATATCTGGATGCATCCTCTCTTTCCCCATCCTTTCTACTTTGTGACATGTGTTAAATTTACACGCTTTTGAATCGAAAACATCACCTAACAGCAATCCTTATTTGTCGATTGACGTCTGCCTGTTTTGCCGTCAAGATCAGCTTCATTCGCTTCATTCTACCATTCTACCATTCTACCTTTCAAAATGTCAGAGTTCAGGGTGACTGTTCTACTTCCTCCTCTCCTTCACTGTGTCCTGCCATTGGTCGCAGCTTGGGAGTTGGCGCTGTTATCGCGTCATTGGGTCATATGTTGAGCTAACATATATATGTTGAGAGAGAGAGAGTGTGTTGTTTTCTCAAGTGTTTATACTGCGCAGTGGGTGCTTGGTGATATTCTCTCTCAGTCGATCTCTCGAGATAAGAGAAGAGCAGAGAGAGAGAAGCGAGAGAGCGAGGAGAGGAGAGAAGAGCGTAGAGAGAGAGAGAGAGAAGAGCCTCTCTCTATCTCTCTTCTCTCTCTCTCTCTCTCCTCTCTCTCTCTCTCTCTCTCTCTCTCTCTCTCTCTCTCTCTCTCTCTCTCTCTCTTTTCTGTAATTCCCTGCTTACTATCAGCGTCACTGTCTTGATTGTTTGTGATACTGATACAACGTGTGATGTACAACACAGTTCAAAGACTCGGACCGGTGAACACTATTACACTGTATAGTGGTAGTCTACAGCAGTGTAATTTGTCAGTCTACACTTGGAATGATCATTCTTGATCCGCTCTAGATCCGAGTATCAACCGCCAACTTGCCTTGTAGTAGAGGGGCTGAAGCACCGGGAGAGCTTGTATTGCTCTATATGTGACGTGTGTGTCAACTTGCCTTGCTTGACCCACTTTCTCCGAAAACGGTTAGAACGTAGCAAACCTCCAACTCGTCTTCCTTTGTTTTTTTGGCCAAGTCGATACTTTTGGTCCGTGATATCCAGCTCTGGGGGGGGGGGGGGGGGGGGGGTCCAGCCCTAAAAAAAGCTAAAGGTACCCTGATTTTGGTCGATGGCTTTTTTTATGTTAGCTTTTTTTAGCTTTTTTAGCTTTTTTTAGCCCTACTTTTTATGTTTTTTCAGCATTCATCTTGACACTTTTCCATTAAATTTTCATCCTTCCGGACGTCTATTGACTGCATTTGTTCATTTCCTGCACATTTTTTACCATAATCTACCGTTTATGTCCATACATAGCAATTTCTGTATCCACCCCTACTGCCATTTTCTGGAGACATTTTTTCGATAAAAATATTATTCAAATTTGATAAAAATAGTTTTAAAAAAGTTCAAAAAACGTTATAAAACGTTATAATAAAAGTTTAAAAAATTTGGCGTCAGCGGGATTCGAACCTATATGAATCCACTAAAAACTCAATTTTAGCTTTTTTTAGCTTTTTTTAGCCTATAAAAAGCTAAAAAAAGCTAAAAAAGGCTAAAAAAAAGCTAAAAAAAGCTAAAAAAAGCTAAAGGTACCCTGATTTTGGCCGATAGCTTAGCTTTTTTTAGGGCTGGACCCCCCCAGCTCTAGAGACAAATATTTGTTGTTCAAAACACGATCAATTTGAAACTCCCTTCTCCGCGTCGCCTTGACTCCCTCCCACCTTTATATATGCAATGTGTAATGGCATAAAATGTTCCGTGTGTTTTTACTGCATGAGGCACAATATCCATTTACCAAAGCAATATTAGAGTAAACTGTGAGGGAGGGAGAAACTGTGAGGGAGGGAGAGAAAAAGTAGGGAATCAAGGAGAGAAAGGGCGAGTTTTAAATCCTCCTTTTTTGGTATTTAAGGGCTCCTTTGCTACTCCATTTTCAGTTCTTACTTCTGTTTTTAATATGGCTCAAAGCTAATAACAGTGGTTCTCTACTTCTTATTTTATCCGTTTAAATCCTACATGCTTGCCAGGTGGAGAAGTTAAGTCACGCACTAGCTGCTGTACATTTACTTCCAATGATAAATGATAATGTAACTTGACTCATGATCCCTGCAGTTTAATGACACCATGACCTGAAAGGACTAGACAGCTACCAGTAGCCGGGAGACTATAAAACGCCATGATGGATAGTAAGACGATGGATCAGCTGGATGCCTGGAGGAGAAAGAGGACTCTGTCCAGTGCCCGGGGTATTAGTACCATTAGGAGAAATGAGACAAAGTGGGTTCAGATCCAACATAGGACATTCGCCAAGTGGGTCTCACAGCACACAGGTGGGTGGAGTGTTTATGGTACGGTACTACATGTGTTATTAGAGCCTAGCTATATTATGTACAAGCTAGCTATAGCTGGCAAAAAACCATATATTAGATTTCGATAGGATTTCCTCGTACACGCAATGCGGGTATGAGGGAATCCACATACGTCATACGGGTCCTCAGTCCCGTATGTTCAACTTCCAACCCGCCACCCTGCAGGAGAGAACGTAGAAAACCTGACGATAGATTTCACGAGTGGGGTGTTATTTCTCAAGCTGATGGAGGCCCTGTCTGGACAGAAAGTCCGGAGGTACAACTGTTATCCCCAGTCCATTACCCAGAAATGTGACAATGTACAGTTGGCCCTTCAGATCTGTGCCACTGAGGAAGTGAGGTGAGATATAATGAGTGAATAAGGGTGTAAGGATGAAAATTTGGTGTGTGAATGTGATAGCACCCTGGTGTATTTCCAAGGCCTTGGATGTAGTTTTACTAACTAACCACAGGAATGTATTCAAAATGTAGTTAATTTCAGATTGATCAACATCGGCGCCTCGGATATTGCCAATGGAAACTTGAAACTCATCCTGGGTCTGGTGTGGTCTCTCATTCAACGGTATCACCTCATATCGGTAGGCATGTGGTTTGAGAAGAGTTTTTTTATGAAACTCCAATTAATTTTAAACTTGAGCTCAAGTTTGAGAATCAAAACGGGTTCTTGATCTCAACTGAGATCAAGACGAAGTAGAATTAACGGGCCCGGGGCCATTATGTTAGAACAAGATGAATTAACCCCATTATGTTTCAGTTATACGAGAGTAGTAAAAGATCCAGTAGCATTGGATCTAAGGATGAAAACTTCCGAGCCCAGTTAATTAAAGGCCTTAATAGGATCTTGGGTAAGGCCACAGGTGTGTTCGTGTGCAACCTGTTCGATTTCTAAATATGGTGTTGTTGGATGACCAAATATGGTCATTGTGTGTGAATGTGTGGTCTCAGTTGATTTCTATTGGTTGTCAAGTTCATGGATGAAGTTCTCAGAAATATATATTGATTGTCTTCTTATGAATTATAATGAGACAGTTCTCAGAGCTGCACTAATTCCAAAAAGTTCGCAGAGGCATGTTATATTTATAGCCACCCAAAAAGACAAGTTAAATATTAATTGCACCCTTCATTTATTGACTTCTCGGAAAGACTAACCCCCCCACATTTCAGATAATGTGAAGTTTAAAGGTTAGTAACCTGAAGAACGATTGGAAAGATGGGATGGCTCTAACTGCCTCTTGTAACCTACCTAGCACCTGTCTTTAACGTTGATTTCATGAGTATTGGTGAGTAATGGGGTGATCTTCTTCTTCCTCTTTTCAAACAATTTCCTATTCTACAGCTACTGTTTTATGAGTTCCCACATTCCCTCTCGTTACTTGTCCATTGTCCAACTCCCAAAATCCTCCCCTTCCCTTTCTACCCTTCAAACTACTTTACTTACCCCCCCCCCCTCTCTCTCCAGAGCGTGGCCAGTACAAGGCGGCTACGGGTGCAGCGATGGATGCGGCAGAGGTCCACCTTAGAATACCAAGACTCATGTCTGCTGAGGATTTTACCAGGTAGGGTATTGGGGATCGCCCGTTCGTAACCCTGCCATTATTAACCACTTAGCAACCCATTAGTAACTCATCCCCTAACTCATCCATCATATTCATAGTATAACATGTCATGGGGTAAAGATATTCCTTCTTTTATCAAATCTTGGTATATTTAGATCTGTTGAGATCATATTCAGTGATGTTGCATAATCTGACACTGAGTAGAAACATTGGAATGGAATGTGGTATCAGATTTTACATTCCCCACCACCACTGATCCAGTTATCATTCATCAAATCAACGGACAACCGTTCTCAATCTCATATTTCTGATTTCACCATCTCATCTTCAATTCTTCCATCTTCAATTCTTCCAACCCGGATACAATTTAGATATGCCCATCTGACTCTTATAATCAGATGATTGACTTCCACCCCCTCCCTCTTTCAGTGACGACATTGACGAATTGAGCATGATAACCTATCTGTCCTATTTCCTGAATCCCGAGTTGAAGGGAGTCAGGGACCGGTACCTCCGTGATAATCCCCATTATGTTCCCCTTTACCGACCCTACATTGAAACCGGGGGATCGGGGGACAACGGGAAGAAGAGCCCAATTAAAAAACTATTTTCATCGTACAAAGAAAAGCTGAAGAAACCATCAAAAGATCAAATTCAGCAGCAACAGAACCAACAACAATCGAGTACGGTGCCTTTTGGATACAAGGAGCCCTACAGGTTACCCACCCAGATGGAGGAGGAAGAGGAAGCTGTGACGTCACAACCCACGGTGACGTCACCATCACAACATGACGTCATTACACGGCAATCCAGTGGTGACGTCAGTATCAAACATCATAAACCGGTGAAAAGGAGATCAAAAACACCCGAGAAACAGCACCGGAGTAGCTCTCTGACCACATCAATTGGGGAGGTGCCTCCTTTCTCCCCGCCTACCACGCACGGTGGTGAAGACCCCCTTATGTCACGTGACCACCAGATGACGTCACAGAATGTCTCCATGGAGACGAATCCCAGGACACCTCAGAACGTTTCCTTGGAGACAAATCCCGAGAACCTCTCAGAGCGATCAGGAGGATGTAGAAGAGGATGTCAGTGAAATGGAGCGGGATTTGATCCTTGAACAAATTCTCAACGCTGCTAGTAGTGATGATGAGGGAGAACAGCAACAGAGACGACCACACAGATCACGTGCTAGCACCACTGTGATGAGGAGACCCAGTGGGACCACCGCCACTGGGGTTAAACCTCAGATATCAGATAGTGTTCCAGACAGGAGTTGATGCCATTTTTCCGGGATCATGAGATTATGGCAGAGTACAAGTTGTTGTGTAACAATGTTAGCTCGGGGGTTTATGTGGCGCCATCACCACGGACATTACAGGTACTACAATCAATCTTTAGTGGAGCGAATGTCTTTATGTTTGATTACTTAATACTTTAGGACCTAAGTTTAGATGAACCTACATGCTTATTGCTTTTTTATTGTTTCAACCCTAATATCCAATACTCCTGTGCAGGTATGGAATGGAGTTATATTTATCAAGATCGGCCTCTTTGCAGACGGATGCTTCAAGTTCAACCTCCTTATACCAGATGATTTCCCGTACAGTAGACCCGCTATCAAGTTCCTTACCCCCGTCTTTCATCCGCAAGTAAAGGAGCAATGGAGAACTAAACCTGGTCAAGGCATTCCCAACTTGGACCCCACGGAAAGACAGGATCTGGTGAGTAGATCATTAATTTCTGGGGGAAATGTTCAAATGGTAGACTTGTGATGTGGAGTTGTTGTCGTTTTGGTTTTAAAACTCTTATTTGAATCCGATAACGTGCAGTCTCGTGGCTGCTCCCTCTTCCCCAGTTTTAACATTACACGCTACTGCAGTTGAAAGCAGGTGACTGTTTCTAGGCTCTTGAAAATACAATTTCCGTCTTTCTAGCATGTCTCCCATTCCGACTTCCCTCTCCGATTCCTCCCCAGTCCTTATCTAACACCCGATCCCTTCTCTCTAACACCATTTCCCTCCATTCGAACACCCTCTAACACCCTCCCACTCCCTCTCTATTCCATAAACCCCTCTCGAACACCCTCTCTATTCTCTAATACCCTCTCCAGTCTCCATACCAACTTACAGTTACAAAAAAAGAACCCGGGTATAACACTCCCCCCACTCCCAGGCACGTATTACGATACACTAAGAGGTGCTTCTTCTCCGTTAATACTTTGGATTCTGTGAACTGTGTCGCAGCTGCTGCTATTCAGGATTCAATTGACACATTCAAAACACACGCCAGACAATGCGTTCACGAGTCTATAAGGTAAGGGGAAGCTCTAGACAGAGAGAGGAGAGAGTTCGAATCAGTCGATGTTACAAGGTTTTTATGTGTACTTGTAGTAGAAGTTCTTTACTTTTTAGTATCCGACTTCTTGATAAACCCATTTTAGCTCCAACATCCCTCTCTCTCTCCTGACAGGTTAAACTTCGAGGAGCCTCCTGAAGACGGGGGAGGGAACTTGTTTGGATGTAAACTTCTTAACGATACTGAAGTGTCGATATTAAAGGACAAATTAGTCACGGGGGCCATGGAAAACAGACACGACTACGAATCATTATTCCAGTGAATAGATCTTTTTACTTCTTGCTTTTTGTTCATTTTATAGGGTCTAAAAAATGTTTCAAGCCGTTTACCAATCAAATAATGATCTCTCGGCATGGGACGTGACACATCTAAACCATTGTCGGCCCTTCTCTAATTTTCTACTCTTCTGGAATCCCAGGCCCAATTCGGCACAGTGCAGAGATTTGTCTCCTGAAAGCAGAAAGTTGAAACAGGAAAGTTTTCTACCGACTTGAGTTATAGCTTCAGACTGATTTTTGTGTGTATTTGAATTGTATGTAGAGAGAGGCTGTCTAGTTTCTAGGCAGGGTGTGTGTGTGTATGTGTAAAATTTAGTGCGCTTTTTGTACAGTTTGTAGTGAGGTATATTCTGTTACTTTTTTTTCTCATGTTGATTTTCAGTTATAATTTACTGACCCCCTTTTCGAAATATCCGTGTATTTTCTCTGCTGGCAACGGGCCAGGTGTGTCTCGTGACGTGTGGAGCGCTTTTCAGCGCAGAATCACTGCACTACAGTCGGTGCGCGCGGTTACTGATTTTACAGGTTATCGCGTGCTGCCAAAATGAATCTTTGCGCTACTTTTCACGTCAAGATTGTGTTTGGCGGCCGCGCCTGCTCACATTTCTAGAACTGGCACTACCGGCCTTGGAATGAACAACTTTCACACACCGGACCCCTGAAGCATTTGGTCCCCTGTGTTTTAACTTCCCTTTTCCACAGCAGGGAGGAAAGAAATAACACGCAGCATGTAACAAGGTGGATCAAAAGCGAGAACTCATCAACAATTTGAGTATGAATAACTTAGAAACCATGATAACATCACTACACACAAAACATCTAATATTACTCTCAGGGTTTTATTGTGTGTGTGCTTTGTCTATTTTCCCTCGGCCATTTTGTTAAGAGCGGATCCGGCCTTGAACCATCCGATTTGGTTGTCATTAAAAGTGTGATTGAGGGCGAATGTGTCCGTGCTGCCATCACCGTGTTTCAAAGTACAACTGAGAGGTACACCAGGAGCAAAAGATGTCAGACCATTAATCGAGATCTTATCACCTGGCTGAACCTTGTCGTAATCAGCGGGGTCAGCAAATGTCAGGGGCAGCATTCCTTGTTTCTTCAAGTTAGTCTCGTGGATCCTTGCGAAGGAGCGGACAATAATGGCCTTCCCACCCAGATGGCGGGGTTCCAGGGCGGCGTGTTCTCTGGAGCTGCCCTCTCCGTAGTTCTCGTCACCAACAACTACCCAACCGATACCTGGCGGGTTAATGAGATGGGGGTTAGTAATGTAGGGATTATAATTAGTCAACTAACTGGCACACTCATTATAAATCCTGGACAAGACTCAATGATACATTGATACCCATTATAATACGAGAAAATTAAACTCACACCAATTGCCTTGCTCTACCCTCTCTCTCCCCGGAGGGTTAGAACGGGGGGGGGGGGGGGGTTATAACATACCTGCAGCTTTGTATTCCCGTCCAGTAGCTGGTACAGCTCCAAACTCCCCAGTTATAGCACTCTTGATGCTGTTCATCTCTCCATTCTCTGCGTTAGTTGCGGTAATAAGGAAGTTGTTAGAGATGTTGTTGAGGTGACCTCGGAATTTCAGCCATGGCCCCGCAGCACTAATGTGGTCAGTCGTGCACTTTCCTTTCACCTGTTAAATATTGGGGGGGGTTCAACCTAAAAATTTCCATTTCCATTTGCCAAAATCCGGGTATCGATGGAAATTTTTAGAAATTTTTAGAAATTTTTAGAAGTTTTTAGTACTAAAAATTTCCAAAAATTTCTAAAAATTTCCAAAAATTTCCATTAATTTCCAAAAATTTCTAAAAATTTCTAAAAATTTCCAAAAATTTCCATTGACCAAGAAAAGAAAAATTAACAAAAACATGAAAATATACAAACACAGTTGTCGCAGAACTGGTTCCTTTTCCTTACCTCTTATGAGCACTGAGCATCAATAAATCATTTAATAATAGGTAAAAAACATCGAGATCATATATTTTTTGGGAATCCGTACAATTTCTTCAGAAATTATAGATTCATTGGCCAACTAAGGCCAACTAAGGGCGTCTCGAAAACTTATTGAAAAGTAAGTTACCAAATAGCACAAGATACAGTCGGACCCCGATTTAGTGGCATCCTCGGGGGAAAAAAATCCTGTCACTAAATCGGGGTGCCACTAAATCGGGGTCAAATAATGTTAATTTCCTATATCGGGGGAAACAAATCCTGCCACTACATCGGGGTGCCACTAAATTGGGGGCTACTACCTTACATTCCTTCGGACGGAATGCCTAATACATACCTTAGTAGATCGGGTTTCTTAGCATAGGTACAATATAGAAAACTCTTTTTTAAGCTAGATCACTGTAGATCATGGACTTACTGTCGAAAACATGCAAAGATTACCTGTCATTAGCTTGGAATTGGGTTACCGACAAACTTCTAAAAACTTCTAATAATTTCTAATAACTTCTAAAAATTTCTAAAAATTTCTAAAAACTTCTAAAAATTTCCATTTACTAAAAACTTCCAAAAATTTCCATTGTCCATAAATTTCTAAAAATTTCTAAAAATTTCTAAAAATTTCCAAAAAATTCTAAAAATTTCCAAAAATTTCCAAAAAATTCTAAAAATTTCTAAAAATTTCCAATATAAAATTTCCATTTGCCAAAAAAGTGGGTATCAATGGAAATTTTTAGGGTTGAACCCCCCCCCCCCCCCCCAATATTAGAAGGAGGGGTATTTAGAGATTAATGTTTTAGAAAGGGTCCGTTCTCTAGAGAGTCAGACTCTCAATGTGATCCACTAATTCCACCCTCGAGTCTCGAGAATCACATTGTCTCGAGGCTCGAGACGATGTGATTCTGGATCACATTGTCTCGAGATTCAGGATCACTGATCCACCAGGATCCACTAAGTACCTTGATAAGGTACCACTAAGGTACCACTATAAGTACCTTGATAAGGAGTTGCAGTTCGTTGTAGTCCTGTCCGTCCCATTTGGCGAAGGGTGTGAGGAGTTCCAGTCTGTTGGACTCGGGGTCTACATCAACCGTCACAGCACTCGAGTCAGCAGGGGGAGGCTGGTAGGTGTCCTCACCTTGGATAGGAGGGTGTTAGAAAATAGGGTTATTATTAACAAGAATGAGGGGGGGGGTGTTAGAAAATAGGGTTATTATTAACAAGAATGAGGGTGGTGTTAGAAGATAGGGTTTTTCAACAACACGAAACACAGGCAGAGAGATATTATATTTTAGAGATAGGTGAATTATAAACAGTTGCGGGAAAGAGAGAACGGAAGATAATTTCCAACCAATTTACGTACTGAGTTTACGAACTGAGCTTACTAAATCAGAATACTGCCGAATCTGCAAATCAAACAAAAACAAACTAACCAGCATCAAATCCGTTGCTAGGCAGCTCATCTCCATAGGGTGTGTCAAGCATGAAAGGATTACCATCCTTATCCAAAAGGCTATCAGTTTCAGGGTTGAAGTTCAGTGTTCCAGCAAGAGACAGCGCTGTGACAATCTCTGGGGAGGCGACGAAACCGTGAGTGTTTGGGTTGGCATCATTCCGGCCGGTGAAGTTCCTGTTGTAGCTGGTCACAATGGTGTTCTTCTCTCCCTTGGGAACGTCCTGTCGGTCCCACTGTCCGATACAAGGTCCACAGGCGTTAGCCAGGACCATACCACCAATATCCCTGAGTGGCTTGTCGATTCCATCTCGCTCAATAGTAGCCCTGATCTGCTCGGATCCAGGAGTGATGGTGAACAGAGATTTGAACTCAACACCCTTGCTCTGGGCTTGTCGTGCAATGGACGCACTTCTCGTCATGTCCTCGTAGCTAGAGTTGGTGCACGATCCAATGAGTCCAACCTTGATCTCCGTTGGCCATCCCTCCTTCTCAGCCCGGGCTCCCACCTCCGAGATTGGGGTACACAGATCAGGGGTAAAGGGCCCGTTAATCAGGGGTTTCAACTCCGACAAGTTGATCTCAATGACCTCATCGTACTCGCAACCCTCGTCACTGTTCAGAAGAGAGTGGTACCCCGCGGACACCTCAGCAATACCAGCCCTGTCCGTCGCCTCCAGATACTTCTTCATCCTCTCGTTGTACGGGAAGATGGAGGTTGTGGCACCGATCTCAGCGCCCATGTTACAAATGGTTGCCATGCCTGTGCAGGACATGGAGTTGACGCCAGGTCCAAAGTACTCCACAATGGCACCAGTTCCACCCTTGACGGTGAGGATATCCGCAACCTTCAGGATGACATCCTTAGGGGAGGTCCAGGCGCTGATCTCACCTGATGAGATGATGGGGTAATTTTAGGAAATGGGATAATTAATTAGGAACATGGGGAGGGATGGGAACATAGGAAGTTTTCTTTTCTGCTCAATAATTTCAATTTGGATGTTATCAAAAAAACAGAATATACCTAGAGACACAGATCATTAGATAAACACCCCCACCGTATAGTACTGTACTCCCACCGTACCTGTAAGGTGGACACCGATCACTTTAGGGCACTTCAGCTCCCAAGGAATGTCTGCCATAACATCGACAGCATCAGCACCTCCAACACCGACAAAGACACCTCCCAGACCACCACCGTTTACTGTGTGACTGTCAGTACCTGGATTAGGGAGTTGGGGAGTTAGAAATGTGTTTATCATTATATTATGATGGGAGAGAATAGAAAGAGGGGGATTTGGATTAGGAAATGAGGGGGTGGTGTGGGGAATGGGAATTGGGTAAACAAGTTTTTTTCGATGACTCAACAAGTAATGGTAGGGGTCCCTGCAGGAAGGGGAACAGAACAAAGATAGAGGAGCGATAGAGGGGAGATAGAATTACAGGGTAATAAAGATAATGGAGAGAGTGTGCGTGTATGAACTGTGAATTATACTTTTTGAAGAGAATTCTGCATTCAGCTGCAGAGAGGTCAGAGTGTGAGTGTACTTGCAGCTTGCTACCGAATAGAAAACACGAAGAGGGGAGAGAGATAGAGAGAGATAGAGAGAGAGAGAGAGAGAGAGACACACATATCGTCTCAATTTCATCTAGACACTTGATAGGGTTGTGATGACGATTTGGCAAGGCCCCTGTTAATGTGTAGGATACGCAAGTGGTCTATCTTAACCCTATCATGCACTAAGATGTTATTCAAGCAGCTATGAGCTTCATAACAGGGCAAAATGCAATGCGATACCCGAGACCACTTTTGGGAAAATTTCAGTTCTGACAGTCATAAGACACTCTAAACATTGAGCTAGGACAAAAATTCGGGTACCAAAATGACCGCCAGACGATTCCCTACAACTCTTATGAGGGATGCAATGTGATCCGAGCAACTTTGCATTTGTGAATTTTTCAAAACGTGAACCCCGGTCGGATTTCATAATCACGTACTTGTGACTTTACGACGATATATCTGACGATTGGTAAGACTTGGAACATCAATCTTGTACCCAAATGTGCGCCTGACAATTCTCTACAACACTGTTTTTGGTTGAGCCGTTTTGACCTACTTTTCGATGAGTTATGGGCATTTGAATGGAACCCACTCATCACCCAAAATCACAGGTGATGCAAAGACAGTGGGACACCCTGTACAAACACGCACAGGAAGCACACAGTGTGTACAATTATAACAACAGGTCATGCGAGTTATGTTGAATATGCGTCAGTAGTCTAATAAGAAGAGAGAGAGAGGGAGAAATGAAAAGAAACGGAAACACACAGACTCAGTATGTAGGTACACTGTGAAGGAAAAAGTGGCCGTAAAGTCAATAACACATTCCTATGTATAGCAAAATATGTAGCAAAATATGTAGCAAAATATGTAGCAAAATATGTAGCAATCAGACGGGGAAAAATCAAAAGGATTTCCCAGTCATACCTCGCATCGAATCAGTGATCACTTACCAATGAGCATGATACCGGGATATGCATAGTTCTCCAGGATAATCTGGTGAATAATTCCACTGCCAGGCTTCCAGAATCCAGCACCATACTTGGCACCTGCACAAGGGGGAGTGTCATAAAGTTCTACTACCTCCCGTACCAGGGGGGGGGGGCTTCATTAAATACATATATATCTTGAATCTTCCTACCGTTCCCTGCCGTGATTCGTGTCCAACTAGATAGATGTATACGATGGGTGTATACCATATACGATCTCATAAAACTCACCGGCAGTAGTTAGTTACTAGATGGGTATATTACGATCTGATAAAACTAACCGGCAGTAGAGAGGAAGTTGTAGACCTCAGCGTTGATATCCTTCGCCCTCGTCAGATCTTTCTCTCCTCCCAGTTGTGCCTCGATGAGATGGTCACAGTGGATTGTGGATGGTACTGCTACCTTGGGGAGCCCACTGGAGATGAACTGCAGCATTGCCATCTGAGCGGTAGCGTCCTGCATTGCTACACGATCTGGTCGGAGCCTCAGATAGGATTCACCTAGAGGGGGGGGGGGGGTTGAGAGAGAAGTCGTCTTGTTCAAACCCTTTCCCTCTCCATCTTTACCAGTTTGCACAGCAAAATACTTTGCTTGCTTTTTATACCAAACATAATATTATATGCAACTTGATGTATAAAGACAGACTATGTATCTGATCACACAGACAGACTATCTGATATCACACTTGGCTTGTACCTCGGACAATATCGGCAGTCTCTGGCTCGTCAAGATGTCCGTACACAATCTTCTCTGAGAGAGTCAGAGGTCGTCTCAGTCTGGACTTAACAATATCCACGTTCCGCTGTAATCTGTGGGAGAAAACATGTTTGAGTGTATCTAAATCAGTCATCTTACAAAAGGCTGCATTCTACGAACCGGGCCGGTCAGCAAATTACACCAATCATAAACTAAAGGTTTCTAGAAAGTTCTTACTTGGCCATGTTCTCCCTGACATCAGTCTCCGGGTCGAACTTGCTCATGGGTACCCGCTGGTGGAGCTGGGAGGTTGTAGCAAGGCCCCGGGAGGCGGAGGTGGTGAGACATCGTTTGGAGAGTCGGAACATGTTGTTACGGTAACACACTGGTACCAGTAACCCTAAATTATAGAGTGTTTAGGTGGTGGATAGGTGGTTAGGTGGTCAGGGAGTAATTTGGAGTACACAAAACGAAAACCAAGGACTGTTATGTACTACCAAAATAAAGGAATTAAAACATGTAAAATATATATTTTTAAAAAAGAAATTAAAATTATCCTCTCTGATCGTTCAGTCCTTTTGTGCGGACAGCCTCTGATAGACATGGTTTGCCAGTTCCAAGCACTGTTCATCTGGACACCGAGTCAGGACCACACCAACTCCTTTCACAATTTCCTCCTCAAACACACCCTCCCACAATCCCTCACAATCCATGGTGTTTCTTAGCAGGGTTAGAACCCGCAACAGAATGGCCGGACTCTCACAGCTGTGTAGGAGGTGGATAGATGACATGAATACCAAGGATGTATCAAATAGGATCTCTGCTACGGTCATGTTGATGAGTATTTTCAGTGTAGACAACACAACGTCCGATCGTTCGGTTGCTTCATGAGTAAACCGAGAAAGAATCTGGGGGATGGTGCGGAAGTGGTAGGAGAACGCCTTGGCGTCTTCCATAGAGGAGAGGTTGATATAAAGTGAGAGGATAAGAGGTAAATAGTCAGATTCCCTGTTACACAAATCACTGTCAACTTCGGAGAGAATGGGTTCCAAATACCGGTACACAAGTGCTGGATTGGTCGAGATGGATATGAATATTTTGTAGCACATTACCCGTATTACCGTATTCGAGGACTCTGAAAACACTGCACAAATGTTAGTGAAACAACCAGACCTATCCATCAACCGCTGCTTCTCCAGGAAAGCAGACTGCTCCAATAGATAACGGAGAACGGTCGTTATTTGAGGATTTGAAAAGCGGACAGCCGACGCCAGTACAGTAAAATCTACAGCACTTTTAGTGGGTTCCTTTTTTTCAGGTGGCTGTTTTTCGAGAGGTCCCTCCTCTTCCTTCCGTTGGAGATAGCGCCATCCAAAGTAGATAGAGGCAGTTGCGGCGAGGCCAACTGCTGCGAACGATAGCTTTTTATCAATCATGTGCTTACATTCTATTCACTTGTCCTGATATGAGGTCATTGCTAAACGAAATCGTTATGTTAGCATAAATAATCCCGGAAGAAACACTAAAACAGCTCATTTTTATGGAAATTCGATGTTGGTAAAAAATCAGGGACGGAGCTGGCTGTTGGGCCGGAAAGCCCAGTATGTCCCTGTGCGTCCACAGGTCATTTTCTCATTTTTTGCCAGTTTTTCTATTTTCTTCTTTTCTGTCTCCCAAAAAGTGGGTCCTGGACCCAGGTTTTCTTCGTGCCTTACGCTCAGGAGGTTGGCAAACGCTGCAGCGCGGGATAATTCTACTCAGGAGGTGAACCGTGAAAGCACATCCGACGTCGGTTTTTTGAAAAACGCTCAGTGCAGCGTAAAAAACGTGGGTCGATTTTTAAACCTTGTTTGAAAACAATAAATGAGGTATAAACTCTGGCCACTGGCGCGTTATTTCAGATAACTTTCTCCCAGCGCGCCGCTGGGAGAAGTTAGCTGAAGTTTATCCGCCGCTGGCGGATAAACTGGTTTAAATCACGACGACGATCCCGAGGCGGAGCCGAGGGAGAGGCGGAGGGGTTTAAACCTATAACGTGCCAGTGGTCAGAGTTTATAGGTTATATACCCTGCTTTAGTTGTTTATTTCAAGTATTACACACCAACAAGAGAGAGAACACTAATCAAAACACTCAAAGAGGACTGAGAAATAGTTAAAACACCTCACAATTGAGTGTACACTGTTTGGTAACAGTTACTAAGCAGTTGCTAAGGAAAGAGAGTGAAAGAAATAGCCTGATAAGGGGCATGTCACACATAACACAGAGGAAGAGATAGTGAGACAAAAGGGGAGATAAAGAGAGAGTAATTGACGGAATGTGTCCTTTCTTTCTCTCCAATGTAGTGTGTAAGTGTTGCACATAGTGTTCCCTCTGTATTTTAGTAAGAACTGATCATTTACACACACTTTGAATGTTCAAAATAAATAACCTGCCAGTGGGAAATAATCTGCCGCTGGACTGGCTGTTTATTGAGAGCACGCTAGTGGGACTGGCGGGTTATTTAAGTTAGCAGGGTATATAATATTATAATAAATTACCCACACACCGTCATACTCTCATACTCCCTCTCTCTGCTCACTTGTCTCGAAAGTCTACATCTTCCACACTGACTGGGACAACCCTTCTCTTGGTTCCCCGAAGCGCAACAAGAGTTGATCTTAACAAACTGAATCGTGTCTTTTCTCGGATGAAGGACATGGTTTCAGCGTAACTCTCCTTGTGCCTGTCACAGATCTTCCTGGCCGCTCGCTCCAAAACCTTCCCTACTTCTCCGGCAAAACCTCCCGACGTGGAGAATACGAGGGGCGTGAAGGAACCCTGCTCCACTTCTTGCACCCTTCGCATATAGGCAAGTTTCTTCTGATTTTGGTGCTGTTTATACAGGTTCGTGATGGGCATCTTCAGGTAGGATGGGGCATTAGGATGGAAAACCCGTACATCCATGAAACTGGTCTGCATGTCAGACCATAAGCCACGACAGACTATGTCCATTCGTGCTTCAGCTTTGATATTTGCACTGATTGGCAGGTTGAATCCGTCACAGGGCAACATTGGCTGTTCAGTGTTAACGGGTTTAAATCCCGCATACCGAAGGATATCGGCTAAGGTATCCCGAAGGTGGTCATGTCTCCACATATCAAAGCCTCCAACCTTGCAGATCAAGGCGTGGTCACTGGTGTTTTGTGCCCCACAGCCGCATTTCCCTATCAGGTCCGGGAAGTGGAAGCCGTATCTGAGCCGAATGGCATCGACAAACTCAACCTGGTTGAGCTCATGGCCCAGTTTCTGCAGCGGTCGAGCAGTTAGCCAACTAGAAGCACCGGGTTCGGAGCACAGCTCCATCGCACGCTGTGTCTTCATATCAAGTACTGCAAAGATATCTGCACGTTCCGTTGCATGCCTCTCATCAGTGGCGTCGGCACACTTCTTCTTCAACTTTCCGCTTTTCATCTCGGCATCCATGATGTTATTTGGACAGTCCTCTTCCGCCAGGATAAGAGACACTAGTGGTCCGGTAGCAAAACGGGAATTATTGTATTCTTGATTAGCCGTTTGTACCGGATTTTCCAATGGCATACCTCCCATCTTGACGGGGAGTGCTAGGATCCTCCTCTCAATGTCCGAGATATGCTTTCCCACAAATAGGGGTATCAGCTTGTGCCTCAGGATGTCTTCCATAAACAAGTGCCCTATATCAGGTAGTGTTCGCTGCAGGTACGACCACTTCATTTTTAAACCCAAGCGCGGCTTAAAAAACGCGCGCCGGGGACTTGCAGCGCGTCCACGAGAAACAAAAGTTTTAAAAAGTCCGAGTACTTTTTTTACTTTTTTTACTTTTTTTTAATTATCAATTTTTTAATGTGTAGGCGTTTGATTAAGTTATTTTTCTGCACAACCCACACAGGGACCATATGATGACTTGATTCACACCTCACCGTGTCTAGTGGCTGCTCTGCACCGTTTCACCCCTGAGGTCCCTAGTGGGTTGTGGAAAGAAAAAAAGTACTTTTTTTGGCCAACCTTGAAATCCGGGTGTTTGGAGTCTCACTTCTCAGCACTCACAGTTTTTAGGGTTTGGGGTAAAGTTGGAAAACGTTAAAATCTGGGTGCCTTTCATTGCTAACAAATCGTAGTTTTGGCGCGTGCGACGGGTTAGGGCTATCCGTTAGGGTCTGGTTAGGGTTTGGTTTGGGGTTATCGGTTAGGGCTATCGATTCTCTAACTGATACCGTTTAGTTTACTCAAATCGGCCATGTGGTTCCATGGCTATAGCCGTTTGAAAAAAGTCGGTCTAAGTATACTCTTTTGGTAGCGCGCACCTGTAAACAGGCTGCAAGGCACCCAGATTATAATCGCGCCCGGTAAAGTTGGGTTGGGGTTAGGGCTTGACATTTGACAAGTCCACTACGTAATGTGAAATTAAAACTATTCGTAGTTGACCATTCGAATTATTTTGAAGATAGACACGTTTTCCTTTTCAAGGGTATGCTTATACTGTACAACCTTCTTGGTCTGCTACTACTTGCGTACGTCTCCTTCAACGTCTACATATGGAACACTCGCCGGAAAGTCAAGCACTTCCCTTCAGTTCCATGCGAAAAGGGTCTTCTTTGGTTCAGGGGATGTATTTTTGAGATAATCAGGAGGAAAAGGATTTTCAAAGAAGCGGGAAATGCTGTTCCTCTCGACTTTTTGATAATTATGATCGATATTTCAAAAGAAAATCAATGGGATGCTTTTGTAGCTCCTCTGTTTTTCAGAAACCTCCTTTTTGTCCAAGATTTGGGATCCGTTGGTCAGGTTTTGCCCGACCGGCATAATTTTAACAAAACTCCAGCAGTGAACCGACTATTTTCGAAAATCGGGAATGCTCGAATTTTCGGGCAGTATGGTCTTCTCAACGATCCCGGAACCGCACTTTGGGCCGCCAAGCGACGAGCGATGGACCCAGCTTTTCACCGAAACTTTCTGAGGACCATAATGCTGCAAATGAACCAGGTGACGGAGAATCTCATACGGAATCTTGAAGCAGTGAGCGCTAGTGGAGAAATATTTGATATCACTAACAACTACAACCGTACCGCTTTGGAGGCGATTTCCGTTTGTGGTTTTGATTGGACTATGGATATGATCGAAAAACACGGAGACGAAATTATTGCAACATCTGATTATCTTTTCGGAATACTGCAACTGGCTTTTGAGGAACAGAGAAGCATTGGATTCCCATGGTGTCGACGCAAAGAAAAGGCTGAGCTAAGCAGGAGGCTGAACCCTATGCGGAAGTTGATTCGAGATCACCTCCAGACGCGAATTGATGAGATGAACAGCGGAAGTGTTCAAGAACCAAACATTCTTTCTTACATCATCAGGGCAAACCAAGTTTCTGATGAGCTAACGATTGAAAACATAGTTGATGAGTACGTGACTTTCCTAGTGGCCGGAATGGAGACAACTTCGATTACACTTGCAATGGCCACCTTCTACATGTCTGTTTATCCTGAGGTGTTGGATAGGGCAAAAGAAGAAGTTGAGAGAGTGCTTGGAGACCGGGAAACAATAGCATTCGATGATCTTACTGAGCTGAGGTATATCGAGCAAATCGTAAAGGAGACTCTTAGGTTGAAGCCTCCTGCTCGAAGCACTGGAAGAGTTGTAATGACGAATAACGTATCCTTCAACGGTCAACACGTCCCAAAGGACACTCTGCTTATGATACCAACTATGGCAATTCAAGTTGATCCAAGGTACTGGGAGGATCCACTAACATTCAAACCTGATCGATTTGACCCGTCTGTGAAGCGCCAAAACTACACCTTTATGCCCTTTATGCTGGGACCCCGAAACTGCGTTGGGAAGAACTTTGCCATGTTGGAAATGAAAGTTGTGCTGGCCAAGGTGATCCAGAAGTTTGATTTGGTCAACCCTAACCCGGAAGTAAAAGATCTTGTGATGCTTGGAAAGATTACTGCCCGGCCGAATGATGGAGTGAAACTAAGGCTAAAGAAGTGGGACTAAAAACAGTTAGACGATTACGGATTAGCCATCTCAAAAACATTTCTAACATTTTTTTTCAGACATTTTTTTGACCTTGATTCTTGAACAATAATGACAGTAGGGACAGTTGTACTCTGTCATATTGACCGCCTGCACAAAGCGTGGCCCAAAGCGTTGTCTACGACAGTCGACATCAAAGACGCAGTTCGCTGACATTGAATGCTTTTTATTGCACGTTTTGGACGTCGAGGACAACGCTTTAGACGGCGCTGTGCGGCCGGCCAATATGACGGAGCACCTCTGTACATTTTAGTACACATTTAGTACACATTTGGTGCATGTATAAATTTCGAATTGATTCATTCAGCACTTTGTATCAATTATAATTCCATTTCTAATTCCCATCCCTCAACCCTCCTAGTTTGGTGGTAGTATGGCATCCGATCAACTTCTCACTGATGATCTCTCCCAGGATATGTTCAGTGAAGGTACACCGATCCATAGACCATTATAAATATTACTGCTCCAATATCTGATTGTTATTATCCAATCAACACATTAAATGGTAATATAATGTACAGGGTGTCCCACTGTCTTTGCATCACCTGCGATTTTGGGTCATGACCGGGCTCCATTAAACTAACCAAAACTCATCGAAAAATTGGTCAAATGGTTCTAACAAAAACCAGTGTTCTAGAGAATTGTCTGGCGAACATTTTGGTTGCAAGATTGACTTTCCAAGTCTTACCAATCGTCAGATATATCGTCGTAAAGTCAAAATTACGTGTTCATGAAATCCGACCGGGGTTCACGTTTTGAAAAATTCACAAATGCAAAGTTGCTCGGATCACATTGCATCCCTCATAAGAGTTGTAGGAAATTGTCTGGCGGTCATTTTGGTACCCGGGTTTTTATCCTAGCTCAATGTTTAGAGTGTCTTATGACTGTCTAAAGACGAAATTCAACCAGCATTTTTGAGGGGATCACGTGTCATCAACAAATGGGTAAAATGATTTGAAATTTACAAGAGCTTCATTGGAATCGTCTAAGCTTCATTTTGATACCATGGTTTTTTCCATAGCTCTACGTTGAAGTTGCGTTATGACTGTAGGAACATGAAGATTTTTCTATGCTGAGTCTTAGTTGGTATCGGCTCACAACCCCTAATTAGGTGGCTCGGTGTCGTGTGTAATCCCATGATAATCAGCACATATCGTCTCAATTTCATCTAGACACTTGACAGGGTTGTTATGACGATTTGGCAAGGCCCCTGTTAATGTGTAGGATACGCAAGTGGTCTATCTCAACCCTATCATGCACTAAGATGTTATTCAAGCAGCTATGAGCTTCATAATAGGGCAAAATGCAATGCGATACCTGAGACCACTTTTGGGAAAATTCCAGTTCTGACAGTCATAAGACACTCTAAACATTGAGCTAGGATAAAAACCCGGGTACCAAAATGACCGCCAGACAATTTCCTACAACTCTTATGAGGGATGCAATGTGATCCGAGCAACTTTGCATTTGTGAATTTTTCAAAACGTGAACCCCGGTCGGATTTCATGAACACGTAATTTTGACTTTACGACGATATATCTGACGATTGGTAAGACTTGGAAAGTCAATCTTGCAACCAAAATGTTCGCCAGACAATTCTCTAGAACACTGGTTTTTGTTAGAACCATTTTGACCAATTTTTCGATGAGTTTTGGTTAGTTTAATGGAGCCCGGTCATGACCCAAAATCGCAGGTGATGCAAAGACAGTGGGACACCCTGTACTACGCGATCTCATTCCCCCACCAGGTCTCATTGCAGTTGTGAAACCAGCGATCCAGACCGTCGATACTCAGGTCCAATCGCTCCGGTTTACCCAGCTAAAACTAAAGGACTCCATTGACAGGCTATCGGGTGATTTGGATCAGATATCCAGCCTGCAAAAAGAGCTCCCGAACTTGGAGCACTACGTTAAAAAGTTGACCAGCATAAAACGTCGGGTGGCCACTGTAAACAATGTCCTTTCCAATGTTCAGGACCGAGTTACTGGGTTGCAGGGGAGAGTTGAGAAAGAGCAGGCAAAGAAACGAACATTACTGAGTGCTACCGTGTCGTGAGGGATATGGTTTGTTGTGAGTTTTTGATTTTCTGTGTATTTTGTGTTGTCTGGTTATTGAAATATGACGGGTTTGTTTATCCCTCAAAGCATTTTGTTGTTCTCAATCATGTTCAATATCCCCTTCCAATATGTTTTTCTATCAGCAATAAACTCGCCCTCCCTCCCCCAAGTGATAGCACGTTATAGGAATAACCAAACCCAAAATAACCTAGTTCTTCTCCACAGCAGGGAATGATCTCAAAAGATGTCCTAGAGACAGTCTTACAGAATTTACAACATATTTATAGCTCGGAAACGTACAAACAGGAGTTCGATGTAAGTTGATTTTATATTGTGAGAGAAAATGAGACCACCCCGACAAAAAACAAGCATTACTTCAGCCCCTCAACCTCACCCTTTCCTAAATTAACTCCAGGCCCTGAAGCAGTTTAACGATCAAGTTGGTCTTGTTAAATCACGAGCAGATGGGTGGTTACCATTTAACAGGGGCAAAAACAGATACAAGGACATTCTGCCATGTATGTATGAACGGGGGGAGAATATACACTCGGTGGGGTGATCTTAGGCAGGTGGGTGGGTGATAGGTTTGTTCAGATTGCGGGTTCGTCACCCAGGATTTCTCAAAACACAGGGGTTCACCGGGTTCGTAACTGTAGTCTTGGGGGGGTAATCACTCACACAATCTTCAATCTTCACTGGTCACACAAACTTTGGTGCACATGCACGCAAAGTAAACGCTCACATCGACATCAGATACGGTCAAGAAACACGGGCAAGTTCTCCCTCAAGCAAGGATGGTAGGTGCTCTCGGGCAATAAAATGCACACTGTCTCACTCTTTCACTTGGCTTTAAATATCCCGACAAACAACAAGTCACGTGATATCCGTACCAGAAACAATTCGGAACAACACCAAAGTTCTGTACCACTTCTCCGACTCGAACTGTCGACACCGTCCAAGTAAAAGAGGCGATACTATCGGACAGACCCGTCTGACTGACTTTCACTAAGGTTCTCTCTACTCAACTACCTATTCTCACTCTAAGCTATCTGACAGTCTTAGTAAGCTCATTGTTCACACCTCACTTCACCAGAGCTCTCGCACATGGCTGGGAAAACGTGACAACTCACCACTAAAACTAGGGAAAGGGATACTGGGGTAACAGGGGTATCTCTCATATCCCACATTCACCCTCTCCTGTGAAACAGAAATTGACCCATTACTCCAGGTTAGAAAATATTCTCTTCTCAAAGCTCTACTGACTACTCTAAGACTAAAAGAAATTAAACTCTACATGAACTCACTCAATATAAACTCTTCTCATATATGAAGTTTCGTCTATGGCGGTTATGGTTTATCTGGACAAATACTCTCAGGGACAAACATTCAAACAGACTAACTCAGGGACAAACTAACACAGGGATAAACTAACTCAGGGACAAACTAACTCAGGGATAAACTAGCACAGAGACAAACTAACACAGGGACAAACTAACACAGGTACAAACTAACTCAGAGGCAAACTAACACAGGTACAAACTAACGTCTAACACAGAGACAAACTAACTCAGGGACAAATTAACACAGAGACAAACTAACACATGGACAAACTAACTCAGGGACAAACTAACTCAGGGACAAACTAACACAGGGACAAACTAACACAGGGACAAACTAACACAGAGACAAACTAACACAGGGACAAACTAACTCAGGGACAAACTAACTCAGGGACAAACTAACTCAGGGACAAACTAACACAGGGGCAAACTAACGCAGGGACAAACTAACGCAGGGACAAACTAACACAGGGACAAACTAACTCAGGGACAAACTAACACAGGGACAAACTAACTCAGGGACAAACTAACACAGGGACAAACTAACACAGGGGCAAACTAACTCAGGGACAAACTAACACAGGGACAAACTAACACAGGGGCAAACTAACGCAGGGACAACCTAACTTAAACAAATAAACACAAGGACAAAAGGACAAAGGCAGCCACTAACATTCAAGCAGACACTTAGACAGCCACCATTTTCTAACAACAGTCACATAAAAACCATAGATTATCAACAATTATTTGTCCAGACGAAACCCACAACACGTCTTAAGATCTGTCATAAGGCGCTCTCAAGATACTCAAAGCTAAAGATGATAATATAAAGTTATAATTCTCTAATTACTCTCAGGATTTGCTCCATCTGGTTCTGCAAACTGCAAAGAAGAGTGCACATGCACGTCGATTCTTCACAATTCTCGAATTACTCTCAGGATTTGCTCCATCTGGTTCTGCAAAGAAGAGTGCACATGCACGTCGATTCGTCACAAAACCAGACGGGCAACTCAACTTTATGACCGAAAGTTACAAGCATACATACACAAGTTCCTATCAGTCACAAAATGGCTCAAGGTGTTACTGATAAAATTCGCCTATAACAGTTGGTCAGACTGGTACTGGAATGTGGTGACGGGGACCAAACCTTCACCACAAATGAACTATCAGCAACTTCTCGTGTCAATTCGTATAGACGATACTACGATCGAACACGGTTCGTCTACTTGAGCCTTCGCGACGTCTCGCATCTAATCTCATCTAAACCCGACGTCTCAGGCGTGTTCTGGGGTTAATCACATTCTCTCAATTACATATTCTCACTCTCTTTCGTATGTCACTCTGCAGCCCAGAATCACTAATCATTCGGGTTAGAACGCTCAACTCTTCTCGATTTACAGCTCACTCTCCAATCTCTAGATAAACTCAAAAGCTCTCAGCATTACTCTTTTTATGGGGGCGCTATGTCTAAACTATAAACGTGGGGATAATGGAGGGTGAACACGTTCATAGTCCAGATCAAGCTAGTCTCAATGACTAATTATATAATATGATAATGTACTACATTAACCGTAGTATTATGCACTATGCTGCAGGGACATCACACACACACATCACCCACACACATGATATTGATCAAGCCTGAACAACAGGTTATTGAATCAATCGACCGTTCAACGGTACGAGGTGCCATCACTGATTTCGTGCAGTTGATCCGAGGATCACGAATTCAATTAATATGTCGTGATTACTGTTTAATAGCCCAACTGGTCATTCCGAAAAATCAGATACAAACACATTAATGTGCCGCACTGTATATGAGTTACTCCAACCCTCCAGTTTCAATGCTTGTTTAACGAAGGAAGTAACCAAGCGATCCACTGGATTCGATATATCTAGGCGCATATCATATTCCCACAGTACTGATGTATTAGCACTATCTTTATATCGGATATCTCGAACAGCAACAATCCTTGTGTTTAAACAGGGTTCTTGCTTTCTAACCAGTTAGGGTTCTTGCTTTCTAACCAGTTAGGCGTATTAAACAGGGCACATGTTATCTGCAGCGCTCACATATCATGATAATGTACTACATTAACCGTAGTATTATGCACTATGCTGCAGGGACATCACACACACACATCACCCACACACATGATATATTGGAATGACCAGTTGGGCTATTAAACAGTAATCACGACATATTAATTGAATTATATAATATTCTCTAAATTCTTAGCACTGTCCTAAGAGAAACACACAAACGTGCACTTGCTCTAACAACACAGCTCCATAACTCTCAGCGGCTATACTAACTTTTACTAGACTCAGAATTTTGCAAACGGGGTGTTGTTTCTGGCACGGAAAATCATAATAGGGCAGCAACCAACACACTTTCATCAGATCAATGATTACGAAAGAACAACTCGTCATTAGAGACACCACAGTTTGAGCCAGTCAAGAGAAAACGAATTCACTTGACGCGTTGTTCTTTCACTACACAAAGTTCGTCATATTGTAAAACGTGTCAATCCTTTACCCATACCCAGAACAGAACAATATAAATCAGTCCCTTGACAGTCTAACAGTTTGCCTGTAACGGACAACACTTAGCTATGGTGACGAATCCGAAATCCACACCTCTGGTGGCTATGGGACCAGGGCACTTGACCACGGGAACACTTGGACACGGGACCACAGATCCACAAAACCGCCAGAAATCAAGAATCACAAGACCGCAAAGAACACAGCATCACAGGACCGTCAGGAACACAGCATCACAGGACCGTCAGGAACACAGCATCACAGGACCGTCAGGAACACAGCAACACAGGACCGTCAGGAACACAGCATCACAGGACCGTCAGGAACACAGCATCACAGGACCGTCAGGAACACAGCATCACAGGACCGTCAGGAACACAGCATCACAGGACCGTCAGGAACACAGCATCACCAGGACCGTCAGGAACACAGCATCACAGGACCGTCAGGAACACAGCATCACCAGGACCGTCAGGAACACAGCATCACAGCACATGGCTGCCAGAATTACAGCATCACCAGGACCATTGACCAAAGCATCGCCAGGAACGACCACATGGAAACCCGGAACAGTCACACAGGAACAGATGTCAGCATAGCACCAGGAATCGCCAATGTCTCCGATCAGTTTCTCTTCGAACCTCGTCAGTTCCTCTGGCACGATAACAAACCTGCCTGATATTCTCCACACTACTTGGACTCCTCTCTGTTCAGTATTGGTCCCTTCGGGGTCGCCAGATGTGGGGTACCCGGTTAACCACCACTGATCGCTAATCAAGTAGTCCCGCCGGGGGTTCCAGTTGAACGGGGGGAGAATATACACTCGGTGGGGTGATCTTAGGCAGGTGGGTGGGTGATAGGTTTGTTCAGATTGCGGGTTCGTCACCCAGGATTTCTCAAAACACAGGGGTTCACTTGACTTACTTGACTTAAGGCGGGTGGAATTCCCGAACGCCTTGAACAAGCTTTCTCCACGCATCACGTTCCTCCATAACTGAAGCTATCTCCTTCACGTCTCCAAGACCCGTATCTTGCCGTAGAACATCTACAAAGGTTTTCGAGGGCCTGCCACGCTTACATTGACCGTGAGTAGGCTCCCAAAGGAGGACTTTATGGAGTGTCAGCTCTGTGTGTCGTTGTGCATGTCCGGCAAGTCGTAGTCTTCGTTCCGCTATTTTAGTGCTGAGAATGGGTAGCCCTCCAATACCACACAACGTGCCATTAGTCATGCGGAGTTGCCACTGGTTCTTGTTAAGTGCCATTCTCAACATACGAGTATAAGCTCCATTCAAACTCTTCTCCATTTGTTTGGTGAGGGTCCAGGTCTCACATCCGTATAGGAGAACGGTTTCGACAGTAGCAACGAATAACCTACACTTGAGTTCGTCTTTAAGATCAGAGTTCCAGACTTTCTTCAAGCCGTGGCAGGCAACCCATGCCTTACTCTTCCGGTTCTTGATGTCCTTGTTCGAATCTCTGATCCACGAACCGAGGTATTTGAAGTCATCGGTTGTTTTGATGGTGTGTCCGTCACAGGTAAGAAGCGGCTCTGGATCTGGGATGTTCTCCACTATGAGCTCCGTTTTGTTCTGGTTAATAGCCAGACCAACCTCCTTACATACCGTTTCAACCTCACGAAGTAAAACCCCTAACTCCTCAACCGAGTTTCCCAGCAGGGCCACGTCGTCCGCGAAGCCAGTGTCAGTAACTCTGGATGCCCCAACTCTCCTACTCCTAGCAGGTCTCAGAGTGAAACCGATCTCCGGGTGTCTACTGAGTGCTATCCGTAAGCAGTAGTCCAGCACTATGATAAAGAGATACGGGGCTAATGTGTCGCCTTGTAAGACACCAGCCACGATCTCAAACATAGCAGTTACGCCGTCAGCTGTAAGGATTTGCGCTTTGGTGTTAGTGTAGAGCCATTGGATAAGATCGACGATAGCATCTGGTATGCCGTATGCCCTTAAGATTTTGATCAGGCTGGAACGGTTGATACTATCAAAGGCTTTAACAAAGTCGATGAAAGCCATGGCTACCGGGAGTTGTTTCCTCCTCGCACCCTCCAGTATCCTCCTCAGTGTTAAGATGTGACTGGTGGTTGAGCGCCCCTCTCGGAATCCGTTCTGGGAGTCAAGGAGTTTAGTCTCAATATAGGGCCGGATGCGATGTAGTAACATCCTGTTCAACGTTTTAGCAACTATTGAAGTCAGTGCAATACCACGGTAGTTCCCAGGCTTGGACAGGTCGCCCTTCTTCGGGACAGGAATGATGTTACTCACTGTCCATTGTTCTGGAATACCTTTACCTTCTAAAGCACCGTTACAAAACCCCAGCACTATCTCATCCAGATCACACCTTTTCAGAACCTCAGGAGGGATGCTGTCATCCCCATAAGCCTTCCCCTCCTTAATCCTCTTCTTGGCCCTCTGATATTCCTCAAGAGTGAAGCTGCCAGTGAAGATGTCCGCCGGGGGGAAGAGCTGTTCGACTTCCGTGTCTGATGACCCTGATGGTGTAGACCCTAGTAGGGTTCGGAAGTGATTCAACCATATATCATTCCTCTCTTCCGGTGAGCCCCCCTCCAACTGACTAGCTGTCCTCAGGTTTCTACCAGAGACCTCGTTTACTATCCTCCAAACTTCTCGTGACTTAGCATTCCTAGCAGCATCCTCTACCCTCCTAATCTTACCCTCAATAATCTCCGACTCAACTTCTCCATAGGCCCCCGATAACCCCTCCTTCGCCCTATTTACTCTGGTCCTCGTCTCCTCGTCTGGTGCATCGTGGTACTCCTTACTGGCACACTCCAACTCTGTTCTCACTCGCTTAACTCTATAGTCCTCTGCCACAACGTCTTTCAGACGTTTCAGACAGGGGTTCACCGGGTTCGTAACTGTAGTCTTGGGGGGTAATCACTCACACAATCTTCAATCTTCACTGGTCACACAAACTTTGGTGCACATGCACGCAAAGTAAACGCTCACATCGACATCAGATACGGTCAAGAAACACGGGCAAGTTCTCCCTCAAGCAAGGATGGTAGGTGCTCTCGGGCAATAAAATGCACACTGTCTCACTCTTTCACTTGGCTTTAAATATCCCGACAAACAACAAGTCACGTGATATCCGTACCAGAAACAATTCGGAACAACACCAAAGTTCTGTACCACTTCTCCGACTCGAACTGTCGACACCGTCCAAGTAAAAGAGGCGATACTATCGGACAGACCCGTCTGACTGACTTTCACTAAGGTTCTCTCTACTCAACTACCTATTCTCACTCTAAGCTATCTGACAGTCTTAGTAAGCTCATTGTTCACACCTCACTTCACCAGAGCTCTCGCACATGGCTGGGAAAACGTGACAACTCACCACTAAAACTAGGGAAAGGGATACTGGGGTAACAGGGGTATCTCTCATATCCCACATGTAACACTAGGGTTGTCTGTTAGTAGCAGTTACAGTGTGTTTTGTTACACAGGAACTGCAATATATTCTCTACCTCTCTTTCTCTCTCTAATCCTTCTCCTCGTAAACGACGAGAGAGAGCGCAGAGAAAGCGATTCGCAGTATCGAGACAAGACATCAGCGCGAACGAGAGAGAGAGCGACGAGGAGTCGCAGGGAGAGAAGTCAGGAGAACGAGCAGGTACGAGAGAGAGGCAAAAGAGCGGGAGCGAGAGATCTCTGACTCGAAGGGAGGGCGAGAGAGAGCGATTCTCATATCTACTCTATCTCTCTAGATCTTACTCTCTCTCTCTCTCTCTCTCTCTCTCTCTCTCTCTCTCTCTCTCTCTCTCTCTCTCTTCTCTCTCTCTCTCTCTCTCTCTCTCTCTCTCTCTCTCTCTCTCTCTCTCTCTCATACACACTCTCTCTCCTCTTCTCTTTCTTGAGCGCATATTGGTTCGTCACATATATCCGCCTACACGCATGAACAATGCTCTCTCTCTCTCTCTCTCTCTCTCTCTCCCTCTCTCTCTCCACCTCTCTCCCTCTCTCTCTCCACCTCTCTCCCCCACACAGATGATGACTCAAGAGTAAGACTACCAATTATGAATGGTGTTCACGGCTCTGACTACATCAACGCATCTAAAATTACGGTAAAGAATGTTTGAACGTTTCTGAGAAATTTGTTGCAGTTCCCATCTTATCTACTCTTTTTCTTATCTCCAATTTCCAATATCTAATACCATGCCATTTTGATTTCGTTTCCGTTTTCTCCTTTTTAATAAAAGAAAGTAAAACACGATAATGTTTGTGTGAGTTGACCGCACTCACTAGACCATCAACCAGCAGGCCTGCGGCAATGGGACACTGACTACGCACAAACACCTTCATTGAATGAACTCGCATGTATCACATTTCATGTTGTAACAACCCTTCTCTTAGAATGAGTGGGATTTAAGATTTATGCAAGTCAGTGAGATTAAGAAAGGTTGCTACGTCATGCCGAGACTCTAGGTAATCTTGAAATTCAACAATGAAGTGTTGTATACTGTTTCATTTTATCAGATGGACTAAACTCGCTAAGGTGTTTGTGCGTGATCAGTGCTGGTACGAAGAGCTCTCAAAGAGAGCTCCCCCCATTGGGAAGGGTGTTGAAAAGACGTGGAGAGAGGGAAGGGGCGGAGGTAGAACTTCTACCGTAGAAGGGACAAGAAGGGTCGAGAATAAGAATGGAGAGGAGTAGGACGTAGGTAGGTCGTGTAGCTACTACTGATCTAGAGCACACTCTTGGTTGATGGCAGGATATGGAGCAGTCTGTGCTTCCACTTCGAAACAAATCGGTTTGGCGATGGAAGGGGCTGGGGTAGGAGTGGCCCTCTGGCTGGACAAATGGACTTTTATCATACGAGGGATCTGAACGGCAATGACTTGGTACAGCGACTGGACCTGGTTCAGTATATCTCGTTCTCGTTGAATGATACTTCTTGGCCAGTTTTCAGGCTGTGTAAAGCATCCTGGACAACCTGGGACAGAGCTTGAACCTGGGTGATGATGTCCCACTGTCTCTGACGGATGTTTCCATCCATGACGTGTAGGCTATCATGATTAACCTGGAGAAATTGTTTTGTCAGACGTTGTAAAGTTTATTTCTTTTAGTGGCAAATTTATATAGATTGAAACAACTCAAATTTTACCTTGTTCTGTTTGGCGAGAGATTTGAAGTTTTCATCAATTTCATCACGGAACTTGGTCGTATTCAGTTTAAACCAGTCCGGCATCTTTGCGTTATACATCTGATGAATTTCCGCATCAAGTCCGGCAATTTCAATCCTGAGAGAATTGTCCAGAGGGAACTATCGAGGGAACTATTGTCCGGAGGGAACTATCGAGCAGAGCGATGGTCCTTTTCTGCCTTCGAGTCATCACAATCAGTGCAATGACTAAAGCTACCAGAAGTAGCAGGATACTGATCTGAGTGATCAGGAGTGTTGTAGTTGTGTCCATTGTGTGGTTTCCTATCTTACAATGGTCGATTTGGCGATTTTAACGTAGCTCCCAAGCGATTAGATAAGCAACAAAATATGTGGTTATTAAACGAGTGGGGTACCGCACGTGCGGATTTTGCACAGTAATACCTGCAGTTGCCATGGCCACCCGGTGGTATGAGAGCTGGGATGGCCACTGGGCCCCTGAATAGTAAGTTTTGTGAAGGAGCAATCTGAAGTGTCCTGTTCTTGTGAACATGACATTGTAAATTTGTTCTATCACCGGAGAAGAATTCGACCACAAGACAGCGATTACAGCAAATGATGCCAGGTTGGATGTGGCTGCACTTGGAATATGGGACAATCCCTTAGAAAAATGTTTCCTTGACATCAGAGTGTTCAATTCAAGAGCTCCATCGAACAGGTCAAAACCAGTGGAGAAAACGTTGAGGAGACACGAGGAGGAAAAGAAGAGGAACTATATGGACCGGGTAATTCAGGTTGAGAAGGCCACCTTCACACCTGTAGTATTCTCCACTTCTGGTGCAATGGGTGATGACGCGGATAGACTGTACAAACAAATTGCAAAAAGTCTCAGTACCCGAAACAAAAACACCTATGCTGATACTATTCGATACATCAGACAAAGGCTAGCATTTTGCCTGTTGAAGACGACCATCATCAGTCTGAGAGGATACCGAGGAAGGCGTCCTTGGCGAGTTGATGACAGTGTGGACTATAACCTGCTCTATCTGTAGAGGAAGAAGACATAAATTTGATTGTTATTCCTTTTTAATAATTTTTCCCCCCAAAAAAAATTTGTTCTATCTTTTGTCCTGTTCTTGTGCTGGCCAGCTGCCAAGAGGTCAAAAAACCTTAAACCCCGTTTTCCCCCCAAAGTTTGCACTAACCCAATAAACTTTTGAATTTCCTTCAACTCTTCTCCCCCCCCCCCCACTGCTGAATGCTCTCACTGTACAAACAAAACCGACTCACTTCCTGTCGATCTGTAAAAACTGGGAGTCGGAACCAAAATTTCCACATCTTTGAACTGGGAAGTTGTCGTTTGTGGAGGGCGCGATACCACGCCACATACCCTGAGCGCGCGCTAAATCGATCACTTTCGCGCGCTGGCCCATAAAATCAACAAATCGAACATCTCACGTCACAGCATCATGAGAATTGAGAATTGAGCATGTGCCATGTTCTGTTGCCATTTTGGTTGTGAACCCTCCCACATTATCACCGCTGTATTTTCACCCTCAGGGACCACCCGGACATGCAGGTTATATAGCAGCACAGGGCCCCCTCCCTGGAACGGTGTTCAGTTTTTGGAGAATGGTCTGGTACCAGAACTCCCCTGTAGTTATAATGGTGTGCAAGGTCAGGGAAATGGGGAAGGTAAGAATATCTTTTCTATTTCGTTCACTCATCTCTTGAATTGAGTCTTGACTCTTGAGACTTGATTGTATAACTTGAGTCAATGGAGTACTTACCAAATTATTGAAGCTTCGAGTAAAAAACAAAAATCCGTTTTAGGACAAGTGTGCAAACTACTGGGGAGAGGGAGCCGGAGCGGAGCAAAAGTGGGGTAATTTCTCTGTTAGATTGGAATCTGAGGAACCGAGGGACTGCTACATTCTGCGAAAACTAACCCTTACTTGTAATGAGGTATTAATCTCCCACATCCCCTCCCCCCTGGTTGCAGGATGACGTCATTATAAATACGTTCTCTACAACAGCACAAATATATTACAATTTTACAACGTCAGCCGGTATTTCTCTGTATCTAACCGCAATAAATCCCTTTCCTTTTAACTGTAACCTATATTAGGCGAGCCGGGTGGTATACCAATACCAGTATCTACAATGGCCGGATAGGGACGTGCCTGGTGAGAGTGCCTCGCTGTACAGGATGCTGGCAGCTGCGGAATGTCCCATTACAAAACCCTTGGTTGTTCACTGCAGTGCGGGGTGTGGCAGGACAGGCACTGTAATGGCAATAGATTACATTGGTAGTCTGATAAAACAAGGAAAACTCACATCACAGGTGAATTGGACACAACTTTTCGATTTTGCTGACTTCATTATTGGTGTTAAAAAGTAAAAACTGGTCGTTGCTTGTTTTCTTTTTTTGGATCATCCCTATTCCCTGGTCGTGACTCTAATCACTCTCCCTCCCCCACCCTGCAGTTCAGTATGTACAATGTGGTCCGTGAGATGCGGTCTGAACGGGTGGCTATCTGCCAGACCAAACCACAATACGGATTTGTGTACGCCACCGCAATCCATTTGGTACAACAGGCGCTTGCAGAGTACTGCGAGGGAAACAACGCTGATGAACATCTGTACATCAATTCATCCAGTTTACCTAGGTTGGTATTGTTTCTATCGCATCGCTGACTATTCGTCTAATTACTCTCTCCTCAGGAGACTATCTCAGCTCGTCTACTCTACTCTCCTCCTCTCTCTCTCTCTCTCTCTCTCTCCAACTCGTCTCTCTCTCTCTCTTCTCTCTCTCTCCGTCCAGACCCTGTTGTGGTACATGGTCTTGTCTGTCTCTGCCCCCATGTTCCTCAACCTATAAGCTCGAAATTCTTCAACACCTCCGCAGTGTCTCATCTCAAAACATCACTCCCTCTCCCTCTGTGCCAGGAGCTCTTCCCCTCCAATCGTCAAACACCATTTCAACAGTCCGCAGCCCCTCCTGTTTGTGTGACCATGGCAGTTTTCGGACCAGTCCTTCTGGCCCAGCCTGTTTGACCACACATATAGCTTTCCCAAGGTCTCCTCAAACATCGCATGTATCCTATCACCAAAATCAGGGTGAGCACTCCGTCCTCACTCCCAATCTGTTAGCCAAAGGAAGCTCTGTACCACAATCCGAAATCCAAACACCTCCTTGGATGCCTTCAAAAGATGTCCCTAAAATGCCAGCGAGGAAAGAGGGTGATGGGAGTTACTGGCCACCAGGACCCGCGCCGCATTTTGGCTTGCCAAGGGGTGATACCAATGTAAGGCCCCTAAACATGGGAAAGATCTACTGCGGAACGTCAGGTGGTGATGTGAGATACCAGACATCAAACTCAGTTAGTGCAATTGGAGGACCGGGATCAAGGAGAACAATGATGGGAATCTAAACAGTGCTGTAGCTAACAAATACTAGAGAAAAAACACGTCTGAGATAACACAAAGAATTTTAAGTGTTTGACAAATTAAATCAACGATGGAAAGAATTATAAACAAAACAATAGAGGGAAAAAATAGAAAATGAGAAACCAGAAGGAAAGAAACCAGAGGACCGAGAGAGACCAGAGGAGAAACCAGAGGAGAGACCAGAAGAGAAACTTGGTAACGAAGTTACCCCTCCCTTGCCGGCGTGCGAAGCATGCCCCACGATACCAAAGGAGAAACCAGGGGAGATCAAGGAGGTAAAGGAGGCTGCAACTCAATTTGAGGAGATAAAACCAGAAGAAGGACCCCTAGCCTGGGATAAAGGAAGTAGTAGTAGGAAGAAATCCTCCCGAAAGTCAGGAAGTGGTAGCTCTAGGAGGAAGAAACAAAGCAGACGAAGTTACAAGAAAAAGTCAGTATATTCCATAGTTCTTATATAGTGTTACTGTTATATTTCGGGTCCCTTTCTGGAACTCTATATTTCCCATCAGGCCCCTTTCTGAAACTCTACATTTCCCACCAGGCCCCTTTCTGAAACTCTACATTTCCCATCAGGCCCCTTTCTGAAACTCTACATTTCCCACCAGGCCCCTTTCTGAAACTCTACATTTCCCATCAGACCCCTTTCTGAAACTCTACATTTCCCATCAGGCCCCTTTCTAAAACTCTATATTTCCCATCAGACCCCTTTCTGAAACTCTATATTTCCCATCAGGCCCCTTTCTGACACTCTATATTTCCCATCAGACCCCTTTCTGAAACTCTATATTTCCCATCAGGCCCCTTTCTGAAACTCTATATTTCCCATCAGGCCCCTTTCTGAAACTCTATATTTCCCATCAGGCCCCTTTCTGAAACTCTACATTTCCCATCAGGCCCCTTTCTGAAACTCTATATTTCCCATCAGGCCCCTTTCTGAAACTCTATATTTCCCACCAGGCCCCTTTCTAAAACTCTACATTTCCCACCAGGCCCCTTTCTAAAACTCTATATTTCCCACCAGGCCCCTTTCTGAAACTCTATATTTCCCATCAGACCCCTTTCTGAAACCCTATATTTCCCATCAGACCCCTTTCTAAAACTCTACATTTCCCATCAGACCCCTTTCTAAAACTCTATATTTCCCATCAGGCCCCTTTCTAAAACTCTATATTTCCCATCAGACCCCTTTCTGAAACTCTATATTTCCCATCAGGCCCCTTTCTAAAACTCTATATTTCCCATCAGACCCCTTTCTGAAACTCTACATTTCCCATCAGGCCCCTTTCTGAAACTCTATATTTCCCATCAGGCCCCTTTCTGAAACTCTATATTTCCCATCAGACCCCTTTCTGAAACTCTACATTTCCCATCAGGCCCCTTTCTAAAACTCTATATTTCCCATCAGGCCCCTTTCTGAAACTCTATATTTCCCACCAGGCCCCTTTCTGAAACTCTATATTTCCCATCAGACCCCTTTCTAAAACTCTATATTTCCCATCAGGCCCCTTTCTGAAACTCTATATTTCCCATCAGGCCCCTTTCTGACACTCTATATTTCCCATCAGACCCCTTTCTGAAACTCTATATTTCCCATCAGGCCCCTTTCTGAAACTCTATATTTCTCACCAGGCCCCTTTCTAAAACTCTATATTTCCCACCAGGTCCCTTTCTGAAACTCTATATTTCCCATCAGGCCCCTTTCTAAAACTCTATATTTCCCATCAGACCCCTTTCTGAAACTCTACATTTCCCATCAGACCCCTTTCTGAAACTCTATATTTCCCATCAGGCCCCTTTCTGAAACTCTATATTTCCCATCAGGCCCGTTTCTGAAACTCTATATTTCCCATCAGGCCCCTTTCTGAACTCTACATTTCCCATCAGGCCCCTTTCTGAAACTCTACATTTCCCATCAGGCCCCTTTCTGACACTCTATATTTCCCATCAGGCCCGTTTCTGAAACTCTCTATTTCCCATCAGACCCCTTTCTGACACTCTATATTTCCCATCAGGCCCCTTTCTGAAACTCTATATTTCCCATCAGACCCCTTTCTGAAACTCTATATTTCCCATCAGACCCCTTTCTGAAACTCTATATTTCCCATCAGGCCCCTTTCTGAAACTCTACATTTCCCACCAGGCCCCTTTCTGAAACTCTACATTTCCCATCAGACCCCTTTCTGAAACTCTACATTTCCCATCAGACCCCTTTCTGAAACTCTATATTTCCCATCAGGCCCGTTTCTAAAACTCTATATTTCCCACCAGACCCCTTTCTAAAACTCTACATTTCCCATCAGACCCCTTTCTGAAACTCTACATTTCCCACCAGGCCCCTTTCTAAAACTCTACATTTCCCATCAGACCCCTTTCTGAAACTCTACATTTCCCACCAGGCCCCTTTCTGAACTCTATATTTCCCACCAGACCCCTTTCTGAAACTCTATATTTCCCATCAGACCCCTTTCTGGAACTCTATATTTCCCATCAGGCCCCTTTCTGAAACTCTCTATTTCCCACCAGACCCCTTTCTGAAACTCTGTATTTCCCATCAGACCCCTTTCTGAACTCTATATTTCCCACCAGACCCCTTTCTGAAACTCTATATTTCCCATCAGACCCCTTTCTGGAACTCTATATTTCCCATCAGGCCCCTTTCTGAAACTCTCTATTTCCCACCAGACCCCTTTCTGAAACTCTATATTTCCCACCAGACCCCTTTCTGAAACTCTGTATTTCCCATCAGACCCCTTTCTGAAACTCTATATTTCCCACCAGACCCCTTTCTGAAACTCTACATTTCCCACCAGGCCCCTTTCTAAAACTCTATATTTCCCATCAGGCCCCTTTCTGAAACTCTATATTTCCCACCAGGCCCCTTTCTAAAACTCTACATTTCCCATCAGACCCCTTTCTAAAACTCTATATTTCCCATCAGACCCCTTTCTGAAACTCTATATTTCCCATCAGGCCCCTTTCTAAAACTCTACATTTCCCATCAGACCCCTTTCTGACACTCTACATTTCCCATCAGGCCCCTTTCTGAAACTCTATATTTCCCATCAGGCCCCTTTCTGAAACTCTATATTTCCCATCAGGCCCCTTTCTGAAACTCTATATTTCCCATCAGACCCCTTTCTGAAACTCTATATTTCCCATCAGACCCCTTTCTGAAACTCTACATTTCCCATCAGGCCCCTTTCTGAAACTCTATATTTCCCATCAGACCCCTTTCTGAAACTCTATATTTCCCATCAGACCCCTTTCTGAAACTCTATATTTCCCATCAGGCCCCTTTCTGAAACACTACATTTCCCATCAGGCCCCTTTCTAAAACTCTATATTTCCCATCAGACCCCTTTCTGAAACTCTATATTTCTCATCACGCCCCTTTCTGAAACTCTACATTTCCCATCAGACCCCTTTCTGAAACTCTATATTTCTCATCACGCCCCTTTCTGAAACTCTATATTTCCCATCAGACCCCTTTCTGAAACTCTATATTTCCCATCAGGCCCCTTTCTGAAACTCTATATTTCCCATCAGACCCCTTTCTGAAACTCTACATTTCCCATCAGGCCCCTTTCTAAAACTCTGTATTTCCCATCAGGCCCCTTTCTGAAACTCTATATTTCCCATCAGACCCCTTTCTAAAACTATACATTTCCCACCAGGCCCCTTTCTAAAACTATACATTTCCCACCAGGCCCCTTTCTGAAACTCTACATTTCCCATCAGGCCCCTTTCTAAAACTATACATTTCCCACCAGGCCCCTTTCTAAAACTATACATTTCCCATCAGGCCCCTTTCTAAAACTATACATTTCCCACCAGGCCCCTTTCTAAAACTCTATATTTCCCATCAGGCCCCTTTCTGAAACTCTATATTTCCCATCACGCCCCTTTCTGAAACTCTATATTTCAGGTCACCGGGGCCAACACCCGATCCACCGTCCCGTGATGTACCTGACGTCCCACCCGAGGTTCCCGCCAAGCCCAGCCGCCCTGATAAACCTATCAGACCAGTGATAGAAGAGCCTCTCTACGCGACAGTTAACGTGGGAGAAAGGACTGCTACCCTAGTTGATCTAGAACTCGATGTAGAAGATGAAGACGATGATGAACCTCCCCCACTACCACCCCCATGTCAAGGTAAGTGTTGGTCTACTGAACCCTGTGTGAGCCACACAAGTGGAGATACCCCCTTCCCTGACAGGGTAAGTGCTGGGTATTCCAATTGTTTTCTTCAAACATGTACACACACACACCCAGCTACGTTTTTATTTATCTTATTTTCAAATCAAATCAGATTCGTCTAGTGACAGTGAGTGTAAGGTCCATGATGAAGTGGAGGAAGGTAAACAATGGTAGCTGTGCAAATGTACCTCGCATGAACTCTTCTTCTTCTTCTTCTTCTTCTTCTTGTCATATGTTAAATGTTCTCATGAACTATTATAGTTTATTATAATAATCTGGGGGCTCTGAAACATCTAACCCTTGTATATGTGACATTTGTGTGACAAACTGAACTCGCATGAACATCATGTAATGATCTTAATCTTTCGTGTGATAGACGTGACACTGCTTAGACTGCTTCATGTGACTTCAGAGAGTATGAACAATACTGATACCACAACTAAACAACAACTGATTACAACTGTCACTCTCAGATGATTTATACGAGACATTTGACGACTTGTTGCCACAACCGACAGCACTACTACGAACAGACCAACATCGCTCACCTGTGTTTAGAACACGAACAATACCCCGACAATCCATAAGCCTCAAACGTCCCCAGACCACCTCCCCTCACCGTATGTGTTTAATTATTGTATGTACAGGGTGTTTCTCGTTAATTATTGTATGTATAGGGTGTTCCTCGTTAATTATTGTATGTACAGGGTGTTTCTCGTTAATTATTGTATGTACAGGGTGTTTCTCGTTAATTATTGTATGTACAGGGTGTTTCTCGTTAATTATTGTATGTATAGGGTGTTTCTCGTTAATTATTGTATGTGCAGGGTGTTCCTCGACCCTCTTTCCGTTTTAACAAAAAAGTGCGGTGTGCTATAATTAATGTTACATGTCATGTGTGTCTGAGGATCGGTTATTTTAGCTATGTCACAGTCATAATGCTGAACTATCCGTGGATCTCAAAGAATGTTTGAAAGTTACTATTGAGTAGCAATTAATATGATCAAGATTCAAATTTAACACTTTTTCTTTTGTCCAGGGCTTCGTGCTGTATCAATGTACTCCCCCACCACGAGAAACAACAATGTGGCTCCTCTGATCCGCACCGAGGCACCCAGGATAACTGGTAAGTGAGGGAGATAGAGAGAGGGGAGAGATAATATAGAGAGAGCCGCTTAGCACTACACTACGAGGTGTTATAAGGCACAGTTCGTGTATACCCTCTCCCTGTAAGAACTTTCAACAGTTGTCTATAATTCTGTAGTGCGCTTCGCTCTATTCGTTCTCCATATTATATCCATCCCTGATTGTTCTATGTCTCTGAAAGACCCCGTTTCACCCTCTGCAGAGGATCACCAATATGAGGACCTCTTTTACAAGAATACCCACTCAGGCACCCACGCAGGTCTGTTTTACATCTCAGACAGTCTAATGAAAGTCTGTCTGGTGGACCATTGTGGTCCTGAAATTATTATCCAAATCGTGTTTCGTGGAGTTCTTGATTTTGAATTTTGATCTCAAAAGACTGCCTTACCTGATTGATCCATGATTGGCTAATTAATTACACCTAAATAAAATATCAAATTGATGACTGTGTATCATGACTGTATATGGGATTGTATATAACAAATCTCATCAGGAGGGGAAGTTAGGGATGCGGTTTATGAGTTAAATGATTTCTTCGGGCTCCCTCTGCTCGCTACACAACTAGCAATATCTTCACAATCCTCAAACGATGCTGTTTCTCCTGACAAAGATCCACCTCCTTCTCGAAATCCGTTGTCCCCTCCCTCCCGCACCCCGCCTCGATCCCCCTGCCTCTCACCACCATGGTCTCCGTCCCTATCCCGGGCTCAACCCACTGAGATGCCAATGACACGGCGCCACCACTCTGTACGGCGGGTACCTGGGGCTTGTCCTCCTCCACCTTTACCGACCAAGAAGCGGCTCTCAGAGCAGAGAGATTACGAGGAAATATGGGTCGATTTGAAGGTTCCAGTAGGGGGTGATATGACTCGTCCCCCAACCCTCCCGGCACCGTTCGGTTCGGACCCGGAAGCAGTTGAGAAACTTAGAATAGTGAAGCAGAAATTTGGTAACCATGTGTAACTAAAGTGTGACCAAATGCGTAACTATGGAAACAGCAGATCAGAGCGTGTTATCCCCTACCTGATTAAGTGATCTTGGTAAAAAACGGAATTCGAGTTTTCACGTTTCAACAGATTTTAACGCCTATTTGGATGTCTTCTCTAATCAGTGTGTATTTCAGGCCACGGCGTCATGGAGGCAAACTACGCAACAATTGGTATGTTCCTTCAACTTGTTTTTTTTAACTCCTTCAATATGTCGTCAGTTGAGCTTACATGTTATGGCCTTCCTATATTCCTTGTTGTTTCCTCTACACATATTTTCTGATCTCTAATTCTGCTTCCTCCTACAGGCGATGATCTAAGGGCCCGATCTAGAGACGAACTGGACAATAAGTCAGGTGAGGTAGTTACTAATTATTTGTAGGTAGTAGCACCTACACATGAGGTCGTGATTACTAGTAATTATTATCATTCCACAGCAAAACTATTTCTGTGGTTTGTGACAGGTCTTGTTAGTTGTTTTGGTCTTTTCTCTCCCTCTCTCCCTCTCTCTGTATTCTGCGTGACTTCGTGTGTAGGGATAAGATGATACCTCTGCTCTTTGGACTTTGCCTTGGTCGACCCTTTGAACAAAACAAATCTTCTCTAAACCTAACTATCATAGCACTTCCTACTCTCCCCTCTCTTCTCTCTCTCTCTCTCTCTCTCTCTCTCTCTCTCTCTCTCTCTCTCTCTCTCTCTCTCTCTCTCTCTCTCTCTCTCTCTCTCTCTCTCTCTCTCTCTCTCTCTCTCTCTCTCTCTCACACAACCCATCGTTTTTCCTCACTCTCAGCCTGTGACATAGTGTATGTTGTTTGTTCTGGACGAGTGTGTGATGCAGTAGTTATCTTAGTGCAGTGGTTATCGTGGTACTGTGCACCTGCTTTGCTCATGTGATCTCTCACCGCGGAGAAAGAGAGACTTGTTGTGTTTTCAAAATACTCTAAACTCGGGAAAGAACGCTCACCTTTCCTCGATATTGTTGTGTGTTCAAAAAGGCGAATATTCTTAACTTGTTAATTGGGGGAAGCGCTCACCCTACCTCGAAACATGGACCGTTTCTCCAGACAGCGGGCTGTGAGGGGCAGGAAAAGTGGGTCATCACTTGCCCGTCAACTCTCTACACCGAACGAGGAGCTGGAAGGGAGGGAAGTTGTTTTACGGAGAGTTAGGTCTGATAAACAAAGATCATCATTTCGACAGAGGTGCAGGTCTGTTTTTGAGCCTCTTGTTTCGGAGTTTGGAGAGAGATCCAGTGTTAAAAGATCCAAGTCGAGTCGAGAGGGGAAACGGGCTAGTTGGGTGGAGGAAGTGGAAGCGATTTCAAAGAAGCGATCTAGATCGTGTAGAAAGCCGAAAAAGAATGAAGTTCCATCAACTCCCAAACGACTATCTTTGTCATCGTTTCGGGGATCTAAGAAGTATGACCAACCAATTGTTAGACGATCGAGCTCCAATCAGTCTAAATCGAGTTCCAGCAAGTCTAAATCAAGAAAAATAACCGATCAAAAATCAAAGAACGATTCAAGTAAAACCGCGGATAAACAAGATCAGAACAAATCAAGAAAAGTATCCAGTTCAAAGTCCAATAGTCCAGCAGATATTGCAGAAGAACCTGTTTTGAGAAAGAGATCCACTCGGAGATCACGTCCAACCCCAATCATCGGGGGAACTACCCTTGACCCTCTAGAGCCCACCCCTTCCCCACATCTGGCTGCAGAGCCTGTTGTACTTCGCCGATCCAGTCGGAAACAACGTCCTAATTCAATTTTTCTTAGTGGCAGGTTTTCAGCGTTTTTTGGTAACAGCGGGCCTTCTCTGTCAGATATCCCGGACGGTACGGCCTCTCTGCCCAGGACGAATCATAAGAAGTCTCCTTCAGAACAGGACCTATCACGTGTTGTTGGTGATGGGGGAACATTAGATGGACGAGTGACACGGAATAGACCTGGATCTAACTTCTGGAAACGAGACCAACCGGCACATAACACTTTGGAACTACCGAATTCCAAAACAAAACACGGGGGCGGCGGGATTTTTAAACGGGATTTCTTCAGGTCAATACCGGGGATAATTGGGTCGAATGATCAGAGTCTCCGTGCGAGTATCAGGTCATCATTTAGAAGGTTAATTACAAAGACAGTTGATATTGAGGGTTTCGTGGTGTGTGACCGGTACTTGACACGAGACGCCTGGGAGAGGGTCTCAGAACTGAGTTACTGGGAAATTAAACCCCTAATTGGGAATATGGATCGGGTATTTCAGGCGTGTCCACGGCAGATAAAAGAATCGTACAGGATAGAGGGGACGTATCATGATTTAGATTCCCTGGGGCTATTTCTCCGGCCCTACCAGCCATTTATGGACGATAAACAATATGTTGTAGAGTTGCGGCCGAACAGTTACGTTCTCCTTCACCCTCTCCACACGGGGGAGAAACAGTTGTGGGTGGTCAATGTGGGACCCCTCCTTGACATGTCCCATTTGTTTGGTTGGGGCGTTGGAGTGGATATACTAACGACCTGTACACATGTTCAGTGTGCTCTTAGTGCACTTGCCCAGTGTCCATCTTCAGGTATAAGGACATGTTTGTGCTTGCCAGCGCAGTGGTTGTAAAGTCTGTCAACCTTATCCCATTCCAAACACATTCCATTATATAATATGTCTTAACTGGCGGTTGAAAGTGCATTGCGAACACTATTGTTCGGTTGACTTTTAACATCCTCTTTTCAGAGTTATCTCTACCAAGATCTGACTACACAGGGAGTTCAGCTGCCCCTCAGCTATCTTCAGACGAGGACGAGGACAAAACATACGAAACACGTAAGAAAGATACGAAACACGTAGGCAACATTCAACTATGTGACTTTCCCGGCTTGTCTCACAAAAGACTGCCCGGATTTCAGAATGTAATATGACAATTCCCGACCCCGGTAGTTCATAATTTGGTTTGGAGTATTGGAGTATTCCATTTCTCTGGCATTTGCCGCCTTTTCTCTCTCTCTCTCTCTCTCTCTCTCTCTCTCTCTCTCTCTCTCTCCCACTCCACCAAATATTTATTACCCAGTACTACTACACCCACAGCTCCATCCAACCAAAACACCTGTCAAGCTTTACACATCCCTACATGTAATTCATTTTACCGTCATGGACAACCTACTTTCTCTTGCCGACACCTTTCTTTTCAATTTAGTTGATTTTACGAAATCTGTCGCGGAGACCGATGGGGGTGGCAAGGCTACAGCTCCGGGGGATAAAAAGAAGTTTGGCCAATCATTGGTCTCTAAGAGGTTTCGTGGAATGAAGGTACAGTTTGATATTTGTTTGTTCGAGTTCGGGTCTGATTAATTTGAGACCGCTGTGTGCCAGAATAGAGCTTCTATCAAAATGCTTCTATTTTTCAGGGATTGCTCAACCAAATGACAGATAAATCACACTTTTCCTTGCCAAGTAAGTAATGTGTTGACTACTTCCTGATGCTCTGAATCCCAAACCCCCGGCGATATTTAACGATCCATTGACTTTGTTATTTACCTGTTCTATTGTGACAAGTGAAACAAGGTTTTACAAAATCAACAAATGCTGACGATCGCAGCTTCTGCGTGAAACATTTGTTGATTTTGTAAAACCTTGTTTCACTTGTCACAATAGTTCAGCTCTCCGCATCCCCGGATCGAGCACTCTACCAGGATACAAACTTCTAAATCTAACTAGTTATTTGCCTGTTCTAAATGTAAAAACCCCCGTATATTTTCAGCAACACACAGCATTCACAGTACAGCAAGTACGACAGCATTTGCTGACATCCAGGCCATGGACTTTGTTTCGGAGTTTGGGAAACGAACAGTCCGACCAAGTGGACCACGTGAGATGCCCAGTCACTGGGTGAAGTAGAGGGATAATGTAGGAGGGACAGAACTATGGAGCAAAGACACTCAGAAAAAAAAAGAGAGAGAGAAAGAGAGAGTGGGAGAGAGAGAGAAATTGTTATCTTGCTTTTTGTGTATCATGTTTGTTTGTGTATCTCTGTGTGTACGTATATTTTAACCAGTTTGACACGTTTTTAATCCGCTATAATAACATGATATACTACCCTTGAATTGTACAGATAATTGATTAGAGATAATTACTGATTTCCCTTGGATGAATTACCTAAATATCCGTGTTTTTGTTTGAGCTAAAGTCCCTGGTCCCCCCCCCCCCCCCCCCCCCCATTCACTGTATGGCGGCGCCATACCCCATTTGATTTGACAGTGCGCTCAGATGGGTCGCGGCGCCAGACAGCCCATTCATGGATTCTAAAATCGATGGAAATGTGCAAAATTAACCCTCGGATAAATTAGGCTGTTCGAGGCATCGTTCCAGCAGTGTATACTCTACATGCATGAGAGAATAACCATGATGGCTGTGCTGGGAAACAAAAAAGGGGTGCTCGGTATGACATTCAATAATCAATTCACGGCTTCACATCTCAGATCATGACAGCTTCAAATTTCATGTACGCGCGCGGCTCAATAGTGTACCACATTGCCCTTGTGAGACACTGCTCACAATATCCAGGTCACCCCTCTACAAGGTAATGTCGTTCGCGCGTTACGTAAAGTTGTTGAAATGACAGCGGGGAGATCTCTCACATGGCAACCGGACCACACACACACACACACACACACACTGCAGCACTGGTCACAGCATGCACCCCCTTTTTTCTCGAAAAACATAGGAACAGACGTTGTTTTGTTGGTGTTGTAGTAAATGTGTAAAAGTATAATGGTAAACAGCAGGCATTAAGTCAATAAACGTCAAAACAATATAAGAAACTAAACATCAATCTCTCTCAGCTTACATTGATCTCTGACTAAAACTACAATAATATACAACCGCATGTAAGTCATGCAAACATAATAAGTTTTGTTCTAAATAATAAGTTCTGTCAATGTGTATCAAACACCCCTGCAGCCCCCATAGCAACCCCATACCTGCATGGTTGGTTGCTATAGCAACCCCCACAGCTGCATTCTCTGAAATTCAGTTAGGGACATGTTTCCCATACCAGCACACAGCTATCATCTCCCCCAATTGAAACCAGATATTTGTCATTGTATGTAAACCTCACCCCCGCAACATGTGCCGAGTGTCCGAAGAATTTCTTGTGTTTCGAATATTTTTCTCTCGTCGGATACTGGAATAACTTTACAGTTCCAAAATCATCACCCGTCGCAACGACACTGGAACCGTGAGCAACGGTCGCAGCATTAACATCGAACTGTTTGGAGTCCCGGGGCCAAATTCCAACTAGGTTTTCACCTAACACAGTTGTACTAGAGTGGAGAGTCAGCCCACCGGCTGGTTCTATCTCACTCTGATATCCCTCGGGGCACTTTATGTAGACGGTCTGGTAGGTAGAAAGGGATACCACCAATTGGGTACTATCATGCGACCAATCCAACTGCAATACACTCCCAGGTAACCGGCGTGTAATTGTAACACGGGTATAGGTAGCTGTAACAGGCGTTACAGTGTAAAGGGAGACAGAGGAATCACCACACCCCACAGCTAGGTACCTCCCGTCTGGACTGAACCGTACTGCTTGCACCTGAGCGCTGTTATCCCTGATCAAGTGGACCTGTTGGAGGTTAGGGGAGAGGACTAGGACGGACCCGTCCAGACACCCCACAGCCAGATGGGATCCGTTGGGGTGGAAATCTGTGGAAAGGGCTGCAGATTTCAATGTTGTAACGGCATCCATAACTCCCGTCCCTAGATCCCATAACCTCACGGTTCTATCACTTGAAACAGTGGCAGAAAGCTGTTTAGAAGGATGACACGTGACACCCCAAACCTCTCCACTCCCATGACTTTGAAGGACAACTGAAACATGACCTGACCTCTCATTAACGGTTAGGATCTCACCCTTACTAGTTCCAACCGCTATACATCCCTTAGCACGAGACAGCGACTTTATGACGGATTTAGGGGTAGCCGCTTCAATTGCAAAAGTCTTGCTACGTTTCATTGATTGATCCCACAACTTGACCACACACTTCCCATTGCTTTCCTTCCCGCCCGAAACAATCAACCCATCCTTTAGAGTTGTGTACAGAGCGAATACAGGTCCAGAGTGACATGCTGATATGACCCGAGTTAGGGTCGTGTCCTGCCATACAAACACGTGACCTGATATGGACCCAGTGTAGGTTATTCCACCCGTGCTGAATGCCACCGATAGCATCGTCTGCATTTTAACTCCCATGTTTTCTGGGATTTTCACCTTTTTAGGGAGGAGCTGGGTACCTGCAAGGGACCAGAAGCTGACGTGACGTTGGCCCAGGGAGACCAGGTGGGCGTCACTGTCTGGCCGGAACTCCGTGTGAAGTACCCGGAGGTCGGTGTTTTGGACTTGTGCCAGAAGAGTTCCATCGGACCAATGCCAGATGGCCATTGAGTGAAGTGGGTCCAACCCCGCTGAAACAAGCAGCTTTCCACTACTACTAAAGTTAACTGAGCACACCCCTGCACAATGGAATCCCTGGAGAATGGATAGAGTTTCCATGGTAGCAGCATCCCAAACCAGCACCTGAGCCTCTACTCCAAGCTGACCGGAAGCAACAACATTCTTAAACTTGGGGTGTTTATTTGAAGCTAAACACAGAATATCATCTGTATGTTCAGTGTAAAATCTTTGCTCCTTCCCCGCCTCTAAACTCATTACAACACCCAGCCCGGCAGCATGGAACACCACCTCTCCATCTTCTAGGTAATGAAGGTTGTGTCGAGCATCGTAGCCCCGATACCCAAACACCCTCTTGAGCTGCAGCGAGTTTACCTCATTACACGACCTTCGTCGGGTGACGTTACATCCACTCGTCTGGTGCCGGGATATCTTCATATCTGGCTCGATGGTAGACCCCTTCTGGTCCGGCCGGACCCCATCTCCCACTATTCTAACTGGGTTAGTGTAGGTCTTGTTGGTGTAATCGATGGAACACTCAAACTCAACATCTGAATCATATCCATCTTCCTCATCCTCGGTCTCACTGTCTTCGCTGTCCCCACCAGATCCCACGAGACCCCGGTGAGACCAGAGCATGACCGCCGTGTCTCCACCTCCCGTGGAGACCAGGAAGTTGTCTCCCGCCGTCCACCGCACATTCGTCACGTGAGCACTGTGACCCACGTACTTTTTACTTTTTGCGTGTTTTTGTTGCGATGGAAACTCAAATAGTTTCACCACACCAAAATCATCTCCGGTGGCAATGATCTTCCCGTCCTGACACACATGAGCAGCATTTACATCCGTAACATCACTTGTAGCAGGCCAAATCCCCTCACACTGTGGGGACAGGACACAACTCCACCCCGACCACTTCTGGGACGGAATGTCCGAGGTCCTCAGGGGGATCCTGTTGCCTTTTGGGATTTCAAAGAACAGGACTTCCTTTGCTCCACTGTTGGTCATCAGTAACGATCCAGTGGCATCCCATGTCACGTGTGTTATGTAGCTAGACGCTCCCTTACAAACACACACCCTCTTCCACTCTGGTAGCGAGTAGATGTCCACAAAGTTGTCATGGGAAGCGACAGCCAGGTAGTTGTCACCACTGAAAGCCAAATCAGATATGTTTTCTTTCCGGTGATGGAAGGTCTTGGTAACAGTATAATCATCCGTGTTCAGAATCTGTACTGAACCATCCTTGAATCCTACTGCCAGTAATTTACCAGACGCAGAGAACGCAGCAGATCGGGAGGGTGAGGGAAGGGATTTATTTAACACTACCGTCTTATCAGCCGCATCCCATATTTTCAGTGTTTTGTCATCGCTAACAGTCGCAAAGACCTGTTCGGTGGGATGAGGTGTCAGGCCCCAGACTTCTCCCTCGGCATGCCCTCCCACCAGGAGACTAACCTGCCCTTGTTTGCTTATCTGGAAGATGTTCCCAATCCTAGTCCCAACAACAATCTTCCCCGCTCCCAGGGCAATCCCCCTCACCGCCTGGGTCTTTTTCATGTCCAACATAGGATTATCCGTCTTGAACGAGCTTAAATAATACTTCTTGAGTAGATTACTAAGACCTTCATCCCACAAACACACCGTTCCATCCTTTCCTCCCGTTACGTATCCCTTCTCCAGAACTGTGATCACGTGGCATGCCCCCGTGTGGGCCTCAACCGTGGACCTGAGATTGGATCCCTGCCAGATGTACAGCATTCCATTCTCACCGCCACTCACAGTTACATCTCCCGGTGCACAGGCACAACACAGCATGGTGCACTGTTTCCCCTTTTTACCAAACACACCCCGTTTTGAGCTCATACTGGCGCCTTTCATCGTCCAGAATGAGATGTGTTTAACCCCAACCGTGACTAACCCATCATTCGTTCCCTGCTTCCATTTCAGAGAGAAGATCCTGCTTTTATTTCCTCTCACAGCAGCCAACTTTTCACCCTTTCTCCAGCCCCACACCACAATAGTATGGTTATCATCCAGACCAACGGAGGCCAAGAGTTTACCATCCGAGCTAAAATCAACCGCACAAACACCCCTCTGGTGCTGGCCCTTTAGGATCGATATTGTGGCTGTTTTCTGGATATCCCAAACGTGAATCGCAGGATCCTTCCCAACCTGTCCCGTTGCTGCATAATCCTTCATAGGATGGAGTGCCAGACAGAGAATGTCATCTGTATGTTTGTTATAGAATCTCTGGGTGTGGTTCTCACTGTCGTACAGAATCCCCAGTGCCGCCACGTGGTACACGACCTCCTTATTGGCAGTAAAATGGATGTTGTTCCGGGAGTCGTAGCCACGGTACCCAAACACAAAATCAAGTAATAGACCACCATCCGGTGCAGGGGGCCTGGCCACACTCTTACCCCCAACCTTCCTCTTCGCCACCTTCTCTGGCCTCTCCTTTTTCCTGTCATACCTCACTTGTACCTCCTCCTCAACCTCAGAATCAAGCTCTGCATCCGAGGTATCGCTCTCCTCCGTGCAGCTATCCGTGGTGATGGAATGAGGTCCAGGTACGGCCATACCCTGATAAACCTTCCACTGGAACACACTGTGATCCGCTCCTCCCACACTCACAACCATCTTCTTGGTATGGTTAAACCTTACACCTGTAACGTGGGCTGAGTGGCCAATGTACCTTCGACACTTGGAACCCGGATCAGGGCATGGGAAGTGGAAGAGCTTGACGTTTCCATAGTCGTCACCGGCCACAGCTAACTTGGCCTGGATATCCACGTCAACAGCATTAGTATCGTTCACATCCTTCATGAATTTTGGGTATATGCCCTGGACTTGGTCACTGATGACACGAGTATGTGTTGCCGGGGTGATGGGGGTGGTGGATGTAATCTCTTCACCAGTGGAAACTTTGAGCACCTTGCTCTCGCTCACACCCGCGTTGGAGAGGAGGTGATCACCGTCTTTAGACCAATCGAGATGGGTGATAAAGGAAGTGTGAACACGGAAAATAACTGGTTTTGTAAAACCCTTTGAGGTACTAAACACAAGGATTAGTCCATCGTTGTAACCAGCTGCCAGGTAATCTCCTGAGGAAGGGAGATGGGTTAACATGACTGATTTCATTTCCATAATTTCATCTGGGTGATAGAGGGTAACCCTTGGTTTTCACGTTTATAGGAGTAAAACACCTTTGCAGCCTCTGGAACGTGCTTTGCGCACCGGCAAGAGTCAGGTAGCTACCAACACGTACCGTTAGGTGAGAACTTTATCTCATGAACAGTTTGACCAGTTCCAACTAGTTCAGCGATCTTCTTCATGGCGGGGAACTCCAGCAACACAAGATCTCCATTCTTGAGGCCAACACACAGCTCCTGGCCGTTGGGAGAGAAAGCAAGGGAACGCACCGCATCCGACATTGTTGATATAGAAACGGTGAAGTGCTTGATAGCATCCCACACACGAATTGTACAGTCATCGGAACCTGAGGGTGAGAAAGGGAGTGTAACCACGGTTACAATTAACCGATTAAATTATTAACCGAGCGATAGTTAGATCCGGTATACTACTCTGGGCCTAGCTATCAATTACTAATTAAATAGTTTGCCATAGTTTGTTAATTGGGAGGTATGTCCTCATAATAATGTATTATATTAATTCATGACCAACCTGTCACAAAAATATCCTTCTTGGGATGAGTTGCAAGGGCCCACATCTCCCCCTCACTATGTCCACTAACAAGAATCCGCGGTCTACTCCTGTCCTTGATATCCACATCAATCACACAACTCGTCTTCGTTCCCACCACAATGTGATCCTGATAATAATAGTAAATGATAAAGATTTTGTATGTCTAACTTCACTTCCATATCCAACAATTGAAATGTGGCACATACAGTGACTAGTTAGATTTAGAAGTTTGTATCCTGGTAGAGTGCTCGATCCGGGGATGCGGAGAGCTGAACTATTGTGACAAGTGAAACAAGGTTTTACAAAATCAACAAATGTTTCACGCAAAAGCTGCGATCGTCAGGAGCTTTTGCGTGAAACATTTGTTGATTTTGTAAAACCTTGTTTCACTTGTCACAATAGCACATACAGTGACCATTTAATTTACCTGATACCAGCACACCGCCCGGAGGCACAAGTTATCCGCACCAAGATTAGTGGTAGAGAGGTCTATCGTGGTGATTAGGGTCAGGGAGTAACTCCAGAGTTTAATGATACCATCTTTACCCCCGCTGGCAATGCCTTCAGCGGAGCGGTGTAAAGCAAACACAGCGCCGGTGTGAGCTCCAGAAACGATGGAGGTTAGCTCTCCCTCACTCCACTGGTAGATGTCACCTAGGGGGGGGGGGGGGGGGAGGTATTGGGGTTATAAGTTGAGTTATAGGGGGAGTTAGGGGGAGGGGTATTGGGGTTAGAATAATAATAAAGAGTTAGGGTGTCCGGTGTAGGGTAGGTAACTAGGGGTAGTTAGAGTAAAGGATAAGTAACAAAATTCAGTAATCAAGACACCTGATAGTGTTCCAGAAAAGCATTTCCCTTCAGATCCAAACACTAGACACATCTGACTCTGAACCTCTCCACCTGTACCTCCCTTTCCAGCTACTTTTCCCACTTTTATCCTCAGCGCATTCCCACAATGTTTCCAGAAACTGATATGCTTTACACCACAGGAAACCAGACTACTATCATCATCAGGCCGGAATTTAACATCAAAAACACGCTCAGAGTGGGCGGTGTGAGAAGCAAGTAACTTTCCCTTCTTCCAATCATAAACACACACCCTACACTTGGTAGCTAGATCCACTGACCCCAGAAGATTACCACTGGAACTGAAATCCAGTGCGGTCACCCCTGCAGTATGGTGCCCAGATAACAGGGAAGTGATGGATAGAGTGGTGCTATCCCAGACACAGATCAGGGGACTACTCCCAACCTCTCCCGTTGCCACCGTCTTCAGATCGGGGTGAAGGGCCAGGGAGATGATGTCGTCAGTGTGTTCTATAAAATACCGCTGGGATTTCTTGACAGGATGATAAATTACAGCGGCAGCCGCTACAAAGTAGACAATTTCCCCAGTGGCGAGGTAGTAGACGTTGTTGCGGCACTGGTGACCCCGGTACCCATATATCCAGTCCAGGCGAAGTTGGGCCCGCGGTGGGGCACCGACCATCGCTAAAGACAAGATAGGGTTGTGAAATTATAGGGGAGAGAGGTCCGAGGGTTAGTGGAGACTGACTGGATCGCTAAAGACGAGATAGGGTTGTGAAATTATAGGGGAGAGGGGTTAGTGGAGACTGAAAAGCTGGGAAACTAGTATAGGGGTTAGTTGGGTATTATTGGAGTGGGGGATATGGAAGTAAAAACAATCTGAGAAACGAAAATAATACTTTTGAAAGGTGAATCTTTAGTTACACTTTTTACACGAGTAATTTATCTCTTATCGCCTCAAACTAAAAGAAAACGTTCACTTTGCTCGGGAAGACGATCATCTCCAAGTTCATAAGTTTACTCGGGGAGAAGGTCATCTCCAAGCTCCTCATCCCCAAATTCGTCATCATCCATCACCCTAGTTCGGGCAGCGGTCCTTGGACGAGGCGGCAGTTCCCCTATCGGATCGCTATACGTAGCATCAACTGCCTTCTTTCTACCACTCGCAGTATCCCTCGGCGTAGCAGCGGGTGCAGTTTGGTCCTCAGTCCGGCGTGTACCTGAGTTCTGTCTGGAGTTCCGAGCACTTGATCTCTCGCTACCCCCACTTCCCCTCTGCCTTCCACTCCTCCGTCCACTATTATCCCGCCTTTGATCCCGCAATTCCTTAGCCTTTTCCGCTTTTTTCAGTTTATTTGCATACTCGTTAGCCTCCTTCAAACCTAGATCACTACAAATCCGAACCAGGAACTTGAGGCACTCAACGTTTTCAGGGAACTTCAGGTGGATCTTCTTGTAAGTAACGAGAGACTGTTGATAGTTGCCACTGCGCCTATAGCAACTAGCTATCATCAACTGCCACTTGACCTCCTGGGGCTCAATTAGGGAGGCCTTCTCAAAGTATTGAATCGCTTTCTCATGGAACTGGCCATCAACATAAAACGCACCAAGCCACGAAATGGTGCTAATATCGGAGGGAAAGTACTTGTGGGATTCGAGGAAGTATTGGAATGCCTGGGATCTATCACTGTCCTGATCGTAGATAGCCCCAATACTAGACAGGATACCAGGATCAGTAGGGACAATCGTTATCAGATGCATAAACCAATCCATGCTCTGCTGAACGTCCTGTTTCATGTCGTACAGAATTGCTATTTGGTAAATAACTTCTGGACAATTGTTTAGAATGGCATGGAGCTTTCTCAAAACACTCCAAAGCACCCTCGATATTGCTCATTGTCTTGTAAGTTAGGCCCAGATTGTACAAAGCCTCAGCACACCCTGACTCAATAGATAGCGATTCTTGATAGTAGTCCCGGGCCTTTTCAAGTTCCCCGGCCTTGAAGTGGATGTTGCCTCGGTTGACAAGAGCGTATGGGTTGTATCTGTCACTCTCAATAGCCTGATCCGCATACTTCTCAGCCTCCTTGTTCTCTCCTTTCAGGTAGTAGAGGAAGGAAAGGTTGTTCGCGGCTGTGGATGCGATCTTGCTGTCTTTTTTCTCAAAAACTTTGAGAGCCTCAACAGCTTTCTGGAAATCCTTCTGTCTCAGGTACATGATCGCCTTGTTGATCTCCAACTCACTCGCCAGTTCAGTGTGCTGGGAGTCCCTCACACAATCCACACACCAGTCAAATCCAAGCGCCTCCGAGTTCTCAATCACGGGAGCGATCAGTTTTGCAGCCTGGATGATACACTTTTCCGCATAGCGACGTTTGCCCCGTTCAATCTTTCGGAGCTCGTCATCCTTGATAGCCTCCATGACCAGGGAGGAATGAGGATCCTCTCCGTATTGAAGATACCGGTCCTCGTCCTCGATCCCCTCGATAGGAACTGCTAGGAGCCGATGGAAGGCCTTCTTCATTTTGTCAGAGTCACCGATTGCGTAGTATGATAGTGTCAGGTTGAAGGCAGTTTTGAAGTCAGCTTTGGTCTTCATGATGTGCTCGAAGGACACGATGGCATCTGAATACTGGGGAGGACTCATCTTGATGAAACTGATTCCAATATTTTTCAGGATCTTGATCCTCATGTAGGTGTGGGTTTCAGGAATTTGATCCAGAGCCCTCCTGTACATGCGGATAGCTTCAGTGTATTTGCCCTGTTTCAGCAATATGTTACCCAAGTTGACCCTAAACCTCCCAGCGTTACTGAATGCCTTGTTCTTGATAATGGACATGTATGCAGATTGTGCCTCTTGATACATTTCGCAGGCTTCGAAAACGTTTCCTGAGTTGAAGTAAACCGAGTAGGTGAGGTCAAGGTAAGTTTGTTCTGCAAAGCCCTGTAAATCTCGGTGACGCTGTAAAATTTTCTCCTTTGTCACAGCCTTATTTGCCTTCTCCAGAGCTTGCTTGTGTTGCTTGTTTTCCAGTGCGAAGGAACTCTCATCAAGAAGGTCCATAATCTCTCGTTCCATCTTTTTGATTGTTTGCTCCGGTGTCTCCTCCAACTTTGTCTCCCCAGTTGCAGACCGGAAAGATGCCGCTCCGATCGTAGCCTTAGATCCACCTGCAGTGAATCCAGCAGCATTAATGGCAGAAATGGGCCTAGCGGTTCCACCATCTTCACCAGCTCGCAATGCAGTACCCCTCCGGGAACCTAAAACACCCCTCATGGCAGTAGTTGGAGGTGGCTTTTTGGCCCCAAACCCAGCCCCACCCCGAGTAGCAGGGACAACAAGGGGTCCTCTACGTTGTCCATAGCTTGTTTTTACAGCTTCTTGAAAAACCTCTTCGTTCTGCAGCTGGCTCAGGTCGTTCACCTCATCAAACCCCGAATAAATGTCTAAATCAGCCATACCTAAAACACAATTTTGTTACGAATTTTCTTTTTAAGTATCTCTACGTGTTGGTACTTGGTATCATCACTTTAAAATAGTTAAGTCGGAAACGGGCGCACGAGCCACAAAACGTCAAAAGACAGATGAAAAAAGGGGAATTTTTCGTGTTTTTTCGTGTTCGCAACTTTTTTACCGTGATTAAAATCTGTACAATCACGCTGCATTTACGGAAAAGTGTGTAACGCGCGAAAAGTTTTGAAAGTTCAGTGCTTTTATAAAGCGCGCGGCTAAGCAAATAAATTAAAATTGAATTCTGAAAACGTGCGACTTGCTTTTTGTTGCTTTAAAGTTTAAAATTCCATTTTTTGTTAATTTGATGAACGTAGGGGCTAATAAGTGGCCACTGGAGCTTTGAATAAGTAGAAAATGTTAACTGGCGGCCTTTTACGACGATCCTTTACCTGCTCTCGTCGTCTATCTACATCTGAGGTTTGAGGAAACGGTTAAAAATGGAACCGAAAGAAAACAACCTGCTACTCAGGTACTTTCAGCGTCCCGAAACGATGGTCCAAGACTGGCACTTGAGTCAACTATCATTACGCATGGTCTACCCTACCCGGAGAACCTATCAATGGCTAAATCTGCTCACCAGATCTGCCACGATAATGGCGTGAACCCTGCAACAATAGCTCTGCTAGGTAAGAAGGTAGACAGCTGAATTACGCTTACATTGTACTACCTCATTTCTCCCTAGATGGTGATGTGCGTGTTGGGCTCACAGACAACGAGTTGGATCTTCTCTCGCAGACTAAAAATGCTGTGAAAGTGTCCCGACGGGATCTGGCAGCTGCGATTGCGAAACGTCGAACAGGTGGTACAACTGTAAGCGGCACTATGATCCTCGCTCACAGAAACGATATTTCTGTGTTTTCAACTGGCGGTATTGGTGGGGTAAGTACTTGATTGAAGCTGTCAGTTCTCGCATCATCATAACTGCCAATACCCATGATATATCTCTGATTATGATTCATGATCCCCGCCCCTCTAGGTACACAGAGGAGGGGAACACAGTATGGACGTTAGTGCTGATCTAACAGAACTAGGCCGAACACCAGTGTGTGTCGTGTGTGCAGGAGTGAAGTCAATTCTTGATATCGGGCGAACACTCGAGTTTCTTGAGACGCAGGGTGTGACCGTTGCAACGTTTGGGAAAACCAGGGATTTCCCGGCATTCTTCACACCCACCAGCGGGTTTTATGCTCATACTAACGTTGAGAGTGCAAGGGAAGCTGCTGAGATGATTTTCGTAAATAAGCAGCTCCAGTTAGGTTAGTGTCTTTTTATTGTTGTACAGATGTTGTTAGAGGGAGAGTGAGAGAGAGGGACAGTACAGAGTAGAGATAGAGAGAGGGGGACGGGGATAGAGTATAGAGTATAGAGAGACAGTGTGATAGACTTCCTGCTTCTCAAATGTGTGTGTATGATTGTGCCGCAATATTACAATCCTCATCATACACAGGCCAATGTGCAGAAAATAGTGCTAAATATATTCGTCGCTCTATCACTCCATCTTAATTCCCATCTCACATCTCTATCTTGTTACTAAATGAAACTCTCCCTCCAGTACTGGGCCGGATGTTGTTTGCCGAGCCCTCACAGAGTCATTTAATATGAGATAAAGTACAGTGTGAGCTACACAAGATATTGTTATAGTGTCTCTTTGCCTTCTCCTTTTTCAGGTTCTGGTATTGTGGTTGCAATACCAATACCTGATGAACACGCAGGAGATGGGGAGACAATTGAACGAGCAATCCATCAGGCTCTCGCTGAGGTAGAATCTCAGAATATCCAAGGTAATTACATTATACAAGGTAATTATCCAATTAACTAAGTATCGCTCACAGTACATACTCTTTGTGTATCTTTGTTGTAGCAGAGTGGACAACAATTAGATTGCAACATCCTTTCATTCGCCTATTTCTCCATCCCCATCCATCTTCACCAGGTGTTTCTAAAGGGGGGAGTCTGTTTCTAAGGGGGAGGGGGAGTGTCTGACGTCAATCAATGATGACTCATTTTCCTAATAGTAGCGGGTCAACCCTTCACCTCCTAAATCCTGTTGTGGTGATTATTATAGGGGCAGCCATTCCTCGACTAGCCCCAGCATCTACACGCACCACCTTCCACCTCTGACCTTGACTAAAGTTTAAACCCTCCTCCCTTCCCTCCAGGTAATGCCATTACTCCCTTCGTGTTAGAGCGGGTGTCTGCTCTAACAGGGGGAGCCTCCCTTCAAACCAACCTCGCCTTGGTCCGAAATAATGTCCTTGTCGGATCTCACATTGCCCGGGAACTATACAATTTAGAGAAAAGAGAGGGAACCAGGAGGTATAGCACGGAGAAGGAACGGGGTGGAGTTCTAGTTGTGGGAGCCTGTAATGTCGATATATTGTGTAGTACAGAGGAAGCTCAGAGCTCCGGTAAGGATCTCCTAAAGGGAAATGTTAGGCATGTTGCTGGCGGAGTTGGACGGAATGTTGCGGAGTGTCTGGCACGCGCTGGGACACCCTGCACGCTTGTCAGCGCCGTTGGGAGGGACTTGTTGGGGCAGTTTGTGTTGGATGAGTGTCGGAGTTTAGGAGACTTGGATGTTGGAAATGTGAGGGAATACGAGGGGGAATCTACTACCGTCGCAATGCTGAACCTCAACCAAGGCAACGTGAGTGAGAATTGAGAAACCGATCGTTTGCTGCAATAGTGTTTAATGATAGTGTGTGTAGTGTTTGTTACATATTCCCATTCTCCTCATTACTGCCCTTTGCTGCACAGAGTGGGGGCCCTTCCAAGAAGATTCTTCCCCCTCCCGCTGTGTCTCCTCCCTCCTCCCGCTGACCTGTTTATGTGTTTGTGTGAACGTGGAGTATTTTTGCACAAACTGCTCTGCACATAAAATATGAGAATTTATCCTGCTTCATTATCTTCCTTCGACCTTTCTTTCTCTCTCTTCAGCTGACATAATTATCAAGTTTCATGATTTTTATTTTTCTTACATGCTTTCTCTCTCGTCTTTTCTCACTTTCTGTCGTCTTTTCTCTCTCTATCGTTTTAATTCTTACTTTGTCCGCCCCGGCGCTCTTCAAAATTTATCATTTATCGTTACCTTACCGCATTGGATTGTGTGTGTTGAAACTTGCTTACTTCTGTTCCGAATGTTTAGTTTAGTCTAGTTTTTGTTCCTCTCTTGAAGCGTGAAATTCGTAGAAACATTGCATTGAGCTCACTATTGATATTTCACATATATTCCCAGGTTAAGGACGGTGTTGCCGACTTTACTGGCCATGTCCACATATCACGTGAGCTGGTCACCCCGAACCTGATCAGATCTTCCAGCCACGTGCTCCTTGATTGTGATGTCCCTGTTAGTACAGCCCTCAGAGTTGTGGAGCTGTGTAAGGAGTACGGGGTACCCCTCATAGTGGAACCAACAGCTCCAAACAAGTTTAGGGAGTACCATAATGCAGGTGAGACAGGGGCTCTTCTTTCTCCTTTCTTTCTTTCACTCTCTCTCTCCGTGAGAGAAAGGAAGACCGAGAGGAAGGGAAAAAAATTCACACTTACATGTTGATCGATCAGAGAGAGTAGTAGACGGAGTTTTGGAAATTTCCTGTCCATTTTAGGACATTGAATGAATTTTATTATGACGATCATCCTTCATTTCAGGTGTGTTATCACATGCAGCAATGGTAACTCCAAATGACACCGAACTAGATGCCCTTCCCCTCTCTCCACCCTCCTCTATTCCTGACCTCCCCTCCTGGACCCCTGCTTCCATCACCAGCATCCTACCCCGACTACTATCCTGCCTAGAATTCCTGGACACCTCCTCCCACCGGACCGTCCTCAGCACCCTGGGTCCTGCTGGTGCGGTGTGTTGTGAGATAACACCCAACAATCACCTAACCATCACCTACTGCCCACCAACACCCCACCTCCTGCCTGAGATTGTGTCTGCCTCAGGGGCCGGTGATTCCTTCCTGGGAGGTTTTCTATCTGTTGAGGAGGGTGGTACTGGTGTTGCGATGGAGATAGGGACTGTGTGTGCTGTACTTAGTTTAGGTACTAACAGGTGTGTGAGCAGGAGAGTGAGTGTAGGGGAAGTTGAGGGAATGGCGGGGGAGTGGAGAGAGAAATATGGTTGGGGTAATAGGATCGTTTATAAGGGACCACTTTATTAATTTATTATCTTATTATATGTGTGTTTTTACTGTGCCTGTTTTTGTGCATCATGATGTTTTTTGGCTTCTTACACCGTTTTTAACCAGTGCTTTATATACCCTTATTACCATGTTTTATCAGGGCTAAATATCCTTATTATAACCATGTTTTGGTATCATTTTGGCGTTTTTAATCTTTACTCAGCTGTATTCATATCTAACTTTGCCATTTTATTAGTTAGGACCAGCGACATGGCTGTGAAGTGAATGATGACAACAACGCCACTTCCCTACTCCTATCACCAAGGTAACCAAAATACCCTACTTCCCTAATCATGTAAAATGTGTGTCTACGTCAACTTTAGTGTCCAATGTCCACGCCATGCGTAGGTTTGGTCCAGGTGTGTGTCAATTGAGAGAAAGAAAGAGAGGGAGATGTAGCTTTACACAGTGCCTCATGAGACGCACAGAGAAACATGTGTAATGATGGGGGAATGATAGTTCTCTCGGTCCTCATAGGGATGTGTGTTGGTGTGTGAAATTAATGCACATAAAAGAACGGTGTATTCACCGCTGTGTTCTGCATATTGTTTTATACATCCAGTCAGCCCCCCCCCCCTCTCTCTCTCTCACTATCTCTCTCTCTCACTCTCTCTCTCTTCCAGGGAAGAACTCAAATGGCACGGTGTACATATTCAACAACAACACGGCTGCGGATAACACCGATTCAGAAGATGAGGTGTACGCCATGAAAACAGTTCGGACGCGGCAAAAGGTAAAGCAATCCTCGGTTCAGCTAGTAAGATGGTTAATCTTTCTAGAATAGATTCTTTGCACGAGCTCTATAAATATCAACCAGTCTTTCTAGAAATTCTGAGTAGCTCGTGCCAAGTATCTCTCAGAATATTCTAATAACTCAGTTGAGAATAACAGCTGTTGTTTTCCCACAACTACAACAAATAATCGACCCTTTCAGGTGGGTAAATCAGAGAGGAATCAGCAGCAGGAGAAGCCCCAGGAAACTATAAACCATGAGCTGTTACCAGAGGACACACTAACATCACTATCTCTCAAATACAACTGCAAGGTAGGAGAGAGATTTAGTTGAAATTAAAATAGTTGCTATTGAATGAAAACTTTTTCCTTCCCTCTAAATAGATGATGCAATTTCTCTTTAGCCCTTACTATATTATAGAATAGTCTTGTTTTCCCTTTTCAATCATCCCGCTTCCTCTGCTACTGGATGCATGCTCAGGGGGTTATGTTCCACATTTAGTGGACTTGCATTGCATTATCAGCTGCATCTCTCACAGCCATGTTTTAATAAACGGGGGTATTATATGATGCCTAGCCTCAATTCATATTCATGTGTATTTATAGTGCAGCATCATAGAGTCACTATGCAGTAGTGTAACACAGTACTGCACTTCACAGCTACATCATACCACACTCTCACATCTCCAGCACCAAGTAACAGCCGGCCCTATTGTGTGACAGGTTTCTGAGTTGAAGAGAATTAATCACATCTGGAATGGAAACGAGTTATCGGCCCGCTCCTCTATCCTTATACCCGTGGCAGCTCACTCTCTACTACTGGAACAAGGCACTACCACCACCACCACTGCTGCTAGTTCTACACTACAGAAACCACAAGAAGTGGATATTAGGAAGATTAGTATCAAAGATTTGGGAGATACAGCGGATACAGCGGTGTTTTTAGAACGAATGAACGCTGATATAGAGACATTGTTGAAGGCAACCCAAGCCAAGACACGTCATGCATCCCTAAATGATGTAAAAAGTGCACTAACTGTTGAGCGTATTTTCCCTAAGCGTGTTTCCAGTAGCAGGGGAAGTGGTGAAACACTAGCCCTAATTTTAGTGTCCACTCTTGTGATCTTTGTGATTCTACCTGGGGCTCTCGTATATTGGGACGTTGTCAAGTTCAGTGCATGAAGCACAGACCACAATGTGTAACTGTGATATTTGGGTGATGTGTTCAGCTCATCTAACTATAACACAAAGTACCATTTCGTGTCTGTCCTCCACTAATTTTTCTCCAGTCCCAATCTTTCTCTCTTTTAATCCGTGGGTTTTAAATGTTGATTTGTGTAAATAAACGCTGAATAAAAACTGATATTTCGACAGCTGAAGCTAAATCCGTATATGACTTCTTTTCGGTGGGGTTTGGGTCTTTCAAACGCCTCCGACGCGCGACATAGTAATGTCGAAAGTTGAGGTTGTGAGCAATGGAAGGTTCAGCGCGCATTTAAACACTCTGACGCGTAACCAATGAACTCGGTTTATTGTTTAGTCCTGGACTTCTATTCATCGTCATCACGCCTGGTCATTCGTCCGTCGTAACGTGAGGCGTGGTAAAGTCAGAAAAAGTCCTGGAATGGATCAATTGTACACGAGTGAAGCTGCTGCCTGAGATGTGGAGATCCTTTCTGCTTCATGATCCAGGTTCTCCTGTTGATGTGTCTATTATTGACGGATTACTCAACGCACACTTCTAGCTATTGTTGCTCCAATTATGCACCATCCTAGTAGCAGTGGCTTGTTTTGTTTAAACCCTCCCGGTGAGAGAGCGGGTTGAGCAATGCACGGTTATACGTACATATCCACAACATGCTCCGGTCGTGCCACCGTGGTTGATGGCCATACCCCTTTTGATCTTGTAGAGTATCTTGTAGAGTACCCTTTAAATCTTGTAGAGTATCTCACCCCGTACTCAACAACTCAGATCGGGTTGGCTCCGTCAGAAAGTCCCCGACTCTCCAACGCAAATGATGTTGTTAGTGAGATCAATCCCGTTATACTATCAAAAGTTCTCAATACAACCAACGCCCAACATATTTAATCCTCACTTCTCAAGATTTAATGTTAGATCATTTAGCGCTGCAGTAAACAGGTCAATATGATCAAGATACGATTGTTGGTTGCAGAATCTGCATCCAAGAAAGACAACCAGATTCGTAGAGACCATTCTGCGGACCTATCTGAACATCTTAGAAGTAGAAGTGAGAAGATGGGAATTACTTTACAAAATTGCCGTTACTCCCTTCAAGGCAGATCGCTAGATCCTCCGATAGGCGCAGCACAAACAAACAGACAAGGGATGGTAGTCTTTCTTACCCTAGCCTAAGAAATCAACCTCGAGAAACATTGCCTTGCTCGACCCTGTTTTCCGTACACAAATGTAAAGGAGGGTAGTAGACCATAACACGGGAAAACATCATACTCCTTCTCTCCCGCTTCCTTTCTCGCTATCCTCGGTCCACATCCTGCAGCTCTTTACTGCTTCGTCTGCAGTCATATGCGAGCTTCGACTTCCTTATGTGAGCATACTCCACCTCTATGTCAACTGACACGTCATCACATGTGTCAACTTTCACCCTTTGCGTCTGCTGCACGTGTAGATAGGGAGTTAACTCGATCTGAAACGCAAGCTTTTTCTCCCTGCACTAGGGGAGTTGGGTGAAACGTCAACAACACGGATTGGCTTGCTAAACGCCCCCGCACTCTCTCACTCACTCACTCACTCACCCTATCTGTCTCTCTCTCTCTCTCTCACCCTATCTCTCTCTCACTCTCTCTCTCTCTCTCTCTCTCTCTCTCTCTCTCTCTCTCTCTCTCACGCAGCACTACAACTACTGCTGTAGACGCATCATTACTACAAACCTCGTTTTTCGCAGTATCACTTTCTCTCGATCCCGATATGTTGCTCTCCGACTCCAACAAGACGATCACGGAATCCGTTCCACAGACCCTCTACCCTCCAGAGTACCTGCCCTTCAAGCATGGTTGTGTGGACGGATGGGTTTACCCTCCATTCATCACGGAGGCGATCATCAGGAAATCTCAAGCGTTTCCCCTGAGAACCAGTGATGTCTTCGTGGCCACCTACCCCAAGTGTGGAACCACATGGACCCAGAACATCATAACCAAGTTGCACGAGAAACACGAGACGGGCGTGTTTGATGGCCTTGGTGATCACTTGTTGGAGAAGATTCCCTGGTTGGAAAACTTCGATCACAACAAGATGGAGGAACGAGCCGCACCACGATACATGAAAACCCACAACCCCTACATTCACCTCGCCAAGAACCCTGATGTGGCGTGTAAGTATGTCATGGTGTGCCGAAATCCCAAAGATGCCTGTGTCTCCCTGTACCACCACGCAAAGGGTTTCGCTGTTTTCAACTACAGCGGCGACTTCGAACAGTTCGCAGAGCTCTTCCTGGAGGGTAAGGTGGAGAGTGGGTGCTGGTGGAGCCATCTCAAACAGTACTACGAGAACAAGGAAGAGCTAAACACCTACTTCATGAAGTATGAGGATCTCCACGCACGGGGACCTGAGTTGATCAAGGGACTGAATGAGTTCCTGGAGCTTCCCGCACTGACCCTAGTGGAAGTGTGAGGAGATCAAGGAGGCGACGTCCTTCAAAAAACAGAAAACAGATCCATCAGCCAACTACTCGTGGAGGGATTCTTCTAGGAAGAAGGATGAGAGTCCCTTCATGAGAAAGGGAACGGTGGGTGATTGGAAGAACTACTTTACTAAGGATCTCAGTGAGCGATTCAACGAGAAAACGAGGAAAGTCCTCGGCGAGTTGAAAGTTTTCGAGGATTACGTCACCGAATTTTAAAGGACTTTTTTCCGTGGTCGTTTTTTTTCTACAGCAGGTCTGTAGATGCTTCTTTGACGGTATGTTTATTGAATTTGTACAGGCTCTTTTTGTTCAAGTCACAAGTGTATAATTCGCTTTTTTTCTTCGGCGAAACAAGTGTCATCAAATTACCATTTTAACTTTGGAGAAAGAACATCGAATTCTGGAGAAATAGCTCTTCAACTTTTGTCCAGCAAAACAGCATTTCTTCACAAACTATTATACATTTCTCACTATACACACACAAAGTCTAACTAGTAACTCATGATCGATCTCTCTAACCCTGCATCTTGTTTTCATCCGTCTCTATCTTTATCTATCTTTATATCTTTATCTAATCTTTATTGTCCGCTGTCTCCCTTCTTCAACCTAGTTCTTTGTTGAACCTATCTCGACATTTCTCGTAGAAAAGTCCAACTCCGGTCGCTCGTCGTCTCGGGTATTGGTAACTGTTCCAACAAATAGGGTTATGTTAGAATAGGTTGGGATTCCTAATTTGTCTAAAATTTTGTAGTTTTGCTTAGCAAAAGAGGATGTTCTTGAAATTTTGATCGAATTATTTTTGCCGTCCCTTCATGTCTAATAGTGGTCATGCTAGTGGTTTTCGTAGTAGAAGTACAACCACGATACCACCGTGTGTTGCACTTTTACACGATGAAAAATCCTATAGCCCCTTCCCAGTTAAAGTGCCCCCACCACACATATATCTACACATGCAGGACGTCATGCTAGCTAATCTGGCATTCTCTCACAAGTTGCACGTGGCTGAAATCACGTGTGGTTGTTATCAAGTGGCTAGGTTAGCTAGGAATCCTTTTTTGTATCCCTCATACTCCATCTGTCGGTAGAAGATAACGATGAAGGTACACACTCCCGTCACTAGGATCGCTGAGAAGATACTGATCACCACTATCACGAATATCACCACCGGGTGCATTGAGTCCAGCTGATATATTGGGGGAAATGTTGGTTGTTAGTTTTCAACTGTCTGACTAAACCCAATTCTGTGACTTATCCTAGCTACCTAGTAGTGTGTCATGTCACCTCCCAGTTACTGGCCTTGCTAGTCGACAAGATAGCTCTTAGCTGCTCTTGCGTAACGTGGCTCGCCCTCTGCAAGATCATCTTCTCCCTTATTCTCTGAACTACCTACAGGTACTTACCAAAGTGCAACTTTTCACCTCCCCCAGAACGCCACACTCTGACACCAGGTTGTAGAGGGGGTTCCGTCTAAACACATCTGGGGCCATCATCTCTATCCAAGGCTGGGTTTGTTCTTCAAACTCTCTGTAGGAAAGAAGGATGTTATACAAGGAATTCATCGAGGCATTCATGACTCAATTTTACGGTTTAGCTTTCTAAAGTCTTTGGACTTGTGTATCCTTTTGTAATGAAATCTTCAGCTTCTTTTGCTGGTATCTTCCAGAAAGAAGAAAGCGACACAAGCTTGCACAATTTAGTTTTACAGCGAGTTCCGGGTGTGCCACAAGTTGTGGAACACATGGCTCTTTACTCATGATATATCTTGAGAGTTTTTTCGCCCACGTTCCCAGAAGGAAAAAAAACTGACGTAGATTCAAACAGATTGACAACATGGTTTTCACAAATTCTCGCACATTTTAGTATCAGCTCCTAGCCACAACATGCGGTGCTGATATATGACTAATTGATTGGCCACTGTCGGTCCCCGACAGATATACCCATGGCAACCGCTCAAAATCAAATAAAATGGCTATATTCCTTACTTGACATCGGCAAGACAGCAGCCTGGTTTAGTGTCCCTGTGTGCAATGTGCTGTAGAATGTACTCCCTACACGAATCTGAGCAGGTAATGAACCTTCCGTGTTCTGACCACTGGGCCATCTCTTCACTGCATTCCACTGATACGTTCTTCATAACCTGACCAGGGAGAGAGAGTTCATTATCCTTGTGGGTCTACGACCTACGTGCATAATCTGATTTAGAAACGAGCAAAGATTGCTTGTGCAAATGGGTTGCAAATATAATAGTTCAATTCACAGTGATCAGTTTATATTCTATTTACGGTGTAACGCAATCATATCATTCATTCCTCCCTGGCCCTTATACCGGCGACCATGATATTTACAGGTTTCATTTTGAAAATCACATCATGAAAAGCCCACCTCATTGGCTGACTAGTGACTACCCACATTGACGCCGTCTACGCAGAACACAGGATTACCTACCTCTTTGTAGATGGGATGAAGAGGATCAAGATAAACAGCACATGTTTCAGGAACTTGCTTGCTTTTAGCCATACTCGCACACAACAACTCCTCCGATCTGCGAGGTAGATCGTTATATTGTTGAGTAGAAACACAATTTGGTGCGCTGCTAAATATACAACTCAAATGTTGAATTACTGCATTGAATAAATTGAAGCTCTTCTCAAGCCCGTGTCACTGTCTGTCAAAGCATTGGCCTGACAGGTCCATGGGCTTCAGATATTACCTGTACATGATGAACTGTAGCTGGTAGTGAGAGATCCCTGGAAGGATGTGTTGCACCGGCAAATCGTTCACACAAAACCGTAACTCTCGGGTGAGGGGCCGGAAACAATCCAATTTACATAGCTCCCTGGAGAGACATGTGGTGTTTGGACATTTTTATATAAAATGCTAAAAATCTGTGCCATGATATCCTCAGACAATCCTCAGGCAAAACGTGACAATACGTGACAAAAGTAAGCAAAGACGTTGCAATAGGACTAAGATATTTGTGAGACAGTCTGATTAGGAAGAAGTCATTGAAGAACCTCCAGTGGCCCTTATTTCCAGTTTTACCTGATCATAGTACTCCAGTTGTTATCCAGGTAGGTGATAACGGAGTGAACGGTCGCATTCGACTGGTACACTTGATCAAACAGGTACTTAATCAGCTTCGTGCCGTACAGTTGGCATTCCGCCTGATGGGATAACCATCATTTAGCTGTTAGTTTCATTGGCTAGACGCCATCCAGTTGGCGGTCAAAAAAGTCAAAGTCCCGAATTATTTCGGTATAAAAAGATGGAAGTCTGCCCTTGCGTTGATATCCGATATATCAGATATCGACTCAGCTCGCTCACCCTATAGTTCATATTCTCCTTGATGGTTTCAGCACAGGTATCCTTGCTAAGTTCCAGGTTGGTCAGAGTGCTACAATCGTAGGTAGTCACCACTATTGCTCTCTCTGGCTCACCATGGTGGTGACGTGGCTCTCGTTCTGGTTCAGTCTGTTAGAGGGAGGTTTAGCTTGTTTAGTCTGTCAAAGGGAGGTATTTAGTTTGTTTAATCGTTTATATAAACTGAGTCTAAAGATAGATAGAGCCATACAAGTAGTAATTAGTTCAGAACCGCATCTCCGTAGAACGAGAAAAGTATGGACTGTAGTGCTTCGGTAAGAGGTATGAAATTGCTATGAATATAGGCTAATTTCTTAATCAATATCAATAATGAGATTGCCAACAGAGGATATGAAGTAGAGAGTGTGAGATAACAAATAATGAACTGAATAATGAACCTGTTCATTGCCAATTAGAATGAAGGAAGTGTATGCAGGAGAAATGTAATGGCTGTCCGCTACTAGCTCACGACTGTAATGTACTAGTAATGCTTGTATACAAGCTAATTAACATAAGACAGGGCGCAGACACAATTGTATAATTCTGGACCATTAAAAAATAGCCACACCCAACTCTGAAAATGAACACTACTACGTACCGGTGTTAGCCATTTGACCCGCCTCTGCTCTGTACACTTCTTGGTGATCATATCACAGTTACCACTGCTAGTCGTGTTTGGTCCCCGATACTCAGATGTCCAGTTAGTGGTAGTAGCCTCGCATCTTTTGGTAAAGTTTGTACACGAAATGTGATCAGTGGCACAGGTCCTGCCACATGATATTGGAACTTTTTGGGCCCCCTCGTATTCGGTCCGGGACTGGATGAGGCAGTCTCTGGAGGTGTAGTTGCAGGCCCGTGTGCCGTGGGTTAGGCCTGGTTCACATGTCGGGAGCGGATATTGGGGATATTTCACTGCAAACCTGCTCTCTTGAGGCTCCGAGATTATCTCACAGGAGCCGTACCTTTCACTGAAAATGTTATGGAGGTTAGGATTGGATCGTTTGGGGAAATACTATAGTTATAGCTTGGCATTGTTACCTGCAACCCACAGTCCACACACTTACACTGACGGCCCTCACTAGCGGTGCTGGTAATGGTATTACTCATTGGCCCTCGTGCGTAGGTTCCCCGAAAGAGGTTCAGTGTTCACACCCATGGCAACCGCTCTTATCAAATCAACATTTTACCTGCATCTGGCGGATCCTCCCCGGTAGTTAACTTTGCTAGTCAGGGTGCAGTTCTTCTCATATCCGGTACAGATACGACGAAATGAAAATGTACCGTTATACACGCAACTCTGCTCAAATTGGGGCGAAGCATAGGTACACTGACACACTTTCTGGCCGCAGTTTACATCGGCCTGTGGTTCTGGCTTCCCCGCACTCACCACGTTACACTTCATCAGTGGACCCTGCAGGGGAATATGTCGCGTGATGAGGGGCAGGATTGGTGCAGTTGTTGCGTGACATATCACGCAACAACAACAATATCACGCGTTACAAAGAATTACAAAGCGGGTCAGATAAGAGCTGGTACCTTTTGGGGCGTGATAGCACACAGTTCCTCTCGCATTATGTAGACCGAATGGTAGTCATTGTCGGACATGGCGAGGGTGTCCGTTAGAATTAGGATCAGTGTAACGGCAGGGAGGAGGAACGAAGACGACATGATCGCAGAAACAACTCTCTCGAGTGATTAATAAAGAGAACGACTCGATCTCTCTCTCTCAACCCTCCTTCTCTGTAGACCTGTGTTGAGAGATCGACCTTTCTGAATACACTCATTAGCCGAGAGAGAAAGAGAGAAAGGGAGAGAGAGAGAGAGAGAGAGAGAGAGAGAGAGAGAGAGAGAGAGAGAGAGAGAGAGAGAGAGAGAGAGAGAGAGAGAGAGAGAGAGAGAGAGAGAGAGAGAAAAGTAAAATGATGAGAGTAAAAGAAGGATAGAGATAGAGTGACCGCAATTAGGAAAAAGCCAGCTTCTACGCAAGTAGAGCGTGTTCCGTCTCTACTATATTATAGATCACCACACTGATATCTTAAGTGGACACGGGTGAGGTTATATTTCGGAAAAACACTGTGGTGAGGTCGGGAGAGAGATGATCGTTTCTACTGGTCGATAAAATAGACTAAATAAAACAGAAATAGAGACCTATGTATAGACGGGCTAAAGAGAGAGAAAGAGAGAAGTATAGAGAGAAAAAGAAAGAGACTTCACCCAAGGCCTTTGTAGTGTAGTAGGCACTAAATGGGATAAGCTTCTACTGTAATGCACTCTGCACATGTAATTAACTATATAGGGAAGCCTTTAATTGTGATCGACACTCGACAGAGGAGCGTATAACCGATAACGTACTGAAACCGATCATCTCCTTTCGGTTTTGTCCCTTTCGAGTTTTGGTTTGAAGTATACAGAGATATAGAGAGGATCTTCTTCTTCTCTATTTACACTCACCATCCCCATTCACGCGCACGATCTCCTCAAGGTCCTGCTATACAATTCCTCGCGGGGGTTTCCCAGGCATGGTACTCCAGATGTCCAGAAGAATAAGATCTGTGTTGAACGTTTGTGATTCACATGTGTAACTGCACGATATGGTTAGGTGTAAGCATTTCTTGAGTCTAGAAGTAAAGCTCACTTATATAACTGACAAATCTACCCTGTGTCGTTTACATCGTGATAATATAGTTGATTGATTTCTATATTCATGTGGCTGTGAGTTTTAAGAATGCATCATACACATTATCACATGATTATAGGTTCCTGAACACATGGAAGATAATGTTGAAGACCTGGCCACAACAAGATCCCCTCCTCTCTCAATGTTGTGTCTCATTGTGTCCCATTAAATGTTGTTTCCTGTCCAAAGCACCCCTAGCACACCGTCTCCTGTCCTTAATGTTCCACACATCACTCACTCACTCACTCTCTCTTATGATGCAATGACGAACTAGGTACCTGTCCGTGTGTGTGTCTAACACCCCCTATAGCCAGACGATCCTGCTACATTCCCGTCCTTCCTGACGGGCTGAGTTACGTGTTCGAGGGAAATACAAAGAGTCCCAGTGATTTTGTGGCCGATGGATCTGATATCAATGGTGTTTGTCCTTCTGGTCAGGTTGCTGATGGAGTGTCATGTAACACAAAGACTTACTATTGGAGTGTGTTTACTTGTGTAGAGAGTAAGTTGACATGATCATTTTTCTTACAAAAGCTCCGACGATTGACCACCATCTCCTGATTGAATTAACGCCTGATTTACCCCCCCCCCTGATTTACCCCCATACCCGCATCACCTGATTGACCCGACCCCCCTGATTAACCCGCCCCTTTTCCACAGAGGACCCTGAGTCATGTGGAACTCTGGAGACGACCTCCAACTCTGTGAACTGTGTAACAAAGTACAGTGTGTACAAGTGTGTCATGACATGTCCCAGCAACACCTTTATCGCTGAAAATGGACAGTTCTCCAGTACACAGGTAGAATGAAAATCCAGGGTTTCCTAATAGACAAGGTAAACACGAGATATGTTGGTACTGGATAAAAATTTACCGTAGCTTTCAATAACACTTGGGTAATCTTCATCAGCGGAGTGCATCAGCGGGTTTCCTAAGCTCGTATTATATTAGCAACATGGTTCACTTGCCAGAAATTCTGCCAAATCCAATCTTTTCAAGCTTATCTGAGAACAAAGGCAGCCTTTGTCAAAGGCTCGGGTGTAATTTAGAAGATTCAAGATTCAAATTAAAAAGTACATATGATTTAACAATGATGTGATTAGAATAAACTCCACATTCCAGATAGTAACGTGTAATTTAGAATGAACTCTCCACATTTCAGACAGTCACGTGTAATGCACTAACTGAGAAGTGGTCTCACGAGGAGAGTGATGGTAGTAGACCATGGTCTACCTGTTACGGTAAGACCTAGCTGCAGTGTCTGACTGTGTAGTCCAATTGAAGCACTTTTTCAGTCCCTATTGAGTGAGGGACTGACACTACGGGGTTTACTTTACCATAACTTTTTTCAGGTAAATCCACCCCAACAAAGATAACCCTATCAGTGGATCTGACCCTAACTGGAGCCACCTCTTGCCCCGCCACATCGGCCCTGGATAGCGCCATGGAAAGTTGGCTGAAAGCCCAAACCAACTCTGCCTATGACTGTGTGGACAGTGGAAAGTGTGCTATGGGAAGCGGGAGTTCCTGTACAACGGGACCTGTGGTGTACAAGTTCTCACTTGTACAGGCTACTGATACTGATAATAGCGGTGAGAGTTAGGGAATTGAAGAGATCATAAATCTTCTTAATGTCTACCATCATGTCAAAAAACCTAGTTTTTTACTAATTACTAAACTAAATCCCTTAGTGAAAGTAGTGACAATTTTAGTTGTCACCCGTTACTAAACTAAATCCCTGTTCTTAGTGCTGGGGACCCTGGATACCCAGTTGAAGGCCGATGTGACAAGTATCTCACTGACCATCACAACCTCAAAAAAGAGGGCCACAGTGACACTAACAGGAAACAGTGTTACCACTACAACAGCAGCTGAGTGCCCCTCTGGGTCCCAGACTGTGGGAGAGGGATGTGGTAAGTTATGGTGTTTTTTTATCGTCTATATAGGTGCATCTATTCTGTGTGTACCTTTTTTCTCATTTGACTTAGTTAGTAGCGAGATTACCTCCCTCTCCCTCTCCTTGTAAATTTTAGTCAAGCCATTAACTTGTAAATGCCATCCAAATGCAAGCCATCAATCTCTCTTCTCAGCCCAGTGTACAGTAGGACAATACGAGAAGGATGGTGTATGTACAGAGTGTCCCCTGAATACCTATTCCACCTCCGCTGGATCTACTGAGTGTGTATCATGCACTGGAGATACGGGAACTGTGGACACGGGATCTGATAGCGAATCTGACTGCAAAGGTTAGTTTAGAAAACTGAGAAGCATCCTTGAAAGTTGTGAAAACTAAATTTTTGAACCCTTTCACAAGTTTACTCTACTTTCCAGCTAACACTCATCCCCCACTATTATAGAGATTTGTACAGTTGGAACAGTTACCAAAGGTTCCACGAATCCCTCCGAAAACAGTCGAGTGGGTGCCAGTACCAAGGTGACGATCACCTGTGATAGTGGGTATGATGTAGGACATGGTAACTCAAATACACCCACTTGTCAAGATCTCAGTGGGTACCAGTGCTACCAGCAGTGTGAGGTATGTGTTGTTGCGAGTTGGGTACGTGTTGGAGTTCTTTTTCAAGTTGTGTACGGTGCCTCCCCTTTCTCTCTCCCTGACCTTCCAGCACATCTCGAGCACATCACCTACGCGGTCCTTGGTTTTTGTTGCTGCTACAGACACTGTCCAATGTGCTAGCAATTTAGTGTTAGCCACTTCTTTTTCTTTCTTACTCCTTCTCCAATCTTCTCTTCGCCTTTCTCTCTCTCTCTCTCTCTCCCTCTCTCATTCTCTCTCTCCCTCCCTCTAACTCCTTCCCTCCTTCCCAGACACCAACGCTAACACTTGATGGACAAGCCTACGTTGGTAGTGTTGGAAGCTCCATGAGTTTTGGACAAGCAGCCACAATTCAGTGCAAGGGTAAAATAGACATCCTAATCTGTTTAAGTGGCACCCTCTCTGCTCCTTCGTGTGATCCAGGTTAGCTCAAAAAAGGATGTCTTCCTGATTCCCATTTTATACGAAATCAATCCTTGCCTTTCTGGCGGCACCAGGCCCCGTTTTGATCCTCTGATCGGATCGGCACCGCCTATCAGCTTACTACTACTTATAGTAATTAATATTTGAAGAACTTCCCGATCTTAATTGTACAAAGTTAGAATGTAGTATGTAGTGGGTAAGGAAGCTAATTTAATTGTACAAGATCGGGATTAAGTTAGCGGCTAATTTCGAATTTCTTCCGCTAACTGTTAGCACAATCGGTCTAGACAAGTCTAAAATGGTAATAACAAATGTCCGATATTAAGCTTTGGAACCATTAGTTGCGCATGAAGACATGTAATGGATATAAAATGGATGTAGAATATAAAGTGTAGATAACACCCCATAACACTCCCCTCTCCCACAGTTGTGGTATTTTCTGGTAGTGGATACTCTGACATCATATCTGGCTCCTCCGCAACCCTTACATGCACCGCATTTGTCATTTCCAACGCAGTCAACTTTACCTGGAGTGGAATTGGAGGGGTTACCCCGGTGACAGCGAATTCAGTAAATAACTTTGCGCAGGATAGTGTGGTGAAGCTGCCCTCCGTTGCCCAGGATACGGAGGTTGGATGTGCTATAGAAGGAAAAGGGATATCCACTAAAACTACGGTGGATGTTTTTACTGTTTCCGGGAAGGGAGCCACAGTGGAGAAGGGAGGAAGTGTTGTTGTCACCTGCACTGTACAGGGTGAGTTAAAACTCCAGAAATAGTACACATTTACCCCCCCCCCCCTTTACCCCTTTCCCCGTAATTATAATTGATGGTGATCACGACACTAAAACATCACCCCTCCAGCCCATTCGAAACACTAAAATATCACCTTCCACCCTTTCAGGGGCAACAAAGAGTCTCCGTATCACCTGGAAGGATCAGGGTGACACGGGTGTCACAATAGGGGAATGGTCGGGTGGTACTCAGACCGCTACACTAAGTATATCAGGGATTACCCAGAGTACTAGTTACACGTGTTTGGTGACTGGTAGCACGGGACAACAACATCCCCATTCTGTTGCCGTGGAAGTTATCAGTAAGTATAGAGAGTTCTTAGATTTTTGTTGTGACAAAAATTGCAAAGGGGGGGGGGGGACAAGGCCATTATCCAAACCTTCCCTCAAAGTTGTTGTTCTGACTTTTTGGACTTGTTCCCCTTATCAATGATTGTGTGTGCTGTTCATGTGCTGCATGATGAAGGAGCTGCATAGCATACGTGTCCTTGTTATAATTATCTGTGTGGCTCACACAGAACGCTCTTTGAGGGTTCGGCAGATCAAATAATTATGCAGAGACACACAGTTCTCGTTTCAAAGGAAGTAGATCTGAGGGTGGGTGTCCCCGGATTGTTTGTCTTCTTCTAGTGTAGCAGTCTCTTCAGTTTCTTAAACCGCTACGGCTTCAATTTATGTGTGCTTGTTTCAGGTGTCCCCACTATCGAACCACCGACTTCCCAAGGATCACGTATCTTCGTTTACCCTCACTCTCTAACCACTGTTCTCTTTCTGATGTTATTGCTGCTGCTGAAGCTGAACTGATCACAGTTAGACGATTTTTTTGAGTAGCTGAATGTGTGTATTTGTACAGATGGAGAGAGAGAGAAAGAAAAGAGATAGAGAGATCGAGTGTGAGTCGTGAGATAAATTAACTATGACAAGAGAGAGCGAGAGGAGTCACGGAGTTAGAAAGCATCGAGTGTGAGTGAGAGAGATGTGTTTGTTTGTTTTTTACCATGTGCAGAGCACCTAAAGAGAAAGAAAGCCGACTCTGCTTTAGTTTCAAACTATATTGATTATGTGTTTTTACATTATATTATCCCCCCACCAGCACAGTTTCCCCCTTTCTCTCTCTAACATGATAACAAGTTTTGCAATTGTGTAGAAACTTATCACGTGACTCCACGTGTGTTGCACACAATAAGCTACGTGTCCCTCCCTCCAACTAGGATACATGGGCAGTTGTTAGAGGCATTGTTAAAGACAGCAGCTGTTCCCCCTCCTTCTCTCTCATTCTCATTCGTTATTGTGTCTGACGTGCTACCATGAGGCTCCTGTTTGTGTAAGTAGAACAGCTTAAACTATGTGTGTATAACTTGGTTAAACTGACTTGGTTAAACTTAAAGCTGTGCCTTGTTTGACCCTTTCTCATGGCTTAGAACATGGCAAATTTTTGATTATACAACGCTGTTTATTCTTTCTCTTCTCTAAAGTTTGTTCTATTTCCAGGTTTATTGCCCTAGTTGGGTGTGTTGTGTCCCAACTTCCATCATTCAAACAGGAATTCATCTATGAGGATGAACTAAAGTGCTCCAGTAAGTTCTATAATAGTTCGGGGGGCTTGTGATAGACTTGAAAGTTTTATCGTACAGGGAGTTTAGGGAGTTTAGTAAAGTAAAATATCTTTGCAAGTTTTACAGTTGTTTTGATTTGGTAGAAATGAGACTGACTGATGACATTTTATTTGTCCGGATGTTCGCTATGATTATGTGTCCCATATTCACCCTTCCATTCCTCAGTTTGCCGTATCGTTGCCGACGAAATTTCATTCCGGTTCGAGTCTGTCAACCCCAAGTCCAAAATAGAGACGGGATCTGCGGGAATCACCCCAGACGGGACCTATAAACAGAAGAAAATCCCGTACCTTCTGAGTGATACCCATATCACAGAAATCCTGGATCAAGTGTGTGATAACAGGTGAATTAACTGATTTTTCAACATCTTTAGCTGCTCAAATACAACAATCATTGCTTTTAAATTTCATTGTTGAATGGTGTACTAGTTTGACAACTTTAATTTTAAATACCGTACGTCGCGTCTAAATTTCTGTTCCTGTTTCAGTTGGCACTACGTCCAGATGGGATATGATCCCATTACCAACCTGCCCCTCATCCAAAGGATGAACTCTCTCCGAGGAGAGCCCGTTAATCTGGATGGTAGCAAAATCAACATTCAAGATCAGGAGGTGACACCAGATAAAATCAAACGAGCGGTAAGTGCCTTGCTGAATTTTTATGTTCCATATATTGTTGTAGACCATCCCTCAACTTTTTTCAGGGTTTAACCCTCGTCCCTCCCCCTCCCCCGTTTTTCCCCAGCAACCATGATACCACCTAGTTGACACCCTATTTTTCAGTGTTTCTCCTTTGTCGAAAAGTACGAAGATGAGATAGTTGGGGAGTTTGTTAAACTTGTCCAGAGCAAGAGCTTTGTGGAGAAGAGGAAGAGCCCGCTAAAGAAGGCCACTAAGAGGCTTTGTAACGATAAGGATTTCTGTTCCCCTGACTTCATCAAGAAGATTCAGAAGAACAAGACAGAGTTGTAATAATTCGAGAGACACTTTTTAATTTATCAATATCACCGCACAGATAATTATATCTCACGTTATTTTCTTATTTCCACGGGTGTACGTTATGTACAGATTGTATTTTGACAGTTTCTAACTTCCCTATACGAGACGAGTGTACTTCTTTTGTTTGGTTAAGGAAGCTTGATAACTGCAGGAAAGAGCGGTATATTGGAGTATGCACTGCGTCTGGCGACGCGCGAGAGAATTCTTAAATATTCGATGTGCGCGCGATCAAATCCCGCGCCGGGTTGTTATGTGTAGTTTTCTAATATTGGAAAACGTTAAAGTGCGTTTCAAACGACTTGACCTGAGATTCCTGGAAATTCAGGATTTCCCCTTTGTAAATACACGCGCAATGCGCCAAATTCCAAGAATTACGGGTCAAGTCGCTTGAAACGGACTTTAAAATCTGGGTGCCTTTCATGGCCAGCGTTACAATCTGGGTGTTTTGGGAGTGCTGACAAACGGTTTTTTAGGGTTAGGGCTAAAGTAGGGTTAGGGTTGGGGTTTGGGTTGGGGTTAGGCCTTGACATTCCCTACCATATAAACTTTGAATCAGCCAAAACGGTTGAGTGGTTTGGCGGTTAGAGCCATTTTAGTGAATCAACTTTTTTGGCAGCGCGCACCTGTAAACAGGCCTCCAAACACCCAGATCGTAACGGCGCCCGCCTTTCATTGCTAACAATTCGTAGTTTTAGCGCGTGCGACGGGTTAGGGCTATCCGTTAGGGTTTGGTTTGGGGTTATCGGTTAGGGCTATCGATCCTCTATCAGTTACCGTTTAGTTTATTCAAATTGGCCATGTGGTTGCGTGGCTATAGCCGTTTGAAGAAAGTTGGTCTAAGTGTACTCTTTTGGTAGCGTGCACCTGTAAACAGGCCGCAAGGCACCCAGATTATAATCGCGCCCTTTTCTATTGGGCACGATAAAAGTGCGTTTCGGGCGCGATTATAATCTGGGTGCCTTGCAGCGTGTTTACAGGTGCACGCTACCAAAAGAGTACACTTAGACCGACTTTTTTCAAACGGCTATAGCCACACAACCATATGGCCAATTTGAGTAAACTAAACGGTAACTGATAGAGAATCGATAGCCCTAACCGATAACCCCAAACCAAACCCTAACCAGACCCTAACGGATAGCCCTAACCCGTCGTGCGCGCTAAAACTACGAATTGTTAGCAATGAAAGGCACCCAGATTTTAACGTTTTCCGTGCGTTTCAAACGACTTGACCCGTAATTCTTGGAATTTGGCGCGTGTATCAAAGGGGAAACGCTGAATTTCCTTTTTCCAGGAATCGCAGGTCAAGTCGTTTGAAACGCACTTTATAATCTGGGTGCCTTGCGGCCTGTTTACAGGTGTGCGCTACCAAAAGAGTACACTTAGACCGACTTTTTTCAAACGGCTATAGCCAAGCAACCACATGGCCAATTTGAGTAAACTAAACGGTAACTGAAAGAGAATCGATAGCCCTAACCGATAACCCCAAACCAAACCCTAACCAGACCCTAACGGATAGCCCTAACCCGTCACGCGCGCTATAACTACGAAATGTTAGCAATGAAAGGCACCCAGATTTTAACGTTTTCCTTTTCTATTTCTCAAATCTAAAAATCTTTTTTTACAAAAAACGACGGCGACAAACCGTATCAGAGAAATTCTTAAGTTTTCAGACTTCCTACTTACCAAATTGTAATCTTGTAACCTTGTAATCTTGTAATCTTGTAACCTTGTAATCTTGTAATCTTATAATCTTGTGATCTTTTAATCTTGTAATCTTGTAATCTTGTAATCTTTTAATCTTGTAATCTTGTAATCTTGTAATCTTTTAATCTTTTAATCTTTTAATCTTTTAATCTTGTAATCTTGTAATCTTTTAATCTTTTAATCTTGTAAAAGTTAGGGTGGGCAAGGATGGATTCATTGAGCGATAAGCATAAAATCCTGGCTATCAGTGGTACAGCAGCTCTTCTAGTCATGTATTACTTTTGCTGTTTGAGAAAACGGCGACCTGTCGGACCTGTCACCCTTGATGGGACTACAAAGATTCCCCTCACACTGATTGACAAGAAGATTATCTCACATGACACGAGGAGATTCAGATTTTCACTGCCATCGGATGATCACACTCTAGGATTACATGTAGGTAAGGATTATGTGGCTCTCACTGCATATTATTTCATGAAATGACGATTGGCACGTGTACTGTCAAGGTAATGACAAAGGACTAAGAATATTGTTGAATTGTGGTAAGCACAGACACAGTATCAGGCGACTCAAGCACCATTTTAGCTAAGATCACATTTCTTACCTGCTAGGTGGTTTTATCACTGTATCTACAACTATGGAGGGGAAACTGGTGGTAAAACCGTACACCCCAGTGACCAGTGAAGATGACAAGGGATACATGGATTTGATTATCAAGGTATATCCAGATGGGAAAATGTCATCTTACATTGACTCCCTTGCCATTGGAGACACCCTCGCTGTCCGGGGGCCCAGTGGGAAGATCAAGTATCACGGTAAAGGTGTGTTCGAGGTGGAGAAGGGTAGAGATCGAAAGGAAAAGCAAGTGTATAAGAAGATAGGAATGATCGCCGGGGGATCGGGTATTACCCCGATGCTTCAGATAATTAATGATGTCATCAAACGGAAGGATGATACAACTGAGATGAGCCTTCTTTTTTCGAACAAGGTCAGTTGGAATCGTCTCGAAAATTTGCCTCATTTGGACCTTATACACTGTCAAGTGTCAGACCCTAAACAATAAGCAGGATACCTAAAGCTGATTAAAATTCAGAGTATGTATACCTACATCTCATCGCGTTAACATTTCTCTCCCCTCAGACTGTTCCTGATATGTTGTGTGCTGATATGCTTGATGAACTTTGTGATTGTGACCAATTTGCTGTACACCACACCCTTTCAAGAGAAGATGAACCCGCAGGAGGTATGACGAGCTGTCATTGGAATGTTAAATCCTTCCTATTAAATCCAAATTTTCTTTATCTCAGTCCCCTAATTGGCCCCAAAATGGCAAAAATTCTTGGCCTAATCAGTAGCAATTAGTATTGCTCCCAAGATACAGTGCCAATAACCCATCGTTACAGGTATGCTAAAAGGCCGTGTTGACCGATCTAAGATAGAGAACTGTCTGCCACCTCCTGGTAATGACACTGTTATCCTTCTGTGTGGCCCAGGTGGATTAGTCAAGGAAACCTGCATTCCCATCCTAGAGGATATGGGACACAATTATCTTGTATTTTAATAAGCAATTAAAATACAGAGCAATTGCTCCAAAGTACTTGATATAATATAGATGAAACAATATATTCCGTTGTAGAGACAAATATTTTCAGTTTTAATGAAATTTATTTTAACTATGTAGTTTCTAATATTGTGTATGTACAATGTACATTGTGTATACTCGGGTTCCCATTTGCAGTATTTGTCTATTTCTACCCAATTAGGGCTAAGTTATTAATTGTTATTATGCATTACAGTATTTCTAGTTGCTAACGGTATGAGCTGGTTATCATTACTCTTGTCATCTTATCAACACAAATCCCTATATTCCATATTAGCTGTTCGATGGACTAGGTAAACTAAAATGGACGGCAGACCATCATCAAGCCATGAGGTAAAACTTTTGTAGCACTGAAAAGGATTGAGAATAAAGTCGGATTTTTTGAAGTTATCACCCAAAACTCAAGAGCATGAGATATTTAACAACTTTTTAATTTGTAAATTGAGAGTAAAGTTGGATTTGTTGAGGTGACATACTTTATTTCTTAATACTTAACTGCTCCCTGTCTCTTGAAACACTAAACAGCTACAATTACAACCCTAACCACACACAGATCACTAAGGTAAAGGTGGCCCTTTTACTCGGTCACAGGGCCTCACATAAACCGGCCTGCAAGGAGAGCAGCAAGACCCATGATTGGAGTTTCTACGTTAGGGGTGAGGAGGGGTGTAGGTTAGAGCGATATGTGGAGCAGGTTATCTTTTATCTGCATACCACATTTGAGAACCCTGTACAAGGTATGAACACAATCATTGTAGCTCGTGTGTTTGTTATCATGTACTTTTCCGTGTACAAATATATTTTCCTATATTACGAACTCGTGTTACACAGTGTAACAATAAACACGACATATATTAGGTTACGATTACCCCCTCTCCCAATAACTCTGATTTCCACTAACTTCTCTTTACCCTTTGACATATTGTGTTGTATTATGTTGTTCCTCTTGATAGTACAGAGTTCTACCTGTTTCAGTTGCTCACAAGCCACCCTTTGAGATCCACGAGAGTGGTTATGGGACTTTTGTAATGAAGTGCGAGGTGCGATTCAAAAACAAACGAGATCCAAAGAAAATTGTGTAAGTTGATATTAAACTCACTAGTATTCGAGTAATAATGTGTGAATAAGCAATGAGATGCGATTTAAAACATTTACAAAATTACATTGTGTAAAGTATTCAAATCGCATCCCATCTGTTCAACTCTATTAAACAGCTACATCTTCTTATTTCTAGTTATCCGTATGAGTTGACGTTGCCGGATCCAGGAAAGCCTGCCATCAGTAGCGTTAGAAAGGAAATGCTGACTTTCACCAACCCTCACCCCGAGTTTTCCAACCGGCTGGTCCAGTAAGTTTTAGGGATTTTCAGGTTCTATTTATACCAGTCTCTCGCTCTTGTATATAGTCGGGAGAGATAACCGAAGATTGAGTTGAACTATAAATACCCTGAGATACTTCGCCACACAGTGTCCACACACCCCCTATACAACTTACCTAGTTACTGAGCCACACGTCACATATAATGGTGTTGTAGACACTGACGTAACAACACTGTTGCTAGACAATCTTCCCTTCCCTAGGGGTGGAGGCAAGATAATCAGCGGAGGGACGGTGGTGGGGAAGACAGCGGACAAGAAACCAGCAGCCAGGATTGCAGCCCCTCCCCCATCCATCCCACCTGCCCCACCTGACGATGAGGAAGATGATGATGAGGAGGATATCCGGGCCCCTCGTCCTGCCTCACCCCCTCCACCACCCAGTAGACCACCTCCTCCCCCTTCTTCCTCTTCCTCCTCTCGCCATGAAGTGTAAGATAATTGTGTGTTTATTGTGTATGGGGTACTCGCCCCCCCCCTTGCACCAATACTCTCTACACTGTTGTATAGTCACATTGTCGTCCTGTCCGTATTCATCATCATTAAATCTACTGGGTTTCGGCCGCGAGATATCGGGTTTCTAGTCTCTCTAAAGGTCTCTAAAGGTAAAAATTATTATTAGTTACCAACTTAGCTTCTTACAAATGGTTACCCAGACGCCGCTATTTCATACTTGAACGAAACTAAGTTGGCCTACGATATCTTTGTTTGGTAACTTCGTAGATTTGGGGTAATGGGGCATTTAATGTGTATTTGGGTTTGTGGTAATGGGGCATAATGTGTAGTTATGAAATATGAGAGTTTGGGATATGAATGTGAGCATATATGATCTGTTAGTTGGTCTCGAGCTTCTTTGCTACTAAATGAACTTACCAATTTTGTCACACTGCGGTACATCACTTGACCACGACCCATCATCCTGACAAGTCAGTGTTGCCATTCACGATATGAGTGGCTTCACATTTGATGGTGACAGTTGTCCCTGTTAGTGAAGCAGTCCAGCTTCCTTCTGTTGATCCCTCAACAGTAAAGGCAGGACACTCTGGTGCTAAATGTAAATAATAGTTGGTGTGAGTTGATAGTTATTTACAGGATATATGGAAAGCTTGGGCATTGGCAAACATCTGTATTAATTGAATTTAGAACCTTACCTGCTCTGTAGTATTCAGATGCTGAGTCCCAATTGTGAAACTTGATCTTCTCCACAACATCGCCACCCGACTTTGAAACACATTTGGTATTTGGACCATCTGCGAACAGGCTAATTCAGCACCTCCACATTATTGCATGTGATGATGAGGTCAGTCTCTGTTTTGGTGATCGTCCAGATCTTATCCACCTCCTCTGGGGGTTGCACTGGCAGGTAGGTGTAGCTGCTGCTGCAGTAGATCTAACCGATACTTGACTTGGGAGGATAGCCTCACATCGACACCTACCTATCCATTTACCGTCCTTGTCGAACGTCCACACCATGATCGGCTTCTTACTGCCCACTGTAGAGTTCGTCCTTATCTGGAGAGGTGTTCCCTCCAGGATCCCAGGGTATTCTCACATCCGCTCTATAACAGCTGTCCAGTCTGAAACGCAATAAATATACTAAAACAGAGGCTATATACTTGCCAAGCTAGACTGCCTTTCCTCTCAGCCCAAACAAAGTATTATATAATGTTATTAACTGCAATCATCATAATTTAATCATCCTTACCAGTTGATCCTCCTATCACTACTTCAGTAATTGTGCCAAGTATCAGGAGACGAAACATAGCTTTAAACATACTGAATACGAGTTTTATAGCAAGCTAAATAGGGAAAAGAGCAAAAAGAACCGTTACACTGCATAGGGCTGCCTTTACTAAACGAGGGGGGAGAGAAATGCATTTATAGATTCATTTATAGAGGGGCCATTGCCCATTATAGAGAGCTAGACGTGTCTAAGAGCTTAGCTTTGCTTAGTGGTCACGTGCGCCTTTAATATAAGTTTGGGGGAGACCGGAGAAGAAAAAGTAGAGGGGAAATAAAAGGACCGTTATCTATCGTATGGTTAATAGCCCGGCTGTCCTTAATAAACGACCATTATACTAGAAAGATCTAGTAGGGAGAGACAGAGGATGAATGAACAATAATTACCTTCACAGATAATATGGTCAGGCGAGAGAGGGGTCTAGTCACGCTCTGTGCTCTCCATGTTACTAACACAGAGAGAGAGAGAGAACTATAATACTAGATTGAGGTCAGAGTTGCAGCCCGGCGATTATAGGAGGACACAGTATTTAGTATTTATAGTAACCACGGCCCACCTCCAGGTGAATGGAGTTCGTGCTCTCCCGTTAGCAGGGAGCATGTTATTAGAGAGAGAGCCGGGGCCGTGCAATTATTGAGAATGCAGTGATAATAGAGGGAGCAATATGGAGCAATATAATCTAATACTAATGCAAATTCCCTTGCAGAATAGTAGGCTAAATAGGGGAAAGAACAAAAAGAAAACCATGGGTTTCAAAAGTTAGCTCTAGGTCTCCTGAGTAACCATCCGGAGCCGTTCTCGAGAATTCTCCCGTAATCATTAATGCCGGTGGAGCACATATGGACGTACGTGGGCGCATATAGACGTACTTGGGCGCTGGCAGGCTTTGCATTGTATGTCTCTCACTCTCTCTGGAAAAACCGCACGTGCAGAGGCGCCGCGCCGCGGATCATATTCAGGTTGTAGGCAATTGCACGTACGTCCATACTCAAATATGTGCTCAACCGGGATTAATGATTACAGGAGAACGGCTTAAAATATCTCTTAGAGTCTCCGGATGGTTACTCAGGAGATCTTTTGACTCCCATATGGTTTTACCCCAAGTCAAAAAATTTAATCCGTTTTTTGTTATGATCAACAACATTTCAAATGCTGATTACACCATGATGAAAACAGTTTGTGAAAAAGTAACACCCATGATTAGAGGTCGTGTCGAGGCCCCAAACAGATGTAACAAAAACTGAAACAATTTGGAGGGGTCGATGTAGTTATCGACTCTACTATAACTGCCAACTGGCATGGCGTCCAACCAGTTAGGTCATGACCCCCCCCCCCCCCCCCCGTTAAATCGGGAGCCGTTTAATCGGGGTCCGACTGTATTATATTAGATACAGGTCAGAGGTGCAGCCTAACCAATACAGGAGGACAAAATATTTATAGTAACCACGGCCCACCTCCAGGTGAATAAAAGCAAGGGAGTTCGTGCTCTCCCGTTAATGGGGAGCATGTTATTAGAGAGAGAGAGAGAGAGAGCTGGGGGTTCAATTATTGAGAATGCAGTGATAATAGAGGGAGCTATAGGGAGCAATATTCGGGGCCTGGCAAGGCCCCCCGACCCGAATATAACCCAAACTCAACCCATCCCCCCTAAAACATCCCCCCTAAAACTAAAACAACGGGGCCGAGCCGACAGGCCCTTAATACCAGATGAAAAAAAAACCATAAAACCATAAACCATAAAACCATAAACCATAGATATTTTTAGAGTGAAAGTTTTGAAGCCCCCTGAAGTAGTAGAGAGGTGTTCTATGGCTCGTTGGAAAGGTCTCGAGGTCCCGCGACGTATAGGGGGTGTGGCGATGGCCATACCCAAACCTATAAGGGGTAGGACGCGAAAAACAGTCAAAATAAGGGGTATGCTGAACTCGGCAATTAGAAGCAGTAGAAAGGTGTTCTAGGGTGCGTTCGAAAGCTCTCGAGATGCTGAAGTAATTGGAATGTAATTGGAAGTAATTACATGTAATTAAAATGTAATTAGATGTAATTAAAGGGTAATTACATGTAATTAAAAGGTCTAAATGACCCCAAATGACAATTTAGACATATTTTGACATATTTGGAGGCCCTGAGACCAGTGGGTGGCCAAATTTAATCAGGTTTCGGGTCGGCTGACGTAAAAACTCCGCGTTTTGGTCGAGTAATATATAATATATAACATAATAATAATATTAATATTCATATGCAGTGATTATAATAATAGGTTATTCTAGATGGTTTATATGTAGCGGGTCGCCCGCTAGGGTGATTCCCTACACCATATACTGCCCGACCTGCAAATTAAGGATTTATTGATTATAAGTTTTAGCGGCAAAAACATCCTTGCTTTTCCCAGAAATTCTCCTCGCTAAACCACATAACCCGGAAAACTCACTGCCGTTATCTCAACTTTTCTGTGGTTTACCAACTCGTTTTTCGGCTAGAGATAGCTGAGAGGGTTTTACAGAGACAGATTCACCCATCGTGACCTCCGTGACGTGTGTCGTGTTTACTTAATTTATAGTAAACCACGATCGAGATATCTGTCATTTCGGGTCACGGTGTATGTGACTTATGACAAGATATTATTCAGGATATTATTCAGGATATTATGATTGATGTGATAATCCTGCATGGATACCGATACATACGTCTGCATACATACTGCTGGGGACTACAAGGATGACTAGTGTTACTAATCCCTACAGATTGAAATAACTCGCTCAACTTCAGTGCATCTAGTAGCTAAGTTGAAAAATATCGTCTTCGAACATTTTGTCTGGTATTCAGTGGGTATTTTTCTGCTGATATCCGATTGCATCTACCCTAAACATTATGTACAGTCGGACCCCGATTTACCGGGCACCGATTTACCGGAACCCCGATTTACCGGGAGGATTTCTTTCCCCCGATTTTTTTTGGAAAATTTTCCAAGTTTGGCCGGTCGGTAAACTTGCATTTGCAATTCGCTAGGTCTAATGGGGATCACGTATCGGTTCGTTTCGAACTGTCTAATTAGTGGCAGGACACGTGATAAGATGCACCGATTCGAAACACGATTCGAACGTGGCTAGTATACCTTAGAAAAATTTCATTTTTTTTGCAAAATTTTACAGAATCATTGTCAATGCTTTGATCGATGCTCCCCGTAAATTTTCAGAGAAAAAGTTACTATTTTGAAATTTTGATACTTCCTCACCCCGCTTAGGGTGCCCAGATTCGACATGGTATCACGTATCGGTCCGTTTCGAACCGTCTAATTAGCGGCAGGGCACGTGATAAGATGCACCGATTCGAAACACGATTCAAACGTGGCTGGTATACCTTAGAAAAAGTTTTTACAATTTTTTTTGAATTTTTTAAATTTTCTATTTCTAATGACAGAAGCAATGATCATATTGTCATCAATAAATGTATACTATACAGTTAGAGGTGTCTTGGTATAGAATTTTGGACAAAAGTAGGATTTATGGGTCAAATATGCTCTACCCCGATATACCGCGCACCCCGATTTACCGGGCAAAATGGCTTCCCCCGAGGATCCCGGTAAATCGGGGTCCGACTGTAATATAAGTTGGCCTACGATATCTTAGTTTGGTAACTTCGTAGATTTGGGGTTATGGGGCATAATGTGTATTTGGGTTTGGGGTAATGGGATATGATGTTGTAGTTATGGGAATTTGGGATATGAATGTGAGCATATGATATGATCTGTTAAGTGGTCTCGACTCTTCTTTGGTACTAAATGAACTTACCAATAAATTGCTCACAGGTTGGTACGTCACTTGACCAAGTTTCATCACTCTGACAGGTCAATGTTCCCTCTCCATTCAGGTCATACTTTTCCAGACATTCAACAGTAACTGTTACCCCAGGTGTAGTAGTGTCCCAATAGCCTATCATTGTTCCTTCAACAACAAAGCCAGGACATGACTTTGCATCTGGAAGAATAAGAGAGGATGCAACTTTTTTTCAGAAAATTTATTATTATCAGCCCAGACTAGGCAGTAGACATTAATTATTCCCTGGAATGGGATTTTACCTGCTTTGTAGAAGTCGGAGGCTGTATTCCATGATTTATCAAAATAAATGCTCTCGGTGGTATCTCCTCCCCAATCTGGAACACACTTGCTAAATTCACTGGTTGCAAATTCATAATTGAGTACCTCGACACTATTGCAAGTGATGATAAGGTCCGATTCAGTTTTATTGAAGGTCCAGATCTTATCGACCTCATTAGGAGGCTGCACTGGAAGATCTTCGTAGACATTGCTAGAAGTGCAGTCTGCCATCCAAAACGTAATATTAGGAGATGAGAATTTTATTGCAATTCCTGCTACATAACCTGGTCTCCCCATATCGATACCGATTAGATCTTTGCTTCCGACCACAGAATCTGTCTTGATTTGGACAGGTATCTCCTCCCACTTCCATGGGATGTTTTTATCAAACTGAAGCACCTTCCAATTGTCATCTAAAAACGGAAAAGTGGTTGTTTAATTTACCAGTAACCAGTTGCGTACACACAAAAATGTGTGAGACCCATATATTATTACATGTGTGTCGCACGTATTTTTTATTACTACAGCACTATGTGTAACCAGCGGTAACCATTCCATTTCATCTAAAAGGATGATTTTGAAAACTTGAATATTTTAACAAACCTGAGCCTAGGGAAGATTTCCAGAAGCATGCCGCGATGACTAGTAGAACCACAAGGCGAAACATCTTGCTGGTTCCAAGCCTTTGACAGTACAGAGTACTACATTGAGCGCTAAGAATTGTTGGGTTAAGTCACTTAAGTCCGTTTCACTAAAGTCGGATTTTTTGAAGTTGTCTACCCCCCACCCTTTTACGTGCGGCGCCGTATTTGCACGTGACAACCGGGCCCCCACTTGCTCTCAGTTTACGGCAAAAAACCGCATATCACCGGAAAGAGCCTAATAATTTGTGAATCCTTAAAGTTTTTTTGACGAAATTGGTCTTGAAGAAACAAGGGCGTGAGAGCCAAAACAAGTTTCCGATGCGCAAATAAAAATAGCGAGTTGTATTATGGTAGGCTTAGTAGGGAAAAGAACAAAAAGATCCATTACATGGCATAGAGCTGTCTTTGCAGGAGGGAGAGAAATACATGCATTTAATTAGAGGTAGAGATTCATTCATAAAGGTCACGCTCTGCTCTCGCGTTAACAGGAATCTGCTATTAGAGAGCCCGGGATGGTTGAGCTATCTTTAAACATTGTATAATCAGATGAAATCGTGTATAAAATTGTAAAAAAACATTAAATTTATAGGGGCAATATGATTTCATTCGCTAAATGGTGCCAATAGGTCCCCCTACCTCAAAACGGAATTAAATGTAATCGTAATGTATACTTTCAGAGTCCACAAAAAGAAAAAGAAAAAGAAGGATAAGCGAGGGGATGATGAGAGAAAGGAGGAAGAAAGATCGCAGAGGAAGCACCGTCCTCCTCCCCCGTCTCCTCCCCCTTCTCCCCCACCCTCTCCCCCGCCTGCCCCTCGGCCATCGAAACACAAACATGAAAAAAGTAAGGCATTGTTATCAACTTTCAACTTCGTTATGTCTCAGTATGTCTCATTAATGTCTCATTAATTTTCTTTAATTTAAAGTATGGTATTTTCAATTCACATGATTACTTCCACTTCGTGCAGCAAACACAAACAAAACCAAACTTCCTCCGCAGGTTCTACAGAGGAAAGGAAACCGAAGATAAAAGAGGAAAAGAAACAGAATCTTTCACAGGTCCTCGCATCTATCGGCGATGTTGAGTCCTCAGACGAGGATTATTTTGCATCCTCCCCTCCCCCACAGTCCCTCCGCAGACCCTCCCCTCCACCCCCTCCTCCTCCTGCGAAATCACGAGACCCGGAGCCTCAGAGAGCGGAGAAAAAGTCAAAAGATAAGCACAAGAGTCAACCTAAATCGACTGCCAGTTCCTCGCAAAGCTTTCTAGAATTTGACACGATGACCGCTCTGAAACCCCAGAAAAAGATAAAGGAGGAACGTCCACAGAAACCGCCTAAAGAGTCGCCTGTCAAAAAAAGGAGAGACATGAGAAATCCGAGCCACAGACAGTCAAGCGAGAGAGGGTAGAAAGAGAGGATCAAGGTGTAAAACGGGAACGGAGCGAAAAATCTGAAACTCGAGTAAAAAAGGAAAAGGTTTCCGTTGAGGAGCACCGATCTCAGACATCCCGGGATCGTGAACAGGGCCCTGTTATAAAGAAGGAGAAATCAGAGCCGTCCAGGAGAAGAGATCAGCATGACAAAGAATCATCCCGTCCTGTCAAATCGAAAACCAGTTCAAGTTCGAACGAGGAGAGAAAAGGGGGGTCGTCATCATCATCGAAAGCTATGAATACGAGCAAGAACAAATCTGAAAACATGTTTCTTGAATTTGATAACATTTCCACGCTAAAGGCTAAGAAGAAAGAAGTAAAAAAGAAGGAAACTCCAGTACCTCCTCCTCCGCCGCCACCTGCCCCCATTGAGAACAGAAAAGAGGAAAAACGAGGATTAAAACGCTCCAGCTCAGAATCACTTAATAGCGATGACACGCCTCTAAGTGCAGTTCCCCCGCCGCCGCCCAAGCCAAAGATTAAAAAGGAGCCAAATAGGGAGGTTGAATTAGCTGCTTCACAAAAGTCGAAAAAGCCAAAGCACAAGCTTAAAGCTCCCGTGCCTTCCAGGTCACCAGAACAACAGTCAATGATGGCGGAGCAGCAAAAACCAAAGTCGCGAAGTCGGGACTCTTCTGCTACTCCCAGCTTCCACCGCACCCCTGAACAAATTGTGACGTCAACTTCGGTAGTTCCCAAGCGGACAACCCAGGATAAAATTGTGGGTAGTAAGGCTTCATCGAGTAAAGACTATAATAAATCATCACGATCTATTAAAAGTGAAATTAAGACTGAACCTACCTCTTCTAGTGAGATGAAATATTCCAACTTTTATAAATCCCGGGATCTCTCTACCACCACTGAACAACCTCCTCCTCCTCCTGCTCCTTCACAAAATACTTTATCGCCAGCATCCTCCGGTTCAGACGATGACGTCATACCACCACGCTCTAATGACGTCACTCCTAACCCAACCTCATCCACCACGGATGTCATGTCACTAGATAAGCTCCAGTACCTCCTGGATGTCTACAAGATGATCCAGGAGCTGCAGAGGAGCAACAATCGCCGGAAGTTGACAGACATCACAAACATTCTATCGGGGGATGGTGAGAGTGGTATGTGTGTGGGGGACGAGAACGTTACATTTGATTTAAAGAACTGTAATATGGAGACTCTGAGTAACATACGGAATCTGCTCATGAGGGACGTCTTTTGAGGCATTTGTACACACGTGTTTTGTAATGTGTGACACACATGTAGTATTACATTACGCATCAATTCTGGTTTTATACACCATGTCTTCAGAGTGCATATTTTACAGTGGGGTTTTCAGTTTTCAATCAAGCTTTGATTGTTCCAATTATAGGGGCATTATCGTTGTGAGTTCAACAATTTCTCGATATGATGAGCACGTGTTTGTTTCTTTACTGGTTGAATACATAACCAGATTGTTTGCAGTTTATTCAGGGCATATATTACATATTGTATACAGCGCTAAAAGATGTGTTTGTATTTAAGGGGCACGACGTCAATTCGTCTCCCAATCTGAATTTATTTATTCTGTTTTTATTCCACAACCCAGTATTATTTCTTAATGAGTCCAAATTCCCACCAAAAGAGATCTATTCCAACTCCAAAAACTAACTCTTATCAGAGTTGTAGGGACCTGCAATATATCGAAAATGACATTATGATAATCAAGCTTTGAAACTGTCATGTATTTCCAGAACGGCTCCCCGACCACTCTTATCCACTCGTCAGAGGTAAATATAGTAACTAAGTGAAACTGTTTGAGGTAAATATAGTTTCATAGTTCAATCCAATAAACAAGGAAAACACGAGTAATTTTGTTACATACTTGGAAATAAGTTCAATCCATTCGTCACAGTCATGAACTCCCTTTTTTATGAACAAAAATCTCATTTTCAGCAACTGCTGTGTATACGAAGTAGTCCAGATCGTCAGTTTATTGCCGTGTGTTCAGCAAATACTCTTGAGATATGGAAACACTCCTCTTCGACAAAGTTAGTGTTGCACAGAGGGTGGTGTGTGAATTTGAATTTATATTTTCACAACAGTGATCTGATTCTCTTGTTATGTTCATTCTGAGTAAAATATAATTCTCTAGGTTATTCGGGTACAAGCGGAATGATTCTATCAGAGATTATGGGGTCAACAAATTCCTCTGCTGGAGAAGTAACGGTGCGGGTATAGCCGTTGTCACAGACAAAGGGTTTATCATACTTTTCCAGGTAGGCAGAAATATGTTTCTATATCTTTTTTTTCTGATACAAATGTTATGTCAATGTGCAGAATTATGTCAGTTGACAGTTCGTTCACTGACTATGATCCTTTGCTGCTAATCAGTTATCCCTCACTAACGAGTTAAGCGCCACTGTTAGCCAAGCATCCCCCACTCCTAATCCCCGTTCTCCCCCACTGCAGGTACGGGTTGACGTCTCCTGTCCCAATTCCTACCAGTTCACAGAAAACAGGGAGATCCTATCTGACACCCCCTCTATTGAAACCCTAACAGTAGAAGCCTCTGTAGTGATAGATGCTGAGGGGGAAGTTGCCTCCCTTGCCGCTCTCAATGATGACATTGTCTCGGTTACAACCCTGGGTGGTTCCCTCCGACAGTTCCTTTGGGATGGCACCATGTTAGAGGAATTCGAGTGCGAGATATCCCAGTTTTACTTTACAGATCCAACCGAGCACTCCTACATCCCTGACAATGACCTGCATATCACCAGTATGTGCTACAGTCAGACACTGGAGATAGCCGCTGTCACCCTGTCTAACGGCCGTGCTGCTTACCTGTCCTCCAGCGAGTATTTCAAACCGGGCACGGTCCATGCCCTCCTTGCTCCTACCCTCACTTCCCAGGCTTGTGCGTCATCCATTAACCCCCGGTATCACTTGGTTGTGTTTGGTACCACAACAGGGGAAGTAGTTGTGTTCGTGTTAAATTATGATAACGGGCTACTAAACCAGTCTCACCGCCTGACGCTCACTGTGGAGGGCCATGTTGATAAGAGTGCTGTTGTCCAGTTGTTCTGGACACCCGAGGGATCGTGTCTGTGTGCCGTGTTAGAGAGTGGAGCTATGGCAATGTGGTCGGTGTATGGAACCCTCCTATACATCTCCCCTCGGAAGGTGACATGCGGTAGCTGGGACTCTGAAGGGTACAATCTGTGGGTGACAGCTGGTGATAGAATCATGAAAATACCATTTTTAAAGAGTCCACTAACAGTAAACACGGTGACAAACAATCAACAACACGTCATCCTGCAGTCTGCTACTCAGGTGTTTATCCTACCCAACCAGTTCCCTCCTAAGACGGGTTTATCAGTATATGGGAGTATCTACCAGGAAGAGGCAGGGACAAATAGCACCCCCTACCAATCATTCATTGCATCTCTGGGGAGTCCTCTTGAAAACTGGCCCTGGCAGGTGATCAAAGTACCTGATATCTACATCTCGGGGAACAGCCCAATACGATATGTTGCTATCGGGGCGTCTGGACAGTGTACCGCGGTTGCCGGGACGACAGGATTCGCGTTTTACATCTCCGCCAAAACACCGTTGGAGGTGTTTTGGGAACGAGGCCCAGGAGCGGAGTCTCGGTAGTTCGGGGTGGTATGTTGTGGTGGAGAGGTGTGCTTAATTGTGGCTGGATATCACCCTGACACTAAAGGAGAGCAAGTTATACATGTACCCGCATCACAATAGTATTGACCAGAATTGTGTAGTGTGTTCCATTCCTCTTACCTGCCCGGCCTATCACGATCAACACCCATGATAACCATTTAGCTGTGCTGACAGGGAACAGCAAGCTCACCATTTTCACCCTGTCCTCTAACCGGTGTCACCCTCCCTGGACGTTCAGATATCATATCGGAAGATCTTGGAGTTCTCAGTTGCCAAGTATACCCCGCACCCGTGTGCGGTGATTAGTGTTCACTTGACACCCATTGGGAATGATGCGGCAGTTGGGGGTGGTGCGGTTAGGTCGGTGTTGCTGAACGTGGCGGGGAAATTGTTACTCTTCGATATTAGTGGTACGTGACATCCTCCCTAAGTGTAGATTGTATAATGTATAGCGCTCACTATGTGTATATTTGACACGCTGTGTACCTGAACAATCATTCAAGTGTGTAGAGTATAAGTAGAGTCACTTAGATCAGAAATTATAATATTTGCATCTTATCATATTGCCAAGGAGGAATTATCCCACCATTTCTTATAACCAAGTCACCTTTATATTATCTTTACCAGGTGGTATTAACGAGATGGGCCGACCTGTAACGATTGCCAGTAACGTGGAGGGTGTATGGTGTCCACCCCGACCCTCCCGTTACCTTGGCTCCTCCCTCTGGATGAACTGTGGGGTACGGGGTGTAAAGGTGTGGTTACCGTTACACGAGGGGGGTAGTGGTGGTTGTCATGACAACAACGATAACAACATGGCAGTGTTAACCAGTGCTAGGAGGACCCTGTTAACCGTTAACCAGAGTGTGTATCCCCTTGTTATACATCATCACGAGGCTGCCCTGTTAGGTACGTGTGAACTTCAATCTTCTTCTCTGTTTAGAGAGGAAAAGAGGGCGGGATCGGTTTCCAAGAAATAAAGTAGAGATTACCATCGTTACCATGTTAACTGTTAACAGTCCCAGATATTGCCTCCTTTCCTAGGTATCCCGAATGAAACACTCAAGTGTCGGAGCGAGACGTTTCTGCACAATCTCCTTCACCAACTGATCATCAAAAACTTGGAGAGACATGCTTATGAGATAGCTAAAATGTGCTCTGACCTGCCCTACTTTCACCATACCCTGGAGCTAATGATTCACAAGGTACACTGGGAACTGCAACAATCTTGTTATTGGTTTAGGGAATACTTCTACACAAACACACGCCCTTCTCTATCTGTCCTTAAAATTCCAGACATCAGAAAGTGGTTGTCACTACTACACAATACTCTCCTGTAGGCCCTTGAAGCGGACATGGCACGGGGTGTCCACTATCTGGAGGATGAACCTGTGTTACCCCACATAATAAGATACATGAGAGTCCTGCCCCAATACCTGTCAGCAGTGGCGCACTGTGCCCGGAAAACAGAGATGACACAGTGGGGATACCTGTTTCAATGTACTGGTCTTGTTACTGTGAGTGTGATATGGTGAACAAAAACAATTGAAACTCCAAATTGCAAAAGTCCCTTACCCTATCTCCAAACACATCCCTCCACCACTAACTAAACTACCCTCTCCTCACCTCAACCACCCACTAACACACCCTCCAGCACCCACCTAAACCCCCCCCCCCCCCATTCAGGATCTCCTGGATGAGTGTCTTGTAGGTGGATCCCTTGACACTGCCATCCTCTACCTGCTAGTTCTTCAGAACCTACACCCACTACCAGTCAGCCGTCAGTACACCGTCAGACTCCTCCAGGCCGCGGTCAAGGAACACAGATGGGACTTGGCGGTCGATTTGGAGCGGTTTCTACAGGTCATTAGTCAGGAACATGAGACGTATTCCAGGCAGCTGTCCAAGAAGTTAAGCAACACATCCGACCTAGCTGGCAGGTAATTGGTTTTTCAGTTGTTTGTGTTCTAATAATATAAGTTCTAACCCTCCTTCGCATTTGTAAAAGAGTTTCCCGGGCGGGGCGCGGGAAACAGGGTCGAGCAAGGCAATATAACGTTGGTGTTTCAGTTGTATGTTTTTCCCATCGTGTTCTTTTTCTTGATAATTCATCCCTTTTTTTGTAGGTTGCGTCGATCCTCAGAGAGTTACGACCTAGACGACCAAGATACGACGCCCACCCCCACAGCTGTAACACCCGTCACGCCCAAACCTGGTCCAATTGATATGCAGCAGATGTTTAGTGACCGGCAATGTGCAGATCAGGTTGTAACTCCCCACGCACACCACCTCCTCCTGACATGCCAGTTCTCGGCACTGGGGGAGATGTCCTTCCATCTCCTATCATTCTCTCTGGCGGATTATTTGATGAAGGAGCACAAGAATTTACCGGAAATAACGGATCCCAGTCACGTGTTCATGTGCATCCATGAAGATTTCAGCTGGCCTTACCCAGATAAGTTACCCGCTATTTTGTCACACCCCAAGGTATGTGATCAGATCACGACAGCCTCGGATGGGTCTGATAGTAGGTGGGGCGATGGAGGGGGTGGGGACTACGGAGAGTGTTAGCTCCTCATTCTACTCAGAGTGTAGGGTATCCATCAGCCCTGAGCAGCTGAGTGAGGCTCTGAAACGAGGCTCTAGAGGAAAACTGAACGAAAGTTGACATTCTTTTTGGATCACTTTAAAACGGCCAAAGTGACATCATACTGGCTTACTTATTTGCTCTGGCCTTACGAGATGTAACATCGATAGTAGAACTAGTTCAAGATGGACACCTCCCTTCTTTCTATCCTTATGGCAGTCAACTTCCTGGTCAGAACAGGAAAGTCCTGGGATACTCCCTCTTCCTACAGACCCTAAAACCCCTCCTATCGCCTCTATTCCCTATCCAACAGCAGTCTGAGCTAATGCCCTTGGTTCGTGTGTCCTCCCGGTCATCAATTAACTCTGTATCTAGCAACGATAGGACGTTGGAGCGAGCAATTGAGGGGTTGAGTGTCCGTCCGGCTGATAGGCTGAGTGAGAGCCCAGCACGGACAGTGCATGTTACTCGCGAACAGTATGAAAATGGGTGCGCTGTGACATGATGCACACGTGGTATTTTAGTGGGTATAATAGGAGTTAAAAGTATTCGCAGGTCATTAAGATAGTACATAGATACATCCGAATATTTCACAATTAAATTAGGATATAAATTCAATTTAAACTATGTGTTGGTTAAACAATTAGATAACATAAGTATAACGGGTGCCTTCAATTCATCATTAAGGGTACACCTGGCGTTTTTCATCATCGAGTGCCCAACCAAATGACTTCACCAGGGTTTAGGTCATACAAAATGGACCTCAAATATGCAATTTTAGCCCTAAAGTCGAATTCATATTTTTGCTACAGCCTATTTTCAAAGTGGCGTTTTTTCAATTTTTGTTGGAATTTTTAACCTCAGGACCACTTTTTTTGAGATAGAAACATTAAATTCTTGGAATTTGAAGAGAATATAAAGGTGAATAAGCCCAAAGAAGGATTTTTGAAATGGAGCTTATTTCTGGCCATGAGAAGGGTTTACTTTTTTGCTTCTTTGACACGCTGGCTGAGAATGTTCCCATGCTTCATTAGAGATGAAAATCTGGAAATAGTTGCTCAAAACGATTATCTATGTGGCCCAAAAATTTTGGAACTTTCCCGCGAAAGATGTGGTGTACAGAGCTTGTTTTGTGAAACCCGTCTTTTTGAAAAAGAGAGGAATTCCCTGTATCTCCAAAACGGATGATCGTAGAGACCTAGGACCAAGCTTAATCGATTCAGAAGGTCCGATTTTGGGGGGGGGGGGGTCTTCAAAGAGACATTTTGCTCCTACTCCAACCGTTTTTGCTGTAATTGCAAAAAACCAATTCTATGAAAAGGGGGAACAACTCTATTCCAGTAGCCTGCTTCGGGCTGATTTCCCCCTTACTTGCTGATACCTTTTTCGCAATTACAGCAAAAACGGTTGGAGTAAGAGCAAAATGTCTCTTAGAAGACCCCCCCAAAATCGGACCTTCTGAATCGATTAAGCTTGGTCCTAGGTCTCTACGATCATCCGTTTTGGAGATACAGGGAATTCCTCTCTTTTTCAAAAAGACGGGTTTCACAAAACAAGCTCTGTACACCACATCTTTCGCGGGAAAGTTCCAAAATTTTTGGGCCACATAGATAATCGTTTTGAGCAACTATTTCCAGATTTTCATCTCTAATGAAGCATGGGAACATTCTCAGCCAGCGTGTCAAAGAAGCAAAAAAGTAAACCCTTCTCATGGCCAGAAATAAGCTCCATTTCAAAAATCCTTCTTTGGGCTTATTCACCTTTATATTCTCTTCAAATTCCAAGAATTTAATGTTTCTATCTCAAAAAAAGTGGTCCTGAGGTTAAAAATTCCAACAAAAATTGAAAAAACGCCACTTTGAAAATAGGCTGTAGCAAAAATATGAATTCGACTTTAGGGCTAAAATTGCATATTTGAGGTCCATTTTGTATGACCTAAACCCTGGTGAAGTCATTTGGTTGGGCACTCGATGATGAAAAACGCCAGGTGTACCCTTAATTGTGTAAGTTGTGATATATTATGCTGATAAAATGTTTTTTGTATAGAGCTGCTAACATTTTGACTGTATATTGCTGTAGAACAGCCACAATACAACCTAAACACGTGCTTTATTACTAGCGTTTCTGGAAACCTCTCCTCAATTATAGTTGCCTAGCCACTTTGTGACAAGTCCCTATCTTCCCCTATTTAGAGTTTAGAGATCATGTATTGGTTGGTTAGTGTACCGCGTGAGGACGGGCAGCAACAGTGGGCTCGGCTTCACGAGAACACCAAGACCATGGCAACGGTTGCTAAGTTCAACCTTCCAAATCTAAAGGTAACTATCCCAATCGAACTTGAAATAATATTTTAGATTTTACTGATATCTTAATTAACTAACTAATTACCCACTATTATACTAATCCCTTCTCCAGGTTGGTACCCTGGATGCTCTTATGTCCATGTCGGATGACCTGGCCAAATTGGACGGGTACACAGAGCAAGTAATGGTGAAACTGTACAACTTCCTGGCTCACACCCTGGAAGAGGATGATCTTCAGAAACTACCTGACTTTACTAAAGTTAACAATAAGGTAATATAGCGAAACTTCCTGACTTTACTTAAGTTAACAATAAGGTAACATAGAGAAACTACCTGACTTTACTTAAGTTAACAATAAGGTAACACACAGCCCATCTGTTACTAATATCAAAACCGTCCAGATATAACTTCTGCACTTATGAATGTAAGTGTCTCTATTTCTTCCTCTCTCCAGGATCTGAAGTCATACTGTTACACATTTGTCTGGGATGTTGCCAAGTTCCCTACCAAGCTGTCAATCAAGGAGATCCATGATATTATCGCCAAGAACATGACCAAGATTGAGAAGGATTTCAAGAGTAAGAGCACGACCTTCAACAATCTGAAAACCAACTTGATACAGCACCAGAAGAAGGAATCTGGTAATCTTGTGACGAGGAACCTCGCCACAATCGTCAAGGAAGAGGTATTTGTAGATTCTGTAATTGTGGAACACGAGATAAAATATGTCCTGGTATCAGTAACATAGGGTTGTTCCATTTATTTTATGAATTCATTCAAGAATCTCTATAATGTTAAGTTGATCAAAGATTGTATTTCTTTGCAGGATTTCGTTAACGAAAGTGAGTATCTGATAACAGTGTGTGTGGTTGTACCCAAGAACTCGGTCAAGGAGTGGGAAAACAGCTACTGGAAACTGGCTGATTTTGTGGTCCCTCAGTCTAGTGAGATGATCTACGAGGAGGGAGATCAGGTATTCTTCTGGGTTCTAGTTCGGGGTGGTACTGCCAGTGTAGTGCTTCGATCGGTTGGCCCATCTCGCGGGGAGACAGAACGAATAGTAATGATAATAGTACAGTTGTTCTGAGATTCGGGGGAGCCGGGAGAGAGAGAGAGGTTTTGTCTACATTGTAAACTACCTGTGGATTGAATTAAACAGCCCTTATTTGCAGTTGCTGTACAATGTTACCATGTTTAGGAAGACTCTGGATGCCTTCAAAACTAATGCTCGAGAGAGAAAGTTCATTGTCAGGTAATAAGAAGAAGAAGATCAATTTCTAAATTTTACAGATCTAAATTATGAACAATAATTAGACCTAACTCCGTCTCCTTTATGCAGGGACTTTACATTCAGTAAGACAGTTATTGAGAAACAGAGAACAGAGGCCACTAACCTGGAGAAAGCTAAGAACAAGGCCTACCCTCCACTCATCAAATGGCTGAAGGGTAACTTTAGTGAGGCCTTCCTGAACTGGACCCATGTCAAAGCTTTGAGATTGTTCACTGAAAGTGTCCTCAGATACGGTCTTCCTGCAACATTCATGGTAAGATGTTCCTTTCTGTTTCATGTTGGTATGTCTGTGTGTGTGTTTGTACTTCTCACTTTTTAGCTCTCTCTCTGTGACACAGACACGCTATGTACACAGATACACACAAAGTGACACTTTATCAGGTGTTTACATGAATTCTTCTAATCAGTTGTTTATATTTCCCCCCGCAGACGGCAATTCTCGAACCAAACAAGAAGTCAGAAAAGAAGCTTAGAGAGAAACTGTTTGCGATGTATGGAACTCTGGACAAGAATGCCTCGGATAATACGGATGTAAGTTTTTTTAATGTCTTTGTTCCTTCTAATGTCTGCAGTCGTTCATACAACTGCAGAGTACAGCTCTGTGTAAGATGTGTAAGATGTGTGTTATGTGTAACTGTAAGTACTGCTTCGTTTATAAATTATAACCTCCCTAATTTTCAGATTGGTGATATTCCTGCCATGTTCCTGACGGGTGACTACTACCCCTACGTTTACTTTGATGTCAACACGGCCTTTGTAGAGAATGTCAGGGACTTTTAGGTTCAAGTTAACGCTATTCACTCTCCCCTGGACTGTGTGTGACAGTGTACCATTTTGTGGCAATTCAGTCTTTAAACGTAGCGCGCGCGTCTCGCCGTACTAGTGAAAGTGTGCATTGTCCCCAATGACCTATTTCCGTCCGCTGCGCACGTGTTTCTAACTCTGGATTCTATCTTATTAGAGACTTCATTTTGGACTCTTTTGGAAGAGGTTAACAGACTGTAAATTATTGAGACTCTGAGGTAGTGGAATTTCTTGATCTTGTGTGAAATGAGTTGTATTGAACTGTTACGCTGGCGTAACAATCTTTTTGAGCTTTTGTAATTGTAAGAGTTTGCTCTTTGTGAAATCTTGATTTAACAACTCTTTACTAAAGGAAAATAAATTGTTTGATAAGCTTTTTAAGGACAAATTGGCTCAGAAATATCACCGTCAAAATCACATATCACCAGAATTGTCATGCGCGCGAAATATTTGCGCGTAATAACGCCGCGCGCAAATTTACCGGCAAAATTGCAAAAATAAAAGTTAAGAAACCAGAAAATCCAAGATGGCCGACAAAACTTTAACGTCTCCGACACGTTTAACGTTCCGAAATCGGGAACCTGGTCACGTATTGCCGTTAATTAGACTGAATAATGTTCCCTAAAAATTTGCAAAATGTTTTAGATTCATTATCATGGCAACACGAACATACAATCCTGCGGTTAGGGTGGGAAATTGGATCGAGGATGTGCAGCTGGAGGAAGACATCATCAAGGACTTTCAGGAGAAGAAGGAGTCTGGTAATCTTCTCATCCAGAAAACTCAGAATGTGATGACAAACTTGCTTCGAGCGGTAAGATAATATCCTTAAATAGTGAAATATGAATGATGGAAGAAAAAACCCGAAATATTGATAACTGAAAGCCGGCATTTTTGTCGACAATCATAGGAACCAAATCAATCTTAGACTTGTATCATTTTCTTGGCAGGAGAATCTCTCTGAATCTCGGGAGGGAGGTGTGCTAATGTTCGGTGACAGGATCAACCTACAGCACATAGAAACGAGTGCTGTTTTGTCGGCCAAGATTTCTAATTTACAATCGTGTGCAGAACTTAAAAATCCCTGTGAAGTTTCAGCTTCTCAGATGACCTCACCGTGTCCCAGAAACGTTTTCCAAATATGCAGGTAATTATTGGTAATACATAAAGCGGGGTGGAGAACTGCTGAATATCATGTCACTTGTCAACTGTCTAGTTTTCTGTTTTAGGTTTTTACCGACCCTCCATTAGTTAATATGTAGTACTCCTACTTTTCTTTTTGTTCAACAAACTTTTCTGAGTGAAAGCGAAGAAGGGTTTGGTGCGAACTGTCAAGGTTTTTAGTGTGTTTAGGTCTTAGTCTGTTAAAGTGAAAACTCCTTCGGCCTTCCGATTTTCGCATGTTCTTGAGAATCGATCAAAAAGAGCGAAACAGATCGGCTTCTTGTAGCTCTAGATTAGCACATATATGTATGTGTCAAGTTTTTATGTGGCCTATAATACCAGCCAAGATACGCACAAAAACCTCATCTAAATAGTAAATGTTAACTTCTTTCAGTGTTGACGGTGAAATTCCGAAAAGGCCACTTTGCTACGGTCAGAAGTTCATCATGAGGACACTCCCTGGGCCTGGATCCGAGGTATTATTTAAATTGGGTCCCTAGTATCGAACTAGTTAACCAATTTCCTTCTACTCTCTTTTCTCAGAGATGAGAGAGGAACAAGGATTCGATACTGAATCAGTATGTCTACCTCTGTCCTCTACCATTTATCGAAGTATCAGTATTACTCATACTAGACTAAAAATGAGTGGAGTTCAGCTTAACAGTTCCCATGTCTAACTACATATTTTCTCCTCAGTTGAATCTCTGGTCGGACAGAGCAACATTTACAAAATGTGCTCCTAAATCCCGACATCCCATGGTACAGCTGTCCAGCGAATCTTCCTGGAATGTCGTTTGGCAAGTTCTATGTCGTAACCCTCTCGTTCGAATGGAGGTAAGTGCTTGGAGAACTTTACTCCGAATCATATTTCATGAAATACTTGTGGTGTTAATGATGTCATTAAGCCATGAAGTTACCACGATACACCCTCTCCTAGATGGAAGGTCGGCCTGTGCGAGTTGGGGAGCCAGTGGTTATCAATCATTGTAATACCAACCAAAACCTCGCCTGTATGAGCCAATATAGAACCAGGTGAGTTAAACACCGACCGGAACAGTTTTAGAACTTACAAGCAATCCGATTTTTAATCGTTGAAATCTTTGTGGTAGAGTTGGAAATAACAGTTTAAATACTTCTAAAATCGTTTAAATGCAGATCATTTTCAGGACACCATACGGTTCGGATATGGAGGTTTGTTGCAAGACCGTCCTAGATTCGCACAAGGCTGAGACGCAGGAAAACATCTGGCGACTGGTCGCCGGATCTGACCAACAGTAGTTTAACTCTTCTTTGCCCCGATATTGAAGAAGAGAGAGAGACTCTGAGAGAGAGAGAGAATGAAGGACTAATGACTACATGATGACTTTGCGTGACTACTTATAATAGAGATTTTTCCATTTCTTTCCCCTGCTATTCCAATTGACTGTATTATAAAGCTTTACTATGTGTTTACTCTGCCACAGAGCTCTCAGAAACCCAGAGTTTTCCTCTCTCACCCGGGACAGGTGTTAGTTAGAGCACGTGCTGGAGCCTAGGGAGCTGCACCTGCTGCTCAGTGACGGGGGGAAAGATTATAATCAATCACAGCACTTCCACTATCATCTTCAGGGGGTGTGATAATCACCCTTTGCTAAGAGTGCTAAGGGTGGTCATCCGGATTTGGCTTCAACGTCATTTGCAGCTACATCACTGTTTCCTAACTGTCTGTTGCAGCTACCACTCTACCGATCACTATTTCCCAAGTACCTAACTTTGTTTGTTGTGATGGAGATAGTTGAGCCCATTCCAGATAACCATCTCATCCATGATAACAGCTCGGATAAATGTCCAGCTGCACCGGATTGTCCGTGTATACGTTGAGAATCCCTGGGAGGGGTACCTGTATAGTGGGATCTGTGCTGCCCTGGGTACCCAGAGTATCATCCTAAATTACGTCATCCTAGGCCTTCTACTACCGGCAGTACAACAGCAGTAACCGAGTCATCCCATTCATGTACCGGATTATATCCACATTTGACCTTCTCTCTGGATTTCACTGGCTTCCTAAACGCCGGCTACTTCGCTATTCTAGTCAGTGATTCATTGAAAGGTGTTATCTGTGGTGAGAGGTGGTTATCACTTTTTGAGGTTCATTATGGTAACAAGTTATCTCTGCACGGCATTCTTTTCGAATACCACTGTCTTCCTTCATACTGTCCTGACAGTGGTACGATGTATTCAATATCAGTGCACCCTTCTACCAACCATGGCTTAGGTCTCATCAAGGCTGTCCTGGCGTGCTTATCTCGGATTCATGTTCGCCGTTTCTCTCAATTGAAACTGTCGTGTTTCTTGCAACGGGTGGGTTCACGGAGCAGTACTTCTATTACGCTCTCTTTGTTCGATTCACCATGTTTACAAAGTGGCTGTTGATGCACAATCATGGTAATCTGGTATTCTACCTTCACATCATACTCGACCTAGTGATCCCTTTTGTCGTTCCTTGCGTCATTTGCAGTGTCTGTCTCGTGATCCTCGTTTACACATTGGCAGTTCGAGCTAGTCATGCGCCACCGGGAGGACAGGCCCACACCCAAAACCATATAACCCGGACCGTGACCCTCCTAACAGCGCTCTTTGTCCTCTGCAACTCAGTCCATATGACCCTGATTTGCCTCCAAAGGGTCATGAATATTATGAGTACAACTAATATGTACAGCGGCAAGGCAATGTTTCTCGTTTCCTGTATGGTCCCCCTATTCAACTCGGCGGTCAATGCTCTCATCTTTATACTCAGAAGTGAGTCGCTCTTCGCCTTTCTTCGAACCAGCTTCCGGACCTTCACCTTCCACAAGGATATGATCAAATCGGGAGGGAGAAAGAAATCCCCTGTTTACAGCCGGAGAGAGGAGGAGCTACCGCCCCGTATGAAATCAGCAACTCGTACAACCTCTAGAACTGATGTAGTGGTGGAAATAGCAATTTCAACAATCCAACGGAACTAAGAAGCAGCCAATTGAACTGCTACAAACTTGAGGAGTGGTGCATGCGTGCTTGTTAGGATTTAGACACTGTCCACACGAGGAATTTCGAGTGTCATGACTCATGCGTGATAGTAAGACAATTCAGTGTTATCTCGGTGCGGTACTTTAGATTTTAGATTTTGAAAACTGTAAATTGCAAACTTCTTTGAATTCTGAAAATAGCCGTCTCCCCAGTTTGTATAAAATCTGTTGTTTGGGGTCTACGGGAGCACCATGGAAACGCGCGCAACATCACCAAACATGTTGAAAGTATCCCAAACTTTATTGTCAGCAGTCCAAATACACAAAATGTACTGTGGTTTGGGATCGACGGTTCGGGTTGACAGTTGTTCAGTGTTGCCACTTGCCCAGAGTATAATCTAGCGGGTACCCTAGTATACAAGCTTTTTCTCTATCCTGAAGGTGGAAGCGAGCAAGCATCGATCTACTGAACCTTCACCGAGCCACATAAAGCAGGTTTCCCATCACTCTTCCACAGCCTTTGGCAAAAAGAAACATTTAATTTGTTAAACTCCAAGAAAATGTAACAAATACAAAGTTAAAAGCCGTATATAATTCACACAAAATAACGCCGTGGTCAAGCGGGCAATGTTGTAACGTGTAGTCAGGGCTCATATATCATGTGTGATTCTGGTAACAAACTTAAAATGTATAAAACACCTTTTTCTCTGTGCCACGGAAACTAAGAAGGGGATTGGAAATAAAAACATAAACTGCCAGCAGGTTGTAGAATCACCCTCCCTCAATCTCCCTTAATGGCACAGTGACTCTGTGTTCTCTCTCTCTCTGTCCCTCATACCACCGCCCTAATGTAGGGCAGTAAGGTTGAGGGGTACAATGTCTGAAGTAGTGCTTAGAACTACAGCTCTATTGTCATCGGACACTAGCTGAATGTAGGATTGTTCTTTGGATAAAGCTACGTCGTCCACACATTGTCCATCAGTTAGGGACCAAAGGAGGACGCAATCCTGGAGCAGGACTAGGAGATAGGCGGAGCTGAGGGTAGCTATATCAATTGCAACTACCTGGGGAGAAATAATATCATCGATAGAGGGAAGAAAAAAACTAAGCAAAAACTTTACAAATGTGACTCATGTAAAACTAGGAAACATTTGAACTGGGGTGGTGTTCAATTGACCTTACACATGACATGCGGAAACATTTAATTTCAACTCACATCTAGTTGAAGTGGAGGACTTTCTGTTGTGCTCATGTCCCATATCAGGACAGCACCATCATTACACAGTCCAGTCACGTGTCTCCCTCCTACAACCAACTTCTTCACCACACCCCCACTACTCTCTAGCTCCTCCTGGGAATTAGAACGGAATTAAAACAACACCTCGAACCTGATTCATATGATTCCAACCTTCGTTTACAATATTTGTCATTGCGGGGCAAGGCAGGGTTATGTTTAGTAGGACCTACCACTTGTATGTTTGCAGAGAGCGAAGAGAGGTAGACGAGCGCAAAGTTATCTGCTCCAAGAAGGGTCTGTCCAAACAGGTGTATATGTTGAAGGCACTGTCCAAATTGTACTACTTTATACACAGTCAACAGAGTACATTCATACACCTGTAAATGTTATGTAAGATTCCAAAAGTGGTGATGGGGTTATCATGATTGCATATCCTGTATCCTGTTCCAAGAATTAGGAACCGTCAAGCTGCCCCATACTATGTGAGCTTCACAGAATGATATATTCCTCTCCCTCTCTACACCAGCTATAGATACCTTGATGATAGTTGATCCTCCTCCGCAGACAGCCAGACGGTTGTCATGGTAACTAAGATGCGATCCAGGGTAGATCCTAACTTCAGCAGTTACACTTCCCTTAGTTACATCTACTACACAGACCTTTCCTTCCTCACTAACTAATAATCCACTCCTGAGAGGAAAGGATGGTTTTGTTATGTTCTAACCCTCGAGCAAGGCAGGGATGGTGTGCTACAATTATAATACGGGGTGCGTTGGGTCGTACTCTTTTAGTAGTAGGGACCTATGCAAATCCTCTAAGACGAAGCAAGTTTTTCTTACGCTCCAGTTGCAGATTGGAGGCTGGCTCCAGTTTCTGGCGCCAGCCTCCAGTCTGCAACTGGCGCAAGCTGGGAGAGTCCCTGTGCGCGCCAAATCTTCGTTGACTAGCAGGGTTTTCGATGTGAATTGCATGTAAAGTAGCGCGCACGGCAGTGTCAGCAGTGTCAGCAGGGGCCTGCTTCATTGTAACTAACGTCAGTCGCAAAATCTCTAACTGGACCCTTACTACAATGAATGCAGATAATACACATTCCTGAGTGCTATTTCACCTGTTATTAACGAATTGTGTGTAGATAATTCCTCGATCCGCCACTTGTAAGGTCGTGACGTCATGATCACGTGCCCGCACAAAGTTGACTGACCCATCACCGTGAGAGAGGAGGGCTCCTGTTAGACACAACGCAACACTCCAAGGTACTGCCTCACTGTAGGGGAGAGAGTAGGTGGTAAACCCCGATATAACGTATTGTTTCTCCTTTCCCCCGAGCGGAGAGCAGCCCGATATACCGGGGGCGGTTTCAGTATTTTTGTTGCGCTATATGGTTCACTGACCAATGGTGCCGCGGTAACTTTGAACAGAAACAAAAACATAGTAGTTCCGGGTATTTTTCATAAAGAAAACATTTTAGTTCCACGCATCATTATAAGGTAAGTGGGGGTACGTGTTTGATCTTATGCTCTAACCCTCGGTTTGATCTACAGAACCCTCACATGGAATGAGGTGTGAGGTATACCTAGTTATCTGTAGGCGGATAGTGCCGTGTTCCAAGTCCCATAATACTGACACACCGTCTAGGGATGTGGTGAGCAGGGCCCGTCCACACACAACTATATGCTCTATCTCCTGAGAAATGAAGAGGAATTATATCACTGACCACAGCTGTGGTACAATGAGGTGGTACTATTAGGGTGGTAGTACCACCGTCATGGTACAAGAGATGAAGTTGGTAATATATTTTCACACTAGGTACCTCTTGGTGGCAGGATAGAAGAAAGGGGACCTCCAAAATGGGTCTATTCGTCGTACACGTTATTCTACGGGAAATATTACATATATTGTCACATTATTCTAGCACGCGAAAAGAGAATTACTGAATGTTGTGTGGCCGAAGGAGCGGCGATTTATTACCCTCAAGATCACACCCCGTGAAAGAACTACCTACTTTTTAGTTGGCGGTGTCCGGTGGGTAAATAACCTGGACAAGGCCACTAGGGTTCCATAAATTAGAAGAGCAATGGGTAGGAAGGATATAAGTCCCATAACGGTTGATATGATATGTAGAATAAAGGGCATCTGAAGCCACATTCGGACCTGGACCAGGAGGAAATGTTAAGGATCACATGCCTAAAATAGTTTCAGTTTAACCCAAATGCCTACTAATTCCCTAGCTTGTTCCCAAGCAATCACTACTACTGTTATACCTGTGATTGGAAATTGACATGTTCCGGAGCTCCCTGTTCCTTATCCACTACATACAAGGGCTGGTACACATCCAGGTATCTGCGGGGGAAATCGGGGAGGTGAAAATGTTAAATGAATCATTCTTCCGCGATGAATCAATTGATCACAGTTTTGAGTTGGAGGGACGGAGTGCCAATTAACGCGCGCTCACACTTGCGCGGGTTTTGCGCTACAAACCCTTGTCGGCGGTTCTCGCGCGTCACGCATATGGGTAGTAAGACCGGAGAGGGACAGGAAGACGGTTTCGGGTGACAGTATGTCTGGGACGGGTGTATGCTAAACAACATTATGAGTAATCTCTCTCGGCGGATAAAGATTATCTCATATTTAGGTTGCATATGTTATTGAGTAGGTAGAAGAGAGAAAGTATAATTTATCTGAGACAGGAGCGGGATTCGAACCCCATACCTTGTGATAGCTAGATTAGCGGTTACATGACCGGAATTGACTGCCATGACAGTCAAAAGACAAAAATTTACAGCCAAAAAGGTAGAATATTAGCTGGAAGTATTGTGGAACCAAAATTTGACAAAATAGTGTCTCAGACAGAGGCAGTTGTTCAGTCGCAAGCGACCGTATCATTGGGTGGAACCCCAAGCCCATCCTCACTGACAATAGCATAGCATTTTGGGGGAATATATAATTTTACCTTGCGATATTTCGGATCTTGTCATGGGATTGAAAGATCATGTCTATGATCTTAACAATATATTCTTTGTAACATGTATATTAACTTTTGGCTACATTTATTGTTGAATAGGAACGTTAAGAGAAATTACCATGAGAGGGATTCGAACCCTACACCTCGCGATTGTTAAAAAGCGGAAAAGTGACCGAAAATGACTGCCATGACAGTCAAATGTTATCATCTTGCTCTAAAAAAGATAGCATAGCAAACGAATGACATTTGTGACAAAAAAATTGACAAAATTGTGTCTCAGACGGAGGCAGTTGTTCAGTCGCAAGCGACCGTATCATTGGGTGGAACCCCAAGCCCATCCTCACTGACAGTATGATCGCATTTTGGGGGAATTTATAGTTTTCAGCCTACGAATTATTTCAATTTACCTTGAAGTGACGGGTGTGCCGTGTGATTTAAATAGACCAGGCCACTGGTCCCTGGCTACCCTCCTCCAGGCCTGGTCTAGGGAGCTGATCGTGCTGGTTGGGTTGGAGAAAGAACTGGGAAATAACACGTCGTAGGAGTACTTTTGGGATCCCTGGAGAATTGGAGAGGTTAGGAACTATCAACAAGGATCATAAAGGATCATTCTCTGTCAGACAGGTTTTCTGGTGATTTGTTTATAACTTGCTTTCAAAGGCCAAGTTACTTATCTAAGGAAAATCAAAGATATGAAGTATGAACACACACATGTGTGAACAGTAAATTACCGTCTGTTTGCTCTGCATAACATCCATTGACAAGATCCAATTTATAATACGAGTCGAGCCAACAGCTAACATCGACCAAACACTAATCTTCTTATCTCCTTTATCTCCGTGCCGTAGGGAGTGGTACACCACCCAGCACACATACAGAAACACAGACAACATGAGGACTTTATGGGTCGCACGGTGTCGGAATAGCTTGGTCTTCCGAGGCCGGTCGTTCCAATCCAATATGCGACCATTGACAGGTGTAGAGGGAGCTGGGTAGGGCCCACTTTTGAGGTCCGTCAGCTCTAACCGTCTGATATCCAAGGAAAGGACGGGAACGAAAAAAAATAGCTGGAGAAAGAAATCACAAACCACACAGACAAGTCCGACGACGCAAAACTCGTGAAAAGCAGCCGGGACAGGTGAGCAGATACCAGAGACAAAGAGAACAGCCAGACTGAGGACATTCTTGGTAATTTTAGTTCCCTCCGTGCTTAGACCCTGTGCCACCCGGATATGAACCTCCTGGTCACCCGCTGTGATCGTGACGGACCGTGTTATTAACAGGACATTCTCTAGTCCAACAAGTGTGAAAATATAGGGGAAAATGTCTCCACCGGTGAGCGTTGGTAGGAGATCAAAAAAGACACAAAACCCGAGAGACATGACGAAGGAAAATACGATGGTCGCCACTGCCACACATGCCAGGCCCACTTTGGATTTTACTAAAGTGATCTTCCGTACACTGATCACAATGTAGATGAAAACAAGGACGTACAACATGGCCAGAGGGAGGAGTTCTAACCATCTGATTCCATCGCTATAGAAAATGTGAACCGTCCGTACAACCTCCCTCCCTCCTCCTCCCTCTTTTCCTCCTCCCTCCACCCCCTCCCCTATCTAGCATTATAAAGTCTGATTTATACTCCTTCTCAGCTAGATTTGACACGTGAAATGTGCTGGACAGCTCTGCAGGAGAGTGCTGAACGGAATTCCGAGACTATTCCTGGGTCCAGGGAGGGTTTCAGAAATAAGGTTAGAGTGATTGGATGTGGGGCGTAACTCCAGGTGGGTCCAAATAGTAGTGCTGAAAAGGAAAAAGTGTGGATAGCACGTGTACATGGTGAACAGAAACATGAGACAAACATATGGGCTGGCAGGTGCTGCTTAGTATTGAGGGAGTAGTACCGGACAAACAAACAAACAAACAAAGAAACAACAAACAAACAAACAAACAAACAAAGAAAGAAACAACAAACAAACAAACAAACAAACAAACAAACAAACAAACAAACAAACAAACAAACAAACAAACAAACAAAAAACAAACAAACAAACAAACAAACAAACAAACAAACAAACAAACAAACAAACAAACAAATAACAAACAAACAAACAAACAAACAAACAAACAATCAAACCTCGTGTGTAGGTAGGGCATTGTATCAGGGTGTCCGTTATTTCGGGGTCACTGAGAAAGTTAACCATCTGCCCATCCCATAGGCCAGTCGGGGAGAGAATAAGACAGGAACCGTCCTGGAGAGAGAGAGAGAGAGAGAGAGAGAGAGAGAGAGAGAGAGAGAGAGAGAGAGAGAGAGAGAGAGAGAGAGAGAGAGAGAGGAGAGAGGGGGGGGGGGGGGGAGAGAGAGAGAGAAGGACAGGAGCTTGATATGCATGTTGTAACTCGTTGTCATGATATCATACTACTTGTTGATGAATATTATTATCACATTTGCACCCTCCTAATGCTCCTATTATAATAAACGCCTGCGGTTTATTAATGGCATTACTTGGCTACTAACTATTAAGCTAGTGATCGACCCAGTAAGCCACAGGACTTTGTTAGGGGACGGGGGCTTCTGCAATAAGATCCTTCGCTGTACAAAGAGGAACCCCTCCTAAAACCTTTTATGGTCTGGGTAGTGAGTATTGAAGATTATTTTTTAAAGACAAAGAAAAAAATCGGTTTATTGTAAGACTAAGAAAGATAGCTGGAAAAAAGTGTACAGAAAAAGAAAAGCTAATGCACGATATAATATGGTTTATCATAATATGTACATCTAGCGTTATCAAACAGGGCAAACTTCACATTCAAATGGAGTGCTAATCTCATCGCAGCTCTCGACTTGCTTATCAACATTCAGTTCTAGGGCATCTTCTCCCTTTCATCCTGCTCTTTTGGGGACGACATTTCATGATCCTTCTTCCTCTTGACAACTTCCTCAACAGCCGAATCAAACTTGAACACCCTCGAACTGATTCTCCGGGATGGTTTCAAGCAGTAGATCCTGCAAATCCGATAGCAAAACTTCTTGAAGAAGGCCTTGAACCCAGCGTTCATTGCCACATACATGACGGGGTTACCCCAGGAGGCCAGAAAATAGAAATATCTGAGCTGCTCCAGCCACACTGGGACAGCCTGGTCACCTTTTACTGCGGAATAGTTGAACCTAACTACTGTCGGGGCCCATGCCGTAGCGAATAGGGTGACTACCGAAACAGTTGTGATCAGTCCGGGGTTGAGGGAGGTCGAACTGAAGGTTTTTGTCATTCGCCGGACTGCCGATATGGTTATTGTTACCTTTTCAATCGACCCCTGGACAATACTACGCCTTTTTCTGGAGTTTTCACGATCCTCCTTTGGCCCAATATCTCCAGATCCGTGTTTCATGTTTTGTGCGACAGCAGCTTTAGCAGCTGACCCCCATTTGGAACTACCAGTACCAGCACCAGTACCACCAGTACCAGCACCAGTACCACCACCAACATGTTTGCTATTGTTCCGTGCCTTCTTCCTCTTAGTGGTCTTCCTTGTTATCGCCTGCACGTGCATCAAAAGCAGAATGTTGAGCGTGACAATCGCTAAAAAGGGAACATCCGTAACACATACAATCATGATTAAGTTACCGGTCGTCTGGGGGTAATCAAAGCTGCATGCTGCTAAGTTGGGCGAGAATGATACTGAATACCCGTTGGCTAGGATGTAGGCAAAGAACCCACAAGAAACCGTCCAAATTGCCGCACAGAGGATATTACTCCGGAGAGGGGTCAAGCGGGGCATGTTCATTGGGTATCTGCACCGTACATACCGGTGTATTGATATCGCGAGGATTATGTTAATATTAGCGACTGTGGGAACGGTCACAAGATACCCCGTCATGATGCAGAAAGTCTCTCCGAACACCCACTTCCCGACTAAATAGGTAATGTTAATGTTGAACGGGTAAGTAAAGAGGAAGATAACATCCGAAATTGCGAGGTGCCTAAGGAGAATGATTGTCGCCTGGTCCAACCGGAATGTGCCATGTCGGTTGAATGTTGCCACGATCACTAGGATATTACCAAGGAGGCCGGTAGTGTTTCCAATGATAAACATAATGGTGTAGACAATTGATAACCATGTTGGGGTAACGGTGTAGTTTTCCTCAAGGACATCACGGGTCGTGTTGTCGAATAGAACCGAGGAATTATCATAGTCATCCATAGCTGTAATTATCATACAACTATCAAAATAATATAGTTGTTGTGCTACAAGATAAAGAGGAATATCAAACATTACAGGTACACTATAACAATGGAAAACAACAGGGAGCACTAACGTTGATATTTAGGGGCACTCTAGGTATAACAATGTAATATCTCAAACAACAGGGGGCACTGATATTTAAGGGCACCTTGATCTGATTGGGTAGCTACCCCGGGTGTATAGAAAGCTTCTGTGACTCACAGTACCCGCTCTGTGAGGGTTCGGTAGAGTATGAATGGAGGAGTATAAAGGTAGCATGCAGCAGGACCAACAAAAGATGGAAAATGAGCACAAAGAGAAACTATGATAATGAGGACATATATAAGTAGAAGAAGAACCAGAGAAAGGAGGATAATAGCACCATCTGCTAAATGAACATACTGAAACAAAAAGCTCCGAGGACAGAGAGTGTTGTCCTACAAAGTTAAAGGGACAAGGGAGAGCACCTAGGTTGCTTCGGGGTATAATAAGTCACAATGATATTGTTTCTCTCTCTCTCCCTTTTTCTCTCTCTCTCTCTCTCTCTCTCTCTCTCTCTCTCTCTCTCTCTCTCTCTCTCTCTCTCTCTCTCTCTCTCTCTCTCTCTCTCTCTCTCTCCCTCTCCCTTTCTCGCACTCTCTTCCCTTCTCTCGCTCTCTCTCTCTCTCTCTCTCTCTCCCTTTATCTCTCCCCTTCTCTCGCTCTCTATCTCTATCCTCTCTTTTTAGCTATCGATGTCTTTCTGAACTCGGGACTCCTTAAATCTCTGTACTTCCCTCGGCGCTCTCGCCATCATACGCCGTTTCATGCTAAATATATTCAAAGCTTTTTACCATTTTGATTGGCAGTACAAATTACAAATCGTTAACTCCAAAGAGCTACATGGTCAAATTGTTGGTAATTACGATTCATCGGAGAATCATGCCACAGAAATGGATTGTGGCACTGAGTAGGAGGAAATGGCATTATATCAAAACCAAGACAAAAGGAGATGTAGAACTGGAAGAGTTAGAATGAATGATAAAGAGGGATCAGAGAGAATGAGATATAATGGAGACTAGAGAGAAGGCTATAGACTCTATAGAGAAAGCTATAGAGTTAAAGTTAGTACTAAATAGACGACAGTATTGGCAATCGCGAAGGACACCAACAATACGCAAAGAATTGAAAAAGAAAAAGAGAATCATGTCTAATTCACTGAATGTCTTGTTCAGCAATTGAGTCTTGACAAATTAGAAAGGAAATCTTATGCTGAATTATAGACAAGACCTGCGTACAATATAAGGACGCATACGTCATACGAGATAATGTACATACTATTGTGCGATAACTACATAATATCTGTGGGCAGGTATCGATCGTACTGACATACATGGCTTAAATTTGCATTTCACTATACAAGCAGTGGCAGCAAAGAGTAAGCTCGATTAAGCTTACACTATGAAGTGGCTTTCATACATGGTTATCTCGATGTTTCTCTGTCTGTACTACCTCGCTATATCTTTCTCTATTTCTCTCTTTCTCTGTGTCTCTGTGTCTAGACACAATACACATGATACATAGATGACTTTCACTTTCTAGCAATACCAAATACCATCCTCCAACTGTTTCCTGTTCTAGCATTCTGTACTCTCTATCTCGCATCCCCATTACATCTTTTGTATTTAGGGGTATTTCTAGGGGTAACTTCCATACAGTATAAAGTCGAATCTAGATTCATACACCAACTTCCTTACAACAAACTCGATGGGGAATAGTATGATCTCCCCACTAAGTGTATTGCTACAAATCGAGCAAAACACTAGTTATAGTATTAGTCGAATCTCTCTTTCTGTTGTCCTTTATAATAGGGACATTGGAGAGTTATAAAAACTTGAATCGTTCGTACGGATACAGCACAAACAGTATCAAGCAACATGCATCTCAACTATTTACGAGTCTCAATTGTCCATATCATTACAACAGAATTATATCATCATGAGACTCATATCAAGCTGGACAACCAAACAATTGACTATTTACATTTTACACCAAAGTTCAAACTAACGGTACATAATAACAGGTGCAGAGAAATGAACATCCTGAACTAACTACTGCTGCACTGGTTCACTATTACATGCTAAAGAACTCTATCAGCCACTCTCTGCTGCTCTCTCTCTCTCTCTCTCTCCCTCTCTCTCTCTCTCTCTCTCTCTCTCTCTCTCTCTCTCTCTCTCTTCTCTCTCTCTCTCTCCTCTCTCTTCCCTCTCTCTCTCTTCTCTCTCTCTCCTCCTCTCTCTCTCCTCTCTCCTCTCTCTCCTCTCTCTCTCTCTCTCTCTCTCTCTCTCTCCCTCTCTTTGAACTCCCTCTCTTTGAACTCCTCTTCTTGAGCAGCCCCTGGCACACAGGTGCACTGATAATGATAAGGTTCGGTGGAGCTATAGGCTCTGTAGACAGTAAAGAATAAAGGGACGCTGCATCGACTACTACATATGTATCACTATCAATGATAGTTCTTTCTCTCTTCAAAGTAAAATTATTATTTGCGATGATAGCAAATAATTTTTTTTTCTTTGACGAGAGAAAGAATGTGATATGATAAGAAAGGAATGGACCGTTATTATTTCTTAACCAGCTAGTAACAATATGGTAAAGAGATTAATGGGGGGGGGGGACTGGCAGGTGAGCTTTGTTATATAATCGGGCAGTGATCTGCTGCAATAAAGTAATGGTTAGTAACAAAGGATCCTTGTTCAGGCAAAGACAACGAGGCTAGAGCAGAAGGAGAGCAAGGAAGAGAAGAAGGAGAGGGGTATATAATAGCGAGAGAGAATAGAAATCTAGATCAGCGCTATTTAGAGGGAAGGGTAAGGAATAAGAGGGAAAGAATAACGGTAACGATTATATGATAATGACAGCTAACATGAATGTGATTATAAGTCGCAATCACTTGTTAAACAGATATTTAACTAAATTGTTTCTGATCCTATATATAGCAACTTTATAGGCTTCCTCAACAGTCAACATTTAACTCATTCTTATTCTCTCTCGTCATCTCTCTCTCTCTCTCTGTTTCTCTCTCTCTCTCTCTCTCCCACACGTTTACTCAATATAAAGCCTTGAAAAAGACTGCGATCACGCGTCCTGATTGCTATTAGAAACATGTGCCTCACAAATCCTACCATGAGCTTTTGCAGCAAGATTTCAAACAAACAGGGTAAACCGGACTAAAGCTCTCAGTAAGCTGTTTAATAAACAGTGTTCATAATGTGCTATAACTGCAATTATTGCGGCCTTGGAAAAAGCCGCCCGTAAACTCAAGCCTTCAAGAAATTATCTTCATGTCTTGTAACAAAGTGGCCGAGTCTATTTAATCGACATGATACTAACAGTTAGTCAAACATTGGCAGCAGAGTTAAGATTAAGGGAGGTAATTGCTTCAGGCAGGTGGTAGGTAACTAATGTAGAGAGAGATAGAACGAGAGGCTCCCCGGTGCTACTGAGGAAAAATTATCAAGTTCCTTCGCCACTACATCTTTCTTTTTAGCCCTCTCATTTAACTCCATGAATCCTCTAGGCTACACTCTCTCCCTCAACAGCATTATACTTTCGCTCGGATCTGGACGATTTGGCTGTCCACACTTAACAAGTTACTAGCAAAAGGAACGGCACATAACAACATATTAACATATCATGATTATGCACATACTCGTTTTTGTCTTGAGAGGAACAAGGGCCTATAGGATGGGCCAATAACAAAAGAGCGAATGTGTCGAGACTTGAGAGTTGAGACGTAGTCATAAATAACATAAGCGGCTTGTACTGAGAAGTAATGGAAGAAATGTCCTTCGAGGCATCTGAACACGTAACGTACCACACAATATGCCACACAAAAAGCGGAGGGAGAGCAACGTGTTACTTGTGAGGGTGTATGCGTATACAAAATAGAGAGAGAGCTGACAAAGTGTTCTGTCATGTCAGGAAATGGTATCCTCAATCGTATTGAAACAATAATATTTTCGTTTTGCTCACTGGAATGTTTTATGAAGGATTAAAAATTTCCCATCCATTTATTACCCAAGCTATAACAGAAAGATCGAATATCTGTTCCAGACTGCAGATTTATAAACCTATGCCTTTTGCAATTAGTTACCCTAATGGGGAAAATTATACGGCTACTTAATAAAACAATTTCCATAGGACCATTATGGTCCTATCACCTATGGAAATTGCACACAGTAGTATATGACATATTATTATTAATAACAATGGCATTAATATCAAGGCTTGTTGGTCCACTGTGAACATCCCGGGAACACCCCTATTATAATAGAAAGGACTACCATGACAATGGGGACTGTAATGACGATGTATATTATTCATCACCACAACCGCTGGTGATATACTAATGATGAAGAAAACCAATGAATGGGATCAAAGCTCGCCTGTCTATCACATGATAACCGCATGGAAGTAGAAGGATCAAGGGACGTAGACAGACTGGGATATGTTTAAAATGTAAAGTCATTAGTAAGTAAGTCTATAGTAATCCAGTAATCGATGGAGATATATATGTCTGGGAGAATTCAGACAGAATGTACTAACTGGATTTTAAGCTGGTACTGGCGAAATAAACTCCTCCTTAGATCAGAAAATCAGGAGGAATTATCGAATTTTAAAGAGACGGGGAGAAAGCTTTCTCTCTCATTTCTCAAATCAGGAGGGTTATTAGTAGACATAACGATAATTGAGGGAAATTGAATAATGACCACCGGCATTCCACTGGAAGAGTGAGTGAAGAGCAAAAATTAAATGCAGTAATGAGTGAGAAAAGAGAGAGAGAGAGAGAGAGAGAGAGAGAGAGAGAGAGAGAGAGAGAGAGAAAAAGAGACATAAACAATGAAAATATCTTTACCGTTTTGTAGCATAAATCCTCAAAACTAACAGATCCAGAACGAACTTTGAGAATCCGCTCCTCAAGAGCGAACATCGACTTGATGGCCTGCGGACAAGGATTTTGGTAGAAAACATAGAAAATTAGTTGCATTCTTCTAATTTGTTAATCATTCTTTTTTTGTCATCCAGGTGAAGATCTGTGTTGCCCTATTCGACTTTCTCTCCGTGCCCCACGACAAATTTTAAGGAGGGTTAGATAGAACATGACAAGGTCAGTGTACATTTCCACACCCATATAACACCACCTGTTACCTCGAAAGGGTTCTTGTGTTTTAACTGTAGCATGACATGTTGAACTGAAGCCAGCGGTTCTTCCGAGAGCCATTGGGGAGCCCGAGAGGAAGACTCCGGTCGCCACTCTATCACCGCATTACCGTGGATCAAGGGCGAACAGAAAATACCAATACTGAAAAACATGGTGTTTACCGTGACGCAACAAATGGTATCTACATTCGAATTGTGATACAACATTATGATAGTGGAATGATTTTTTAAACCTCATCAAGACGATTATAAGGCAGGTACAGGTGATGACACGGTACGCATGACACGAACAGAACATGCCATGTCGATAGTACAACTTCTCAATGGCGCTCGTCAGGTTATTCAAAACTTCTCTCACCATATCCCTAGTTGGGTAAGAAAAGGTAATAAGAATCAATCAATAAAATCCTACTTTAGTAGATACTATTAAACACGATTTGACTACGCCAATCAGCAACATTTACTCCATATCTACACCTAAACTAAGATACAACATATTTGGACTATCCCAGTTCCTATTTTGTTCTGTCAGGCCAATGTTCTGACCACGGTTCTCTATGAGAATAGGGTCAGGACTCAGGCCAACCGCCAATGCTCTGATTATTTAAAACGAATAATCGACGTTCATTTTGCTTGCTTGACCCTGTTTGAACAAAACAACGTGCATTTGGGTGATGCAGTTTTGCAGTGTAACTTCGATTTCTTCATTTTTAGTACCCCCTCCCCACCAAATTTCTAAGATTTTAGATTTTAAGCGTGAAAACGGGAAAAACCTGATCATAAGAAAATTTTTGATGTTTTTTTTAATCTTCTTTTTTTCTTTCCGTGGATACCTGACACCAGGGTCTTGGATAGGACACCCACGTACGTCGCCCCTTTCCAAGAGGGAGTGTGTTTCATGGTTTGGCGACCAAACCACTCTACCGCTTTAGCTAAACTAGCGCATATCTGATAGAGATTTCAAATCCCTAGCCAACAAAGGTAACCATAACTGTAAAGAGGCCGGAATCTTCCCTAAAACTGCTGGTTTTCTAAATTTTAGTTTAGTTTTTCAATTTCTAAAAAGGGGGGTGGCGGCCAACATCGGCCTGAATATAAATAGGTGTAGACACTTAACAATGATAAAAACTGTAATAAATTAAATATAAAATGAGTCTATTGCCCCACTTGATATAGCTGCTCGTCCCTGTTGCCCTCGCCCCTCAATCTACCCCGATGCCCCCTGATGGAAACAGTTATTGATCGCACCATGGCGAAAGATAGCCTGAGTCGAAGATAACGGATGCATTGGTCGTAGGTGTATCCCGTTTTCTTAGCTTTCTTATCGGCTAGCTGTTTCAGTCACTGAAATTCAGTGTCTTTTTGAATTCCCGACCGAGACCCCCCGTCGTGGACATTACCAGAGGTGTAAATGAAGATTTTTCCACTTCAATGACCCGATGAAGGTAGCCAGTCTTTTTCTCCCTCTCATGTTTTTCATACACTTTAGAGATTGCCTGGTTAGAGTTGGATGCCACCCTAGGATTAAATACCCTCACATCAAAATAGGTGTTATCCATGCTAGACCAGAAATCACGTGTACTGATATCTAGGCGAGCTCCATCCGCCGTAATAGTTCCCTCTGGGAGACTCATTCCTCGTACATTTAGCAGATGGGGTTCAACTTTCGTGTCATGACACACATTACTGAACTCAATTTCTAAAATCTCAAAACTTCAACTTTTTAAGTTTTTCAAATTCAAATTGAATGCAATTTTGCGCGCGCGCGATTGGCACGCGCAAAACTCGAGCCGCGCTTCGTCTTTCCAGTTTTGAATTGGCCATTCAACGTCCGATCAAATTGAAACACACAAGTTTATCAAAAGTATAAGTTACAAAATTATTCATCACCAAATAACAATAATATCAAACATGTTCTAGTTATACTCTCACTCTCTCTCATTCATTCAGATACATAACTCGTGACGGAAAACTGGGGCGATTAGACACATTTTGTTTTCCCATAATTTTCTCTTTCTCTTGGTGATGCTCTCAACTTGAAAACTAATCAAGACGTGTTCTCTCAATATATCTAACTACTGTAAAACTAGATATTTTCGTGAGATTTTTATTTTCGCTCTTTCTTTTTGGCTGGAAAATCCGCGAAAATTAATTCCGCGAAAATATTTTGGCCGATTTTTTACAGAAAGCTCGTGCAAGTTATTTCAGGATGACACATTTTACTTTTAGTACTAAGTCAACGACAATCGGTTCATCAGATCTTAGAGCCAATCAGCAATGAGAAAATGCTCACATTTCATTGGTCTACGCCAAGCAGGTCTGGTGTCTCATGGCAATGATGACTGCACTCTTGGCGTAATTATATAATAGACTAGGACCGTGAAATGGGGGTAGCAGTGGGATTAGCGAAAATTAAAATCGCGAAAATAGCGAATTTTGATCGAATCGCGAAAATTAATTGCCTCGAAAATATCTAGTTTTACAGTATATATAGTTTCGCGTTGTTTGGGATTATTACGCGTATATATTGTACTTGGTAACGTAGTCAGTGGGAAATATTAAACAGTGCACAACGCTAGAAAAGAAAACCCCTAATACTCTCTCTCACTCTCACTCTCTTACTCGGTGTTACAAGACGAGTTATATATTTGTTGTTGTCATGAATCATAGTAATATTATTTGGTAAATACTCTCTTAGTGATCTAGTTTTATCACCGTTTCTCTATCTCACTCTCTCAGCTCTCTTTCTCTCTCTTTTTTTCTCTCTCTCTCTCTCTCACTCTCTAAACGGATATCGTAGTTATAGGGTGAATTGTATACTACACACTCTCTCTCGTGCTTCAAAGCCCAAAAAACATCCATATTAAACGTCCATAAATGAGTTTATTACTAATTAATTAAGCTATCAGGTAGGCACACATCGTGTTGTATTCATAGGGCCGATACACGCTGTCCATCATGGTGCTGGTGGACCCAGGACAGGTGGGGGATAAAGTGTTAAAAAGGGAACAACGATAAAATATTATTGCACCACGGCAGGCAAGTGTCGGTGGTATCAGCAAGATGTACATCAACAGGGTCGTAACGACACAAAAAATAGAAATGATTCTATCTGGTTTGGCGTTACGACTGCAGCAGATGCACAACTTGCTCATATACACACACAAATAGATAATTCAGGCCGTAATAGTTTCTTAAAACTGCTATATAAACTCTAGAAGAGGGTGTAGGTGTTATTTACATGTTTTAACAATCTATAATTGTCTTTTCTCTTTATAGGAGAATAGGGGAAAAAGAGGAGTCTTTTTCCATATTTCAAGCACGTGTTATGTAGAGGTACACATGTTAGGAATGAAAAAATATCCAATACATCATGTTCCGCTCACACAATCACACACACTCTCACACCTGAACACTTTCTAGTTTTCAGGGGCCATTATATACCCTCCTCTCTCTCTCTCTCTCTCTCTCTCTCTCTCTCTCTCTCTCTCTCTCTCTCTTTCGCTCTCACCAGTGTCATTCACCCTCACACACTCACACTCACACTCAGGGGGTTGTTGGTTTTGTACAGGATATACACTAGATTTTGCCAAGGAAAGAGAGGAGCTTAGAAGATGGTCATAACAGTTTTCTCTCTCTCTCCTCCACAAATGTTCTCAAACACAGCTCATAAGGGATTCCGTGAGAGTTTTCCGATGACGCGGATTAGTGCCGCGTTTTCATCCCTAAGCCGTTGATTGTCGCTGCTGACTTGTTGGAAACGCTGGGAGAGAAGGGAATTAGTAATACATCGAGAACAACACCTTAATACGACAAGTGTACATTTTGGAATTTATGTTTTAAAGATAAGCGAATCAGCGCTCCACGAAAAAAAAAAACAGAACAGGGGAGGACATGCCTCACGGCCCACACCGATGTGCGGCGTGAAACATGTTCTTGACAAACATGTTCTTGAAAAAGTAGGGGTTTCCTTTCTGAATGATGACATGGGGAAAGGGACACACTTTGCTCGAGAGACATGCCCACACAAAACTCTCGCTCAATCTCTCTTTCTATATCTCTCTCTATCTCTCACTCTTTTCTCAAGATCACGCACACTTGACACCTTGCGGGCCCGTAGGAATGGCGGCGAGAGGGCGCTTGCCAGGGTTCTAATCGTCGACACATAATAGTTTTTACCTATACAAAGATATATACAGGGTGTCTCATTATTTGCCTCTGTTTATACAAAACGTGACAAACAAACAAACAGACAAACAATGTGTAGTGCGATGGCGATAGAAAGTGTCGCGAACAAAAAACGAACCAAACGAACACGAACAACCGTAAACTGGGAGAAGGTTTTAAAAAATTTGGAATCAGGAATCAGAAATTATTCTCACCCTAAGATCTTCCTCGAGGTCCGCTATTTTCTTCTTCATTTGCTCATTTTCCTTCTCCAGAGAAGATATCTTCAGCTCTCTCTTCCTCAGATCTTCCTGGTTCCTAATTAGGGCCGCCGCACTCTCATCATACCTCACTCTCTCCAGCTCCAGCTCCTAGAGAATGATATTAATTAGTACTATTATTTACTATTTCTTAATAGAGTTTCTTAATCAGTTTGTCGTAAATGTATAAGTGTACCTGTTGTCCGTTACAATAGGATTACCTGTAAGTCAGATTCGCGTATTAGGTAAAGTTGGTCGTGTCGGAGGTCAGACTCGGCCGGGGACCGGTAGTAAGGTCTCCGGACATCCCGTGAGTTGTGTGGGTATGATCTAGAGTTGTGTTGGTCGGGTCTACTGTCTCGGTATCGGTCCTGTGTTTTACAAAATGTCGTAGATAAATGTTAATCAGTTTTACAAATCGTATATGTCATATCACTCAAGTCATAGAGTCAGTCTGTTTGTTAGAATGAGTTGTTGTTGTTGTATCTGGTTAGTACAAAGATGATATCACAATGAATCTGAGTGTACTAACTGAGATACAACACAAACACTGTGGTAACTTAGGTAATTAGTAACATTAATTAATTAATTACTAATTACCGATTGAAGGTGATTTTCCCGGTTCGCAGTCGCCACAGGATCCTCCGTAGCAACAGGTTTCTCAGGGGTCAATGCGTCAGGTAGATCCTCTAATTTCACCTGTTGAGTAGACCTCCGCTCCCCACGCTTCCTCTTGGCCTCCGTTTTACGGAGCACTTCAGCCTTGTCAGACGGTGAGGGAGTGTCTGTCTCAGGACTCTTCCTGTTGGAAGTGGATTCCCAGACAAGGGCACCTTTAGGATCAATAATAACCTGAACCGGTGCCTCCCTCTCCTTCTTCTCTTCATCCGCAGGGGCAGCAGCAGCGGCGGCGGCAGGGGGACCGTTGGTCGCTGCAGTAGCTGCAGCAGAGTCAATTCTGGTAGCAGCCATGGCTTGTCGGAGATGCTCTGGATCGACACCCTGGGTAACGACCCGTGCGCTAAGCTTCTGTCGGGACCGACGCTTCCTGTTGATCTCAGCAGGTGGGTCTTTCACATCACCTAGAGGATGAGAGATAGTAATCAGTACCCAGGGATACCAGGATCTAGGAAAAAGATAGTGATACAGGATACTGTATTATGTGTGGTATAGTGAGGAGAATTAGAACCACTATCTGAAGAGGAAGAGCAAAAACAAACATGAAACGAAATAAATCACTGTTAAAATGTCGGAAGAAGACAAACAAGAAACCCTACCTTCTTCAGTAGAATTACTATTAGCGCCTGGGACTGCGAGACGTTCACGCTTATCATCCTGTGTAGGCTCCTGAAGGGCAGGTCGTACTGGCCTCTTTCTCCCTCCGGCTGGTCCTGCTTCAGTCGCGGCTGCTGGCGTCTTGGGATCAGGAACTGGCTCCTAATAATGAGAGATGGCGGGTTGTGGAAAGGGTATAGTTATTAGATTCGATTTAGACTACTAACTAACCTACTTTAGACTACTAACTAACCTCCTTCTTCTTCTCGGGATCCTTGGGCAGTTTAACGGGTTGATTCTCCTTATTCTCTCTTTTCTTCCGGCTTCCCTTGACAATGGGTTGCACATCCTTCGGGTCCGGGAGGAAGGGGTTCAAGAATTTGGAAACACCCGGTACGATGGCCACCACACGCGGAGGATCACGTACATAGTACTCTTGTAGCAGATCGCTGACCGTATAATCAGCCAAATCAAGAGGAGTTTCCGCCTGTAAATGGGGAGAAGGGGTAATGTAATAATCGTGGTTCTTGTAATCTCTCGCCCTAGATTGGTACCTTGGTTCCCGCCCTGCTAGGGTCCCCCGTCTCAAACCCCCCGGGGGAGGATATTCTAATTGGACTTACAAAGATATTGACAAGATGAATATCCGCTCCATGTTTAATAAGGCAATCGATTGCATCAGGTTGGCCCCATTTCGCTGCACCATGTAGTGCAGTCCATCCGTCGTTGTCTTGGTAGTTCAGGTTCACCTTAGCTTTAGCCAACAAACTGAAGAAAAGAAGGGTTGTTGAAATATCTTGAGGATACATTCTGAATTGTGTCCTGTGCTTGTCGTGGGTGTGTGTATCATGTATTGTCTCATATAAGACCGTCCTCTCCGCACCGGGCCGAAGGCCCGGTGCGGCTACGTGAGGCCGCGTAGCGAGGTTGCGCGGTGTACAGTCAGTGTCTGACAAATCATGTAGTACACAGCGTGGAGGTGTGTACCCTGGGGCCAGGCATGTGCTGGGGGGAGCATGAGAAGTTGCTGCCCGCAACACTGTTTTCATTTGACCTGCGCGCCCTTTCTGCTAGTTGTTGTTGCGCACATCGCAGTTTTGACCCGTACAGGGCGCGCGCGACGCATGGGTGATACAGTGGGTGCCGGGGAACCCACCACCACCACTAGCCGGGTGTTTCCTTGTTGGTGATGGGTGTCAATAGTGGTGTCATGTGACGTCATAGGGTGTGTGGTGACTTACTCGATACAGTCCGTGAGTCCCTTAGCAGCAGCACAATGCAACAGAGTAGCACCTAAAAAGAGGGAGTTAAATTAGGACACATTTGGTGTGAGAATGACAGTCAAATCAAAGGTGTTAATACATCCACTTTAATTCAAATAGATAAGCGAGTTCCCAGCGACTTATGAAGCATTACCTTCAACGGTTACAATATCCATTTCTTTCTTGCCACTCTTTACGAATGCAACACACGCCTCGTGGATTTCCCGTTCCTCCGCTGTTATGACCCTCTGTAGATTTACACCTGAAAAAAAACAGAGTTGTTAAAAACAGGAAACTAACAGGAAAAACAGGAACAAAGTTGTTAAAAACAGGAAATTATTGAAGGATAAAAGGAGACATTGGGGGAGAATAAAAGACGGTGGTTGGTCGTGGTCAGCGGAAGGGACCCTCAAAAAGACTGAACTTTAGTGAAACCGCACAACACGCTTTTAGTTTGATGTGTGTGTGTCTGAAATTTTCACACTGACCACAAATTAGACTGAGCCAATTTGACATTTGCGGAAAAAGTCTAGGAAAAAGAAAATGAGAGAGAGAAGGAGAAAAAAAAGAGAGGGACGAACAGAAAAACAGACAGACATAACATGAGAGTTCAAGAAAACCTTTTTTGCGCATCCAGGAGGCCAAACATTCCCTCATGTCGTCATCTTCAGCCTTGTCGATTGGTAACTGCCCCTCGTTGTCCACACAAGCCACATCTGCACCAGCTTCCAGTAATAACCTGGGAAAATGGTGGGAATTGATGAAAAAATCTTTATTTGGGACTCGCCATGAGGGATACAGGTAGGATAGAAAGAGTTCCGCTGCATGGTATTCCCCCTGTCACACAAAAGAAGGTGAAATGGGTGTGGATATAGTGAAGACACCTTGGAAAACACCCTGTTCTAATTAACCGGTAGTACTATTCTCTCACTAACCTCACCCACTCTCTCTTTCTTTCTTTTACTAGGCTTTCTCTCTATCTCTCCCTCCCTTCTCTCCTCGTATATATATTGCTTTATTTTTCTCTGCGTGTCCAATAGTGCTGACAGTGTGTACACAGTGTGATCTAGCATGCCCTCAGACACGCATATGGCGTCTCCAATTTGCCTGCCATTCAACGTCAGAGCGAGAGAGAGGGAGAGAAAGAGAGAGAGAGAGAGAGAGAGAGAGAGAGAGAGAGGGAGAGAGAGAGAGAGAGAGAGAGAGAGAGAGAGAGAGAGAGAGAGAGAGAGAGAGAGAGGGAGAGATAGAGGGAGATAGAGATAGAGAGAGAGAGGGGAGAGAGAGAGAGAGAGAGAGAGAGAGAGAGAGAGAGAGAGAGAGAGAGAGAGAGAGAAATAGTGTAGTGACAGACACACGGGTGATATATTATTCAGGGAGGGTTTGCTATATAAAAGCCATGTTGGGTGTACGTGTGACGTGGGCCACTTCATACAACCGCAACCATTAAAAATTCCGGAATTACTGAACGTCACATCTATCTAAATTATTACCAACACTAATAGGGTGGTGGTGACCATTACAATATGATTGTATGAGAGTGAGTGAGTGAGTGAGTGAGTGAGTGAGTGAGAGATTGTGTGAGTGAGTGAGAGCTTGAGTGAGTGGGTGAGTGAGAGAGATAGAGGGAAATGGGAGAGAGGGAGGAGAGAAAAGAGGAGAGATAAAAAAGGGGGACACATATAATATTTAAGTGGACCCCCTCCTCAGTTTGCATAAAATGGTTACACATGATGATACACTCGTGTTCTTTGTCCTCCAGTATTTATTATGGAAATTATGAGACTGGGAAATGAGGAAGATAGAATAGATGGTGAGAAGAGGGAAAGAGAGAGAGAAAGAGAGAGAGAGAGAGAGAGAGAGAGAGAGAGAGAGAGAGAGAGAGAGAGAGAGAGAGAGAAAGGGTTGAATAGTAAGAGAGGGAGGAGTTATGACCCAAGACTGTGTTTGGTGTGGTGAGCTATATAACATCTCTCTCCCTCTCGTGGGCAGACAAACCAGTCTAATACTATTACTGCACAGTATCGGCGGGGGGATTGTACAAGCTAACTGTGCAACAACCCCTCCCTTTCGTTTCTCTCCCTATCTTTCTTCATCTATCTCTCACTATCTCTCTTTCTCTATCTCTCCCTATCCCTCCACCAAACATAATCCAGTTTGTGGGTGGGTGATGGATATACACACGCTACACACAGGACAACAAAAGTGTGACCAAAAGTGAAAGGTAGAAACAGAATGAACTCATTTCTTCTTTAGAACCTCATCTCTTTCTCTCTCTTCTCTCCTTCTCTCCCTCTCTCTTTTTCTGTCTCTTCTTCCTTCTCTCACTCTCTCTCCCTTCCTCTCAACAAAATGCTTACTGTGCAATGTCGGTGAAGCCACACTGAGAGGCGGCATGGAGCGGCGACCAACCGTCGTTATCTCTTGCATTTATATTAGGATGATACTCCAGCAATATCTTACAGATATCAATATTCCCATCTATACACACCTGAGAGGGGGAGGGGGTGTTATAGAATCACTGCAAATATGGGATGATTCAGTGGTAAAAACTAAAAAAGTATCAAAGTAAATCTCAGTTCCATTATATGATTTATCTATCAGATTTGTGTGACGTTAGTATTCGGTACATGTCAGTGTGTGTGAGTGTTTCATGGTGATGTAATGGCGGGAAGGGGATACATTGTGTGTAGGGGAAGGGGACATGTGTGTGAACCTAATACAGTCTACAGTCATAACAATACATTCATCATCAGCTGCAATGGAAATTTTAACTTTCGTTTTTGTTCCAGGTAAAAATTTAAACGGAAGAAAAAGTTTTGTTTAGATTTACAATCCTTATTCCAAAGAAGCAAAAGAGGGGGAAGAAGAAAACGGACAATTTTTCCTAGCCTGTCGTAGCACACGTAACCTAATTATACCCACACAAAACAAACACACACAACAACCCAAAACCCTCCCCCAAAACCCCTTTTTCCCTATTAACGTTTTCTTCCCCAACAATTCGCTTTCTTCACCTTTATAAATCCTATTTCTTTCCCCAAAAAGCCCCGACCCGAAAGTGCTTCCTCCCCACAAAACTTTTGATAGATGGGGGGGAAACTTTCAAAAAGGGGGTTTCCATTTCTTTTCACAATTAAAGTATTATGTTTCGAAAGGAAAAAAAAATTTTAAAAAGAAAAGAGGGGGAAACCAAAAATAGGAAGAGAGTGAGGGAGGATGAGCTGTGCAATTAACAAGGGAAAAAGAATAGCACCCCGGATGAAAAAAATTGGGGAGGAGGGGGAGGGGAGAGAGAAGAGAAGAACGTAGGAAGGGGGTGGAGAAGAATGAGACGGGAGATGGGGGTGGTATGGAGCTTTTTTTTTTTTTCCCCCTATTTTTTTCCGCCCCCCTTTTTTTTTTCCCCCCCTTTCCCCCCTTTTCCCTTTTCCCCCCCTTTTTGGGGGCCCCCCCCTTTTTTTTTTTTTTTTTTTTAAAAAAAACCCCCCCCTCCCCGGTTTTGGGGGAAAAAAAGAAGAATTTTAGTTTAAAAAAGGGGGGGTTGGGAAAAAAATAAAAATAAAAAACCAAAAATAACCCCTACAAAACATAACCTGCAGTTGGGGGGCAAAAATTTAATTTAAAAAAAATTTTAATTCTTAAAAGTTGGTGCCGTCCTTAACCAAAAACCAAAAAAGGGATTTTGGGGGGGGCCCCCCCCCCCCCGGGGGCAAAAAGAGAGGGGGGAAAAAGGGGATTTTTGAGGAAGAGGGAAAAAAAGGAAAAAAAAAATAAAATTTAAAAAAAAATTTAAAAGAGGGAAGAAAAGAGGGGAAGAACGATTGTTTTAAATTTGGTTCCCAATAGCTTATTCCCATAATTTTCATTTTGAAAAACCCAAAAGAGGGTTTTTTAAATACTTCCCAATTTAAAATGAAAAAAGGGTTTATTGCAACAAAATCCCCCCTTCCCCCCTTTATACCCAAAACACATTTCACGATTACTAAGGGGAAAACCAATTTTTTTCCCCCTTAAATCGGGATTTAATTTCCCTTTCCCCAAAAAGGGGTTTTTGGGGGAAAATTTTAAAAAAAGGGTTTTTGTCCCCAGTTAATTTTTTGTACTTGTTTTGAAGGGTTAATTTGACGTTTTAAAATAAAAACAGACAAAAAGGGTTAGTAAGAAAAAAGAGGGGGGGGAAAAAAAAGGGGGGGGGGGGGGTTTTTTTTTTTTTTTTGGGGGGGGGGGGGGGTTTTTTTTTTTTTTCCCCAAAAAAGGGTTAGTCAGCGGTTTTTTTTGTTTGTTGGGGTAAATTTTTTTCCCCTTTGGTTGCCCCCTTTTTTGCCTCCCCGAGCCCCCAAAACTGTCGCCCCACACATCCCACATGGGGGGTTTTTAAATTAGTTTTTACTAAAACATACCAACCCCGGGCCCCCTCCCTCTCTTTTTTTTTTTTTTAAAAAAAAAATTTTTTCCCTTTGGGGGTTTTTTTCGTCCCCTGTATGCAAAATTTAAACCCCCGGGGGGGGAACCTACGGGGGAAAAATAAAAAACCCTAATTTCCTTTTTTTTAAAAAATTTTTTTAAAGGGAAACCAAAAGTACCTAATTTTTTTGGGGGAAAAACTCTTTTTTAAAAATGGGGGGGTTTTTTTTTCCCAAAAAATTGTCGTACGGGCAAAAAAATTCATCACACAAAAAAAAACCTTTCTCTTTTTCTTTTTCTTTTTTCCCCCCCTTTTTCCCGCCCTTTTCTATATTTCTCTCTTTGCGTGCAGTAGCACCAAACAAACCAAAATAACCGACACACACAAATCTGCAGAAGCAACATAAAACATACAAGTAACAAACGTTTCGCGATTTTTCAACGGGTTTTTTGGGGCGGACAATTTTTTTTTTACTAAACTTTTTATTTGCTGTTAAATTCCGCAAACACGATGTACACAATTACTGATGTAATGTTTGTTCACTTTTTTTTCTGCCGAATGAATCATCAAGTGTGTGTTTTTAAAATAGCGCAAAAACATGCAAAACAGATGAGTGCCAATTTACGGATATAAAAATCCGAACTCCATCTTTTTTTTTCATGCCCTTTAAAAACAAGAGGCACTCTTCCCCCTTTCTTTCCTTTTCCCTCTCTCTTTCTCTCCCCTCCATTTTCTCCTCCCACAATTTGATTGGTGCTAAAGGGAAAAATATGATTGACAGCATCGCAAGGGGGGGATAGAGAGAGAGAGAGAGAGAGAAAGGGAAAAGAAAAGAGAGAAAAGAGAGAGAGGGGAGGAGAGAAAGAGAGGAAAGAGGGAGGTTAAAACAATTTTCCCCCTCAACCCCCCTTAATTCCCCACCCCATTTCCCCCTTTCCCCTCTCTTGCCTTTCTCTCCCCCTCCCCTTTTGTATTTTTTCACTCCTCTTTTCCCGCCTTTCCCCCCTCCCCCCTTCCCCTTTCCCCCTTTCCTTTTTTTCCCTTTCCCGCTTTTTTACTTTTTGTTTCCTGGCCCCCTTCCCCCTTTCCCCTTTTTTTCTTCCTCCCCTTTTGTTTTAATTCCCCCTTCCTTTTCCTCCCCCTTTTCCCCCTTTTTCCCCCTTTTTTTTCCCGGGGGTTTAACTTTTTGTTTTCCACACCCTTTTGTTTTTTGAAAAAAACCATAATTTATTTTGGACAAAAAAATTCTTTCATTAATTTCAAAATTTCGTTATTCCAGGGGGGGTTTGGGAGACTTATGTTTGCCAACAGGGACAAAACTTTTTTGGGAACAAAATTAAAATTTCTTATTTAAGTGTTTTCATAAAAAAGGGGGGCAAATTTTTGAACGGTTGGAACACAAAGGGCGGGGTTAAATATGAAAAAAATTTCGGGAATTAAATAATTAATAATTGGTTATTTTAGTGGTTTTAAAAAAAGAAAAAGGTTTTATTTAAGAAATCCAGAAAAATTGGTTGAGCCCCCCCCAGGTCTTATGCAAATTCCAAACTTTTTTTAAGAAAAAAAATGAAAAAAATTTGGGGTTTGCTTTGTTGTGTTTAAAAAAAACTGTCCCAAATGAATTTTAAGAATAATTTTAGTTTTTTAAAATTTTTTTTTTTACCCCTTAAGTTTTTCCCTCGGCGATACCTAAAAAAAAAAAGGGTTTTGGATAAAAAAGGGTGTATTTTTGGGGGGGAGAGTAAATATGGTGTTCAATAGCGGGGATTGGAGTGGGGACCCGACACCACCTAGGTGGGGTTAGGGGTATAAAACATGGAAAAGAAGGGGGAAAAACAAATTAAAAAAAGAAAAATAGAGCAAAAAACTTCGGGTTTGGGGGGGCCCACCAAAACCGAATTTGGGGGGTCAAGTTTTTTATTTCCCATTTGGGCGAAAACCGGGCCTTCCTTTTGAAAACCTCCTCGCCTAATTCCAAAAATGTTTAACAAAGTTATAAAAGCAAAAACAACTGCAGGGTTAAAATTTTACCTTCACCAAATTCAAGTATTATTCAATATTTTCCCTTGAATTTAACGCTTATTAGGGGGGTTTCTCTTGGGGGAACTTTAAGCTTTTTTGAAAACTTTCAAAATCGATGAAAATTTCCCCCAATAAAAAGTCAAATTTTTCTTGAGGGGCCTTGATAAATCTTCATCACCGTACAACCACCAACTGCCAAGTGTTCAAAGCAAAATTTTATCACATGCCCACAAAGCTTCACGCTGTTCACATGATCAAAATCAGCTAAGCCACTTACAGAATGTATCATGTCGCTTATCACTAAGTCTGGTTTTCCTTCCCCCCATAGATCACTCATAACAGCTGATATTTTCTGACTGTCTTCAATACTTGTATTTGGCAAAATGTATGCACCGGAAACAGGTTCAAAGTTTTGGAGGTCAATGGATAAAACTGCTGGCTTGCCCTCAACCGGACGAAGATTCTTCGTGGCAACTTGAGTCCAGGATCCTGGAGCAGCACCTAAATCAACAACCCGAGAACAGTGCTTAAAAATCTTGAACCCGTCATTTATTTCAATCAGTTTGAAAGCTGACCGACATCGGAGGCCCTCTGCTTTAGCTGCTTTAACGTAGACATCACTTGATTGCCGTTGTTGCCAACGGTTACCTCCGGAAAAACAGCGATAGAAGGTCGCCAGGGCGGATCTTCGATTCATTTCAGCGTCACAATTCCTTTTCCATTGGTTCTAAAACTATGTGTAATGAAAGGGACGAATATTCAGCTGTGGAGACTTTCTCAAGTAAACTATAATGGCTTCATTACTCATATTTCTTAGTTTAGAGATTATGGCCGGGAGGCGGGATCCGAGAAAAACTCGGGTTTAAAAAAATTTGGCAGGTTTGAAAATTTTTGGCGTGCAGCTCAGTTTTTTTAGCGTGTGCATAGCAGCGGGCGCGATTATAATCTGGGTGTCTTGCAGCCTGTTTGGTGCGCGCTACCAAAAGAGTATACTTAGACCGACTTTTTTCAAACGGCTATAGCCATGGAACCACATGGCCGATTTGAGTAAACTAAACGGTATCAGTTAGAGAATCGATAGCCCTAACCGATAACCCCAATAGTGGAAGCTCTTACGGTAATTCCCACGCCCCGTGGAAAAGTTTTTGACCGTGGGAAAGTTTTCAAAGCGTGGGAAAAGAGAGATACATACAATAACTATAAAAAATAAATTGTTTTTTCTTAGTTATTGTATGTATCTCTCTTTTCCCACGCTTTGAAAACTTTCCCACGGTCGAAAACTTTCCCACGGGGCGTGGGAATTACCGTAAGAGCTTCCACTACAAACCAAACCCTAACCAGACCCTAACGGATAGCCCTAACCCGTCGCGCGCGCCAAAACTACGAATTGTTAGCAATGAATTGGCATACGTTGCAGGCCCCGTTGCGGGGGTGCGCGCATGAGGGGGCTGCAGCGCATTCCAAAGCAATGAAAGGCACCCAGATTTTAACGTTTTCCCATAGCAGCTCAGTGCACCGGGCCGCGCGGCGCAATGACATGCAGCGCATGCATAAGAAAATCCGCGCGTTACATAAAATGCAGTGACGTACGGCGCGGGTTCTAAATAAAAAACGAAATAAAAGAAAACGCCAACCAAACTTCTGGAACTTTTTTAAAGACTTTTCGGCAAGTTTTCTTGCACCCTTGGAATGCGCTGCAGCCCCCTCATGCGCGCACCCCCGCAACGAGGGGACTGGAGGGAATGCCGCGCGCGCGTTTGGCCTGATCCCGGCTGGGTCGAAGATAACTTTGCGGTCGAAAAAACGGCGGTGCTTATAACTTTGGCTCCTGAAGTCCGTTTGACTTGATTCTTTCACCAGTTGTTAGATCTGACGATTATCTACCTTGCTGTTTTTGAGAGAAGTTAATTGGACTTAAGAAGGCTGAGCAATAGCCGTTGAAAGATGGGTTGTTTTCAAAAAGTGACGTCACAGATTCTTGCAGGGACACCTTTTTTAAAATTTCATTCAAATTTTGATTTTACCGCACTCGATTTTGCGGAGTTTGGTTCATATCTCCTGTTCCTGATAAGATAGAGACCTGAAACCGGTTGCATTTGAAAGCTGTTATCTTCCTCTTTCCAACGCTACCAAAACGATTTCTGTACCTTATCTGGAACCGGAGATATGATTGATTATGTATTCCCCCCTAGCGCGGTATTCCCTCCAGGCCCCTTATATTATATTATAAGGGGCCTGCAACGTATGCCAACTTGCACCCAAAACACCGGTGCAAATGACCGCCTAAGAGTTAAGAGGACAGGAGGTTATTCACAAAAGACGTCCGCATGAATTGTTATTTTTTAGCCCTTTTCCTGAGCAGTCTGCTGGTGCCTGACCCTTCCCATTGTCACACTTTTTTCAAGAAAAATGAATATAAATTTTATGGGCCATGGGTGTCTCATCAATCACGCTCTCCTGTTCACCTCTTACTCTGCCAAATTATTGGAAATATCACGGGGGAGCTGATAGGGATGCAACAGTCCACTTTTAAAGCAAAATTGATCCCTTAAATCTAAAAAAGCAGACTATCCGATCATGTCAGAGACCCCTCTCTCTTCGTCCTAGACTGTCCGATTTTGAGAAAGCCCCTTCTACTTCTCCCCTTTCCTGCGACTTCTTTTGTGAATGGCCCCTAAAAACAAGTTTGGCAACCGTAAAATCCCGGTCCCTACGCCGTAGGGACCGGGATTTTACGGGAGTAGGCCGTAGGGCCTACGGCCTACGCCCTTGCAATTCTTTGTTTTCTTCAAACCCGACAGTGTCAAATTATTGTAAACAGATTTAATAATAATAATCAAACCCGAATCTTGTAATCTTTGAATCAGACACCCACTTGATTGTTGGTATCTGTGTTCTTTGACCTTTTTACTGATAAACGTAACAAAATTCTTTCAGGACTGTTAACCATGGCCCAAGGAATGAAAAAAGATTGCAAAGGCACAAAGCCAGAAACGGAAAAGACCAACGGGCAAAACGAAGAAAGGAGCAAAGGCCTGTCCGCCTAAGGCAAACGCCAGACTCCAACACCTTCTAGTGAAGAAGCAGATATCTAAAGGAATTAATTCCAATATCGAGGAATCTCTGACAAAAGCCATGGCGAATGACACTCACAATTTTACTATCGTTAAAAACGCTCTGACGAAAGAGTCTACGAAGAAGAAGAAACCTCAAAATGTCCAGAAGAAGTGAACAGTGTTACAGTTAATTTATTGTCCAGCTTTTACTCTATTTAAATCAAACCCGTTTATTACTTAACAACACGTGTAAATTAATGTCCACAAATTTGTTTTTAATCTCCTCCCAATCTTTCTTTAGGAATGAAGCCGGCCCGTCCTCCTAATACTCAAGGCTTACAACCAGAAGCCCTCTACCAGGTTTACTTGGACAAATTTGTGGCACAAATTGCTAAATCCAACGGATGGCAATCCATTTCTCCGGATGCTCTCTCTACAATGACAGAGCTCCTACAAGATTTCATCCGTAAAATTGGACGTTGTGCTGTCAACCCTCTGACATGCGGTCGACTCACCCTCTTTTCTAGAAAATTAATGGGGAATAAATGAGTTGGGGTCAACCCTGCTGGGTACCTCGATCCGACTCAAAACTTCCTTGCGAGGTAGGGGGGGCGCGAGACGAGAACAGAGGAGGGGAGGCAGGTATTAGGCTAGGAGGGGTCAGGAGGACAGCAGCGGGAGAGGTGCGGAGGGAAGATTGGAGGGCGCCGGGAAGTTGCGTACTAGATGGAGGGAAAGGAGAAGGTGGAAGCGACATCTTATCACACGCTCGAGCGAGAGAGAGAGAGGAGGGTTTTCGCGGCTGAGGGTAGAGGAGAGGAGAGGAGACCGATCTGTATCTGTGCTGAGTTGGAATGAGAGGGAAGAAGGTCGGGCGGGCGACTGGGGAGGAAGTGGAAAGGATAGGGGGAAGCTGCTACTGATACAAATCGTGCCCAGTCCTCCATGACACTCCTGCATGTACGTCATGTGTGTCTTTCCATATTTTATCTCTCCCAGCTCCCCACCCTCGCTTTCTTGTTCTAAAATATGTACCCAGCAATATTCAGGTCTGGACGACATCGTTTCTCGAGTTATACAGTTTAGCTGTCATAGCTCTCGAGAGGTCGCTCTTTGCTACTACGTCGATGAATCACATTCTCTCTCGTATGAATTTTGCCTTCAGCTCCTACTCAACCTACTTAATCATTCCGTGTGATTGCTGCGTGTTGCTGAAATTATACTAATCATCAGGACCAGCTCACAATGGGGGATGTGTATGTGTGGTTTGAGCCTGTAATTTACTCATTGTCCAACAATGAGCTCGTATTCCCTGGCAGATGCCTTTAGATCTACCTTTGTCACTTTGTGTGTTGTGTTTTCCTTTAGATTGACTTTTTTATTGTTTTCAAGATTATTTCGATTAAAACCGAGATTTGTGAAATCCCCCTCATGGAATACACTTTCAATTCCAGGAATTAATAATTCCTGACAAATCTAAAATAGAGAGGGAGAAAGAAAGAGTGTATTGCAGTTTATTATATGTGACATAAATTATTATGAGAGAGAAACATTTAAACTACAATGTTTATATAGCGTATAGCCCCTGTTATTATTTATACAGCTGCCCGTGGTTACACGTGCTATTAATTATACAACACCACAACCTATCTATTTATCTACAACGAAATAATACAGCTGTATTGAGGACACCTATCTATTTATCCCGATTTATCTAGATTTATCTCCACCTGCGTCCTGCTTTCTTGCCATACAATATCCCTCCTCTTGAAAATCCCGTCTCTCTCCACCTGTTTTCTTTATGGTTAACATTATAGATATTGTGGCTTCTCCTGCAACTGCAGGCAACAGGATTCTGTGGTCTGCAACAACTATAGAAAGTAGGAGAAACTATTTTAACTACACTTTTGACACCCAATTTGTATTTGATTTGTATCTCATGCTCTAGTAATGTACATTCATGTGTTTCAGTATTTTTGTGAGCAGTTTGTTGAGCTGTAATATCGAGGGGGGCGTTAACAGGACACCTGGGGCTCTTTTCTGAACAGGTTTATGAAGATTCTTAGGAACTTTTTGGCGTTAACAGAACACCGGTACCCTTACACTGGACTTATAATCCAGCGCTAACAGACTGTATCTCGCTCACTCCCGTCCCCCTTGCAGCTGTAAACGCAGCTGAAATCAATGAGAGTAATGTGAGGATCTGTGTGATACTAGGGTCTTTCAGTGCTATATATATTGTGTTCCATGTATCTTCCAATTCATTTCATCTGGGCACGATGCCCCCTTCCTCTCCTTACCTGTACAGTCGTCAGTCACTATAGGGGATACACTATGTTTTAATCAGTTTCGTCTCTGCCCCTAAAGTGGGGTTTTTTTGAAGTTGTCCCAAACTCATGCGTGTGTGATATTTATAGTTTTCCCCGTGCACCACATGTTAACATGTGATAGGCGCACAAACAAACGATCGCTGGAGAAGAGGGGGGTGACAACTTCAAAAAAATCCGACTGTACTTAGACACACCATTAAGTAAGAACAAGTAATAAATGGGGATAAATGGTATTCAACTGAGAAAATACACACAGCTGTGTTATACTGGGCCTGGGTCTGTAGTGCTGAACAAATTTGCATTGCTCCTTGCTGATTGCTAATTCCTCTGAAACTCACTCACTCCCTCCAAGGCTCCAAGGTAGCCTTCACTTACTGTCTAAGTTTAGCCTTCCCTCCCCTAGTCTGAATACCCTAAACAGCTCAGGTCATTGTATCTCTCTAAGGGATTAGACCCTGTTTCCTTAGGATGCCGCATTTTAATTGATTCATTTATACTTGCTTAAATACTGTTTTCTTTCTATCTCTAGAGATCTTTCTCTTTCACTCTCTCCAGGCTTTTTGCGTTTATTGCAAAGTTTTCACCTGTTATATTCGATAGGGGTACAGCTTGGATCACAATTTGCCAGTGCAGGGGGTATCCATTTTCTAGTCTCTCACCAACTTTCTCTACAAATCTATCTCTCTACTTTATTTCCCTATCCTCTCTTTCTATCACGGCCAAGTCAAGCGTCTCTTTATATTTTATATCAACATGTGCATCAATCTTTTCTGCTCGAATTAATTAATCCCTCTCACCTTTCTCTGCAACTAAATTGAAATAGCAACTTGGCCATCTTACTACAATATATAGTGAGAGAGAGACTGGATCAGTTAAGATACCAGACACCGTACAATTGATCCTAAAAAGCAACTGGACACATCTAACGAAACATGATTATATACATGATACATCGTGGCTGTCTTGTTTTGTTGAATATTAAGTAACAACTAACAATACACCCCATCACTTGAGTGACGCACATTTTGCCTATCGTTCCGTCTCTCACTATTTACTACGAACTGCATTACTTCCTGCAGAACTGCAGATGTACATGTAATAACGTTATGCACCCAAGCTCTTTCACTATCTTTTTCTCTATTCGTCTCTCTCCTTCTCTCACTCCCTCTTTCTCCCTCTATCTCTCTCTCTGGGATCATTTTTTCGAGTTTCTCAGCTCCTATTTCTACCTACGCATACTTCAAAATTTAGAACACATAAAAAGACTTTACTTATAAAATTATCTCCTCATCTCATGATTTAATAGTCATCCAAAGCATACTTAAATTTAGGAGTGAAGCCTAGGTATGCAGTATATGCAGTATAGTTGGCTCCAACACGTCATGTACAAGATAGCAACACGATAGGAACTGGGATTGGGATACAGATAACGAATATGAAGTAGTACAGGGTTAGTAAGAGGGAGAGAGGGAAAGGGGAAAGAGGGAGAGCGACAGAGAGATAGAAATACAGAGAGAGAGAGAGAGAGAGAGAGAGAGAGAGAGAGAGAGAGAGAGAGAGAGAGAGAGAGAGAGAGAGAGAGAGAGAGAGGGAGAGAGCGACAGAGAGAGGGAGATAGAGAGAGATGGAGAGATAGAGCCCGGAGAGAGAGGGAGGGAGAGAGAAAGAAAGGGAGGGAGACAGAGAGGGAGTCAGATAGAGACTATACTCGAGAAATTGACCGCAAAGATAGATACAAGTTACGTGTGTATTGTAGACCACTGCTGCACTTCTACCAAACACAATATTATACTACTTAGTACTCATCTATAACAGTGTTATATCATTAATTTTTGATCCTTCGTCTGTGATTTTGCTGCTTTATATAATTAGTGATCATCAGAAGTAACCTCTGCTAAGAATTATAGGTGATTTCTGTGGTGTGATATATTGTAGCATGCAGCGCATCATTGACGATAATTGACATTTGGACCGGAGGAGAGACGATTTATAGTAATTAGAGCCCCCTGTCGGGACACATGGGTCAGGGTGCAAGGAATCTATCCAATAGATTTGAGAGAGGGAGAAGAGATCTATTCGTGTTATGTCGGTCAGACTGGTATTATTAGTGTCAGTGGCTGTCCGATTAATTATTCATAGAGTTGCAATTATCCACTGTAAGTGAGAGCGGGATAGAGTGGCAGAGAGAGAGAGAGAGAGAGAGAGAGAGAGAGAGAGAGAGAGAGAGAGAGAGAGAGAGAGAGAGAGAGAGAGAAGAGAGAGAGAGAGAGAGAGAAGAAAGAGGGCTGATGGAGGCCATGGCATGTACTTATTTCCCGGTACTGTTTCTGAAGACACCTCGGCCCGAGCTCTCATTTATAGTTTCTAATTGGTGATATCACCACGAACATACTATTTTCTCCCTTTTTCTCTCTCTTTCCCTTTCCATCTATCAGAGTCCAAACTGCCCGTGTGTTATGTCCTACATACGTAAATAGCCTCACATCAGCAATCTACATCTTTACCCCTTTCCCTCGATCGTTCCATTTCCATGAAAATATACAGAGAACCGCTTGCCGACACTGTTTTCTCATCTGTGTGGAACAGGTGGACCGTGTAGGCTCCCGAATGCAGATCTAAGCTCTCTCCTCTCTCTCTCTCTCTCTCTCTCTCTCTCTCTCTCTCTCTCTCTCTTTCTCTCTCTCTCTTTCTCTCTCTCTCTCTCTCTCTCTCTCTCTCTCTCTCTCTCTCTCTCTCCCAATCTTCTTCTCCCTAGATAATATGCTGTTAGCCGGTCATGTGTGGGTGCAGAATTTGCTGATGTTTCTTTTGTGTGTGGGTAACTATTAGGAGTCGGATCCTAGAGAGTTGTTTGTGTCCCAGACTTATAACTGTGTCCCTTTTATATATTGCATCTCTCCCTTCTAGAGCATCCAGTTCCTCCTCTCCCGGCTGTACTTTAAAACTGTATTTAATGTTTAGATGCCATCTTGAACAATTGTTTAAAATAGTTTTTGGTGGTTGTGTTTTGAGAATTTTTATCCGGCAGTTTCTCATTACAATAAGTTCATTGCATGTTCTGAAACATAATGCAGTATAATGATCATTATTTTGTTACCCGGCAGGCGGCACATCTCTTAATGTCACCATGTCTTCTCGGACAATGGTCATCCTAAATGAGGTAAGAAACAATTTGCCCAGTTCTACACCAGTAATTAATAATGATTACTAATGATTGATAATGATTACTGCAGTCAGACCCCGATTGACTGGGCAAAATGGCTTTCCCCGACCATCCCGGTAAATCGGGGTCTGACTGTTGTGCGTATTTTATAATTTGTGATTTTACTAATTTTAGATTCTTATGATTAACATATTTTGTTTTTACTAAAGATTAAAAAGAATGTACGTATCCATAGCACCGTAATGGTCAGCTAGATTGACAGTATAGTCCAGTTGAAACATAGAGTCCGAATTTCTCGTCATTATATGGATCAGTCTTAGGCCCCCTTTGCCACATTATCATTTGTACAAACTAGGACACCTATGATTATAGTTGGCTTTATCCCGCCATTTGACGGCCCTAATTTAGGCCATAAACAGATCTCTACGCTACTTACACAATTACATATTCTAAGATTTTAGGCCATTATGTACGCATATATTTTTGCTAATGAAGTCTGGCCAATGCAATGGTTTATTTAGGCAGCTGCAGACCACCAATGTTTTAAATCTACCATATTATGATATCATCGTGTGTGGGATTTAAAGTAGAGTAGTAAAATATTACCCCCTACTGTTGTACTAAATATTATTTAATGGTATTTTGTTTTGAGCGGTTGATCCTTGGCCGCGTCTAGACGAGTGGTAGGTAGCTGCTTATATAGTAGGCTACTGCATGGTAGATTAGCTACCACTGCACTCGGCTGGATCTTAGGGAGCAGTTGGAGATTGTGTTTTGATTGTACTAACTATTGTTTTGCATTGTTTCTTGTCCTCCGGGAAGTTGTTCATGGCCGCTTCCAGGTTCGGAAGTAAAATGTAAAAGACAAAGGAAATGCCTATTTAAAAGCATGGGTACTGGTGTGCCGACAGAATATATGTAACTGAAGAAACTGTTACTGAGTAAAATGTAGAAGAAGAGGAGAGATAGTCGAAAAGATACAACAGAAAGTTAATGCATTTGTCACTGTGGCCATAAAACAATCACATCTATTGTTTTGCACGAGCTCACTTACCTTCTCTCCCTCACCCCTTTATTTCCTTACATCATGCCGCGTGTTCCACAATTGTTTCGGTCATTCTGAAATTAGTCGCCAAGCCGTCTGTTATCGGTCTTTTTCTCCGTACGACATATATTTAGAACGGGATATAAAATCCGACAAGCTGTGCTTACAAGTAGTGAATTGAAGAGACTGCGTTGTGTGAGAGAGAGAGAGTGAGAAAGAGAGATAGTGAGAGAAAGAGAGAGGGAGAGATGTTAAAAAGAAGGTAACGAAGAGAATTATGCACACAATTAACTCGAGACCTTGCACACAGTCAACAACATGAGAGTGAGCTAGAGAGATAAAGAGAGAGACAGATATAAAGAGAGAGGGAGAGAGATTGCTTGTGTGAGCTGTATGGATGGCTATCACGCACTGACCTAGCTCATTTTTCAGAATGCATCTTTCTTTCCACTTTTTTTTTCTTTAATCCGTGCGTTTCGTTTGATCTTTAATAGCTCATCACCAGTCACCACAAAGATTCACCTTTTATTATAATATCAACGTGGTCGTGCATAAACATAGTAATTATGTAGTCCTTTATCCTATAATACTCTCCAACCCTTTCTCTCGACTATATTCGTCTATAGTTTTGCCTATTTCTCTCTCTCTCTCTCTCTCTCTCTCTCTCTCTCTCTCTCTCTCTCTCTCTCACCATCTTTCTTTCTCTCTCACCATCTTTCTTTCTCTCACTAATTTTCCCATCCTCTCTCTATCCTACCCGCTCTCTCTCTCTCTCGATATTTATATTTACCACACGTTCATTTCGCATCAGTCCGCTCCTCCTTTCTATTCCTATTATATCCCACAGAACGCTCCTCCCCTTCTCACTCATCCCTTATTATTCTTGCTAATCCTCTCTCTCTTCTCGCTTATACTCTCTCGCTCTCTCGCTTATACTATTGCATCGAGTTCAGAGTGTTTATCGCCACCGCATTTCCATGATGCGTGGTGGTGTGTACATGATGTTGTAACAGGTGGTGGATTTCTATCAGAGTTACTGGGAGTATGCTAACGAGAGATTATAGAGAGAGAGAGAGAGGGAGAGAGAGTGAGAGAGAGAGAGCGAGAGAGAGAGAGAGAGAGCGAGAGATAGAAACAGATAGTGAGATAGTGAGTGCAAGATTGATAAACTCTAGTAGAAGAAAGAGAGAGGACAGAGAAAGCGAAAGGAAGAATGAGAGAGTGGCACCTAGCCGAAACAAAGGACCAAGTAAACAGAGAACGCTCCAGCTCGGCTTCTATTGCAGTCTTTATATTTGTGTTGCCGTGTTGAATTGTCTTAGTAATGAAAGCTGCAAGTTTAATATATATGAGCATTGAGCAGCTCACTCCTTTTCGGTACATTGTAGAGACTAAGAAGGGATGTTGAAATAATATAGATTTAGATAAAAATAGCTCTATGCCGTTGAGTAGTTGAGCAGTATCGGTTTACAGTGTTAAAAGTTGCGAAGACCATCTGTTTCCACACTTCTTCAGTCCATAACCGCAACCTGTATTCTTGTTGTTGTATTACTGCAACACACTCACAATATAGTAGTGTTTGTTACATGCATCTTGATCTTACTCTGTCAGTCCTCCATTCGGTAGGAAAGAGTTGTTGTTTTTATTTTCCAAGCTACACTCATTTTATCTCAATATATCTGTTGCTTAGCTACCCCTATAACATATGGACCAGCTTTATTCCCCCTCGGGATATCAAGTATGTTTCAAATCAAACCCTTCATACCTATGTAATTACTGTAGTACATTAGTTACTTAATTACTGTAGTACATTAGTTAAGGCATCGAAACTTTGGTAAAATTCCGTCTTGTGATGTGAGGTAGTTTAACTGTGATTATACCCTGCTTTTAACAAAATTTAATACCAGCATTCCTTGAAGTTCGAGCGAAAGAACCAGTCAGATCATGTCAAGTGGTATAGTTACGGGTAGAGTGCTTTGTAGACAGTATAGCTGGTATAGCTGCACTAGTAGTGTATCACTACACCCAGATCTGCAGACAGAGTTCAATTTTATATATTTGCACGGTCTGTTGACCATATAAGGAATTCTTACGTAAAACTGCAGTATACTATTCTTACTATCTCATCTCTACCCCCTAATATGGGAGAGCGTCATAGTCTGCATCTCAACTTGAGATTTCTTGAGATTCTTAAGAAACCTTTTAAGATTTGTGACACGTCCCGGTGCACTCTTGAGTGTCGGGTGGCAACTAGCCGGTTATTGGGTGATTATGGGGCAGCACTACGATCACGGCATCAGATCTACCGTAGAACAATTTTGTCTGAATACAGTTTTACAACTACATACCCATGTTTCAGAACAAAAAATTTAATTCCAGGATTTATCTCTTTAGTAACACACCTCCTTCCCCCCAGGTGATACCAGCGTGGCGAGCGGATGGCTTCAAATCCAAGTTTGAGAATGACGAGATAAAGCTCCTCTACAGTCAATACTTTTTCAAGCAGAAACTAGACATGGTCGTCAAGTTTATCATTGTCCTGGGCCTCAACGCTCTCCTCTTCTTTATCTTCTACTTTGCACACTCTAAAAAGTTCCTCGAGCTGCTCATCTTGGTCATCGTAGTATTTTTCATATGTATAGTTATGTTTATTGAACTTATAAACACTCGGAGTTACTCAACCAAACACTTGACACTAATGTCCATTGCCATTTGGACGGTTCAATGTATCATGTTATATGCCCTGATATTCTTCATCCCCGCCGACCAACGAACTCCAAGTGACCACGTGGCATTGGTTGTCTTTATAACATTTGTCACCTATACCATGCTCCCTCTTTCCCTGATTTACACGGTGGCCCTGGGGCTCCTCCTTGCTCTCTCCCACGCGCTTGTCACGGGACTGTGTGCAAAGCAGGACACTGAGCACTTCAGTAGACAATTGATAGCCAATATACTGGTGTACATTTGTAGTAATCTGTGTGGCTTGTACCACCATCATTTGAGTGAGATAGCACATCGCCGGACCTTTCTTGAGACGAGGGGGTATGTTAAGAACCAGCTGGAGCTTAGCCAACAGAAGGATCAACAGGTTAGTTCCATGTTTTTGTTTTCTGTGTGTGGGTAGATTAGAAGTGTCTTAGAGTATCTTGACACTCTGAGAAACTGATCTGTTCACAATTTGTTTGTATGAGAGTATGTCTCGTGACCATATATTACCATAGTTTTACAGAATGACAAGTTACTAGAGAGAGCCTTGTGTTGTACAGACAAATATAACAGACTCGCTCCACGTCTTAGAATGTACAGACAAATAGACATTGGACCACAATATTAGTAGGCGATAATATAATATTGATATATCATGGACAGAGGGAGTGGACAGAGGGAGTGGCGGACAAATTGTGAACAGATTGAACAGATTTTCGAAATGTTGCATTTTAGAGTCCACACCGTACACTGCTGTGAGAAAGATATTGAATGAATCGATAAGAGAGAATGGAAGGATCGAGAAACTAAAATAAGCGACGGCTCTATTAATAGATCGCATACGACTTTCATTATAATATTCACAGTCATGATAAAGACCTTCTGGGGTAGTATAATATGATATTTCCCTTTATGTATCTCCAATATCATTATAGAGCATCAAGTGTCTCGACTTTGATCTTTATTCGCTATCTTCTTCAAGAAGAGAATTATAATCATGATAATCATGATAATGTACTAGCAACTTACCACATCACATGTTTCTTTCGCTTTTATATCTTTCCCTCACCTCTATTGCACAGGTTTTTTTCTTCAAAGAATTCTGAATTACAGGACTATCGACTATCTAATGAAATATGGAAGAATATCTAGGCGAATAACGTGATATTGGGCTGCATAGTGCATACCGGATACCCATAATCATAATATTCGGATAATCCCTCGACACATCTTACTGAGAGGGAGAAGGAGAGGGAGAGAGACAGAGACAGAGAGAGAAGAATGAAAGACATGGTTTCAGCGCTCTAGACAGACCTAGACAGAGAATCTGAGTGCCTAGGAAGTGTGAAGTCATGCTCTAATCACACTCTCACACAATGAACTTCGCTGCATATCCCTCAGCTTCCTTCTGTTCTATTCTTGCACTTCCTCTCTCTCTAACACACGCTATGAGGCACCAATATCATCAATGAACCCCATGCATTGACCACGTGATGCCCATATATGGTCATGATCTCCTCCCTTCCCCCCAGGAATCCTTGCTCAAGTCGGTGTTACCGGAGTACATAGCGAAGGAGATGTTGGCGGACATCCTGGAGAATAACAATCAGCGGGAACATGCCATGAACTTACAATTCCGAAATATCTATATCCGGAAACACGACAATGTTAGGTTTGTTAACACTGTGAGGGCCGGGAATACAGTAATTATAGTTGAGGGGAGGGGTTGCTATCACTATCAGTTGCTATGGTTACAATTTAGGTTACAACCCAGCAATTTTGTACAAGTGGGTTAGCTACCATAACCAATGGTTATTAACCATGGCTATATCTTCAAAATAATACTCCCTGTCAATCATCTTTCTATACAACCCATCCCCCTCAGCATCCTATTTGCGGATATTGTTGGATTTACCAAGATGGCCTCTGGGTGCACTGCTCAGGAACTGGTAAAAATATTAAACACCCTGTTCGGAAGATTCGACGATTTGGCAAAGGTAACTCATTAACAATTAAATATAGTTTATAGGATTCAAGGTATTTATCTCATCACACGACACACACTGCATACTAAAGCGTCATGTATGTGTGAGACATTTAATTAATTGCTCTCTGTCATCTCGCCGGTGTACACCTGGCGTTTTTCTATCATATTCGAGTAAACTGTGGAAATCGATTTCACATCTCTTCTCCCCTGATATATTCGACCAGCCATGTCCGTAACAATATATCCCCACGGAGAGATACTATTTACTCTTTTGAAACGGAGAGATACTCTTTACTCTCAACCCAAAATGTCCTGCTACTTGAGAGATATTAGGTCATTCGGTAAATATCTGGACAGGTATGTTTGTGAGAGAACGGAGCTAGATAGAGCCAAGCGACCTATTCCAGCGTCTTCCTTGGACATTTTTAGGTTGGACTAGGATGGTGGGAACCTTCGCCTGCTGGCAGTATTGCCTCACAAGCAATATGTTTCAATGCTACTCTAGCTGCCGCTTTATGCTAACTTTTAACTCAATTTTGGACCAATATGACCTACTTCCGGATCATTCGGAAAGTTTTTAACCCTATATATAGCTTATTAAATGCCTTGAGATACTCCATAAACCTTTCTGAAATTTTTGGATAAAATTTCTAGCATGGAGAAGCGATTTTCACTAGATTTGGTAAAGCTGAATTTTAATTTTTTTTACAAATGTTGAAAAAAGCCGCCATGAGCCAGGTACCCATTGACCGATCGTAATAAAACTAACCTAGAAAATTGTATAAGCTAACATTTAACGTTGGATTCAAGTCATTTAGACGTTTAGAACGTACAAAAACGGCCATGAAGTGCGCAAGGAGCAATTTTGGCAAAAATCCAATTTTAAGGATGAAGATGGAATCTAAACGCTTCAATTATGGTTGCATCATCTTCAGGCTAAAAAAGTGATCTAGGAACACTGGTCAAACCGATCATCTGTCCCCAATAGAGAAAATGCCATGACATATTCAATCATCCGTAGTGCCACAGTTTTTTCTTGCATAAAGCGGCAGCAAGAGTAGCATTGAAACATATTGCTCGTGAGGCAATACTGCCAGCAGGCGAAGGTTCCCACCATCCTAGTCCAACCTAAAAATGTCCAAGGAAGACGCTGGAACAGGTCGCTTGGCTCTATCTAGCTCCGTTCTCTCACAAACATACCTGTCCAGATATTTACCGAATGACCTAATATTATGTGTCTCCTTCACCTCACCAATTCTCAGACCTTTCTTTGTCTTTTGAACCTTTCTATGTTGTACAAACCTCTTAACTTTCTATTGTTATGGCACTCTAAAGTTTCCCTGGAGGGAAACTAGAGTGCAGCAGATCAAGGTAGTATTATATAGGGTAGTATAGGGTATTAGTAGGGAATCTTTCCTTCTAATAGAATCGAATACTATACCTTACCTGTCGAACCCTCACCTCAAATGCAATGTGAGCCACCCAAAAACTATGGTTACTAAAACCAAGCCGAACACACTGAACAAAGTACACTCTCGGCCCTCGGGTGACTTTCTCATACTACTTCCCCCTGCAGAAAAACAAGTGCATGCGGATAAAGATACTAGGTGACTGTTACTACTGTGTGTGCGGAGTTCCCGATCCTGATCCGAATCACGCCATCAGCTCTGTACTAATGGCATTTGATATGATCACTTGTATCAAGTAAGTAATGAGATATTAGAGATGATTATCAGAAAATATTGTGAGTTTTGAAATGTTTTACTGTTGTTCTTTAAACTGCTTGGGAGGCCTAGTCACTACTTCCACATTTTTCCTTCTCTCTCCCTCCTCTTCTTCTACCATCCATGTACAATGCTAAACCCGATTAATGACAACTGAGTGTTGAAACTTGAATCCTTCGGTAGTAATCCCGTTAAGTAGTTTCTATAATGATGATGGTTAAATTTGAAGGAGAGTGCGAGTGACACAAATATAACTTTGAGACATATGAGCATGTCTCGGCTACGAAGAACGTGACCAATATAATATATTCATTATAAAAGTTCATTTGTTAGAAAGTTCGATTAATAATATAGCGCATATAAACACCAAGTGTGATATTACTTTACTCCAGATCAGATCTCATTTAATTCATTTAATTCATGATGTAGTAGGTACACATTATATTAACTCTGTCCACCTCTCTCTCTCCAGGGAGGTTCGGGACAATACCCGGGTTGAGGTTAACATGCGAGTTGGTATAAACTCCGGTCCGGTGCTCTGCGGAGTCCTGGGTCTTAGGAAGTGGCAGTTTGATGTTTGGAGTGATAATGTTACCATTGCAAATCATATGGAGAGCGGCGGACTAAGTGGGTATGTGATTATCATGTTTTGTTATTGGGTACTTTTTTAATTAATTGACTAATTAGTTTTACCTACAAACGAAGCGGGTTCGTTAATACAACCTTTCGGCTTTCACGACCTTTGTGTATAACACGTTTTTATCTGCAATGCAGGAATATTTGGTTTTGAATAATATCACATAGAATATCAAATATATTTTTCATTAAAAAACCATGCGTTACTATGGTAACGATATCTTAAATATAGAACTCCCCAAGCTGCGAGCGTATGTTATTAAGTCCACGAATATGATTTAACACGTTGGTAGTTCTTGTGGTGCTAAGCAACGCGATTCAGCAGAACTTTAGTGGTAAACAACCAGTGAACAATACGGGGAGGATTTGTTTTTAAACAATTCCTTGATTTAAACAATTTCTGATTTTGTTCTTTCTCTGTGCGGCATATTCCCAATTTCTAAATTTAGAAACTGCTGCTCATGCTCGTTTGAATACTTGTTATAAATAAACCGCAAACAATAATTATAGTCCTCACCAGAGTTCTTAAATGTTTCCCACGATTGCTCCCAGATAAGATGACATGTTACATAGGTGCTTCTTGATAGCCATAACAATTCATTGTAGTAGGGACGAATCTCTTATAAAAAGAAGTGGCTGACTCACTATTTGGTGGAAAGCAAATTCCGGTTGTAACCCACCTATTTTGACCCGCTGAACACGATCCCGTTCATAGGTAACGTCGCAAAAGTGAAGAACATGCCCAAATCGGCCACGCCCTTTTACCTGTATTTTCAGCCTGTAGCCAAAAACATAAATCCTCTTAGAATAGGAGTAGAGACACATCTGAGGGCACTAAAGTGATCAGCGCCCTCGCATTAGTGGGGGTAGGTGCTGGAATTAAGTCTCTATCTCATCTGGTTAATTAGATAATTGGATAATTAGGTTTGCGCATAACCGTTTTTCGGCTATATGGCTATAGCCACTTAGAAATGGTTTAGAGACTTTTCACTGGCGCCATTTTGTAGGCAATAGCCAAGTTATGGGGGGTCGACGTCGGACTTTTAAGCTCTATCTCCAACCGTTTAGCCGTTATTGGGCTTAATCGATGCTCAAAATGAGCGAAAAACGGTAAAAAGCCCGATTTTGAGCATCGATCAAGCCCAATAACGGCTAAACGGTTGGAGATAGAGCTTAAAAGTCCGACGTCGACCCCCCATAACTTGGCTATTGCCTACAAAATGGCGCCAGTGAAAAGTCTCTAAACCATTCCTAAGTGGCTATAGCCATATAGCCGAAAAACGGTTATGCGCAAACCTAATTATCCAATTATCTAATTAACCAGATGAGATAGAGACTTAATTCCAGCACCTACCCCCACTAATGCGAGGGCGCTGATCACTTTAGTGCCCTCAGATTTGTCTCTACTCCTATTCTAAAAGGATTTATGTTTTTGGCTACAGGCTGAAAATACAGGTAAAAGGGCGTGGCCGATTTGGGCATGTTCTTCACTTTTGCGACCTTACCTATGAACGGGATCGTGTTCAGCGGGTCAAAATAGGTGGGTTACAACCGGAATTTGCTTTCCACCAAATAGTGAGTCAAAAAATTAAGATTCGTCCCTACTATTGCATTTTGTGGCCATACTGTTTCCCAAGAGTGATGTAACCTTTCTGAATCCATGATTTATCCGGTGAAGGAATTGTTATACAGTCGGACCCCAATTTACCGAAAAGGGTTTTGCCCGGTAAATCGGTGTGACCGGTAAATCGGGGTGAAATACAGTTAATTTCCTCCCGGGAAATCGGGGTCAGACTGTATAACAAAATAAATAACGATATAATGGCGTTGAATCAATAAATTGACAGAAGCTTTCGGGAGCACTGTGTTTCTCGTCTTCAGCTATGACATGTTACATAAAGTTGCGAAGGGGGGGGGGGTTGCGAAAGAGTGTTACACTTCTTTACTAGTTACTTGAGCATATATTTGTGGGGTTAACGTTTTCTATTCATCTTAATAGGGATAATTATTTCGAATAATCATTCACAACTTTATACTATGAGTCGTGTCATGGTGTCTTGTATTTCTAAATAAATTGGAACCACTGGCGTATGGCTCCAAATACTATCCCCAATGGTTCAAACCACACTACCAACCCTCCTATGTGTAACTATGGTAACACCTTTCCTCAGGAGGGTAACTATGGTAACCCCCTTCCTCAGGAGGGTAACTATGGTAACCCCCTTCCTCAGGAGGGTAACTATGGTAACCCCTTCCTTAGGAGGGTAATTATGGTAACCCACTTCCTCTGGAGGGTAACTATGGTAACCCCTTCCTTAGGAGGGTAACTATGGTAACCCCCTTCCTCTGGAGGGTAACTATGGTAACCCCTTCCTTAGGAGGGTAACTATGGTAACCCCCTTCCTCTGGAGGGTAACTATGGTAACCCCTTCCTTAGGAGGGTAACTATGGTAACCCCCTTCCTCTGGAGGGTAACTATGGTAACCCCCTTCCTCTGGAGGGTAACTATGGTAACCCCTTCCTTAGGAGGGTAACTATGGTAACCCCCTTCCTCTGGAGGGTAACTATGGTAACCCCTTCCTTAGGAGGGTAACTATGGTAACCCCCTTCCTCTGGAGGGTAACTATGGTAACCACTAACCCTCTTCCCCAGGAGGGTGCACATCTCGGCTGCCACTAAGAACTGCCTGCCTGTGGACGTGCAGTGTGAACCAGGCAATGGAATGGAGAGGGACAAATACATAAAGGAGAAGCAGATCACTAGTTTCCTTGTCCTCAATCCTGAATCGAGTGCTACACAATTCGAGGTGAGTCAGCCTTTTATATCTCCAACCAAAAACAATTTGAGGTGAATTTAGTCAGCCTTTTATGGATCTCAATTCTGGTTTTGTGAGGTCCGAGAGAGATAATTATATATACGGAGCGAATAGATAGAATGAGTGAAAGAAAGATGTATGATGTTGAAGAGTCTTGAGCGAGATAGAAGATTATAATAAGTGTATGTCAAATCCTGACATTCAGTTTATCAAGAGCAGTATCCACAACAATTTTACCCTTATTCGGGGATGAGCCTTAGCCCCTCTTATCTTCCCCTTCCTTGTCTTTGGTGTGGGGTGGGGGAAGAAGAGGCATAAAGGTCCCAGGCTGAGTAATGTCAACACACCTAGTAGGGGTGGTAACCAAGTAATCAGGCTGTAGATTTGCAGTGGCAAACGTGGGCTTATTCGGGCCTGAACCTTCATTTTGTTGCTTTATCCATCAACAAGTAAACATTTCATTTTCCTTAGAAAGGTAGCAACAACTATCTTCCATGCAGGTACTACGTTTCCATGGTTACTACGTTTCCATGGTTACTAGTAATATTACTATCCCATATCTAGGTGTTGGAGAAGTATCGCCGTGTGATAGCCGAGAGTCAGGGAGCAAATGGGGAAGAAGAGGAGGAGGAAGAGAGTTTAAATGGTGTCCCTGTGTTAGCTGGACTAGAGGGAGGTCACACAAATGGAGTGGATCAGATAGGAGGAGGATACTTTGCCGCCAAGAAAAATAACAGCAAAGATGATCTTAGTCGGAACGGGTAGGTGAAATACATGTGCTGATATTCCACAAAAAAAAACCTGTTGTAGCTGTCACATTTTAAACTTCAATATATTTTCGATACGTAAACCTCACCTCGACAATCGATATGGGGTGACATTAAATACATTTTGACTTGATCTACTCACAACTTTCTCAACAATAAATATCCGCTATTTATAGCTACGGACTAAAACGATAATTTGAAGTTTCTCACATCTATTTTTATCGCGGCGATCAATGCCGAGTCTCGACTAAACTTTGAAGTTGTTAAAATTGATTCTCTAGAATTCTAGGATTTAATCCCTCGAACCCCTCCCAGAAATAGTGTAACAGATGACGAAATGACGGTACACCAATACGTGGGCAAATGGGAATCTGTCACCCCCTTCGCTCCTGCCAATGCCGCCAACTGTAACAACGATAAAAACGCGAAGAACGTCATTTTGAAGGTACATCTCATATTATGTGACACTCATTTGTGACACTGTATGTGGGAAGGAGGGCCCTTTATATATTGGGTGTACTAGTAACGAGCTATGCTACAACCAAGCTATTTATTTGATGAGGCTGATGAGCTATTTATTTCATGAGGCTCAGTACATTTCACTGTCCCCTATAATAGTACCCCCTATAGTACCTCTTACACAACTAGCACCCCCTCATTTCACAACTAGCGTCTAGCACCACCTCACTTCACCCTTTCTCCATGTGATCAAAGTTCCATGTGAACATTAGCTGAACTAATTAAATTTATGAAATATTATCTATATTTCATTACAGGTGGGCTTATTTCCCATGCACGCCAGTATTGCAGGACGAAAGGGTCGGAATCAGGTGATGAATCACCAGCGAGACCTAGATCAGGAGGTTAACGAGTGCATGAGGAAACAGGTGGAGGATGGGAGGAGTCAGAGGCACAATGAAACTACGGAGAAAATACACCGACTCTCACTGAGGTATTAATGTGTTGCTAATGTGAGATAAGACGTGTAGAAACCTTTTTGAAGTTTATATCGAACAGCAGTTTACTGTCCTAAGATCTCAAAATCTGACCTGGTCTCGGGTCCCCTCTCCCCTCACTCCCTCCTTCTCCCACCTAGGTTTAAGAGCTCCCTAACGGAAACAGATTTCCAGCACCTCCCGGACAACATGTTCAAATACTACCTCGCCTGTGCCTTCATGGTTTTCCTCTTCATTGGGGCCATCCAACTGTGTATCCTTCCCTACCGGCTAATCACCGTGATAGCCTTCACATCAGCGCTCGTCATCCTGTCTATCTGTGTGGTAGTTGCCATGGCAACGCCCCGGTTTTGTGAGTGTCTCCGGCAATTCAGTGCCATTATCACAGAGAGCAACAAGATACGAGTTGTGCTGGCCATTCTGACAACAGTGATCGTGTATGTGGTGGCCTTCATACAAATTGTGAGTACAGGGGGTTTCGGTCAATATAAAAACTGCTTAAAATCTCAATAAAAGTTGTCACCACCTATGTGGCTCACAACGCATTTTATTTCATAAAAGTGGGCTCTTTGAGGGTTCAGAAGATCAAGTCACCACCACCCAGACTAATTACTTTTTACAACCTCAGATAAGTTGTAAGTGTACGGAAGGTGAGGATAACAGTTGTAATGGAGTTCGGACACGGGATCCTACTGCCCAACAGTGCGACTTTCCCATGGTAAATAACAAGTTTTAACGTGCACAATAATTCACTATTTAGCTTCTTGTAATTAATGATAAATGCCTTTTTTCTTATTTTCTGGTGTTCTGCTTTATTTCACATTCTCCCCGCTACTATCCAGCTTGATTCCGTTTGGTCATGTGATATGTGACATGTTTATCCCATATCCTCATTTCTTTGAATATTTTACCAACCACTAATTTGTTTCAACGTTGTACAACATGCGCCTTTGATTCTTTAATGATACCTACTAATTCCTTCTCTTCTTTCATCTTTATTTCTCTTCATATCTCTGAAAAATCTTTTCTTTTCTCTCTCTCTCTCTCTCTCTCTCTCTCTCTCTCTCTCTCTCTTCTCTCTCTCTCTCTCTCTCTCTCTCTCTCTCTCTCCCTCTCTCTCTCCCTCTCTCTCTCTCTACATATAACAATCTCTCTTTCTCGTTCCTTAGCTAAAGTAACACTCTCTCCCTCCCAGTATTTCTACATCAGTGGAATGTTGGCCATGTTGTGCAGTGCGGTGTTTCTCAAGTTTGATCACATCATCAAAGATGTCCTAATGGTACTGGCGATGGTATCCTATATCGTCATCATGCACGTAACCCATGCTGATATATTTGATGCTCACGATGAGTTTCTCGTCACTTCCGTCAACAAAACACTGTGAGTTAGTATAATGAGTTTAGATAAAACGCTGTGAGTTAGTATAATGGGTTTAGATAAAACTGTTAGTTAGTGGTTCATATTAAATGGGGGGGGGGTTTGAAATCGATTTGTATTCGGTTTAGAAAAATGATGTTAACCTTGGTTATGTGAGGAGAGAGTCGAGAGAGGTCCGAAAAAGGCAAGGTTAATCAGGATGAACTGAATGTTAAATCTTTCAGAGAGGAAGAGAAAGTGAACATGCTACTTCTGAAAGAGTACGGTACAGTGTACCTGCTAATGCTTGGACTCGCCCTAATTTCTCTCGGTAAGATCGATGTTAAAGTCTCTCTCCCCTCCCTCATTACATTTTCTATTGCTGTACGGCATCGGTACTTTCATTCCTCTGAGTGTTTTTTACCTAATATGGTCATGTGACTATTTCAGGGTTTGAGGTCGAACGAACAGCTCGTGTTGACTTTCAACAAAGACGCCAAGCGGCTGAGAAAAAGGATCAAATGGAGGATTTCAAGACGAATAATGGCATTTTGCTCCGGAACCTCCTTCCCGGGCACGTCGCAGAGCACTTTATGGGATGTGGCAAAATTGTAAGCGGCGACGACACAGAAGAGAGCCATCTCGCGCTAAGGCGCTCTCTTGCTGCGCGCACAACCTCACATACACAGACTGAGCTGGTACCGATTGATTGAAGTTCAATTTGAACTGACTGCTGACAGCCCATTTTCGAGGCTTAGATTGGTCAAACTGATTTGAGACACGCACGATCCAAGCACAATTTGAACTTCTGACAAGTGACACATTTAGTCGAGACCTGGTGGCAGCTGTTTTTCAGAACTGTCCTTTTATCTCGCTCTCTCCAGTCTCCTCCCCCTCTCTCTCCCTCTCTCTCTCTCTCTCTCTCTCTCTCTCTCTCTCTCTCTCTCTCTCTCTCTCTCTCTCTCTCTCTCTTTCTCTTTCTCTTTCTCTCCCTCTCTCCTCTGACCTCTAAATCCTTCTCTACCTCACCTTCCTACAGGGTTTATACCACGAAGACCACTACAACGTTGGGGTAATGTTCGCTTCGATCCCCAACTTTTTTGCTGAATTCTACGCCGAAAATGACGTGAACAACAATGGTATCGAGTGTATGAGGGTGCTCAATGAGATCATTGCTGATTTTGATGAGTTACTGGAAAAACCTAAATTCAACTGCAGTAAGTATACTAATTACAACTTATATATCGAGAAAGTTCTCTGTTCGGCACAAGACGACCGCTTTTCTGAGGGGGTCTGTCAATCATCTAACCAATGCTGTTGTATTACATCTTGTTCTAAGGATTGTTAGCTAAATAACAGTGTTATTAACACTGTACCTCGTCAGTTGAGAAGATAAAAACGATAGGAGCAACGTATATGGTTGCTGCCGGTCTCACACCTAAAGTGGTCTACGATGGCTCTGAGACTGATGTTGATACGTACCTCTGCACTTTATGCGAGTTTGCATTTGCCATGCAGGACTGTATCAAGAGGATCAATAAACACTCATTCAATAACTTTCAACTTAGGATGGGTGAGTACTGAGTTATTAGTGAATGTTCGGTTTCACTCACAAATGTTTCATTTACTGCTGCTAACTGAGATTCGTATTAAAGAATGTACTGTTTCGTCAACATGGGACTTTTCGGACTCATACAATTCACATCCTCAATAAATAGTTTCCCAAAATAAATAATTCCCAAATCCCTCGCTTACAAATCCATTTCAGGGATAAACCACGGTTCGCTGGTGGCTGGAGTTATCGGGGCCACCAAACCACAGTATGATATTTGGGGTAACACCGTTAATGTAGCATCTCGGATGGAGAGTACGGGGAAAATTGGGAAAATTCAGGTAAAAATCATCATGCTCATGTTGCTCATTCCTCCGGCTTGACAGGTCTTTACTTGCTTTGTTCGACCCTCTTACCCTCTCTCTCAAATGGGTTTGACCAAAACAAGGCAGGTCGTGTATCCAATATTCATGAGTAATAATCCCCCTTTCTCCCTTGCAGATAACAGAGGATAGCTCGCACAAACTGGACAGATATGGTTTTAGATTTGACGATCCACATTTTGTGCAAGTCAAGGGAAAGGGTAACATGAAGGCACGGTTTTTAATTGACAGAGTAGCCAGCTAGCGGTAAAAGAGAGCTGAACTTCACCGCCGTAAAACTCTCAATCACATGATTAGATGCAGACAGGAAAGAAGTTTTAAAATCTGTTTAAATTAAATTGTGTGTTCTATTCCGTATTTGTATAATGTATTTAACCACGAAGATTCATCATGCATCTCTCTCCCAGAGATCCTCTGTACCTCCCCTGTTTACTATTAGTAATACTAAACAGTTTAGTGTGCTCCCAGGTGTGCACTGCCATGTATAATTTTGTATTTAGTGTTTTATTTTCGTAACATAACACCTCGATCTTTAGTTTTCACGTGACTTTTAAACCAGAACCGGCTTGTTTAATTTTGTACAATTGTCGGGTAACGGCTACCGCGAAGTTTTCATTTGTATGCTGCGAACTTAGGACGCGCACATGGCACGCGATGGATTCGCGCGCGTTTGAACATGAAAATAAAATAAAACTTCAAGTTGTCAGATTTAAAAAAATCTTTTTGGTCGTCTGTTTTGTTTTTGACACTTAAACCATCGATCTGACGCGTCTGTGGCCAATTTTGTTCTTGTGTTAATGATAACAAATATGGGACCGAATGGAAATGATCAAATAAATGTTTTAGAATGCTGATGAATATTGCTCTCCGACGTGGCGGACCCGCTGCAAGCCGAGCTATGGCCCGTGCTCTCAGCGACGACGGTGGTGCCATTGTTGACGACAAAAAGGGTGCATTTGCAAAGAGAGAGAAGAGTTTGGAAGAACAGTACATCAAGAGAAAGGAAGCTGAGGAGATGGCTGCTTTCCGAGCGGAACTAGCAAGACTGAAAGCGGAGGTCGATGAGCTGAAGAAGAAATAAACTGAGAATTGTCATAACACTTTATAAAAGCATTTAATTAGTGTGTAAATAGTTCAATTTACTATTAATGAGGTTTCAATATTTATATTTAATACACTATATAATACATTACACACAATTTATTACCAGCTATCATAACTATTTTCGTGTTTTGCTTACTTTCGCCTCCATTATTGAATATCTCGAGGTAATGGTGTAGTCTTAATCAATAGTATCGCTAATTTTCTTCCTATATTTTAGCAAAATGACTGATGAAGCAGAGGCGTCCGGCTACCTTGATAGTAAGTACTGAATAGTAGTATAGCACTGCAAACGTCTTGGGTTGGAACATACCAACTGCAAGCCTCAAAAAACTCCACAAACTCTAATAAATCCAATCAAACAAGTGTCCTACTTCCCCTCAGTGTCAGATTTGAGTTTACCAGTGGTGTTTAGCAATATCCAGGAACAGTATTCCCCGGGTCAAGAGATAACTTGCACACTCGAAGTAGGTTATACACTGTTCATTTGCTATGTCATTGTGCCATTTGGCACGCGATAAACTTCCTGCAGTGCAGGTCCTGCACTACCACCACCGTTATTCAGTTAGCCACTGTTATCAGTAGTATAGATGTTACTATGTTCACTATTCAAAAATTTTTTACCGTAATACCGTATTTCTTTCCACAAAACCCCCACCAGTGGTTTAATTAAACTACCCACCCTCTCCCCAGGTCGACAAAGATTTCGAAACCACGATCAAGAAGAGTGATTGGGTGGGTCTATTTGAGGACGGTTGGCAGTATCTCTTCAGTTATCTGACCTTTGTCTGGGTAACCAAGGTGGAGAAGCAGGAAGATGGGAGGCTAATCATGACGGTGGTGTTCAAGAAGGAACATCTGCCTTTACGTGAAAAGGTGCTTCAATTTTGTCACTTTCAATGTTGTTACTTTCAATGTTGTTACTTTCACTTTCGTGACTTTCACTGTTGTCAAAACTTCCAATTCCACCTTACCTACACAGTGCTACAGAACATTATTTCCTGCAAAGTGCAAGGGTATTAGATAATCTGATAATACTGTTTTTTCAATTTTCATGACTTCATCACCCCCCCCCCCCACATCTGGCATACCATCATGTTTCACAATATGTAATTCTATACATCGCATCATATACATGGCTCCTGTAGGATTGAATAACACTGAACACGCCTAACACCTCCTCTCTCTCTCATGCCAGCCGGGAGGACATCAATTCTGTTACGTGTCCCGTTCTGGAGATGTCCTGGGACGAAGTTCTCTTTTTGTCTTCCAAAATCCTGGCCTCTCGTTCAGCGATATGGATACTTGTCTAGTGGATGAGAGTGATGTTAGCCATAGTGTTACACCGGCATTTGATATCTTGTAAGTACTGAGCCACAGTGTTAAATTTCATATCCTGTAAGTACTGAGCCACAGTGTTACATTTCATAATATATCTTGTAAGTTCTGAGCCACAGTGTTACATTTCATATCTTCTAAGTACTGAGCCACAGTGTTGTAGGTATATTTACAACTAGGATATATATATATATATATATATATATGAGATGTTCGGCACAACCACACGGCTGTTGGGTTGATTCAATTGTGTACTTCGTCAAAAACCAAAACAATGTTATTACACGAATAAAACTATTCATTGAACTAAACATTCAATTCGTGTATTGTTCATTTAGACGGTCTCGTAACATTACACTTGTGTCAGTGTGATCTAATAGGAAAAGTCAACACTTTAAATCTGGCAGTTCCCCAAGAAATGAGAGTCGTGTGTAATAATACCTGTCAGGCCAATAAAGTCGGATTTTTTGAAGTTGTCACCCCCCCTTTTCACGCGCGGCGTCGTATTTGCGCGTGATAGCCCCCACTTGCTCTCACTTTTCGACAAAAAGCCGCATATCATCAGAAAGAGCATAATTTTGTGAGTCCGTAAAAGTTTTGTTTGACAAAATTGGTCATGAAACAAAGGTGTGAGAGCCAAAACAAGTGTCCCACACGTTTCCGACGCGCAAATAAAAACTCGCACGCCACCCAGGGGGGTAACAACTTCAAAAAATCTGACTTTACTCTGACCACAGTTCTCCCGCACTCCGCGAGAGAAATGAGAATAGGGATCAGGCCAATGCTCTGACAGAATAATACCCAGTGTTAGTTATATCACACTCACCCTTTTTCAGGACTTTGGACGCCAACAAAAGTGCTGGTGGAACTACAAGTAGTAGCATGACAACATCGATCCTAACTCGGGAGAACGATCTATTACAGAGGAATAATGCAGAACAAGAATCGGATTTAGTACTTCTTAGAGGATAGTCTGTTGGAAGCGAGATGAGAAGATTTCAGGGCTTGTAGCACAGCTAAAGGATGCACAGATGCAGATTGCTGCTAAAGATAAGGTGAGAGAGAGAGAGAGAGAGAGAGAGAGAGAGAGAGAGAGAGAGAGAGAGAGAGAGAGAGAGAGAGAGAGAGAGAGAGAGAGAGAGAGAGAGAGAGAGAGAGAGAGAGAGAGAGAGAGAGAGAGAGAGAGAGAGAGAGAGAGAGAGAGAGAGAGAGAGAGAGAGAGAGAGAGAGAGAGAGGGGGGGGCGAATTTTATTATTTCTTATTGACAGACTAACTTTTACACATAATATTTTCAGCAAATGCAGTCTGTTGAACAAGAACAGTTTGAACAAAACACAAAGTTAGAAAATGAAAATAGGGATCTTAGTATCCAGTTATCGACCAGTAAAAATAGCGAAGAGGAACTCAGGAAGGCACTGGATGATAATTTTATTGAGCTGCAGAAAACGAAGTAGGTCAATTATTTCAAAATGAAATTGATCTAACTTATTTCACTTCGTTATTCCGCGCTCGGGGATCCCGATAGAGCACCCCTAATTTACTGTGGTCTAAAAGATGATATTTTTATCGGTGAATAAAACATTACATATTTCAGTAAGTTGTTATCGGACTCAGAAAGTATTGTGAAGACGATGCAGAACTCCTTAGAACAGAGATCCTCATCCCTTCAAAACACTGTCAACTCCGTAAGTCTGCGCCAAACGGTCTTCTGTCAAAATATACAGTCTGTCAAAATATACAGTCGACTGGGAGTTGTGATTTTAGCTTGTTTGTTTGTTCCTTGTACATTTTCAGTTTTGAGTGTGACCGATGTTTAGTTCCACACCATTTCATTACTTAGCAGTAACGCGCGGGAGGGTTTGTGTTAGAGCGAGGCGCGCGTTGGCCTGGAAAGTTTGTGTATGTCTGGTTTCATCTGCTTCCCTTGGATGAGATCACCGCCAGGCACCCATACCATGTCCCACCCCGACAACCCCTAGACCAATTACTATCAGATCATCAAAGCAGGTGCAGAACGAATCGATGGCAAAATGCCAAGATTTGGAGAGACAGAAGGCGTCAATTATGGGTAACCTTGAACGGAAGACTGAGCAAGTTTCAAAGTTAGAGAGGGCGATGCAGCAAACAAGACAGGAACTCGAACAGCTCAAGGTTACTAATTTATCTCTAGCTCACTCAACAATATTTCTTAATCTTTGGGAAAAACAATTCATTTTTTACTTACCCATTATTTTCAGATCCTGTTGCGTGGAAAAGATGAGACAATCTCTCAAATGATGATGTCTGGTCAGGCGGATAAGGCGTCCATTGTTACCCTCAAGGCAGCCCAGTCACAACTGGTAGACGAGAATAAAAGGCTAAAGACGGAGTTAGGGCAGGCCAGTAACGAGATAAAAAACAACTGTGTTAGGGTGAGTGTTGGTTGGTTGGTTCAAATCCTGCTGAGACAGGGTCGAGCAAGGCAGGGTGAGTGATGTACCTGTCTACAATCTACATAGTCATGATAGTGGTATGGGTAATCTCCTTATAAGGCCTTAGTGCTTTCTTTTATTTTATACATCTTTCTTCTTTTTATAGGAGGAGAAAATGAAACGAGAGGTATCGCTGTTACAAAGTGCTGGAACTGAATTAGCATCTCTGAAAACAGAACACTTTAAATCCCAGCAGCAGGTATATATAATTATACTTCTACAACTCTAGTTCTACTGTTCATTAATTCTCGATTAGTTTTTTACTATTTACTTTTGCAAAATGGTGATATTGAATCTATGTAATCACCATGCCAAATGAACACAGTTGAAAATTAACATCTTTCTTGTAGAACCAGTTGCTGACACAAGAGATAGAGAAACTGAACAATGTCAGGGTTGATATGCAATCTCAGGACGTTGCCTTGGTTACCTTCCGTAGTATGGAGTCCCGTATTGCACATTTGGAACATCAAAATAGCGTACTGCAGGTAGAAATGCAAGGCTGCCTTCCCTGACCATTGAGCTGTCTGGCCGTGCCAGACCCCGTTTTGGTTCTCTTTGACAGTGCACTCAGATCGGGTCGGCACTCGGCGCCGCCAGACAGCCATTGAGTATGGTTGATTGATATATGGCCCATAATATTGATCTCTCAAAACAAGTTCGATAAATAAACTTTCTTTTCTCCACAAGGCTCAGCTAGAGAGTTCCACTGGGGCTTCATCGTCCATAACGGACTATAGGGAACCCCGTGAGACCCAGAGGGAGGCTGCCCTTTCAAAGGAGCTCGGTGAAATCAAGAAAGGCGCTGGTCTGTTGGAGAAGAACTTCAAAGCGGTAAGCGGTTACTTAGAAGGTGTCAAATACAGTTTAGTTATATTGGAAGCCGTCAAATTGAACTCCCAATCTAAAAAAGACCGTGTTGACAAATCCCTATTCCTCTTCTAGGAAATCGCAGACCTCCGCTCTAAGATCGTGAGACTCTCAGCCGAGATAGAGCAGAAGAACGAGGCTCTATCTGACAAGGGAGAGGTTATTGATGCCTTGAGGGTGGAGTGTCAGGAGAGGAGAGAGAACGAACGATACCAACGTGTTACCATCGGTATGTCAAAAACTTTGGTCCTGTTTCTGAAACTATTTTGGTAACGAAATTACCCCTCGTAGTAAGGCACATTTTAGCGTGCCCGCAAGTTTGGGGTAATATCGTTACCATTACCAAGAAACCATTCACATTCATGTTTCATACCAGATCAGCTATTGATTTGACTCCCCCCATTCTCTGCAGATCAACTTCGAAAGAGGCTTGCTGATGAGGCTCATACCTACACACAGATCCTGGGAACCCTTCAAACATCAATGGATCAGCACAACAAGACAGAGTAAGAACTGGCAGCCAATTTCCAACTACCCTTTCCAATCACATTTAATATTAGATTCAAGATTGATAGCTTTCACATCACAAAGTTACATCAAATATCTCTTTCATTCGCCAAGTCTCTTTCGTTCAGCCAAACACTATGGGCCTCAAGGGGTTAAGTGTTAACCAATTATTCTCCTTCAGGAAGGAGACAGCCGAACTGCAACTACTAACCTGTCCATTCTGCCCTGTTGTCCTGGAAGCCACCATGGGAACAGAGATGGAGGATCACGTGCATAGGAAACACATGGGTTAACCTGTGACATGAGTTAACCTTTAACATGGGTTAACCTTTAACATGAGTTGACCTTGATGTGACATAAACAATATATAATTGACTTTGAGCTCAACAAGAGACTTTTTTCTGACCACAATTTCTTGATTTTGTGGAGTGATTCAGAATCTGGTGTGCAGCGAAAGTATTTCGATTGTGAAAATCATATTCAAAAACGAAAGTGTGTCTTCCGCACTTTTGGTTCAGATTTTTATTGTTTTGTAAAACCTTTAATCAAAGTTCTTTTTCAAAATGTTAACTGTATAAATTATTCGTTTCTCAATTCGGACGGCGACAATGAGACAGAGAACTACATTTTATCCTAAATATTATGAGCATAGAGCCAGCCCACTGGAGTGACAATGTTTTATCTTTCCTTCTAGTTTTAATTCATGAGATTAGCTGTTTTAATTTTCACCACAATCCACATCTCCGTCGTGTGAAGAAGGAGCCAGCTGAATCTAATGCCAGCTCTTTGATGGGAAGAAACTCCCGTCAGCCGTCAGGGGCCTGGTACACCTAGTGCCAGGAATCAGGATCCAGTCTGCCTGGCCTGGAGACGCCGACAGAATCTGAGCGCACTCCACTGTCGACGCTGGACTAGTAGACAGCGTTTCACTTTAAGAATTTGTCAGAGCATTGGCAATTAAAAACAATGCACAGCTGTCGCGTCGGTCCGGCTAGATCTACAGTTGGTGCCATTGCTACCTATTCTCGCTTATGTGAGACACAGGTGTCCATGTCACCAAGATCTATAACAGGTCATTCACCAACCCAGTTTAGATTCTCACCAATGTGCTCAGATTGGCCTTGGATCACCAGCAGACAGCTCAGAGTGTGTTACCGCCGCCGTGGGTAAGGAGTGGTGATTTGACCCGGTACAGATTTCTCTGCAGCAGAGCCTCATCATCTGAGGGTCTGGGTTGTCTAACAGACCGCGGTCGACCGTTCCCATCTATGTGGCAGCGCCAGACCACGTTTTGCCGTTTTGATTCTACTATACCGCCCGACTAGACAGTGTAGTCAGGACCACTATTGGTGCGCGGTCGTGCCCACGGAAGGAGTGCTTGGATCATCTTGAAACCGGTTTTAAGTTCACTAATGCATACCCAAAAGTGTCTGTAGCCATTTGGGTGATGTTCTGACAATCCAATCACGAGTTATGACCGAAAAACAGTCAAAAAAGACGTTTTAAAGTGACAAAAAGGAGGATCTGAACACAGCCCTTATATGAAGGGCTGGGGCTTTGAAACTTCTTGTGTGGACAGAGAATCGTCCAAATTTGCAGTGTCAACTTTCAGATAGTTTCTATCTTTTGTAGTTATCTAATTAGAGTCGTTTAAACATGTGAGAAGTTGCTAAAGGGGCCTATAATACTGCTTGTGAAGTGATCACTTGACGAGATTTGCCCAATTAGAGAGCGGATTAAAGCATACAAGCGGTGAGAGCAAGCAATATGAGATGGAAGTAGTACCTAATCACCCTGTTTTGCAGGGTCATAAAGATCGTCTCACATGTTTGAATGGCTCTAATTACATAACTACAAAAGATAGCAACTATCTGAAAGTTGACACAAATTTGGACGATTCTCTGTCCACACAAGAAGTTTCAAAGCCCCAGCCCTTCATATAAGGGCTGTGTTCAGATCCTCCTTTTTGTCACTTTAAAACGTCTTTTTTGACTGTTTTTCGGTCATAACTCGTGATTGGATTGTCAGAACATCACCCAAATGGCTACAGACACTTTTGGGTATGCATTAGTGAACTTAAAACCGGTTTCAAGATGATCCAAGCACTCCTTCCGTGGGCACGACCGCGCACCAATAGTGGTCCTGACTAGTGTGCAATGTGCATAGAACAGGTCGGTGCCGCCAGATAGATCACCATGACCATTGTATCTGGTTTTCACCACCACCATCCTATACCAGTCCCTTGCCTACGGGCGCGCGAACATGAGGGGCGCGACGTGCCCAAACCAGTCCCATACTTCACCGAATTGTCGCAAAGACAAACAGCTGTTTAAAAGAATAAATAATAGTGAGTGTAAAAAAATAGTTTGCACTTTGCTTATTTAAAATGAAAATAAATTAAGGTTTTAAAAATGATATGTACTCTTGGTTCGAGAAAATTTCTTCGTTCGGTCACGGGACTAGACTTTTGAGTTCAGTCAACTATATTTTGGTGCTATAACTATATTGTCTTCCTCTCTTCTAGAACGTACATTAAACAAAATAGTGTTTTGAGTTTTGATAATCTACACTGCAAATGAAAATTACACACTCTCTCTCTCCATTATTCTCCTTGTCTATTTATAGTAGGTAGACCTCTTGAATGGCCATGACCAATCCTCATCTTTTCTCCTCCACAAATTGGCCTTTCTCTGGGTAGTAACATTCTCCGCCCACTCTTGTATCCCATATTTCCCTCTCCAGGTGTCAGCCCAGCGCTTGTCCCATAACTCTGATGCAACACCTAGCAAGGGAGGGTAGGGGGAATTAGGGGAGGGAGGAAGGGGAGTGACAGCAATTGTAGATTTGAAAACCATTTTATTTCAAACAATATAGATTGATCTGGTATGACACAACTTACCAAAGTCTTTGCAGCACCGAGTAAGCGCAGTCGCCTTGATCCTCTCCGCGGCATCTGAATAATTCTGATTCTTTGAGAAAAAGTTGGTTTCTCCGAAAGCCTGTGAGATGAACCTCTCGTGGCAGTAGAGAGCGTATTCCCGGACCAATTGGACGTACTTCTGGTCGGGATCCGTGGGCGGGAGTTCCTTGATATCGTCCACGGGAATGAGGGCCCAACCTCCATGTCCAAATGCCTTGTTTAGTAGGGATTTATAGTGGTCTTCGGGAACTGATAACGTCCCATCTTTACCAAGGAGAACCTGAAATGGAGAATTGTGTGTTAGAACTGTGTGTTAGTTGGATGGGGAGAGCTGGAATATACTTAGACCACCCAATTAGTAGTTATTAGTTCCTCACAACCTATCAATCAAAGCTACTACAGTGGGTAATGACTAATGGCACTGAGCCGTCTTTAACGAGGTAGTAGTTAACACTAAACTCGTAAGGGAGCATTGAGGCCGGAGCATTACAAAATAGAAAGAAACCCAAGCTCGATATACAATTACCTTATCTTCGGGGATTGCTGAAGTAAGGACACTGGATACCTTGCTCTCAAATGGAATTCCAACTTTTTCAAACCTCCGATCAAGCTGAATATCTCCCTCTCCCATCTGGTCGCTCTCTGTTGCAGAGGAGAGACCTCTGGCTCCATTGGGGAGAACTAGGGAACGGAGGGCAAACACTGCCCGAACTGACCTTTGCATGGCTATAATAACGGGTGGATAAAGGTTGTTTGGAAAGGGGATGGGTCAAGGAGGGTCAGGGGTCAGAGGAAAGGGGGGTCAGAGGGGTGAGCCCTGAGAGAAAAGGGGATAAAATAGGGAAAACGTTTAAAAAATGAGACAAAAGAGAAAAAACAACGGCGTCATTTTCGTAATAATTTCAATGATTCATCAAGTGGGTAAAACACAGCAAAAATAATTTCACTTTTAGGAAAAAAATGTTCATTTTTGGAATTGGAATCAATTGATTGATCTGAATTGTCTTATCTGGGGTTCTCGATTCCTAATCCCTTTGAATAAGAAGATCTGAGAAGTGAGAGTAGAATCAACGCCGCGAAGTGCCTGATCTTATTTTCTAGTAGTGTATCATGTACGGACAAAAGTCGAAAAAAGTCCCAAAAACCACCAAAACCAGCCAAATTTCCCTCATTTTACGGAGCTTTTAAACCGAACCTGAAGAGCCTTTCCATTCAACTGATACCCATCAAGCATCTGGATCGACCTACATGCGTCCTCATAGAGCGGCATGTGGACAAATCCGTAACCCTTACAATTGCCATCAGGGTCTACGATCGGTTTCACTGTATTAATAGCCCCAAACCGTGCAAAGAGTGCATAGAGCGTCTCATTGTTAGCAGTCGGGGGGAGATTATACACGAACACACTCCACCCCTTCTCTGGATCATACGAATCATCGTGCTTGCTGGTGGCACTAGCCGCTGTGGGGGGTCCGTGACGTATTATACCACTGTTAACCGGACCAGAAGAAGCACTATTCCATTTGCTCTGCGGTGGTATTTGAGCGGTTTCCCTGGCTGGATCATGTTGGACACTCTGATACCCCTCTGTGACCTCATTCGACCAGGATGATGGTTTGTACGGATCAGAGAACTCTAAACTATCCTTGGTTGGTCTACTTGATCTGGCCATTGGAGGAGGGGCCAGTTTAGCGGGTCTGATGACACTTCTTGGGTGTGGTGGACGGAGGGGGTACGGCTGGGTAACAACCCTCCTCTTGGTCAATAGTTCAGGGGTCGCCCTCACTGTGGGTGGGTCAGCAAACCTCACCACTAGATCATCTTTAGCACCAATATTGACCCCATTTAGTGCCGTGATCGCATCATCAGCCTCTCCCTTCAAGTTATACCTCACATAAGCTTTACCACGGTGCTCACCCTCGTGTGTCCTCAGGACCTTGTGGGTTATAATGGTCCCATACACAGAGAACATCTCGTGAAATTCATCATCTTCCATTTTCTCTGGAATATTCTCAATCACCAGATTTGTCTCCCTCGTATCCTCTCCAGGTGGCCGGGAAAGTGAAACTCGTAAAGTTTTCCTGCCCATCTTGTACCCACTGTACTTCCTAATGGCTTTATCCGCCGCCTCCCTGTCCTGATATTTAATGAACGCGAACCCTCTGCTAATCTGAGATTTACCATCTCTGATCACTTTCACCGATTCAACCACCCCGCACTCTCCAAACATCTTACACAGCTCTCCCTCGTCGACCGTTTGAGGGAGATAGTTCACTATGAGATTCGTGCCGTCGTTAGAGCCTCTGATCTTGGACATAACGGCGAGAGCGGTGCCTTTTACAGAAAAGTAAAAATGGTGAAAAGTGGAAAATGGGAAAATGGTTAAAAGTGGAAAATGGGCGTCCAAAAACAAGAAATAATTGGACAAAAACGTGTTGTAGTTCAAGAAAGTCGGTAAGTTAAAAAACGGTTTGAAAATTACACTTCAATTGACGTGTTAAAAAACAAGGTGGGCTCCCTATCAACAATTAATGTTAACTTATTTAGTTAATCAATCATTGCCTTGTTTGAACAAAACAAATCAATCAATGGTGAACTCTGTGTAATAAGTTTTACTTGGGTCTTCTAATCCGACTTGGTTGGAGACTGAAACAGCGCGCTCCAAACACAATCAAACAATTCGGCGATCGCGCGTGCTCACCGTAGACAGAAATGCGTGTGCCCTGTGTCGTGTGCTTATTCTCAGACCGTACTATTTTGAGACGTTTTGAAGCCAACAAAAGCAGCCGCAGGCACAAAAATACGCTGTGACAGCAAGTGTTATGTCACACAGACTAGATTTGTCAGTCGACTGAGAAAAAGATAAAAAACAGTGAACCGTGAATAATAAATAGTCTCCCTAGTCTGCATTCGTAGTATGCGATACATAAGATTAGCAACGACTGGCGCTACGTCATTTTGTAATATAGTGTAAGCACATTACACACTCAGTCTATGGAGAGATGTCTCGGTATTTTGGGGAACTCCTTCGCTTCCCAGAACTCCTCTCATGTTGGTGATATCGGTCTGATTTCCGGGATGAGGAACCTCTGTGCCGGTCCCGGGATCTGGAACGGGACCTGGGAGGAGGGTTGGGGGTTAGAACGGGACCTGGGAGGAGGGGTGGGGGTTAGAACGGGACCTGGGAGGAGGGTGGGGTTAGAACGGGACCTGGGAGGAGGGGTGGGGTTAGAACGGGACCTGGGAGGAGGGTGGGGTTAGAACGGGACCTGGGAGGAGGGGTGGGGGTTAGAACGGGACCTGGGAGGAGGGGTGGGGGTTAGAACGGGATCTGGGAGGAGGGGTGGGTTAGAACGGGACCTGGGAGGAGGGTGGGGGTTAGAACGGGACCTGGGAGGAGGGGTGGGGGTTAGAACGGGACCTGGGAGGAGGGGTGGAGGTTAGAACGGATCTGGGAGGAGGGGTGGGTTAGAACGGGACCTGGGAGGAGGGGGTGGGGGTTAGAACGAGTAACGATTAATAAATGACACAGTCAGAAAATTTAACAAAACTGCATAGTTGTTAACAACATTAACAAACCTTGACTCTTTAGAACTTGCAGAACTCTCACTGCTACTTCTACTGCGATGCATCATAGCCTCTCTCTCGGCATCCTTCCGACTATACCCGAAACCAGGCCGGTCCGGTCTCCCACCACCCCCACCACCCATACTACCCCCACCATGATGACCACCATGAGAGGACGAGGAATGGCGGGAAGAGGGCGGCGGAGCCCTGCTATCACGATCATAGTTGTATTTATATCCCTTATTGTGTCTACTGCTGCTTTCCCGTTTGCTGCTACTTTCCCGTTTGGATTCCCGTTGATCAGGTGGCTTGTAGTCTCGAACATGGTCAACCTGGTGGGGGATAATAGGGTGAGCCCTGTTGAACGGGAACTAGACATGGTCAGCCTGGTTGTTAGAGGCGTTATCAAGGGGTTAACGATGCGAATTAGAGGCGTTTAGTTATCAAGGGTGAACGATGGGAACTACCAGGAAAGAAGTTTATTTACTTGTAACTCGCGACCTCTACATAATCTGCTCCAGGAAAGATCACATTACCTTGAGAAAGCGGTTACACAGTCTAATTCCGTTGAGATTGTCTACCGACAGAACGGTACTTCTCTGATCCTCAAAGTTGATAAAACTGAAACCTTTAGGTTTTCCGGAGTCCCTGAAATAATCTTTTGTGAATTCCTGGGAGGACAAAAGTTTGTGAGGATGATCATGAACATTTTTGTGATAGATCCTGGGGGAGGAACTAGTTTGTGTGAGGGCGGAGGGTGAACAGGGGGCGGGTCTCTGACCAATAAGTAAACATTTGTGCATGGCATCCAACCAATTAGGGTGAACTCCTTTTGTGGTATGTCATGCATACCACATCACCTTTCTCACTAATGAATCACTAATTTTTCTAAATGGGGTTCGTGTAAATATTGAGGGGCTGTACATTTATAGCCTCATTTTACACGTGTTTGTCCCAAAGTAGAAACATGTTTATTTCAGGTTGCCCTGCTTGTCTGTCTGTCTGTCTGTCTGTCTGTCTGTCTGTCTGTCTGTCTGTCTGTCTGTCTGTCTGTCTGTCTGTCTGTCAGTTTGTTTGTCGGTTTGTTTGTCTGTCTGTCTGTCTGTCTGTCTGTCTGTCTGTCTGTTTGTTTGTCGATTTGTCTGTCTGGCTGTCTGTAGCTGTCTCTCTTTGTAGCTGTCTATCTGTCTATCTGTCTGTCTGTTCATTTGTTATTACCTGTCCTTCACATAATTCAGTTGTATAATCTTCCCATACTGGCTAAACACAGCCTCAATGTCGCCCTCCGTCAGCCCGTAATCAAGGCCCCCCACATAGATCCAAGAGGAAGATTTGTATAGATCGTGCCAGCTCTGACGTGAACCAGCTGCTTCAAGTTCCAAATTCTGGGATTCAAGAGCATCCCTCATTGACATTACTCTGCATAAATATATGTTAAGAGAGCGGGGGAGAGAGAGAGAGAGAGAGAGAGAGAGAGAGAGAGAGAGAGAGAGAGAGAGAGAGAGAAAGGAGAGAGAGGCGATAACCAGGAAGGGACACTGGTTGCTACACTGTCTGGAGCCTAAGGGGAGCCAGGAGTATAGAATTAGTCAAACTACATAAAACTCAGTCCTCATATATAATCCATCCACTACACACAAATTGTGTGTGACACAATGGACACAATAATCTAACCCGATTATATATCCCTATATGCGTCCCGCACCTTGGAAATAGTTACTCCAGACAGCGACAAGCAGTGAAGATTCCAGAAAATAAAAAAACAGTTTTGTGACAAAATCTTCATCATGTGTCAACTAGAATTTCACAACACAATACACATTTGACACACACAGAGAAAAGGAATATACAGTCGAAGAGACAACACTTTCTGTACACACTAGTTCTGAGAGGGAGAGTGGAGAAAAAAAGACGCCAAAAATCATCAAATATATTAATTACCGCTCTATTATTCTGCCATATATAAAATCACGTTTGAATCTCTCACGAGATTTGTTCATTTCCAACTTATTTTTTAACACATTCTAAAACACCCACTAAAATATCAGCAGCTTTGGCGGTAAGTGAAGCCCCCAGTTACATTTCAGCCTCACTAACACTGCTACTTTCACTTTCACTATCGTCCTCCTGGAGAAACAATGTCGTGGAATTCTCCAGCCCGATATCCTTACAGCTCAACAGAGCATCAGGGGCATCATACGCTGGCAAGATCCGTTTGGGGAAATTAGTAATCAGTGTAAAAAAGTTGGGCGCATCCTCACATGTAAATGCAAACTCGTATAGTTCCTTGATACGGACCTCTGGGAGGAATGCACGTGCAACACGGGATCCATTAGGTAGCCTGAACAAGAGGGAGATGGTGTGATCCTTAGTTGGTTCCTCCAATTTATCTCTCAACTCCACCCTTAACTCCTCCCGCTGCTTCAACTTGTTTTCCTTTTCCTCCTGTTTCCTGTCCACCTCCTCCTGTGCTAACCTCACTGCCTCCTCCTCGGCTTTCCGTTGCTTTTCCCGCTCCTGATCTCGCAGCAGGGACTCATTGAAGGCGGCGTTTTGTTCCTGCATGAGGAGTTGGGAGGTGGAACTCTCACTCACCCTGTTCCTGTTTCGTTGTCGTTGAAGGTGAGGTTCGTTTTCTAGAATGGCCGTTGTAAGCCGTGATATGACTGCGTCGACAGTTGCCGAGCCCTGGTTCTTGTAGATCAACCTCATTTGGCCCTCCTTGAAGCAGAGGAGACCGATGAAAGGTGCCCGGGCATTGGTTAGACTCTCTGCCACTCTGCTGCCCTCTCCCGTGCTGGTATCACAACTCCAGAACAGCAGATTGTCCTCGACAACGCTCTTGAAGAGAGGTGAACAGATGACGTTTTGAGCAAACCTCACGGATGTCTCTTTCTTTTCAGAGTGCAGATATACTAGGAGGAATCGGAGGTGGCGTTGGGCATGACTCATTGCTTCCTTTAGTGTCCCATGATAAAACCTCGGATGAGTGGAGCCATAACGACGAGTGAACTCCTCGATATACATCTCCACTTCTCTACCCGCTTCCCTCTGTGTGGGTACCCCGGACGTGAAAAAGAACGAGTATGCAAAGCTCAGGACGGAGAAAATTGTCTTGAAAATAAACCGAAGGGGTGCGTACACCGCCCAAATACCACTAAAAAGGATGGTCGAGAGTGCACCGTTGCCATGGTTTCTGTTTATGACGGGTCCTGTTGAAGGGGTAAACCGAGGACCAATGAAATTAGGATTGTCCTCGCCTAACAGGGGTCCCGCCGGGGATGGAGGGGGTACAAGTCGCTGTCGGACATTATTCAGTTCTGATCGTACGATAGGCACCGGTCGCTGGATAACTGGCGTCGCTGGAGTTGGTACAAATGTAGGCGAGGGAGGGTTTATTGGTGGGTTGAATGCCAATTGTACAGCTTGTTCCAAATCCCAGTTTGCTTCATCTAACAGTTTCATGCATTCTGCTAGATCTGATTTACCTGTATGGAAATTTGAAACATGTCAAGCTATAAGGTCTGAGGAACACAAATCAGACTCATCATGATTTTAATATCTGAATTTACACAATTTACATAATCAAATGCTACCCTTGGGTATGATATCCCCTCTTTCTTCTATCGTCCTGCGCTGTCTCTCTCTCTCTCTCATGTTGTCTCGCACGCTACGTTTAATTCGGGATGGGGCGAGTGAGCGATAGAGAACTCCCTCTCTCCTACCCCCTTCCCAAAAAGAGAGGGGACACCGTACCCAAATGCTACCCTCCTCTTTCATAATCGAAAGTTATGTACACACCTGTAACTTCCTGGAAGTGACTGAGAATCTCATCCTCCTGACTGTTTTGTTGTGATGCTGGAACTGCGATCCCTTCCGCCTCCGCCGGAGAACCTGCCTGGGGTGATTCTGGCTGTGGGGAGTCACTTACATCGCCTTCGCTCATCCCTTGGTATTTATTAGGGTTAGAATAATAATGAGCAGTCTTACGTGACATCATTTAATTACATTGAAAGTGTCCAGATCACATATCTCAAAACACGGCGAGAAAGGTAGCATTACAAAAACATATAATTTGTGCTTGGGCGATTAAACACAAATCTCCCTAATTTAAACGGTCCGGAAACCCAGGGACTTGCTAGGTCGAAGGCCCAGCGCGGTCCCTCATCCCAGTTTAAACCTTGGGAATTTCTTGTACAAACGATGTTACTCTTTTATCACTTGTCCCTTCCTGCTCTTCGTCTCTACCGCCCTGTCAGACCTCCTCCTCATACTCCTCGTTCCAGCTCTCTGATACCCTCTGTTCCAGGCTACCGTCCCTTTGATTCAGGTCACCGCCTCCACTTCTTCTCGACTGCTGACTCCAACCCTTTCCACCCCTTCCCTCTCTACCGCTCTGTCAGACCTCCTCGTATTCCTCGTTCCAGCTCTCCTCTGATACCCTCTGTTCCAGGCTACCGTCCCTCTGATCCAGGTCATCGCCTCTTCTGCTCACTGGGTGCTCCCCCTCTCCTTCCTCACCTCCATCTCTGGCCCTCCTTCACCGTTTCCAGCCCTCACCGCCCTTTTTCCTGTCCGTGGTTTCCATCTACTTCCTCTCTCTGAGTTGCATCTCTCCGTCAGTCCCCTGTCCCCGACAGCCAGGCTCCACCGACACTCCGCTTCCTTCTCGTCGTCTCCACCGCTGGTCTGGACTCCTCCATCTCCCTCCTCGTTCCAGCCCCCCCCCTTTTTTGATCCGGATCATCGTCTCGCCTCTTGCTCTTCTGGTACTCTCACCTTTTCCATTCCTCACCTCTGGCCCTCCTTCATCTCACCCTTTTCTCCAGACCTCGCTGCCCTTTCCCAGGAACCCATCCCTAGCTGCTCCCAGTGCTCTTCGTCAGCCTCAGTCCTCCTTTACCTCCGGTCCCCCGCCTCCCGCACGTTGTCTTACTACCTCTATTCCCTTCTTCCTTTCCCCCTGTTTAAGTGCTCCCTCTCCACCTCACTGCTGTTCACCTCTCTCTTAGCATCGTGTTTCTCTCTCTCACCCTTCCAACCGGTCATTCCCACTCCCTTAACCACACTGTTCTCTTCTCCACTTACCACCAACTCTATCACTATGCACCCCCCCCCCCATACACAGATACCTTGATCCCTTCTCCCTCCCCCATCTCCCTCCCCACTTCTCCAGATTTCCTCTTTTTTTTAACTATATTTATTTTTTGAGTGTGTTTTTAAATTATTAATTAAATTATTATTGTATTTTCTTGGGTCGGGTAACACCGACCTGAATCATTTTTAAAACTTGTCTAAAACTTGTCTAAAACTTGTCTAAAACTTGTTGAATTTGGACAATCACACCCCAAGGCCCAATTTTAAGATAATTTTCAGCTTTTAACACGATACAGGCGGCAGGCGCACCTAACGAAGGTAGCAAACGTCAACAATTTTCACCGTTCTTCTCAAAGAAATTTTTTTTTTTCTGAAAATTCACTAACCCCAACACCGATTGGCATCACTTTCCGACAGCCGAAGAGAAGCTGCCGAAGAGAGAAAGGGGGTATTATTATTATTATTATTATTATTATTATTATTATTATTATTTTTTTTTTTTTTTTTTTATTAAATCTAAAAATGTATACATTGCATACATATACGCCCCTTTTTGTGGGCAATTTGGATAGTCCTTTCGATTTAAAATTCAATGGTTAGAGTTCACTTAGCCACATTTAATGACCCCCTTACTAATCCAATAACGTCCATTCGGATTATCTCGTTTTAGTTCTTTCAGAGTATCAACAAGAGATTTCCGCTCTCGCTGTTCGTCTGGTGATAGGTCGGGAGAGAGAAAAACGGATGAAAACTTCTCTGAACTCTGCAGCTGCTTTGCTTTCCGAAGAAGCTGCAGCAAGGATTCCCTTCTTTCAAGGGTGACGATAACAGGTCTCGCTCGGTCATCAGTCCTTAGGCCAACCCGCTTTGTGGAGGTTACGACAGGTTTCTCATTTAGCTCAGCAAAGATATCCTGAACTTCATGATCAGTAGCCCTGGCAGTGGTTTCTGGGAGCCCAAATATAACCAAATTCAGCTTTCTATCCGGAGTTGTTCTTTCAGTTGGTGGAGAGGAAACTGTCGCCTTCTTCCATGCTTCCTTCAGGCGAGATGGAGCAATAGCAGCTGAACAATTCTGTACAAGGACCTTGGAGTAGTCATGCAACTGCTTTTGGACAGACTCCGACATCGAGTTGTTTTCACCTTTTTGTACTTCAATCAAACTATTTTGTGCTTCTATCAGCTTCCCTTGCAATGCAATCCTTGCTACCCGATGCTTGTCGACTTCTTCTTTGAACGTGCTAAGTTCTTTCTGTACCTCCTCCAGCTTCCTATTACAGTCCTCCAGTTGCAGGCGTTCTTTCGTTCTAGCACTTTCATAGTTCTTCATCTTAGTTTCACACAATCGTTTCTCATTCCCTATTTCCCTCCCTAACTGGAGAATGTGACGACAGAGTTTCTTAGTGATAGCCTGGAGTCTTTCTGCATTGTACTCCTTCAACTTGTAATCTAGTGGTAGTGCTTCCTCAATATATTGACGCTCATTATCCTCCGTATCCTTTTCCAAGATCTCTTTTAGTAAATCCTCTATCGCTTCTCGCTCGCTTTGACGATTCAGAGTTCCTTTCTTTACCAACATTACATCACTCATTGCATTAAACAGTGTACTTCTCATCGTACTACCCAAACATTCTCCTATACTTGAAGATTTCTTGGGCTTCTCCATCGTCGTCATAGCTTGGGACTGCCCCTACGGGCGGTTCCGCCATCCTAGGGACATATCTCAAATTAATTTGTTTGTTATTATTATTAACCGTATGAAGAGTTAATCGCGATGAGTCTCATTCACATTGGGTTCGATCATTTGCCCCCGGTGTTGGGGTTAGTAATAAATAAATAAATCTTAAAATCACTCACTCAAATAAACAATAAATATTACAAATAAAAAGTCAGTCAGTAAAATCACACATTGCGATGGGAGGTGGAGTCGTGAACTTTTTCCTCGTGCCCCTCAGTGAGACCAAGGTACTTCTGAGGAGACAGAACCGTATCCGCGTTCTCAAGAAATTAATCACCTCAGCGTATTTGTCCTTGTGTTTAGTTGAGATGCGTGAGGCTAACTTTTTGATTAGTCGTCCAGCCTCTGGTCCGGAACCTCCGGAGGTAGCCATCACAATCTCGAAGAAAACTTTTTGATTTTTCAGCTTGAGTAAAAACGCGCGGCGGGGATCTGCAGCGCGTTACATGTTGGTGCGCGCGCGTTTTATTTTATTTTATTTCCAATTTTTTTGGAGTTGAGTCTGGATTTTCAAAACGAAAATGGAACCAGCCCCAAAAAGCCAGAAAAAGATCCGTTTTCTTTGGCCTACACTGTAGTCCCATGTATCAGGGCCGTCAAAAACACTTGCAATAGAGGAATGCAACCCACGCCAAGCGGTCCTATCGTTTATTCAGTTTTCTGCCATTTTTGAACAGATTTTGAGCACATCCAAACCACACCTCCGATCATCATGATAGTTTTGGATTAACCTAAAATGTGGTTTAGCAAAAAACACTTCCAGGGGTACAAGAGCTCCCGAGACTCCAGGATACAGAATAGTCCAAACTCCAAGCTTGGCCAAATATGTGTAGTTGCAAAAGCTAATCTTGTCAACTTTTTTTCTGGGTGAAGCCCAACGCTTCTAAACATCCCACATGAGTCATGAACACCCTATGTACGGTCAGTGGGGGGAACTTAGAAATGAGTTCTTCGTGCCAGCTGGACCCTGTTCTGTACTATGTTGTGGTATGTAGGTCTACATGTATGTCTGTCTTATGGTCCAGTCCCACTGCCGCGGGCCTTACTGGCTGATGGTCCAAAGATTGCGGTCAAATCACAACTAGTCTCTCGTAAGATAAGAGACATCTCCTGAGCATGACATTAAACTGCTCACTCTAAATTGGGTTGGTGTACACCAGTACCCCAGTTAGTAGTGCACTGGGCCCAAGTACCTTGGCTCGATACCAACCCCCCCCCCCCCCTCTGCCCGAAGCTAACGCTAAGGATCCGCCCAGAAATGGGATGACGCCCTGCAAAGGGATGGAGCCCAAATACGGGATGGAGCCCAGAAACGGGATGGTACCCTGTAATAGGGATGGTGCCCAAAATGGGATGACTGAAAAATAAATGACGTTAATGTTTACGAGAAAATCAGGTGAAGCGGTTGTGTCCAAAGAGAGTTTTTATGAGATGTTTAACTGTACGTGGTAATTATGTGGAAATTATGTGAAACCGATGTATCCAAATTTTCACTTTCTTTTTACACCTCCTGTCAACTTCTTCCCTCCCACTCCCCCAACCCAGTAGTTACAGTTTACCACCCCCCCCAGTGGAGCCTGATTGCACAACGTTCAAACAAAAAACTTTTTACACCTCCTGTCAACTTCTTCCCTCCCACTCCCCCAACCCAGTAGTTACAGTTTACCACCCCCCCCCCCCCCCCAGTGGAGCCTGACTGCACAACGTTCAAACAAAAAACTTAAGAACAGAATAGCCGTTGAAAATTTCAGGGTTTTGTTCTTAAAGTAAAAAGTAAATTTGTTATACGGGATTTGAACCTTGGACCTCACGTCTCAAAGTTAGGCGCTCTAACCACTCGGCCATTACGGAGATAGATTTCTAAAATTCTTAGGGGACTTATACCCGATCTGTGTCACTAAAACGCAGTGGACCCATAAAAAAAAACAAATAACTTTGCCGTCAGTATGTATCGACAGAGTTAAGATGTTAAGTCGAGAAACACTGGATACCCTCCAAAAACCCCCCTACTAAAGGTTAAAACAACGTAAGACACGCTAACACCCTCCCCCATCCCCTAGCTATCTCTAGGATCACCATCCGAAAATGGCAGTCAAATCGAAACGCTATCAACGCGTTACAGAAGGGGACACAGACCCGACACTATCACTTCTGCTGTCTCTGATAATACTTGCTACCGTGTACACAAGCATGGAAGAAGCGACAACGCAAACCCCATTTCCGACCCTCCAAGACAAAGGAGTGCAGACCCACGAATCGGGACAGACTATCAACACACACGGTAAGAACATACCCCCCTGTCTAACATACATCAGTCAACTAACTAAAACCCCCTACCTCGTCCCCAAACATATAAGTAAACATGTTAAGAAATAACATTAAATCTTGGTCATAAATAGGGTGCACATCTGTAAGGCGCGAAGCCCCAGCCCAAACGAAAGTCCATACTCCCTGAGCGCGGATAGGCACGCGCGATAGGATTACATAGAATCTTCCAAGAACAAAGCAGTGACGTAATAATTCTAGAAAGTTACCCCTGAAGAGGGAGAGCAATCCTAATATTAGGTACCACTTCTGTTTTACTGCATTCTTGTGTGTGTTCTGCTTTCACAATGCTCGGTTAGTATACAAAGACCTAGACTAGACATAGAAAATAAACTCTAACAAAGTAACACCCTCAGTAAACTCCATTGCTTGCAATATTCCTCTAAATCTTCCCTGACCAGACCTTACAAACAAAGACATTCTTGGAATTCATAAAAGAAACCAAAAAGCTTGAAAATAAAAATACCGGGGCGCCCCCCCTCACTCCTCACCTTGTCATGGGGTAGCCCCGGTCCTCACCCATCTCACAACAAACCCACCGAGACGCCTCACGGCAACTCGACATCCCGGTGGTAACCAAGTTCTTCAGTCCATTCATTCACGTGCACTTGTAACCCCCAGCGGTGGCTAATCCCAAACCCGGGAAGCCTTCCATGGTCAACCGTGGGCCCCTAACAAAGGCCCCAAAATGCACCAACCGCTTTCAACAACAACAACAACAACCCTATGTACGGTGGATCATAATTATCGAGCCACCCAACTAAGTATCAACTCTCAGATTGCTGAGTGAGGTTCACAAAAGTTTTCATAACCCTCCATAACATAAATGTATCAAAATTAGTATCAAAATCTTTGCCATGCTACGGCCCCGGTGTGAGAGCGGACAGACTGGGAACATGTCAACAAAATCTTATTATTCAATACAAAAAGGACCCAAACTTGATTCACCGACGACCAACCTTAAATCGTCGTCAAGAATCACATCCCTCAATATGATATCTTTCTCTCTCCCCTTTAAAGATTTATGGGATCACATATGTGCACATGCCGCACACTGCACTGTATCCCAGTCTCTCTTTCACTTTTTCTCTCTCGAGTCTCGGATCACATATCGCATTTTTGCTCATGTTCGGTATCTCCTTCTCCATCTTCCTTTCTGTGGCTCACATCTCACACTGTGAATTGTGAGCGACGGTCCCTTTCGCCCGAATGCCGAATTGCATCCTCTAGTATAGTAGAGTCGATAACTACATCGACCTCTCCCAATTGTTCCAGTTTTTGTCACATCTGTTTGGAGCCTCGACACGACCTCTAAACAGGTGTTACTTTTTCACAAACTGTTTTCATCTTGGTGTAATCAGCAGTTGAAATGTTGTTGATCATAACAAAAACCTAACTATTTTTTTTCAACTTGGGGTAAAACCATGGGTGTCAAAAGTTAGCTCTAGGTCCCCTGAGTAACCATCCGGAGACTCTAAGAGATATTTCAAGCCGTTCTCCCGTAATCATTAATCCCGGTGGAGAAAAAAATACAATGCGGACGTACGTGAGCGCTGGCAGGCTGTTTACATGTTATTGTATGTCTCTCACTCTCTCTGGAAAAACCGCACGTGCGGTTGCGCCGCGCGAGATAACTCTTTCTCAAGGGGGAGAAAAGAGAGAGACGCACATTAACGTTATACATTAAAGTTGAGGTTGTAGGCAATTGCACGTACGTCCATACTCAAATATGTGCTCTACCGGGATTAATGATTACAGGAGAACGGCTTCAAATATCTCTTAGAGTCTCCGGATGGTTACTCAGGGGACCTAGAGCTAACTTTTGACACCCATGGTTTTACCCCAAGTTGAAAAAAAATAGTTAGGTTTTTGTTATGATCAACAACATTTCAACTGCTGATTACACCAAGATGAAAACAGTTTGTGAAAAAGTAACACCTGTTTAGAGGTCGTGTCGAGGCTCCAAACAGATGTGACAAAAACTGGAACAATTGGGAGCGGTCGATGTAGTTATCGACTCTACTAGTAAGTAAAATTGAAAATAAAATTTCACCTTTTTGATAGGAGAAATAAAAGTTACCACAAATTAATCGCTTCACTTTTAAAGAGTAAAATTTCACACAAAGACCTCTCGAAGTTTTTGAATTTTCACCAATTGGTACAAATTCGCTGGTTGCTAATGTTACCAAAACGTAGGCTGTGAACACTGTGTGCAACTAAATTTTGGTAGACATCACCATCATTCTCAATCTATCAATATACGAAGCCTCATCTATATTGAACAATATTGGACGTAGACGGTGAATGTAAAGTACGGCATATTAGTGGAAAGCTCGGCATTTCTTAGTTTTTTTGAAATAATATAGTCTCTAGGTTTTCCTCGGTCGAAGGAAACATGTGACTTCATTTTTCAACTTCATCGGTGCAACATTCTGATTGATCTCGGGTGGGTTCTCCTTATCAAACCTCTGCTCAACATCGTATCTTTTTGCTAACCCCGAAAGGGTCAGCTTCATCAGCATCATAGCTAGATGCTTGCCAATGCATCCTCGGGAACCAGCCCAGAAGGGGGTATAGGAAAACTCAACAGGGACAAAGTCTTTGGTCCACCTATCAGGGTTAAAGGTGTAGGGATCCGTCCAGTATTCCTCATCGTGATGCATCACGTAGTGATTGTACGCAATCCGGAAACCTTTGTTGTAAATTTTGTAGCCAGCAAAGTCATGCGAGCCGTCTGCATTTAATGGTTTTTCTCTCCTGAAAAGTGAGAGAGGGATGTTAGATAAAAAGAAATAAATTCACATACGTTACCCACTAACTGGGCATGGGGATCTTGGAAGTTAAGGGTGTTACCAATTTAGGTGCCGGCAGGCACCTCCGACCCGAAGAAAACAGAAAAAACGAAAAAAAAATTTTTGCCCCTGCACCAAATCCAAAAAGTGACGGCCCTATATAGCAGAAGAATAGAAGATTTTCGGGGGGGGGGGGGGGGGGCAAATTTCAGGCAGCGATTGCGGCCACATCGTTTGAGATATCGACCTGAAATTTTGTAGGCATGTTCTAGTAGTATAACTACGTGTCATAACGTGGCCGGATTTTTGATTTTTTAATTAATTAATTAATTATAAGCTATCAAAATTTGCCCCTGCACATTGCCCCTGTACATTTTGATTTTTTGCCCCTGCACGCGTGCCCCTGCACACGGTTTATCTTCCGTTCTGCTTGAAATATCGACTTGAAACTTTGTAGGAATGTTCTTCAATCATAAAAAATGATATTCGAAAAGTGGGAGTATTGAAAATTAATTAATTAATTAGTTATAGGCATGCAAAAATGGACTTTTTTAGGGCCCCCTGCACTTTTTTTGAAAATGTACAGGGGCAAATACCCCTGCACATTTTTTGCAATTTTGATATTCAAACTGTGGCCAAACCGTTTGTTTTTTCGAAATGAAACTTTGTATGCATGTTCTAGTAGTATAACTACGAGTCATAAAAAGGCTGGATTTCTTATTTTTAATTTAACTAATTAATTATAAGTAATTAAAATTTTGCCCCTGCACCATCTTTCCCCTGCACCGCTGATTTCGACCCCCTGCACATTTCCTGAACAAGGCAACTAAAAATGGTATATTTTCTGTTCTGCTATAAATAACGACCTAACATTTTGTAGTAATGTAGTTCATGCATATAGAAAGATTGACAAAAAGTGGGAATAGTCAAAATTAATTATCCAATTAATTATAAGCAATTAAAATTTTGCCCCTGCACATTTTGCCCCTGTACATTTGCGGCAAATGTTGCCCCTGCACATTTTCGGTAAATTTGATATTCGAACTGAGGCCACACCGTTTGATATTTCGAAATGAGACTTTGCATGCATGTTCTAGTGGTATAACTACGAGTCATAAAAGAGCCGGATTTCTGATTTTTTAATTAATTAATTAATTATAAGTAATTAAAACTTTTGCCCCTGCACAATTTTGTTTGCCCCTGCACAATTTTTGCAACTTTGATATTCAAACTGTGGCCACACCGTTTGAAATTTCGAAATGAAACTTTGTATGTATGTTCTAGTAGTATAAATACGAGTCATAACGGAGCCGGATTTTTGATTTTCTAATTAATTAATTAATAATAATCAATTAAAACTTTTGCCCCTGCACAGTTTTGGCAAATTTGATATTCAAACTTTGAGCCTTTGTGAAAGTTTCATACAGATGCTGGCGATAGACTCGATAGAGTTCGATTAATTTACCATGACAACGGAGTTGGTTACCATAGTAACCAGGGAATTCGTTGTAAAATAGTCCTTTCTTGCTATAAACTCGGCATTTAGATCAAATTTGAGCACCTCTAAAACAAATAAGAGCATTAACTTAATTAATGATTAATTAACGTGGTGAGATACAAAATTGATTTTATTCTACTCGCACTAATGCAAGGGCATTTCACAGTTTGGTGCCGTTATTTTTGTCTCTATTTTTAATAGGATTTTGCAACTTAGTTTGCCGGTTCGACAAACTAAACCCCTATAATTCCAACTTCGGGTCGGACGAGGGGAAGCTTGCCTTTTGCGATCATAATTACTGTAGCAGTTAATTAATTTATTATTGGGATTTGCTATTGCATATTCCCTGAATAATACTTTGAAACTAACAAACAGGAACCGACCGAAACAAGTAAACAACCAATCAGAACTCGTTATTTAGGTCACGTGACTGGTTATCAGCCAATCAGGGACCAGTATTTCCTGATTCGGTCGGTTCGGGGTTCCTGCTAACAAAAATACAAGTTACTTACTGACTGGAGGTTCTCAATCCCCTTAGCAAGGCAGGTGCCATTCTCATCCCCTCCAAGATGCACTTTTCAGTATACTTTAGATTCCTCAAATCCCGATTACTCTCCACCTCCACCTCCCGCAGCTCTTTAAACATCCTCTCTTGGATCGTAGGATATTTTTCTAATATCATAAACAGAGTACAGGTCTGTTTAACCAGATTGTCTGTCACCAAACATACCGTCATAATGTCATCCACAACTTTATCGAACACCATATTATGCTTTAACAACGTGTTGGTCTTTCCAGTCAGTCTAGATGCGTCTATCAAATTTGCCACCATATTTTGCCTATCAGACAGCTGCCCAGATCGCATATCCTTGGACGTCTTTTTGACAACTTCCAGACTTTCCTGTCGAAGCTCCTTAACAATATCAATTACACTTTGCGCCTTCATTTGGGTAAACTTCTTATAGCTTATCAACGTTTTGGTCTCTTTAATTGAGATCTCGTTTAGAATCCTAAGTGTCATGTCAGCCACTTTCTGCGGCTCAAGAGGATCATCCATTCCTAGTGATTGCAAGAAGTGAACGTAGGTTACCGCCATCAAGTCATGGAAATCCACTACTGATCCCTTCGCTCCAACCTTCTCGTGCCACATATCCATAATTTGTCGATCCAGATGTTCCTTGCACTGTGGAAACAGAGCATCCATGTTGGTCTTTGAGAAGAAATGGCTCATTGCCTTCCTCTTGATGGCCCAGTTTTTGCCATTGCCCGAGAGGATACTGGCCGTCCCGACCAACTTCTGTCCTCTGATGGCCCTGTTCGGTAGATCCATTGCCTTTCTGTACACGTCAACGTTAGTGGCCAGTTCTTTAAGGACCACGGGGTCGTGTGTGATCATCAGGAGGACACTATTCATAAAGATGCAGTAGTTCTTGCCTAACGCCTTACGCCACTTCATAACCGTGTCCAGGAGGGCGTTATTTGCACGTGCTTTGTTGAGCGTGTACACGTGTCCAACTATCCAGCCATCCAATGGTGGTGTGGGAATGTGCCGGTTGTCCCATTTTAGTTTTGCACTACACCAGTATCGCTTACCAAAATAGATACCAACCAGTGCGGATAGGGTCAGTAACAGGTACATAATTAACTGAGGAGAAGATATTGGTATTTAACTCTAGCCAATTACTAACACAATAACACACCCCGATCCTGGATCGGTTTTGTAATTCGGGTATCCCAGGTAGGGTAGCGACTGGCTATTTGAAATGGCGGATAATTTGAAACACCCCCTCTACAAGCCAGCAGGTGCGCCAGATTTGGATTTTTAGACATCAGTGGGCTTGGCATGAGTTCTGACTAGCCCACTGATGTCTAAAACCCCAAATCTGGTGCACCTGCTGGTCTGTACAGACCAGCAGGTGCACCAGATTTGGGGTTTCAGACACCTCTACATAGAGGGGGTGTTTCAAATTAGCCGCCATTTCAAATATCTAGTCGCTACCCTACTCACCAAGATAACGTTTTAGATATCACAAAATACAATAGCAACGGCCAGGATAGTAACTAGGATAGGCTCCAGGTCAAACAGGATGCCATATCCGGTATACTATCATTTCCTGGTTGATATCTGGGATACCCGAATTACAAAAACGATTAATAGGATCACGGTGATCCTGGTTTATGAACGACTGTTAGTCTAATACATGATATAATTCACCAAGGCTTGCAAAATGTAGCAAAAAATTTCTCACAAATTGTTTGTTGGTCTTATTTAAAGGTTGACAAGATACCTAAAACTTTTCGTTAATCGTATTTTTTCGATTTATCAGGAGTTTTAAGCATTTTTTCAGATTTTTTTGTCGTGTAGAAAAATATTCGAAACAGGGCGCTTTTCAGCGCCGCGCCCCAATTCTTTATAACTTTGGCTGCTAAAAAAGTATAACGCGGCTGAAATCTACCCTGGAATATACTTTTTCAGCAGCCAAAGTTATAAAGAATTGGGGGGGGGCTGGAAAGCGCCCTGATTCGAATATTTTTCTACACGACAAAAAAAAATTGAAAAAATGCTTAAAACTCCTAATAAATCCAAAAAATACGATTAAAGAAAAGTTTTGGGTATCTTGTCAACCTTTAAAGTAAAATTTAGTACGGTCTATTATAACCAAACGAAGAATTCACAAGGGCGATTAGACTACCATTGGTAACCATAAGATACGCAAAGATTCTGGGATGATTATTCAATCTTGAGGACCGTATATCCATCAAAGCGGCTTTGACAAAGCCACCCCTGGGAAAATGACCAATGTCCTCAAGATTTAATACACTGCATTTTCAAGATAATATAAAGCTAGCATATGCCAGATATGATAGCCTACCCAACATCGTGCCCCTCATTATAACCCTGTACACGTGAGACTCCCACTCACTGTTAGTCTCAATATAATACCCGTGCATAAATATCTACAGCATATTGAGATCGTCAAACTGGCAGCTTCTAGACCACAAAGTTATCGGTGTTTTCTCAGTCATCAGGTTAAAAGGCTACTTCCGGCAACATTTCAAAATTCCGGAGGTGAAATTCTGTTTTCAAGAGCTCACCAGGCAGAGGTCGAATAACTTAACAGCCTACTAAGTGCAGCAGTATTCGACGGTTGCGTTGGGATATTGGGATATTGGGATAATCTCATCATACAGAGACCTAGTCGATCAATGCTGCATAATAATACTAACAAGGCTATATTTGACTATCGAGTATACTGCTTTCACTCAGCAGCACAAAATTATAACCAGTAGGTCAGTTAGCTGTATAGCTTCGAAATTCTGGAAGTTTTGTGCGGTCCCCCATCTTAGCCCACTGAACGAATCTTTTAAACACAGAGTTTTCTTGTAACTGGTTAACTGAATAAATTAAAAACATATATTATTTCAGATAACAGTCCCCCGACAATCGTCAAATACAACCCAGAACACAGTTTCACTAAGAAAGCCAGAACGAGCATCTTCACCACAACCTATACTAATCATTTTGTGACGCACTATCACCAGATGTTACGCATGTTAGAATGAGTGTTAGAATGAGTGTTAGAATGAGTGTTGTACGATTTGAGTTAGTGGGTGGGAACTGGGACTCGTTGACTATAATTATAGCCGCACGGTATTATTTTAGAAAAAACATGACGAATACTTATATATGAAACCCGATAGCTGATTTAACAGTCGTTTGAACATTTTTGATTTTGCGCGCTCATGATAACCGCCAGCTGGGAGATTTAACACCCTGCTCGCGTTTTAACAGTCCCGCTCTCTTTTTCACGCATTTCTCTTCATTTGAATAACGTGCGTGTAAAATTCCGAGAGTTGAAAATGTGTGTAAACACTCAATAACGACAACAACAGAGAGGGGAACACATTTGCAACACTTTTTAATGTTATCTCTCTCATCAAGAGGCAGAAGAATCGCGGCTCCCGGACTCCCGACCGAATGGACGCATGACCGAATGAAATTCAATCCACCTTATCTCTTAACCCCTAACCCCTAACCACACCCCTAACCCCGACCCTAACCCCCACCCTAACCCCACCCTAACCCTAACCCCACCCTAACCATTAACCTAAAACGTAGCCCTAAAACTTGGTCGGTCATGCGTCCAGTCGGTCAGGAGTCCGGACACCAAGAATCGCATTCCATTCGTTTCTCTCTCTTATTTTCTCTCTCATTGTTAAACATCTCTCACTGTGTGCATTGGCCCCAATCTTGCTCTCTCTTACTCAAATATGTTAGGAACAGTAGACACTAAGTCTACACACATTTTGAGGGTGTCTGTTGACTATTTGCCAGCAGTCCTAGTGAGTTTCACCTTGTTTTGTGTCTCTTATTTGTGTGTAATTGCTATCGGGTTTCATAAACTATGAAAGTTTGTTAGCCTATCGCGTTATAGGTTTAAATCACCTCCCCCTCACCCTCGGCTGGCGCCTCGGGATCGGCGTCGTGATTTAAACCAGTTGGCTGTCCCCAGCTCGCGCTGAGAACAGCCAACTTGATCATCGCGCCAGTCTACAAACTTTCATAGTTCATTTACATTTCTATGATACAGGATTGAAACTCCCTATTTCCCTTTGTTCTGACATTCAACCGTCCTGGGCTATATTAAATCACCGGCGTGTTGAATGTCAATATGTATTACAGTAACTACTATAATAACAGCTGTTCTTGCTGATGAGAATTGAGAAAGATAGAGAGAAAACAGAGAATTGGAAAAGAAGGAAAAGGGAGAACACCCAATACATCTCAGAATGGTTGCCCCCCCCCCCCCCCCCCCCCCCCCCCGCGTACTGCGAAGGTCTACCGTGCTGCCGCTTGTATTTAATATGTTATTTCACTACGTCACAAATAAGCATCCAATTGAACTCTGAAATGTTTCAGTTTGGTTTACCGAGCCTCTTCTCGGCCCAATACGGTAGACTCCATTTGATGCCACAGTTGATATCATTATTTTAATTTGCCTAGCTCGACTTGTATTGTTCATACTATTATTTTTTATTTTAGGGAGGTGCAACAGCACAAAGCTCGACCCTCTTTCCAAATGTAAAGGAGGGTTAGATTAGAGTGCGTTCTACACATCCTAAAAACGATGGTAAAATGACTCTGCGTGGGGCGTGACGCCACTCCCGTGGACTTCTGTGTGCTGATTACTACACATCCTAAAAACAAATTATAATTGCTTGCTTGGCGTTAATTGCTTGCTTGGCGTTAATTGCACAGATGAAGAGTCGGTGTAGTGATTAAAGACTCCATGTGTTGGTTGAATGTCAGGAGACATGGGATTTGTATACTGGTCTTGCTGATTAGTGTGATTATCTAATACATCAGATTTAATATGTCGGCTATGCTTTTGCTCTTATATTGATGATCTAATACTATGGGTCTCACGTTTGGCTGTCAGATCTAAATAGAAATATGGATCTCACGTTTGGCTGTCAGCTACTACTGCGATAATGATGGCAATTTGCCAGCGACAGCCAACCGTACCTTCCGAGTCAAGTCTGTGACGCGCGGTTCAATACTTCTGGACTGTTGCGCGCGTGATTTGGACCGCGATGAGCTCTCAGCCAATCAGAGTGCAGCAAGGACAGGCTTGTGGACTTGTGATTGTTGTATAAATATCGCTACCGGAGCTTGCTTTGTCATTTCTGGAGTTGTATTTTCCAAGACGTTGCCCTTTTTGAACCACCATTTGCTGGTAGGTCAGCCCATCTTAGTTGCATTTGCTTGCTTAGCTTTCTACATTTCTACTTGCTTTAACAATTGTACCTACTCCTCTATTAACTCAACAACCCATTAGTATATCAGTCCTCAGCTCTTGCTTGCTTTGTTCAAACTTTTATTGCGAATTGCAGTCTAGCTTGGCAATCCTCTTGCCTTGTGTGATTTGGTTTCCGGTTTTGTGAAATTATCGAACACCCTGATTCAGTGAATTCAATTTTGATCTATCTTTAAATCTAATCCCCATCTTTTCTTGACAATTGTCCAGTAACTAACCATCTGTCCCTCCACTAGCAAGCTACCGATATGACAACAAGAAATACAATGATTACCAGTCCGGGCACGCCGGGTACCGAGGGAACGCCAGTAAACCTGATCTCTAACAACTACAGGGTTACCTTCACCAATCCCAAACTGAGGATATACCAGTACGATCTTCAGATAACACAGGGAGATCAAGAGAGAATCCCTTCAAAAGCGGTTCACTGGAAGGTGTATAATGAGCTGAAAAGGACCACTCTTCAGGCAAATTACTGGGTGTATGATGGAAGGAGAAATCTGTACGCACCAAGAGGTAGATTGAACATTTTTTAGTTAGACTTCTCTCAGGACTCAGCTTTCTCTCTTTTTTTGCTTTCTCTCAAGAAGTACCCACTTCGCCCTAAAATTATAACGGTGTCAATTAGTTCTCGATTTTTAGGACCCCCCCTCTCCCAGGAGACAGGCTACCCAAACAAACAGCTCCCTCCCCCTGGTCACCCAAATTAACAGCTCCCTCCCCCTGGTTACCCAAACTAACAGCTCCCTCCCCCTGGTTACTCATTGCCCAAACTAACAGCTCCCTCCCCCTCGTTACCCAAACTAACAGCTCCCTCCGGCCTCCCCCTCGTTACCTAATCTTACCCCCACTTCCCTTCTCTCACAGATATAACATTGGAAGAGGAAGGAGACACCACTTTGGGCAGAGATACCTTCCATTACAAACTGTCTGGGCCAGTAAACAGCCGCAATGCACAAGAGCTGATTACCGCCATGAGCCAGCACGCAGTTCTCCCAATGGATTACATATCTATGATGACCCTGGTGATCGGCCAGGCTTTCAGCAACTCTGGTTTTGAGACCGTTGCACGGGACTACTACGACCCGAGCAAAGATCCAACCCACGTCTTTAGAAATGGGCTTGAGCTGTGGTCCGGGGTATCTGCCTCTGTTACCCCCACGGACGGATTTGGAGTTACTATCCGGGTCCTAAAGTCACACCAGGTCATGTACCCAGGGGGACCTCTGATGGAACTAGCCGCAAAGGTCCTCAATCTACGAAATCTCCCAAGAAACTTCGATGCAAGCCAACTGAGGACAATGGGGACTCTTTTGAAGAACCTGAAAGTGGTTACCAGTCACCTTGGTTACGAGAGGGTGTACACTGTCCGGGGTGTCTTTAAAGACAGTGCAAACCAGCACAAGATAGAAACTGACGATGGGGAGATTTCTGTTAATCAGTATTTCCTGGGAAGATACAATATCACTCTCCAGTATCCTGATCTACCACTTGTTACCTGTGGCGGCCAGACGAAGCTACCTATGGAACTTTGCACCATTAAACCCAACCAGCCCTACTTCACCAACGTGGATTCTGCCACTCAAGCTGACATGATCCGTCAAACATGTGTAAAGCCTGCTGACAAGAAAAGGGAGATAGAGAATGCTGCCAATACCCTGGTGCAAAAAACAAATGCTTTCACTGGAAGGAACTACGGGTTCACAGTTGATAACCGGGCAGTAGCCCTCACTGGTCGAGTTCTACCAAGTCTGACAGTCGGGGGAGAACAAGTTGGTAATGGGGCTTGGAGGATGAACAAGGTGCTAACTGGAAAAAGTGGAGATGGAAAATTCTCTGTATTTGTGGTTGATCTACCGAGGAATAGGGTTGAGACCTCTTTGAAGACCTTCACTGATCAACTGATCGGAACAGCCAGACGTATGGATATTGGAAATCTCGAGCTTGTTAGCTGTGTCTATATCAGATCTGGTGACCTGCAAAGATCTCTGACAGCCTCTACAACATCCTTCAACTATATGATCATGCCGGACGACTCGCTGTATGGTACAATCAAGTTGTGTGAGGGCGGTGGAAAAATAACACAGTGCATCAAAATGAACACTGTGAACAAGGTGGTCGGCGGAGGAGGCAGGAGACCAGACATGAACACCCTCAATAACATCCTGAAAAAGACCAACGCTAAGATGAACGGTACTAACTGGAAGGTCGATGTGACGGGACTACCTCAAAATGATTCTTGACCGGCCTACAATCATTCTAGGAGCTGACTGTCACCCATTTTACCGGGTCCAACAAGCCTTCCATAGCCTCAGTCGTTGGATCTTGTTCAAAGAACCTTGATGCTGCACGGTACATCACCCGAGTTCGGGCGATCTATCCTGAAGAGGGTAGGCGAAGTGTTGAATACATACAGGGTCTTCAAGGGATGGTCCGGGAGATTCTGATGGAGTTTTTTAGAATCCTGAAGTGTAAACCTAAACGGATTATCTACTACCGGGACGGTGTCGCTGAGGGACAGTTCGAGGGGATCGTGATGCAGGAGTTGGAACAGCTCCAGAATGCTTGTACCTCTCTTCAAGCGACTTACAAACCACAAATATCTGTGGTTGTTTGCACCAAAATGCACAAACAGAGGTTCCTGAAACAGAATGGAAACAGGCCGTGTGACAATATGGAGCCAGGGACGGTGGTTGACACTGGAGTGACAAGCCCCAACCATCGAGACTTCTACCTTAGCTCTCACAAGGCTATCCAAGGTAAATAAATGCTTAGTTGTATTTAGTGGACGGGTTCTTTCAATTCTGGGGTTATAGCAGGGTTTATATTTAGTGTGTACCAGCATAGAGTTTTTTTGTTTATATTTGTTACTTGATTTTAAACGATATATCTTCTCCCCATTATATTAGGTACCAGTGTTCCCTGCCATTACTACATCCTGTATGACGACTGCAAGTTCACTATGGACATGTGGCAAATGCTATCATTCTATCTCTGTCACTGCTACTGCCGCTGTTCAAGGTTGGTGTTATTATGATTAATTATTGGTCCCTGGTTATTATTCGCTTCATGAACATCTGCTACTTTTATAAGTTTTCTTGTTCATAACCTCATTTCTCCAGTATTTGTACCATCTCCGTTTCTAACCCCAAAACCTTTTCCTCAGGATTGTCAGTTACCCCGCCCCAGTCTACTACGCCCATCTGGCCTGTTACAATGCCAGAGCAAGACTACTTGCGGACACCTCCATTAACTGGGACAACCCTCCCAACCCGGCCGAACTAAGGGGAATTGTTCAACCAATGAACGAGAACAATGCGGTTAATGAGTTTAGCATTTAGTTGAACTTGTTACCTGTCTGCCGGAACCACCAATAGTGGGGTGTATCCTAGGGAGACTTGTCCCCCTAAAGGGTCCCTCATATTTTCTTCGCGGAGAGGCGTTTTACGGACTCATTTTTCCGGGCGTGTTTTCTCTGTGTGAATAAGTGAAAGGACACTATTTTTCTGTGTGAAAATACACTTCTTTTTTTCTGTGTGACTGTGTGAGAAAGAGAGAGAGAGAGAGAAAGAGATTATCTGGAAGATCCTCGACTGTTCGGCCTGGCCGCAGTGCGATTCTGTTGAATGACCAATTAAACATACCGTGCTATGTTGTAATACTCAACAAGCTATGTTTTGATTTTTTAATAGTGTGTGCCCCCTGCGGCCCTGCATGTGATATGGATAAGATGACAAGTAGTTAACAAATGAAAACTGAAAAGTGGTTTATATAGCTTATTAAAATATTTCCTATTTTTTTCAACAACTGATACCCTTATGACGTTGTAAATAAGTGTGTTAAATAAGTTTTTTAAATAGTAACAGTAACATAATCATACACTCGACTTATTTCTAATTGTACTAAATGTTGAGTTATCATTTTGACAGTTTTGAAAGTTGAAACGTTTGAGAGTGAAGTATATCTATCCATTTACCTGCATTGCATGTTTAACTCTGTTTAACTCTGTTTAACTCTAACTTTCTTTTAATTCCTTTTCCCCTAATGACGAGCCGTGTTTAATTTTGCAAGTATCACAATTGCCCTGTCACAGCTGTCTGACAGCGCCGACCGAATCTGAGCACGCTGATCGAATTATAACGGCGTATGGCGTCGCCAGAAAGATCAAATCGTCTCAAAAAGTGTGCTCAGCTCGGGTTGGCTAGACACTAGACAGGTTTGAACGTGATCGTACCCTTCCGACGGCATCCGTGATCGCGTGCCGGTGCTGTCAGAACCGCAGTCAGAGCATCATTCAATCAATCATAACACCGCTCGGTGGCGGGGTGCCTCTTTATTACTGGGCAAAATAATAATATTTAATAATGTATATATAAAAATATAAAGTATATAAAAATATAAAATAAGTTTGTGAACACGGCAACTTTGAGGTGGGGTGGAGATCACATTTCATTGGCTTGCTGTCTGGTTTGTTTGTGGAGATAAGGAGAGATGAGGCACAAGAGGGGGAGACAAGTTAGGGAGAGATGAGAGAAGCACTTTGAGAGAGAAAGGGGGGAGAGAGCGAGAGAGAGAGAAAGGGGGGAGAGAGCGAGAGAGAGAGAGAGAGAGAGAGAGATAGAGAGAGAGAGAGAGAGAGAGAGAGAGAGAGATAGAGAGAGAAATAGGTAGGGAGAGAAATAGGTAGGGAGAGACAGGTAGATACAGGGAGAGAGATTATAAAAGGATAGGGCCGAAGGATAGGAGATGTTGGCAGTGAAAGTAGTAGAGATAGTCAAGATAGCTGAGATGGTCATTTGATTATTTCCATTGAGAAATTTGTTGGTGACCACTCGTCGGTCTCGTTGCTATAGCTATGTGGGACGCTTTGTAAAGTAAGTAGATATCTAGTTAGTAAATTTTTAAAGGGGTTAAAGAAGTAGTCCTTGAGATGGCGTTGTGATGTTTTTTTATTATTATTATCTGTGTTGAGGGTGGCATTTGCACATGGCACGATATGATTATACAGAATAGGGCCTATGTAAGCAGCCTGTCTTTTTGATCGCTCTAGTCGGAACTCGGGAACATCGAGTATTTTAATTGGGAGACTAGTGGATCTAGTGTAATACTGGGGCGCAGAGGTGGGGGATGTTGGAGAGAATAGTAACTGGATGTTGTCAGGAGCAACTTTTAGTCTGGTTTTTTGGATTAAACATAGGATTGATTTTGTGATGATGTTGGGTAGTGCTAAAAGTTTGTGGGCGGTGAAGATAGGTTTAGTGTGGGAGGGGATGGTACCTGATTTGCTGTCGTAGAAGAGTCTGGATTTGCTATTGAGGGCCCTGACACCTTTTTTTTGGGCCGAGAATAAGGGTTTCAGTGAATTCTGGGATGCGGTTCCCCAAACGGATGCACAGTAGAGCAGATGTGATTCGATAAAGCTGTTGTAGAGGCACTTGAGAGACTTGAGAGGCAGTACTCCTCGCATTTTGTATAAGATGCCTGCGTTGCGACCTACTTTTGCGGCTAGCGCTGTGACATGATGTTTCCAGCTTAAATTAGAGTCTATGATTACCCCGAGGAACTTAGCATGATCGGTCGCTATTATTTTGACGCCTCCGAGATGGATTTGTAGTTCGGAGACTCGTGATCGATCCCTGTTGGTGAATACGAGAAGCTTTGTTTTGCCTATATTGAGTTTAAGCCCGTTACCGCCTACCCATCTATCCACCGCGAGAAGAGCTCGGTTGACTCTCTCTTCTAGCTCTTCGAAACTGTCGGCTGATATGATGAGATTGGAATCGTCCGCGAATATGAAGAATTTGGCTAAAGGAACTGCAGCTGGAAGATCATTAATATAGATAAGAAATAGAGTCGGGCCCAGATTTGAGCCCTGGGGAACGCCGTGTTTTATGACACGATCTTCGGAGTTATTGTTATTGACACAGACATATTGCATTCTTTGACGCAAGTAAGACGAGAACCATTCTAGGTTGCTACCTCTGACTCCGTAATGCTCTAATTTATGTAAGAGAAGACGGTGATCTACCATATCGAAGGCCTTGCTAAAATCTAATAGGAGTAGTGCGGTTACTTTTTTGCGTTCGAGGGCTCGGATAATGGCATTTTGTGCTTCCAGAATAGCGTGCTCGCAGGAATGTGACCTTCTGAAACCATATTGTGATGTGAATAAAATATTATTAGTGTTTAAGTGCTTCGTAAGGCGGGTTAACATAATTTTTTCATAAATTTTTGAGAATGTGGGAAGTAGAGAGATTGGTCGGTAGTTGGCGATATCTGTCTCATCCTGACATCGGGGGGGGGGGGGGGGCAATATGCTATTGGCCTGTATGGCGGCGCCATACCCCATTTGATTGTCAACAGTGCGCTCAGAATCTGGGGTCGCAGCGCGAGCGCCAGACATGACAGATATTCATATATACTAGAAATTACTGTCTGGCGCCGCGGATCACATCTGAGCACACTATCAAATCGGGGTCTGGCACCGCCAGACAAAGAAGTTGTGGCAGTTTGGACGAAATCTGAGATTGTCCGACGACATCTACCAGTAACTTATCTGAGTGCACTGTCACTTTGAGAATCAAACGCGGTTGATGCCGGTCGTTGGGTAAGTGGTGATAGACCCGGGACCCCTCAACAACTTGGTCGCGCGAACATGAGGGGCGCGACATGCCCAACTCAACAACCTGACAGTATGCTGAGTGCTGACCCTTTCTCCGGCCCTGTCAGGCATCACCCTTTCCCGTGGAGCCTGTCAGGCCAATGCTTTGACCACAGTTCTCGCTGCGCACGCTCCGAAGAAATGAGAATAGGGTCAGGCCAATGCTCTGACAGTGACAGCGAGGAGAGTGGTCAGGCTCCTGACTCAGGACCGGACCTGAGAACGACCTTCACCCTGGCCCTCTGTGAAGCTGTCAGCGATCTATGCCTGGGGCTCTTCGACGAAACTTTAAACACACTTAAAAACGTTGCGTAACTCTCCTTTCACACCTTCTAATTGATTTTCACACCCCTTAAGCATGGTTTGTGTCGACGAAACTTTTTAGAAATCTTGCTTAGTGAAAATTGAGGGGTAGTAAGTGAAGTTTTACACAAGCTCTCCAAACCTTGCGTAACCCCCTAATCACGTGGTAAAATCACGTGATTTGGGCCAAATTGAAGCGACAATGACGTCATAGTTCACGCAATATCTCACTCAAATATCGAGAAAAGTGAGGTTTGTTAAGCCTCCTCCAGAGGAGACTTAATGGTAGACAAGACAGCGCTGGCAAGTAAAAGATGCTACAAAACAGTGTATATTTTGCTTCTCGCATGTAGAAAAAAGATAAAATGGCACTCCTTGTCCCCCAGTTAGCTATCTCTACTCAACCACAATATTGAGGCACTAGTTTGGGGTTTCAGCCAAGCCCATACTGCATACACCATCTGTATTAGACTCTCACAGTCAGATAAGATGTGGATGAATTCAGTTGTTTTCCTTCTGGCAGGACAAGATGAACAGTGAACTACTACTATACTTTCACTGTTTATCTATTCATCTAGCAGCCTATCTATTCATCTCATCCGGCCTAAACAATATTGCAAGTTATTAGTGTATAGGTTTATTGATTTTTCATAATGAACAATCAATGTTAGATCTCTATTTGTCCGCTATAACATTCATTGCCAGCTACTGTAAGAGTACACAGAGTTTTGAAGATTTGAAATTTCTTGAATCTTGAGAAATGGAAGTCAAACTTCTTCTTCACCCCCAATCTGGTGTGATATCTCGCTAACACTATTGGCTGGTGAACCCTACACGTGACCAAATTGATGCCTGTGTAAACCCATGTAATGGAAATCCTATCACGTGTCCAGTTTCGATCCCCTGATTGGTTTTCTACACCCATACACGAGGGGTGATCCGGGGCTTCACGTGGTATACACGTGGTTCACACCAAGGACCTAAAGTGAGGTTTTGGAAAGCGTTCGACGACACCCCTCTCGAGACAAGTCTGAAAAATTTTCCTTGTGTAACTCTAAAGAGAGCTTATTTATTAAGTGTGCTTTAAGTTTCGTCGAAGAGCCCCTGATCCTTTTCCTATTCCTTTCGCGGAGCGCACGGGAGTAATGGTCAGAGCATTGGCCTGTCAGTGCCTTTCCAACAAAAGAAAACAAGTTATTTTTAAACATTGAATTTGAAACTTTGTACAAACGTAAATTACGGTAACAAGGGTCCTAAAAATCAGCGTATTCTCCCTCTCTCACACGCACGCACTTACTCACAAACTGAGTCTCTTGGAGTCCAAGTTATCAAACATCATATATAATGTATCGCATGGCCTATAATTACAGTGAATCTCAAACTCCCACAATAAGCCTTGCTCGACGTTTTGTGAAACATATGGAGCTGACTTCTGATATATATCACTGCAGTCACTTGTGTGTGTTGAATATATAAAATAACAGGAGTGGTATATCTCAGATATATATCGTACACACAGGGGGTATATCCAGTGGTATAAAGATACTGATCGAGATAGGTAATAATGTCTGAAAACCACATTTCTCGATATCACACAGACTGTGTGTGTGTGTGACTCCCTTGAATATATATATCACATTGTCATGTCACACTTCATCATATAGTTGTATCATGAAAAAATAAATAGATAATTTATCCAGTAACAGTTTTTTCGGTGGTTGTGATTTGATCAACAATTGTATCTAGGGTAGATAGTCCGGGTAGACCGGGTGTGAGACTTTCCATAACCAAATGTGCCAAATGTGCTCCTTCATGTAGCGTCCATATTCTGAAGTTCTGTTAACTGTGGCTCCTGAAGGAATGAAATGGGTTAGTTTTGGGGTTCAGAGAATTCGGTAATTAGAAGTTGACAGGTCTTGGCAATTATTATGATGATCTCCTTTTAATTGCTGATACTATTTCTTGCACAGAAAAGAGGGGTGTAGCGAGTCAAACTGTTTTAGAATTTAGCGTAGTAATGAAGTGGATGATCTCACGATGCAACACTGCACTGGTGTGGTCATTTAGCTACCTACTGCTAAATGAATGGGCGTGGATTCTCTCTCTCTCTCTCTCTCTCTCTCTCTCTCTCTCTCTCTCTCTCTCTCTCTCTCTCTCTCTCTCTCTCTCTCTCTCTCTCCCGCAGTTTGGTTAGCACATGACCTGTGATTGCATACAATAACAAGCTACAAGCAGGATGGAAGAATGATTGCTGGCTCTGGTTTGGACAAAAACGTGCGAAAGTTTTGGCCGCGAGCTGTTGTTAAAAAACAGTTGGCTAGGTTTGACTCCCTCATACCCTCTTTTCCAATTATTGAAAAAGTTAAGTTAATTAATAACTTAAGTTAAGTTATATAGTTACCTCAAGGGTTGGTGTTGCCTGGTATTTCCTAAACTCCTTCAGGTACGGGCCCAGGTCTGCGGCTCGGATGGCCTTGGCAACACTCTTCAGAGCATCTCCATTGGTAACTTCAGTTAGTCCGTACTCAGAGGGGTTGTAGAGTCGGGGAATATACAGTCGAACCATCATGATATTCCTGATGGGGAGAGATGTGGTTAGTAATGTGGACATTGGGAGAAGTGGCTAGGTGGATATTAGGAAAAGTGATCAGATGAATATCGGAAAAATTGGTAGGGGTAATTTGGATTAGAGCAGGTGAAAAAGGGAAGATAACAATTTTATGAGGGTAAGAAGGTGGTTAGAGTCTGCAGATAAGGGTCAGAGTGACGTTGATTTAATCGATAGAAGAAAGTTCTATTTTCGGATTGATCGAATGGGTGCTATGGCGTCATGGTCCCCAGATAATATAACGTGCATGTTGGATAGGAGAAGGAGGCTGAAAATGGGTCGATGATCTAACCCTGTCTCCCCCACCAAATAATAATATGACACTCTCTCTCCCTCTCTCTCTATATCAGGACCACAGGGGGGCGATAATTCGATAAGCGGCAATTCATTTGTGTGTGAGCCCCGGGGCAGATACTCAGAGTTGCTAGGGGTGAGGGGAAATGCAGCTCATTGTTCTGGACGAAGGTGGGGCAGTGATTTCGGAAGAGGGAGTGGGAGGGGAATAGATTTAGGAAGAGCCAGTGGAAAAAGGAGAGGGAGGGGAACCGGGAAGGTAGCTACCGGCTACGAGAGGGGGGGAGGGCATGTTATTCACTGTTAACTTACTGTAGAACGATTGTCTGTAGGTTTGGATGGTCAGGCCACCGGGCTGAGATCTCCTTCAACAAATGTCCCAGAACAGCTCTCATTAGGGGTGGCATGAGGGCTACTGATTGTACTAGAATCCCCAGAGCGAGACTTCTTGTTGGCTTTCGTTACACATTCAGGGCTTTGGTCTGTAGAGCACACCTGGGGAGGGAGAGTGTGTTATACACCTGGTGAATTGTGTTAGCAATGGAGCCGAGAGGACTAATGACTATTGTAAATTGCGTCACAAGTATATAGCGATAAAGGAATGTATGTGCGTCACTAAGAGATAGTTGAAGAGCGATCATTTGATGACGTCACGAAATATAGTTCTCACATTCCTGGTAACGACTAGTTTTATGAAGGAGCAGTGCATTCCTGGTAACGACCACACGTTCTAGGAAAGACCACAACTATCGACCACTCCCCGAAATTCCATACATACCTTTGGTCGTTGTTCCACGGCTTGAATGATACTGCAAATCACATGTTCTAAGTGGGAGGCACACTGTGCTGACTGTAGAAGTGATAGAATGAGGGCGGTGGTCAGGGAGTTGTCTCGGAGGACGGAGTTCGGATCATTCAGGGGGTGAGCTTCTATCTCAGCTGACATGAGCTGTTTTAACATGTGAAGCTTGTTCTCATCGTAGATTGTTAGCAGCACTGGGGAGAGAGAGAGGGAGGGTTAGTGGGGTTCGGTGAGATCAAGTCATTCATCTCAATATTGGACTAGGATAATTCCCCCATCTCCCCAATCATCTATCTCTCTGCAACAATCTTTCTATCTCTCTCTCCTTACCTCCTGCAACAATCTCTCTCCTTGTCTCCCAGTCAAGTGTCCTAATCGTCTTCAACAACTCGAACCCATCCCTTTGTAACTCCTTGACGAGGGAGTGGTAATGATGGACATCCAAGACAGCGTGATCCCGATAATACAACTCCAACTTTAACTTGGGTTTTGCGTTGCTGTTCTGGAAAGAAGGAAGTAGGGGTTAACATATTGGAAAGGAAGTGGGTGGGGAATTAATAAATTTACTGTCACATAAGGGGATGATTTGAATAATTCCCATAGGAGGCAGGGATATTTTTTCCGGGGCTTGACCGCTCCTATTTAATATGTCAATATTCTATTTTAAGAAATTTAAGTAGAATCCAACCATTATGTCATGTCTTCATCTAAAAGGGGGGGGGGGGGGGGGGGTGTGTCAACTACTTTGTCTAAAGCTGGTCTACGGAGAAAAACATTCTGGGAATAACAGCTGCCCTTCGAGGTATATAACAGCTGGTCTTGTTTTTAAAACAGATAATTCAAATTTAATCGAAGGTGTTGATTTTAAAGTTTTAAGGTGAATTCCCGGAATTGAAATTCCACGAACTGCATGTGCAGGTCAATGAGATTACTTGTCCAGATAGTGTATTGTTAAAACATTTCAGACAGGCTAGTACTAGCCTATACTATAGTCTCATATGACAGGCGGACTCCCACGAGTCGTTAATTCCAAGAAGCGTGGTCGAAAGGGTGGGAAAAGTGAAACTTTCGGGGGGTCCTACTTAGATAAAGCTATACGGGACATAGATCACCCTTTCTAACTAGACCTACTCAGAATGAGATCACACGGTAGTATTAATTTGTCATTATGAGGTCATAATGGGAGGCAAGAATCAGCTACCGTGGGTGGAGTAATTAACTATATTCGTTGGGTAATTACTAATTAAAACTAATTAACTAACCTGTCCCTTCAAGTTGAGAGTAAAGTACTCTATCCAACACTTCATGCTCTGCATGTCTCCTAGAGGGATGCTAGCTGCCTCCACCTCACACGGTTTCCTTCCCTTTCCATAGCACACCCTGACCCTCAGTTGATTACTCTCCGCCAGATTGCTGTTCCTGCATTGCAACGTGCTGTTCCATACAATGGGCTCACTCCGACCACACCGGGCATCAGGGGTCCGCTGGACTACGGATCCATCGAATCCAATGGAGCAGTATACCGGACCCGCTAGGTTGACTGGGGAGTCCACTTTGCAGACTTTCACTCGGAGGTTTCGGACGCGTTTACCAGGGGGTCGGGGTCCGTTGTCAATGGGCTGTTGGTGTTCACGACGGTTCATCCGGTCTAGAACTTCCTGGAATGAGATGAGAGGGTGGTAAGATAGAATGATGGGTGGTTAGAGGGGTGATGGGTGGTTAGAGGAGGGAGATGATCAGGGATGATTTGTTTGAGAGGAGAATAATCACAAGCTGTGTGGTTGTTGTGCAAGTTTAGGTTACGTAGTTTAAACAACAAACTCCATGTTTAGAAATAAGAAGGAGGAGGAGAACGCTCTCTCATCTTTCTTTTATTGAATTTCACGAACAATATAAGATGATGTAACCCATGAGTAATGCTTGGAAAATGAGGTGCATCTCTATAAGGTGTTCTACTATATTCTGCATGGGGCCGGGGGGGGGGGGGGGGGAGGGGTCCATCTCTGTTAAGATTGCAGCAGTCGGTGTTCTACTATTCAACTATTCTACTTCAGGGACGATATTACTTACCATATATGAAGACGAGTCGTTAAGAGACAGATAGTGTGACTGTCCATTCCCCTGGACAACTTGAAGGCAGTGAGGCAGACCAAACAAGGCTCTATCAACCTCATACACTCGGCAGTCCCGCAGTGCAATCCTGTCAATCTTATCACTCTTCTTGTCCCCGAAGCCCACCACTATGGAGTGATCACCGTCGAATGATAACTTAACTCCCCTCCAATCGCTCTTCCACTCGCGGGCGGTGCCAATACGGCATTGGGCCTCAATTCGATCCTGACAACCGTACATCCGCTTAGGACCAGAAATGAAGCTCCTCATCTGAGGTGATATATCAACCGGTTAGTGATATATATGGAGCCAAACTCTAACAAATATACTAGAAAATTAGCTCTAAAACCATTTCTAAATTATACAAACACTTACCGGCCGCTTGATGGGTCTGAGTCCAGTATGTGTCATTCTCCGCTTGTCAATACACTCTGCCAGTGACTCATGAGAGTGTGCTCCCATAACGTATTTCCCATCTGTAGTAGTATAAATGTGGGTAGGTTTAATATCCCCTCCACTGCATTTCGTGTGGACACAGTAGGTGCTGCCGGCTGATTTAGTCACCATGAAACCTCCCTCTTCCTCTGAAACGGTACAGAGTGTTAGAAAATTAGTTGCACATTTTGTAATCAGTCATGTCACAGCTCAGTATCGTCGGTATAAAATGGGCATGAAGTTTACAATTTATTGTGATTTATTGTCATTGCATTATATGATTTATAATTGTGATATGTAAGAACTACCTCAGCTCGGGAGAAATGTATTGTAATTTATTGTCATATGATTTGTAATTGTTGTTGACTGAGAACATGAACTACCTCGGGAGAGTGAGAGGGATTTATGCCAGGAGTACGGTCTCCGGTATCGAGGGAAAAATAGGTGAACCATCATACACAGATATTATTGCTAGATTGATATGTTAGTGTTTAGTATTTGACAATTTGTTACAAAATAAAGGACTGCTAAACAATAAGTGTGTTAACGGCATGACTAAGAATAGCAATTTATATCTAAAGCAAATGGACGATGATATCAGCTAAGTGGGGTATATTAAAGAATTCGACAATCACCAACAGTACAAAGAGATATGAGAAATGAAGATTTTAAGTCTCAAGAGAGGATGGATACCATGAGAAAGAATGAGATGAGGGAGGAGTCGATATATTTGATCGCAATGTGTTAAAAACATACCAAGGACTGACAAAGACAGTGCTGCAGTAACAAAAGATTTCCTTCATTTCTCTCTCTCTCTCTCTCTCTCTCTCTCCTTCGCTTTGAAAATCACGCATCTCTATCTCTCTCTATCTCTTCATCTCCCTCTCTATATATTTCTCTCTCAATCTTTCCTTCCCGATAAATCGGCCGATTGAGCAATCGCATGCAAAGTTTAAACGTAAGTTAGGGAGAGATAATAGGGAGTGCCACAATCATAAAGAAGGCGGTTAAAAGGTGCGCTGCATACAGAGACAAGAGGGAGGGAGAGAGATAGAGAGAGAAAGGGAGAGGGGGCAGAGAGAAGAAGAGAGATAGAGAGGGGGCAGAGAGAAGAAGAGAGATAGAAAGATGCGATACAAATTACAGAAAAGGAGCTCTACTCTGCGGATAGCTTCATGTCGCCGCAGGCAAAGATTTTACAGTGCATACAAAACTACACCTCCCCTCTCTCTCTCTCTCTCTCTCTCTCTCTCTCTCTCTCTCTCTCTCTCTCTCTCTCTCTCTCTCTCTCTCTCTCTCTCTCTCTCTCTCTCTCACTTCGTACACACAAGTTGCACGCCACGCCTCTCCACCACACGGTACGCCAGTCACGTGGTCGTCGTATCACATAAAGGAGAGAGAGAGAGAGAGAGAGAGAGAGAGAGAGAACACGGTAATTTTCTAGCTGGTACAAAAGCGCTGTCTCGCTATCCTAACAAAAGAAAATATAGTGCAAAGCATTCCTATTTTTATTTAAGATCATCTCTGTCTTTGATGGTGGTCCTTTACAGGTCCTGAAAAGCTCCTAATTTGGTGGCACATAGGGCAGCCCAGAGAGTTATGTCATGTGAAGGGAAGATAATAAATCTATTTCTAGAAATAAGAAAGTCTAACACCCATCATATTCAACCCTTCCTTATAAATACTTGTCTTGTTAAAACCCGTGATGAGAGAGAGGGTCAAGCAAGTCAAATTCAACCCTTCCTCATATATGTACATGATGGAGTGGGGGTGACAGATATAGGACCGATGAAATGATAAGAAACCTTCCAAAATCCCTTTTTTAACAACAAACAAGGATAGTAAAAAACACGCTTTAAAGATATAATATTAATTTTTGTAGCTCACATATATTGCATAAAGAGACAGGAAGGGAGATAACATAGAGGTGCGTGAGAAGCGACATAAGGTAGAAAGCCCACTAAGCTGCTGTTGTAGTTGAGATAAAACGTGACAAAATAACAAAAATGGGACCCCCCCCCCGTGGCACCCAAGATGTCGCAAAGTTATTCGAGCTGTAACTGATGAGATCTGTAAGTGTTGTGAAAACAGTGCTAACAACTGCACAAAACAAGAGAGGGATGTGATGAAGGTAAACAAGGTGTGAGCAGCAGTAAAAATAGAACAAGCTCACATCTGTTGGTCTGCAAGAGTAGTAGGTCGACTATTAAAAAGACTCGAGCCTGCTGCTGGGTATATAATATAATGTTGTTATCAGCCTGCGGGGGTAATAGGCGAGCGTGGGAACTTAGATAACAACATATATACTGGACGGCTGCAGGGTGAGAGAGAGAGAGAGAGAGAGAGAGAGAGAGAGAGAGAGAGAGAGAGAGAGAGGGGAGAGACACGGAGAGAGATGGCCATGTGAATTAAAGTATGCCACCCTCTTATCGACCCAGGTTGCAACTTAGGGCACGTCTATTTGGCTAGTTCCACGGAATTACAGCCCACTCTAAAATATTCACAACATTCATGGACAGACTGGCTCGAGCCATTGCTAGGATTACTGCCCCTCCCCCTTTACCCCCCCTTCGGCCCCATTCGAAATACAAGACAGGGATAGTACGAAAAACGAAATCAGTTTTGTTATTGAACGCGTCTGACAACTGAATAAGAAAGAACTACTGCAGTTGGCTGTTAATATTTTCTTCAAAAAGCAACCGCCAGCCGTATCTAAAATGCAGATAGGAACTGCCACTGGAGCTGCAGTTGTTATAAAGCTCATGTTTCAAACAATGCAGCAGCTATATTGAACAGGCATGTGATGAATTGGCATAACCTAGAGTTAGGCAATATAATCAAGTGTAATATAGGTAGGGCGTGGAGATATCATTGACGACAATAAGTATGGCGGAGTAGCTATATCATTTTGTAGGAGGGGTGATATATGAACCTGAGCTCACCAAGTACGTCACATAGCGCTATAGATGCAGTGAGAGAGAGAGGGAGAGAGAGAGAGAGAGAGAAAGAGAGAGAGAGAGATATTGAGTGAGAGAGTGAGGGAACTGCACTCACACACGCCCTTATGAAAACTTAATTAGGGAAAACACACTCTGGAGCACCTTCAGCCGGTGAGGTATAGTTGCAGCAGGTCAGGAGAAACCTCCCAAGAGGAGAGAGAGAGAGAGAGAGAGAGAGAGAGAGAGAGAGAGAGAGAGAGAGAGAGAGAGAGATAGAGACGAGAGAGAGAGAGAGAGAGAGAGAGAGAGAGAGGGGGGGGTGGAACACTTGTATGTTATTCAGGAAGCGGTTAGACATAGTTCAGGCGGAAGGACAGGGGCTGGCAAACACTAAAAACACACCCATATACATTAAAATATTCAGCGACCAACCAGAGGTGCATGTTTTTGTGGAAGAAAAATGGAGAGCTAAACGGTTTTTATATTTAAGCCCAGATATGTCAGATCGTTAGCATGCAACTGTAGAGATAGTTAGCATGAGAGAGATGGTGCGATATCTAATCAAATTAAATACACACAACACCAGGAAATCCAGGTTAGGTACAACTAATGAAACAGCAGAGAGCGACACGCGGTTGTCCTGGCAGAGATGGGTGAGATCACGTTATTATATGCGATCATGACCTGACCCTCATTACTCATGTTGGACATATACTTTCAGGCTTTTATAGGACTTGAAATATGATTTTAAAGCCTTTTTATAGGCTATAGCAAAGGAACGCCCCAATTTCAGGAATCTGGAATACAGTTGTAAAAGGAACGCCCCAATTTCACAAATACAGTTGTGCGCCTGCTGTAGACTCATCCACCAATAAGATTATATAGCATTTTATCACGTGGTTAATCCACGGAAATAGTGCTCTAGACTGACAATTAACACCAATCTAATGCTACCCTCCCCCGATTAACACCAATACACGGCCCGCTAGACCCCGGTATTACACTGATCAAGAGTCTACCAGACCCTGATCTACTGCTCTCAGACCAGCCTAGAGATGCTCTACTTAGACCAGCCACGCTATTAGCACCTCTCTACGAGAGAGGGAGCTCAAACAACCAACATGTAGGCTGGTCAAGGATGGAATATATGTGTTGGGGATAGTATACAAAAAGAGCAGTGCAACCCAAGACGGCCATCGTGCACCATGAGATTATAGCAGCTCGTGGCCCAGTTTATAATATATGTTGTTTTTCTGCAGAACAGGTGGTTTATTACCATGTGTTCTGCAGAAAAACAGCATATTTTATAAACCGGGGCCCCGAGCTGCTATAATCTCTGTATATAAGGGGACTAGGGGGTACTGTATTTAACTCTTGCTATCTTTGCAACACTCCAAGCAGGGTATATTTCAAAAAGGAAGCTTCTCCGCAAGATAAGAGCGGTCGGCTTGCGACACGTACGTGCAAATAATGATAATATGTAATGGTTGGAAAACGAGATGGTTCGATTCTCAATTATTCCCTTCTATATGCTCTCACTCTCCCCTTATACTGTAAGTTTCTCTCTTTCTATCCGTGCAACTCGCATTGTCTTCATATGCGTGCGTCATGAAGGGTGCCGCTTGCAGAGACGATAAGTTACAAGTTCTGCTATCGTAAAGCTAGCAAGTTCTATAATCTTTGCAAGAAAAAGGGCACGCACACAGAGTGTTCCAGAAACAGTGCAGGCCCACTTATCGATGACCTAAACATGGTAAACGCTGCAGGAGTAGCGTGAAACCAAGGCTTTTGTGTCCGACGTAATAAAATAGCAGCAAGTTTGTCAGAGAGTGGAAAGAGGGATATATAGAACAGAGATAAAAAGATAGAGAGGCGACGCCCGTTCAGCCCAACGCTCAGCTGAAAATTGTGCTAAAAACAAATTCCTTTCTCCGTGTCAGAGAGAGCGAGAGTGAAGGAGAGAGAGAAAATAGCAATTGTGAGAAAAAAGTGCCAGAAAAGATGTTTAGTTAGTGACAGAAAGTGAGTGATGGAGAGAGAGACAGAGAGAGAAAGGTATAACTACTGTTACCACGCCCTATATGTGCGAGCTTAGATAGGCGGAGAGATAGAGAAAGATAGAGAGAGAGATAGAGAGAGAGATAGAGAGAGAGAGAGAGAGAGAGAGAGAGAGAGAGAGATAGAGAGAGAGGGAGCGAGAGAGGTAAGGTGGCGACGTACATACTACATGGTTGGCTATGTGGCAGTTGCTAGCCCGAGACGACGCTGCCCATACGGAAACTCAGTGACTGAGCGGAGAGAGGAGACGGTATGTGTATTTACGGTAGGTTATTATGCGAGAGGGAGAGAGAGAGAGAGAGAGAGAGAGAGAGAGAGAGAGAGAGAGAAAAGAGAGGGTGTGTGCAACTAAGTGTACCACGTCAGTCTGTCAAATTGTCCGTCGCTCTTGCAAAATATAGCTACCCCTTATAATAATAAATAAATAATAATATGTGTAGGTCTATATATTATGTAGGTCGATATAAATATAATGGAGTCTTATAATGGAGTCTATGGAGTTATATAAATAGCGCTGATCAATACCTTGTGTGCTGTGTTCATCTCCGCAATAAAATACCAGTCTCCAAAGAACTATCATAACAGAACTGACTATATAACAGAGAACTGAGAGAACTGAGAGTGTGTGATGCAATAACGACTCACAGAGATCTACTGTGCAATGCACGCGATTAATCAGGGAACTAATTTGTATGATAGGGTGGAGTATAACAGCTGATACGGGAGATGTGATAGGAGATATAATTGAGATGGGATTGGCTATCAGTCCACGTGTCATAGTCAGAGAGAATCAAGTAGGAAACATGAGTGGAGAAGTTGAGAGAGAGAGGGAGAGAGAGAGAGAGAGAGAGAGAGAGAGAGAGATAGTATACAGGAGTGAGATATATTGTAGATTAGTTGAGAGCATGGCAGAGGAATGGGAGTGAGATAGAGAATCAGCAAGAGAAAGCTGGAGAGTGGGTGTGGGCAGTGCATTCCTAGGATACTGAATACTGATGGCACTGCAATATATTATATCGAATTCCATCAAGCACTCCAGTGAAAAGGGAGAGGCAAAGAAAATGAGAGATCGAAACAAAAAGGAAGGTAAGAGAATATCGGAGAGAAATAGAGATAGCAAAAGAAGTATGGAATAATAGAGATATATCAGGTAGAGAGTTCGAGGGAAAAAAGGGTGGGAACCTGGTGGGAAAAAAATTCTAGGGAAAAAGGTTTCTAATAATACACAACATGTCAAAGTAAATGTCATAACTACTTCGCGAAGCTTCGATAAATTACAAATATAACCCTGCCCTTCTTGAATATACCCACTGAAAATGAAGTTAGGATAGTAAGATAGTAAGATAGTAAGATAGAGGGTGTGGCCCAAATGTTTCAGATTCTCTCGAACTACAAGTTTTATGCATTACAACAAGGTGTGGCCATCAGCAATCTTTCTACAAGCTTGCCCTATAAATAGGGACTAGAAAGATTACTAGAAGGGACTATAAATATTACTGAGAAAAAGTGTGCCATCCAGAGAGAAAGAAGGAGTGGCAGAGAGATAAGATAGAAGAATTTTCAGAGAGATAGATGAATTGACCAGCTTCTGTCGGCACCGTTATAATAATAAATGAAACTCCCAATTGAAGCCCTGAATTTATTCTCCCGACTTCCTCTCCCATTGCTACCACCATACTATTTCCATTACTTGAGTGTACATTTTGGATGAGAGACACGTGATAGAAGCAGTTCCGGAAGATTTACAGTGAAAGAGGCCGGGGTGAGAGGGGAGAGAGAGACTGTCCCAAAAAAGAGAGAGAGAGGGGGAACAGAGAGAATAGCAGAGAGAATGTATAGTGTGAAGAAGAAAGTTTTGAGGTGATAATTTACTTCCCCCACCCTCGCAGAAGCACACATACACTTCAAAATAAGGTGTCGGATAGCTAAAAAATATAAATAACAAAACACTTTTTCACTAACACAATTTATCATACCGAGAAATCTAAATCAGAGCTGAGAAGAAAGATAACCAAGAATCAAGATAACTGTTACCAAGTATTTCACGGAGTTAAAACCACAATTTGAAGAACAAGGGAATAAAATATGGGTAACATATACCCAGTAATGTCCGGAGTGCTAAAAGGTTTAATGTGCCATGGGGGAGGATGGTGGTACAAGCATAAAGAAATGCAATGTCACAGAAGTAGGGGAGACCACACCCTGGGCAGAGAGAGAGAGAGAGAGAGAGAGAGAGAGAGAGAGAGAGAGAGAGAGAGAGAGAGAGAGAGAGAGAGAGAGAGAGAGAGAGAGAGAGAGAGAGAAAGGTTATAGACACGTAATCATTTAACTGGTAAAGCTGTGGCTACCCGGGTGAGCAGCATATGTCAGGGTACCATCTCTATCGCAATCATCCAGTATTATTATATAGTATTAGCAGGGTGTGGCGATGGGAGAAAGAGTTAAAAACAACCCAAACACGATGGTGGGCTGTTAAATTAGTTTATCATTTTAACACTAGCTCTGTCAGCAGAAAAAATATTCATAACGCAGATGAATCTTCTCGAATATGAATCACAGGGACTCTATCACAGAAAGGTGCAGCAGCAGACCGTGAAATAATAAAATATCGGATTATTGTGTTGAGGTAATCAGCACATCCCATCCCACAGATGCGTGAATATAATGGGAGTGACACAGCAATATCTCGTATAAAATTAGTGAAAGTATGAACACATAAAAGTTGATTGTGACCCACCACGCAGTACACAGAAAGGTGACAGTCTAAAGAAGGTGATTATTGAGGTATTATAGAGGCCACGACACAATTTAGGTGTGAAGAGTAGCAGTTGTCTGTCGTCAATGTCATTAAATACATTTGAAGACACAAAATGATTGTGGTACATGTCAGGGCGGTAAAGTACTTACCATGTTTAAGAATTTCTAAGACAGTGGATTCCGGAGCTCGACCGTAGAACCACCTGTAAACAAGTGCGGTGTGTTACAATAGTGTCAATTCACAGCGAGAAATAAATAACCATGCAGTTATCAACATAGGTCCCCCTGATGGGTCCAATTTAATTCAAATGATTTACTTTTTGGTATCTATCAGTACAGGCATATTTCACCAAGAATCAGGGGTAGGCTTGTTATGTTCTAACCCTCCTTTACATTAGTGCGGGGTGCGGTGAGACAGGGTCGAACAAGACAAGGATGGGCGGATCGGGGAACGAAAGAAAGGGGAGTGAAGGGGGAGGGGCCGCGGTTCTTACATAAACAATGGAATATTATAGAATGAGGGAGAGGAGAGAGAGAGAGAGAGAGAGAGAGAGAGAGAGAGAGAGAGAGAGAGAGAGAGAGAGAGAGAGAGAGAGAGAGAGAGAGAGAGAGAGAGAGAGAGAGAGAGAGAGAGAGAGAGAGAGAGGGGGGAGATAAAGAGGAACGACGGCGTTGTAATTAATAGAAGTTGTTAGAAAGAAGAAGAAGATATATTTTATGGGGTATAGATATTATTATTATTATATTTTGTTAGCGAGAGAGCATTCTTATTTCTTTCCGATCGCAATATCACATTTGTGATACTGGCTCTAATTCGAGCAAAAAAGGCGAGCATTCTGCAGAGAGAAATCGTAAAAGGTAAACATCGAGAGATAGATAATATGAAGCGTGAAGAGAGGACAACTTACTCATATTGATATAAATCTTCATCACCCGGTATCAGCTCCTGAACTAAAACCCGAGGTATAAGACCACTCTCTCCCGTACTCTCAGTCCTTCCTCTAATCCACATTCCATCGTCTGTGTCCAATATGTCATCTGTCACGAAAGTATCTCCTTTTCTGAACCTGGAGTTGGAGAAACAATGAAATTATGATCAAAAAGCAATACAAGATATGGGCCAAGAAGTTATATTAGTGACCTTGGAATAGGACAAAGACAATTTGTGGCCTGTCGGATTCGTGTTGTAAGATCCATCGAGTTACCATGGGCCTCGTATCATGGCCGCCGACAACTGTTTCATGATTCTCATCTTCAATAACTTGACATAACAGCTAATGAGGTGATGTGGTGGGAGTGAAGAGTGAAAATGAGTTTTTTGGACAACATTTTGGTGCTTGAAAATATTATCGTGGTTATGATTTCGTGCGGCTGTGAAAAAGGTAAGTAGATCGTTTAAGGAAGTCTATCAAATAAATGATAAATCAAAGATACATCAAATACACGGTCAAATGTAAACACTAAACTTGGATAATGATATGGTTATCTCAGTTTGAGCTGCGGTTTTGAAGATTAATGTTGTTGCTTCTTTACTGAATATGGGTGAAGGGTGAGGGTAGCTGGATGTCACAGGTCTCTATCTTTCTTTCTCTCTCAGTTGTCACGGCCACGCTTGTGTGACTTTTCATGTGTGACATGGGACAGCTGTGACACAGAGTCTAAAAAATGGTTGGGATGTGCGCGTCGTTGAAAGAGCATGGACGCGCAAAGATGTAACACCTCTCAGTGGAATAGGGTCACCGCGCCCTACGAACAAGACCGTGTTTGAGTGTGGCATTTTCGGGAGGGGAGGGGGAGAGAGATGGGGGATAAACAGAGAGAGATAGAAGGAGAGAGACCATTCACCCACCCTAGAGCGCCATCTCTGTCGCTGGCTGTGGGGGCATAGCTTGCCTTGGCCTTCAACCGCCTCTCACGTCCAACACTCTGAGAGAGAGATACAAGGTGTTATTACTGAGGTGCGACTTTCTACACTGAGAAGAGGAGAGAGCCACGCCCCTTCACGCTCTATTGTGGGAGACAAAGAGGGGGCGGCAACTACCATTCCATAAATTGTTCCCGAGTGAAGAGCCAACCCAAAATCATTGCCATTACACACCTGTTTTGGGGCTACAGGGGTCTTCAGATAGAGATCCGTGAGGAGGGGCGTGACAGAGCTAAAGTAGCCGATTATACTCGCCAATGTTGGGAATTTATAAACAGTGATGTAGTACTCGCCCAGTCGGGTCTGAATCCTATAGAAAGTTATATTGATCAGTGATCAATGTCTAGAGGTAAATCATATAACAATGTATATGCCGGGGGGGGGGGGGGGGGGGGGGTGGCAACATCAAAAATCCGACTCTATCTGTAAAACCTATATCTGGTATTGAAGTTGATGCAAATATAGAACTTGTTATACATAATTATGCACAGTTAGGTCTATAATTGTCCTAGAGCTGTAATTTCTCTCTCTCTCTCACTCTCTCTCTCTCTCTCACTCTCTGATCTCTCTCTCCCTTTCTCACTCTCTCTCTTCCACTCTCTCTATCTCTCTCTTCCACTCTATAATCTACCTCTCTCTCTCTCTCGCTCTGTCAGTTGTGTTGACAGCACTAAACGCTATATGTGGCGGCGGACAAAGGGCGGAGAGCAGGAGAGAGATAGCTAAAAGAGAGGGAGAAGAGAGAGAGAGAGAGAGAGAGAGAGAGAGGAGAGAGAGAGAGAGAGAGAGAGAGAGAGAGAGAGAGAGAGAGAGAGAAAAGAAGGAATTTATTATGTGTGCAGCAGCAGATGTACAGCAAATTTGGCTATCATACACATAACACACCTCAAAAACGGAACCTGCCCTAACTGCGTGGTTTTTAAAAGAAGTTGGGTGTGGATTACTATTCTTGATCTACCGAACCCTCACAGAGCGGTGTGAGCCACACAATGTTATTTAGCTCGAATATATGGAAGCAGGGAACCCATACGTCCCAACTGTATATGTGGAATGTACGGGGAAGAAGCCTTGGAAGAGAGAAAACGAGGGTGTGTACGAGGTGGAAAGTTGGAAGCTGCTGCTGCTACAGAGAAGTGATGTTAGCAACCCCTCGTAAACAGCGAATCAAAGGTATGCTCCATAGTACTCTATTATCTCTCTCTCTTTCTATTCTCTCTCTTTCTCTCTCTCTCTCTCTCTCTCTCGCGTATTCCGCTCAGCGTATTTCCGGCTTTAAAACACAAGGGGAATAAGAGAAGGCCCAGAGAGAAATCAGAAAAGTGGATACTGGATACGATGGAGACCACTACGACAATATACATCATGTAGATCAGAGTTTATTTAAAATTAATTTTACAATTTTCAATCTTGACAAAAAACCAATCTTATACTCAATATGTCCTAAAAGGATGTCATTCTTTCCTTACAAAAAAATCCTGGATCCATTGGAATCAATTTACATTGGAATCAATCTGCAAGGCCAAAACCAATTGGACTGAATTTTGGGCACGTAGACCGGAACAAAACTGAACATCAGAAATAATCCGTCACCGATAAACTTAGGTCATTGTAAACTTCAAATATGGTCTTCGGATTCTCAAACTGTCCAAACTAGAAATATCTCTATCATCACTGGCTATCAGGAAGTACCAAGCGAAAATCGTTTACCAATCACTTACATTAAATACGTTTACAAGAAACGTCATTACTTCTTTACTACTTTACTACCTTATTACTATAGCGATACACGTCGACTACCAGGAGATTGTTTAATAGAATCCAATATAAACTATGTCATTGCAAATATCGTGGGATAAGGGGTGCGGTCAATATATATGAGTCAATATCTTATGACTAATGCAACATTTTTAACATAATAATGGGATACAACAAAAGTTGCAGAGAGTAAGAAAATATGAGTGGAGTGCAACATTCCTTTTCTTTTTAAAGGGTTGCAAATAGTGACAAAACCCACTGGAAAGTGTGGAGATTTGGAGAAAAAGTGAGAGAGATAGATGAGAGAGTCTCGGAGATGTCATGAGGGGATCTCGCTCGACTCTCGCAGGAGCTATGGATGGCTCGAACTGCGCGCCTCTCGGACTGCGGCTCTGCATCGTCTCTGACTCTCTCCTCTCCGCCGATCCCACCTGAGATAAATCACCAGGTGTGCTGCAATGTGTACAGTGCAGATTGTAGAAGGAAACTCAAAGCAAACAAAAACATGTGACGTCATGTTTGCCTCTCCCTCCATTTCCCTAGATCCTTCTCTCTCGCCCTCTCTCTCTCTCTCACCATCTCTCTTTCTTTATCTGTATCTCTCTCTCACACTCTTTTTTATTTCTTTGTCTCTCTCACTGCATTTCTCTAGATCTTTCTCTCCCACTCATCCTTCTGCCGCGGGGACAGACAAAATTAACTCAATCTATTGACATCATCAAATATTTTACCCTTCAGTGGCCAGGTCCAATAACGTTCAATATCACGAGAGATCCTAGTGATATAACTCACTCTAATCCTCCTAGAGATTCCTAAATTCCACGACAATTTCACTGTATCAACTATCAAGGATTACTTTACCAGAAAAAGAGAATTTCTTTCACATCATCCTTCACAGTGCCCGTTATGTTACCACCTTTCGAAAACCTCATTAATTAATCAAACTATGCGTTATTCCAGAACAGACACATGATAATGTTAAGTCTCTATTATAGTTAGGGGCGGTAACGGCTTGAATGGGATACCCAATGTAACAATCTTATTTATTTTCTTTGTTTTGCATTCTTCCCTTGAGATAGCTGCCAGATTTTGCAGCATTGTTATACACACACCCATCTCTCCACACCCTTGATACTTGATACGGGCATGCTGAGTGTATTATACCAGAATAGACATTCCCATTTTCACTATTTATCTCTCGCTTACCCTCTCTTCATCTCTCTCCCTATCATTCATCTTACTTACCACCCCTCTTTCCCTCTCTACATAAGAACTGGATTTGGGACTGCATAATGAAGGGAGAATAGGAGGAAATATTAGGAGGGAGTTCATATTATTCATTGGAAAAGATAAACACTGCGAGAGAGAAAATGTTGGAAGAAAAAAGTTATATTAGACAGTAATAAAGAGAGGAGAGAGAAAGGGGGGAAAATCAACGAGAGAGGGGAGAGAGGAAAAAGAGAAAAGGAAAATAGGATAAACGCTCTCTCTCTCCCCTTTCCTCTTCCCCCCTTTTCCCCCCCCTTTTCCCCCCCTCCTGCTCCCTTTCCCCTTTTCTCCCTTCTTCGCTCTTCTTTTTCCCCCCCCTTTTTTTTTCCATTTTTTCCTCGCCTTTTTCCCAAACCCCCCCCACCCCCACAAAAAAAAACCATATTTAATATTTGAGTTTTTTTTTTGGGGTTTTTTTTTTGGGCTTTTTAATTTGCGTTTTCTCGTTTCCAAATTTTTTTTCATGCCAAACCGGTGGGGGGACGTGTAATTTGAAGTGGATTTACAGCACTGATACAGGGGGATCCCCCTGTCAAAGGTTTAGCAAGAAGAGACCGACAAAAAAAACCAAGAAAAAAGGAGAAGAAAAGAAAGTAAGAAGAAAAAGATTTTGTTTTTGGAAAGGGGAAAAGGGGTTTTCCTTTTTTTTTCTTTTGCTTTTTGCCCCCCTTCCTCCTTGCCTTCCCCCCCCCCCCCCCCCCCTCCTTTCCCTTTTTTCCCCCTCCCCGGTTTGCCCCTTCCCCCCCCTTCCCACCCCAAAACCAAAACCCCTCCCCCCCCCCCCCCCTTTTCCCCCCCCCAGTTGCTTCTCGCGTTCCCCCCTCCATCCCCTTTCTTTTTCTCCTTTTCTCCCGGTCTCCTTCCATTTACCCTCCCCTTCTCTCCCCCCTTCCTTTCCCCCTTTGGCTTTGTTTTTTTTCTTTGGGGGGTTTCCTTTTCCTTTTTTTTTTTTTTCTTTTTAATTTTGCCCTTTCCCACCCCCCCCTTTTTTTTTTCCCCTCCCCCCCTTTTCCCCTTTTTTTTTAAAAAAAAAGGGGGGCCCCTTTTAAAAAGCCCAACCAGAAAAGAAAACTGTGTAGTTGATGTTGAAGAGAGCGAGAAGGAGAGAGGGGGTGGGGGAAAATAACTACCGGTTTAAAATAAAATTACCTTAGTCCTTAAAACTGCCCCTTTTAACCAGTTTTGGGGGGGGAATCATGGGTAAACACAACGATGAAAAGGAAAACGCATTAAGAGGCATTGGGCAAGTGGGAAATTTGGGCAATCATTAACTAAACCTCTAGGTAAACCCCCCACGAAAAAGACGCGGTTCCGTCGACATCAAAGGCCTTTTTTTCCCCACACCCCCGAAACATTTCTCCCGACGAAGCCCAAAAAAATCCCAAATTAGGGAAAATTTTTGAAATCTTTTAAAGCCCAGGGAACTTTGACGGAAGGGAATACCGGGGTGATGCAGGTAGGGAGGGCAATCCAAACTAGATAGGCCCCTGTATTTTCTTTGTTGAGAAGGGTCTCACACTCTGGCTTGCCAAGGAAGCCGTGGTACCACCTGAAAGTAGTATTCTATAAATACTATATCTCCAAATGTCAGCACATTATGCCTATTTGCTAAGCAAATATGCATTCGGGTGAATTCTGAAGGCATAAACTTGAACTGGGAATAATTATTGGGTCATACTGTGAGGCAAAAACCGGAGAAATAAATAACTTTTACACAATGATAATACCTTGTCTCTGCAGGAGCAATGGACTCGCACTTGAGTGGAGAAAATTTGTGGGGTAAGATATTTTCCTCTGGGTAAAAACTGTCACTCTCCTCGTCCATGGAATCCACACCCCGGTCAAGGCATGGCGATCTCGTGGCGGTATCTGTCCCCGCGGTGCAACCACTCCGATCAGAGGCCCCTTCCTTCCGGTGTAGATCTATATACCAAACACTCTCTCGGTTGCTCACCGGCCGGCTGAAGTAGACGAAGGAAAACGACGAAACGTTGTAACGCGGTGAAGACATGCCGCCCATGACCTAAAATTTCAATTTCGAGGACTTGCAAAACTAAAATTTGAATTTATTTTGTGCGCGGCTCAAAAAAGCCGCACAAACAAAATAAACTTGCGCGTGCTGAGTTTGAACATTTTTGATTGGTTCAAAATTCCCCATAATAACAGAGCAGAGACTAAAGATGGGCATCTTGACCTCAAGTATCGAGTGTAAAAGGTCAAGATGCCCAATTTGGAGAAACTATCCGCTTTCAAATTCAAGCTACTGCTAACAAGCTTCTTACTCAGCAACAAGCTAATTATAAGCTTCACTCAGAAACGAATTGAACTTGAAGACGAGTCGGGTAAATAGTACAACAGTGGTTAGACAATGAATAAAATAACCGTATGCCACACAGGGTGTGGTGAGCACACAGAGCTGTCAGAGCATATGGATACCAAGAACAAAACAACGATATTCAGCAAAATTTGTATTAATCATAGCCACAATTATTTGTCACAAAACCTATCATATATCACAGCGAACAACAATATTAGGAACAGTGCATATATTCATAGGGTGAGTGCATAAATCACACAACAGGCAAGCAGGTGAAAATATAAGAAAAGGAAGCTAAATGAAGTGCCCGCCCAGTCTTATTGTCCGTTGAGCCGATGTGACGTTGCACTGATATATGTGACGCTTCACCGCAGCAAGACCATACTCTGATAACTAGTATTATAACATATCTCTCAATAGAAAAAAGGGGTAAAACAAAATAATTTACTGAGAAGAAGAGTGTCTATTTTTTAGGGATGGTGGTGCCAGCTGGGACGGGCAGAGTTCCACATTTCTTGATAATAACGGGCTTGTTAGGCTTGTCCCGAGAGTTGGTCTTGGTAGACTCAATCTTCCTGACAACGTCCTGAAAAATAGGGAACACGTTAGAATCTGAGGAATAATTCAAAAAGCATGTCCAAGATTCCCTACGTCCGAATCTGAAAACTCATATCCGAGAGTTTACTACCCTTTAGTAACAAACCAACAAAAAACATTTAACTTACCACTCCAGCGGTGACCTTTCCAAACACAACATGACGTCCATCCAGCCACGATGTCTTGACAGTGGTAATGAAGAACTGGGATCCATTAGTGTCCTTTCCGGCGTTAGCCATAGATACCCACATAGGTCCATAGTGCTTCAGAGAGAAGTTCTCGTCAGCAAATCGGGGTCCGTAGATGCTCTTACCTGGGGGAATAGAGCTGGGGTTAGATACTGCTACATAGGGTCAGGGGAGTGAGAAGTATAAACTTCGATGTGATAATGAAACTGGTTGATTGAATGAGTTTATAAGTAAACAAAGGGGGTTTAAATTGCTAAACGGATCAGTTAGCACCTTGTATATCACAGTCATTGCGATACATCTGGTGTCACTTTTATACAGTACAATGACACCAGATGTAGCATGGAGAGGTGTGTCACCGTACTGCAACGTCCGACCGAACTACGTGTTCAAGAGGCAAACGCGCGCACAACTCGTGCTGACAACTCCCATACCACACAGGCATGAAACGGCGCGCCTCTCAATGCCGATCCAGCGAGAGGAATTTGTTCAGCCGGTACGGGCGGTTCGGACGATTTTGGTGTAAAAACACGCATGAGCACATATTTCAGTTTCAACATGTGGAATAGAGTTTTACGTACCTCCAGTTCCATCTCCGTTGGTGAAGTCTCCTCCCTGGATCATGAAATCTTTAATGACTCGATGGAAACCGCTGTTTTCGTATCCGAATCCAAGCTGAAACAGAGTTGGTGTTAAGATAGGGAGATGGTAGGGTATAGGGACTGGGAATTGGGATAAAAGGGGAAACATTATCAAGTGGTGGGGACCTTTTAGTGAAGGGCTATGTAGGTATGTTGCCATAGGGCCAGTGGAGGTATTATATGAAGAGAGGGAGGGTTTGATAGAGTAAGGACACACTAATGGATCATAATCTAACTATATCTAATGCAAATTTGCACGGAAATGTGACACCCTATCGTCAATGTGACGACGTGATCCGTCAATGTGACGACGTGATCCGTCAGCGTGACGACATGATCCGTCAGTGTGACGACGTGATTCGTAGGTATCACGTATCACACGTGTTGAGAACTGCTTGCGACTTGAGGGGTCACATCACATGTATAAAAGGGAGAGAAAGAGAGAAAAAGAGAGGGATCACATCACATAGCATATAGCAGACAGGCAGAGAGAAAAACAGACCCCTCGATTTGCGATCGGTACGATCGCCCCAGTTTTGCTAGTGGATCATAATTGCGATATGAGACACTGTGAAAGTTAGGGGAAACTCTAACTGAATGGCATCCCATTAATGGGATCCCATCAACAGTAAAACTCTAACTGATAATGGACCACAGTGATGGTTCTTTCTCTGTATTCTCTCTGTGTGCGCGCCCGTGCCCGGGCATGCCCTATAGTTCTTTCTCTGTATTCTCTCTGTAGGCAGTACATAGATGTACTGCCTACAGAGAGAATACAGAGAAAGAACCATCACTGTGGTCCATTATCAGTTAGAGTTTTACTGTTGATGGGATCCCATTAATGGGATGCCATTCAGTTAGAGTTTCCCCTTACAGAGAGATCGGGTAAAAACCGCGGATTTAACGGATGTCATTCTTGATTCTTGTTGTGGTTATTAGTTGCCTTGTTCGACCCTCCCTCCCCGGGAGGTTTGAACAAAACAAGTTATTAGGCCATTTTTGTTGCCATGCTACGCAGTCTGTCTGTTCGGCACTTTAAGCGCTTCGGGCTCGCGTAAGCTCACACCGGGCCGAGCTGACAGGCAAGGAACATGTCAACATTTTTGGTGCACTTGTTAGGGGAAACTCTAACTGAATGCACTCGCAGTAATGGCGTCCCATCACTGGTAAAAATCTAACTGATAATGGGAGCCATCACTCTGGGCGCGCCAGGATTTGCCACAAATTTTGCCAAAAAAAGGCTTTTACGTAGCGCGTGATGACAAACACACGAACATGGTCGCGCGTTCTTCCATCATTCCTTCCATTCAATTAGAGTTTTACCAGTGATGGGACGCCATTAAAGTCGGATTTTTTGAAACTGTCACCCCCCTGAAATAATAAAATTTGTCATATCTCCGGTTCCTGATAAGATAGAGACTTGAAATTTGGAGGTTCGGAAGAACTTAGCAAGATCTTTGTAACCTCCAAATTTCAAGTCTCTATCTCGTCAGGAACCGGATTTATGGTCATTTACGAAATTTGAAAATACCCAGGGGGGTGACAGTTTCAAAAAATCCGACTTTACTGCGCGGGCATTCAGTTAGAGTTTCCCCTTATGTATGAATTGAGCAGGGAATATTTGTAGCTACTTTCCAATTTTACCGTATCTTTCAATCCTTTCTCTTTTATTTGCTCGGCCAAAAAGTGATTAGACCCAAACTAAAAAGGCCCCCACTTGAGTTTAATAGTATGCCCCATAGTCATAGCTCCTTACCACCCCCTGATAAGAAAGGCTTCAAATATGAAGTAATGTCATGATGCTTCGTTGTTTCGAGTTGCTTAGGAAAGATATCAATGATAAGGTATTTTCCCGAGCAACTGGGGAGCAACTAAGATATCATCAGTTACGGGAGATTAGAAAAGTGCAGCAGTGCCTTATTAGGCTAGGTTATGTTTATGATAATGAGCAAAATCATTTCATTTGGGTTTCAATCCGCACCCAGATACACCATACACCATACACTTCACTACGTATCACATCCAACTAGGCAAGGACAGCATATTATAACTAGGGTCATAGTTCAGTATTGGTTACAAAATAACCCCTCGTACCGGCAAGGGAGGGGTAACACTTCGTCCAGTGCAGGCTCCATGTTCTTTTCGTGTGAGAAAAGGATACACAGTACTCTCCCCCTAAATCTTGGTTTAACATACCTCTCCGGTTGCGAGAGTTTTAAAGTTCTTCACAGTTTTGGGGACATCATCTCCAAAGAGGCTGATCTCAATTCGTCCAATACTGTCATCACCAATGGCCATATCGAAATAGACCTGGGGATAATTAGAAATAGTTATTTGAGCAACAAACATTAATCCATGGAATCTGGGTCAAATTTTTGACGAACCCTGCATAGTGGAAGGGCAAAGGTTTCTTTTCACCAAAGTGTAGTCTAGGGGGTCCTTAATCACCAAAAAAAAGTTTACATCCCAGAAATGGGGGATAAGGGTCGTAATTGGCCATAATTGGGTACCTGTATTTTCAGCCTGAGGCCAAAACCATGAGTACCCTTAAAATAGGAGTAGAGACAAATCTGAGGGCACTAAAGTGATCAGCGTCCTCGCATTAGTGGGGGTAGGTGCCGGAATTAAGTCTCTATCTCATCTGGTTAATTAGATAATTAGATAATTAGGTTTGCGCATAACCGTTTTTAGGCTATATGGCTATAGCCACTTAGGAATGGTTTAGAGACTTTTCACTGGTGCCATTTTGTAGGCAATGGCCAAGTTATGGGGGGTCGACGTCGGACTTTTAAGCTCTATCTCCAACCGTTTAGCCGTTATTTGGCTTTAAAGGTGCTAAAAATGACCAAAAATCGGGCTCTTTACCGCAAAAATCGGTAAAAAGCCCGATTTTTGGTCATTTTTAGCACCTTAAAAGCCAAATAACGGCTAAACGGTTGGAGATAGAGCTTAAAAGTCCGACGTCGACCCCCCATAACTTGGACATTGCCTACAAAATGGCACCAATGAAAAGTCTCTAAACCATTCCTAAGTGGCTATAGCCATATAGCCTAAAAACGGTTATGCGCAAACCTAATTATCCAATTATCTAATTAACCAGATGAGATAGAGACTTAATTCCGGCACCTACCCCCACTAATGCGAGGACGCTGATCACTTTAGTGCCCTCAGATTTGTCTCTACTCCTATTTTAAGGGTACTCATGGTTTTGGCCTCAGGCTGAAAATACAGGTACCCAATTATGGCCAATTACGACCCTTATCCCCCACATCTGAGATGTAAACTTTTTTTGGTGATTAAGGACCCCCTAGACTACACTTTGGTGAAAAGAAACCTTTGCCCTTCCACTATGCAGGGTTCGATACCCATATTCCATGGATTACATACCAAAAAGGGAGTCATTGATTATGTGAATGGTATGTAGAGAACAGTGCTGGTTTGTAGCGGATTCAATACTCTACCCCATACCGCAGCAAGCCGCAGTGATGGGTGGAAGATCGTTCCAGGACAACTAAACAATTAGCTATCACGTAATCAAGGACGGTACAACTTACGATATCAGTCACTTTCACGGTGTTAGCGGCATCGACAACAGGTGTAGAGCCGGGGAAGGCAAAGAAGTAGACGAGGAAACATATGGCTCCGAGAGAGGCAAGCTTCATGACTTTGCTAGTAATAGAGGAGGAACGTCTACGGGAACTGATTGAGATAGTCTCAACTTTCTTGTCCATTCAAAGAACACAAACTGGGTGCTGCACGTCAGCCCCGTGACGTTGTTTCCTCGTTTTGGGATTGTTTGCGGAGGTTCCTACCGCGCAATAACAGAACGCGCGGCGAGACTTTACTTATCAGTTGCGCGCCGTAATGGTGTGCTTTTCTTTATTTGGATGTCTTCGCGTCATCCAAACACGCCCTGTTGAGAATGTGTCACTTGGCACCCGAAAGGGCGATATCAGCAGGAAGACTTTCGGAATGCCGGGAAAATATTCATTGGACTGAGCTTTATAGCAAGAAAAAGAAAACATCGTCGTTTTTTACAAAATAGGGTAGGATTCCTACAATTATAGATGAAAGAATGTAGTATTATCACTTTTGTACAAGAAAACAAAAACTAAAATAACAATTTTCAATAAGTGTCCATGTCTCTCTGATATTAAGTCTCTTTTCTGTTAGCCTGGTTGTGACATTGTGACAGTTCCCTCTATTATAGGATTAGCTGGGTGGGGGATTCAGTTTAGTCCTCACTCCTTCTTTGGCCATCTACTGCTGCATCTGTTATAATAGTACATTGGAGTGCCATTTCTCTCTTTCTAACCGCTGTAAGTCGGGGGACTGTCCGCTGAAAGAAAAGGAATGTGTGAGTGTAACAGCATTTCTTAAAGATATACCGGGATCAAATTACACGCACAGCAAGTAAAGCTTAAACGTTGTACAGGCTAGAAGTAAAGTGCAATATCTCTTTCACTATCTATTTTTCACTATATCTCTCTCAAAATTACCGTTTTATTATAACGGCAGTGCTGGCTCACATTTCACGATAAATCATCACCTCCTTTCATTCATTCATTCCTCGACTAATGATAAGACACACACTCTCTCGCCAGCAGATTTTAACAGCAATACAAATATCGCTCTTCCATTACACTGTTGTATTGTCTAAACAATCATGAGGCTATGATTCATACACAGGCATTCACACTTTCTCATTTCTATACTCTGAAACAGGCAGATCAAACAATAATCAAGAGCTGCAGTGATCAGTGTTAAAACATCAAGACGTGTAATTAGGAAGGCGGTATTATACCGTTATTGTTATCGTAGTACAACAGGGAGGCTTCCGCCTCTGAAAAAGGGGAGGAGAGTGGAGAGCGAGAGAAAGAGTGAGTATTGAAAATGGAGAGGAGAGTGTTGGGGAAGGAAGAAGGAGAGATTGGTAGAGTGGAATAGAGAGGAGAGGGATAGAGAGTTCAGAGAGGGACATGAGAAATTGAAAGAGATCCCGTCTAAAGTCACCTTCAAGATCAACATTGTCATAGATATTGTCCAAGTCAGCCAGTTGTGATGCTGGTGAGTCTACTCTGTCAGTCTGTATGTTGGTCTGTCCGTCTGATGACATGATATAGAACTGTCATTATATTTGGTCTGTCTGTCAGCATTTTACAGAATATATTGATCACTCATTTTAAGGTTATTTATCACATTTTTACCTGGGATATGGGCCACAGATACAGGAACGGGTGCCACCTGAACCGAGCCGGGTGTGTACATGGGAGGGTATTGTTGCTGTTGCTGGGGAGGGTATTGTTGCTGTTGCTGTTGCGGGGGTTGCTGAACATACATCACCTGGGTCTGAGGGAGGAGGGGAATGTGAATTAGGGCCATGAGACCAGGAAAAATGATACACTTAGGATTAAAGTTATTTTACAGAATATTAGAGCGACTACAAATAAGTGTTTCTATGATTCGAGGTCTACTAAATAGCTTTGTTCCAAATTACCTGGGGCATGACCTGTGTTTGTGGCATTGAAACTGGGGCAGACGTCTGTTGTAGTTGTCTAGATTGTCTAACGTTCTGAAAAACATAAGGGATGGTAAGGATTCGGTTCTGCTAATTCGACAGACATACCAACGACATGTTACTGAATATCTAATGACGTTCCCAAGCAATTTGAATTGGGAGGGAAGTGAGAACCACTTACCGCATTACAGCAGGTATGACAAGATGCGTAGAATCCCCATACCAACATGAATATCAGCTGTAACACAAGGTGAACTGTAATGATCCATCTCACATTCGCCAATCCGTATCCTGAAAAGATTTGTATTGTATACACAACAACAACCCTATTTTTTCTAGTATCTCGTGCTCTGAACACTACTAGATGTTACAGGTGACCACCCTCACCATGGATCAAGCCAGGTGGAATAATAATAATTACTTACGAAGGTCACTATTGAATCCAGCACAGAGTCCAATGGCAACAGGGTAAGCACAGAATCCAGTAATAAGGGTCATCGTGGCCAACATCACACCCTGAGCAAACAAGGATATATTATTAGAGGGAGGGAGAGAGAGCTGAGGGAGAGAAGTTGACTGTGGATCTAGGGGTACCTACAGCCTACTGAAAGGGAAGTATGAAGTTATAACTTACATTGGGCCTGCTTCGTGTACGGTAAACAGAGAATCCCAGAGCCGCCATCATGTAACCCTGGGATAAGAAGTAATAGTAGTAAAATTAGAATTACAGAGGTGGGTATTATTGCACTGGCAAACTAAAAGATGGCCAAATACTGCAAACAACAACTGAAAGATGGCCAAATACCTTGGTAACGAAGTTACCCCTCCCTTGCCGGCGCGCGAAGCGCGCCAAACGAAGGCCGCGAAGCGGCCTGAGTGTGAGGTGTCTTGGATACCAACCAAATACCGCAAATAAAACAACAGCAGAATTATGTTAATACATACCACGGTAGCGACCCACATTGTATCACCAAGCAGGCTCTTTTGGGTCGTGGTATAATCGTAGTAGTAGTAATAATTCTTCTCTTCAGCTAGGTCGTAGTTGACAGTGTTCTCAACAACTTTTTCCGAATCTACAATACCAAGAATAACCTGATAGGAGAGTACAATTAATTATTAAGGATCGAATCATTGACTGCAGAGAGGTGGAAAACTAGGAAAGCTTTCGAAAGGTGAATTATGTCCAGATTTTATTATTCATACGGAGACCCGGTCGGACAAGTCAAATCTCCGAAACAGCTCCAAACACCTCTCAGACCTACCTGGATCGTTGAGAGGACAGCAGCAATGATGCTCATAACAAGATGAAACTTTGCATTAGCAGCAGTCACATAGGGATGCTTTGGAGGAGCCTCCGTCTCAGTCATCCTAACTATACAATAGAGATGGGTGTTAGCAGTAATGAAATAGAGATAGGTCAGATAGGTGTTAGATAGGTGTTAGAAACAGGAGTAATGAAATTAAATAGAGACTGTCAAATATTTTCATGGGTCTTCAAGGATTAGGTTGTTAGTTTAGGAGTTATTTTATAGTCTGGAATAGGGGATTAAAGACAACCCAGCACCCACAAATTATAATTAACGCATGGGGTATGCGGTGATGCAGCTACCGTATATTGCGGGAGTTTTGTGGGAGATGGCTTAGTGGCACAGTAATTACCAGGAATTATAAATCAAACTAACATAAAGTACAATAAGAATATTACCATGGAATCTAAATAATCACATTATATAAACATTAAACACCATGCGGCTACTAAAATGATGTAAAATGGATTATGGAACATCTTTTGTTTGGGCTAGTAACGGTTTTTAAATCGCCCGTGATGTGACAGGGAATCTATAATAATAAGTAAGTACTTCACTACAGTAAAGATCCGAGTACATTCAGTATAACCAGGATGATGGGTAACATGTTAACAGTGTAAAGAAAAAGATAGCTCATATCTGGGTATATCCGGGATTATATCTCTTAGATACCAGACTGGTGACCGGTCAGCTATGACTGGTATTACCAGTCATAACTGTCAGGTGTTGTTGAATATCAACTAAGCACTATACATAACTAATATTTAATCACATTGTAATTGTCTCTTCAGTACATAGAAGGAATAGGGATCATCGACCCCAGCAATTCCCTCGTTTATGCCTCTGTGTAGGCCGGAGGGGGAGCGACTTGCATATGACCTAAGAGGATATAGGTGTGTTAATAAACATAATACCGGTAGCAGTTTTGGTCTGTTAATGAGATAATAACATATAAAAGAGAGTTGTTGTTTATATGGAAAGTATGCTGCAGAATTGTTCAGCAATTTATATTAAATGGAAAGTGTGCTATACCAAGGTAAAGAAGTGTGCTTCAGCCGGACAGCAAAACTTGAGAGTACCCTGGGAAATATACAGGGTGTGAACTGCATGTCGTGTTTGCTAGTCGCGAGCGCGCTTGCGAGACAAGCAAACACGTCAAGGTTCATTAACAAGCATGCTGCTCAGTCATTTTAGATTTAATACACAATGTAAGGATACCATGTAATAGGTGAGACTCTTGCCGTCACCCTCGTTCAAGTCCCGTGAAAAACGGAGCAGTACACGCAAACTGATGCCCATTTTCCTCGCGTGACCCCGATTCAGCAGTTTGAGACACCAACTCTTTAGGGGGCCATATCTCAGGAACCAGACAAGATAGGAAAAATCGCCGTCTAATGAGGCGTACAGTTTTTAATCTAGTTTACCACTGTACCGGCCGTTTCACTCTCCGACCTAAAACAAAAATCGCAACCCCACAAAACTTCAAAATAATGAAATTCGCATCTCGCATGTCGTGTTGCATGTCGTGTTGCATGTCGTGTCATGTTATTGACGCGCTCGCGTTCAACTCTCACACAGCAGCTGCAGAACATGGCGGGAAACATCGAGGAGTAGAGAGAGGGTCAGTGCCGAATCAAATATTTCTTGATCTTGATCTACTCCATCTCTCAGCTATCCTACCCCTCATCAACTCGATCTCTCAGCTACCCTACCCCTCATCTACTCCATCTTTCAGCTACCCTACCCCTCATCTACTCCATCTTTCAGCTACCCTACCCTTTATCTAGTCCATCTCTCAGCTACCCCATCTCTCAGCTTCCCTATTAGGGAAGCATAGAGATGGAAACTATCAGGGGTAGGGAATCCCTATCCTTAATCGTTTCCATCTCTCCGCTACCCTACTCCTCATCTACTCCATCTTTCAGCTACCCTACCCCTAATCTAGTCCATCTCTCCGCTACCCTACTCCTCATCTACTCCATCTCTCAGATACCCTACCTCCCATTTACTCCATCTCTCAGCTTACCTACCTCCCATTTACTCCATCTATCAGCTTCCCTACCTCCCATTTACTCCATCTCTCAGCTTCCCTACCTCCCATTTATTCCATCCCTCAGCTACCCTACCTCCCATTTGATCCTGTCTGGCGCCGCGACCCATCTGAGCGCACTGTTGAGAATCAAATTGGGGTCTGGCGCCGCCAGACAGATTTGATCCATCTCTCAGCTTCCCTACCTCCCATTTACTCCATTTCTCAGCTTCCCTACCTCTCATTTAGTACTCCATCTCTCAGCTACCCTACCTCCCATTTACTCCATCTCTCAGCTTCCCTACCTCCCATTTACTCCATCTCTCAGCTACCCTACCTCCCATTTACTCCATCTCTCAGCTACCTTACCTTCCATTTACTCCATCTCTCAGCTTCCCTTCCTCCCATTTACTCCATCTCTCAGCTACCCTACCTCTCATGTACTCCATCTCTCAGCTTCCCTACCTCCCATTTACTCCATCTCTCAGCTTCCCTACCTCCCATTTACTCCATCCCTCAGCTTCCCTACCTCCCATTTACTCCATCTCTCAGCTACCCTACCACCCATTTACTCCATCTCTCAGCTTTCCTACCTCCCATTTACTCCATATCTCAGCTTCCCTACCTGCCATTTACTCCATCTCTCAGATACCCTACCTCCCATTTACTCCATCTCTCAGCTTACCTACCTCCCATTTACTCCATCTCTCAGCTTCCCTACCTCCCATTTACTCCATCTCTCAGCTTCCCTACCTCCCATTTACTCCATCTCTCAGGGGTAGGAATGTTAGGATAATTGAGAGATGGAGTAAATGGGAGGTAGGGAAGCTGAGAGATGGAGTAAATGGGAGGTAGGGAAGCTGAGAGATGGAGTAAATGGGAGGTAGGGAAGGTAAGCGATGGAGTAAATGGGATGTAGGGTATCTGAAAGATGGAGTAAATGGCAGGTAGGGAAGCTGAGATATGGAGTAAATGGGAGGTAGGTAAGCTGAGAGATGGAGTAAATGGGAGGTAGGGTATCTGAGAGATGGAGTAAATGGCAGGTAGGGAAGCTGAGATATGGAGTAAATGGGAGGTAGGAAAGCTGAGAGATGGAGTAAATGGGTGGTAGGGTAGCTGAGAGATGGAGTAAATGGGAGGTAGGGAAGCAGAGGGATGGAGTAAATGGGAGGTAGGGAAGCTGAGAGATGGAGTAAATGGGAGGTAGGGAAGCTGAGAGATGGAGTAAATGGGAGGTAGGGAAGCTGAGAGATGGAGTAAATGGGAGGAAGGGAAGCTGAGAGATGGAGTAAATGGGAGGTAGGGAAGCTGAGAGATGGAGTAAATGGGAGGTAGGGTAGCTGAGAGATGGAGTAAATGGGAGGTAGGGAAGTTGAGAGATGGAGTAAATGGGAGGTAGGGTAGCTGAGAGATGGAGTAAATGGGAGGTAGGGTAGCAGAGAGATGGACTAGATTAGGGGTAGGGTAGCTGAGAGATGGAGTTGATGAGGGCTAGGGAAGCATAGAGATGGAAACGATTATGGATAGGGATTCCCTACCCCTGATCGTTTCCATCTCTATGCTTCCCTAATAGGGAAGCTGAGAGATGGAGTAGATGAGGAGTAGGGTAGCTGAGAGATGGACTAGATAAGGGGTAGGGTAGCTGAAAGATGGAGTAGATGAGGGGTAGGGTAGCTGAAAGATGGAGTAGATGGGAGGTAGGGAAGCTGAGAGATGGAGTAAATGGGATGTAGGGTAGCTGAGAGGTGGAGTAAATGGGAGGAAGGGAAGCTGAGAGATGGAGTAAATGGAAGGTAAGGTAGCTGAGAGATGGAGTAAATGGGAGGTAGGGAAGCTGAGAGATGGAGTAAATGGGAGGTAGGGTAGCTGAGAGATGGAGTAAATGGGAGGTAGGGAAGTTGAGAGATGGAGTAAATGGGAGGTAGGGTAGCTGAGAGATGGAGTAAATGGGAGGTAGGGTAGCTGAAAGATGGAGTAGATGTAGCGGAGAGATGGAAACGATTATGGATAGGGATTCCCTACCCCTGATCGTTTCCATCTCTATGCTTCCCTAATAGGGTAGCTGAGAGATGGAGTAGATGAGGAGTAGGGTAGCTGAGAGATGGACTAGATTAGGGGTAGGGTAGCTGAAAGATGGAGTAGATGAGGAGTAGGGTAGCGGAGAGATGGAAACGATTATGGATAGGGATTCCCTACCCCTGATCGTTTCCATCTCTATGCTTCCCTAATAGGGAAGCTGAGAGATGGAGTAGATGAGGAGTAGGGTAGCTGAGAGATGGACTAGATAAGGGGTAGGGTAGCTGAAAGATGGAGTAGATGAGGGGTAGGGTAGCTGAAAGATGGAGTAGATGAGGGGTAAGGTAGCTGAGAGATCGAGTTGATGAGGGGTAGGATAGCTGAGAGATGGAGTAGATCAAGATCAAGAAATATTTGATTCGGCACCGACCCTCTCTCTACTCCTCGATGTTTCCCGCCATGTTCTGCAGCTGCTGTGTGAGAGTTGAACGCGAGCGCGTCAATAACATGACACGACATGCAACACGACATGCAACACGACATGCGAGATGCGAATTTCATTATTTTGAAGTTTTGTGGGGTTGCGATTTTTGTTTTAGGTCGGAGAGTGAAACGGCCGGTACAGTGGTAAACTAGATTAAAAACTGTACGCCTCATTAGACGGCGATTTTTCCTATCTTGTCTGGTTCCTGAGATATGGCCCCCTAAAGAGTTGGTGTCTCAAACTGCTGAATCGGGGTCACGCGAGGAAAATGGGCATCAGTTTGCGTGTACTGCTCCGTTTTTCACGGGACTTGAACGAGGGTGACGGCAAGAGTCTCACCTATTACATGGTATCCTTACATTGTGTATTAAATCTAAAATGACTGAGCAGCATGCTTGTTAATGAACCTTGACGTGTTTGCTTGTCTCGCAAGCGCGCTCGCGACTAGCAAACACGACATGCAGTTCACACCCTGATATACAGTGCTTAGAATGAAATAAACTTCTCGTGTACATGCTTGAAAAAGCCCAGTATACACCATAACTTTATACTAGTTCATAACTTTACACCAGTTACATACACGCTAACACAGACACACAGACAATAACAACGTAGTGCATGCTGCAAGGAGATTTTTGCTGCTTTTTGCTACACTTTTCCAACAACTCAGGAATTCATGATAGTAAGTTGCAAAACACAGGTTCAATATACATGACAAACCACGTGCTACAATGGGCCTGCTAATTGACACGTGCTACTTACCGGGTAGTTGAACAGGTACGGTTGGGGCTACCACAGCAACGGGCTGAAACATATTCAGGGTTAGTCTATCACAGTATACAGTATACACTAACAACTAACACTAGATAAACATGAACAGTATGCATTTCCGTTTGTCTGTGTGAAACTTGTCTTGAGTATAACATTTAACTCAATCTTTACCCCATACCATCTTTACTCTGTTTATCTTACCTGGTGGGTGCGAACACAGGGAGAGGGACTGCAGCAGGAGTAGATGCCCCAACTCAAATACAGGACGAACTGTGGGAAATAGATATTGACATCGTCAACCATCTTTTAAAACTAACCAATACCGTGTTTATGAAGTTGAATAGGGTAAAGAAAGTTGAGAGAATATGTGAGATGACATAGATGTCATAATTTATTATTATTATTAGCACGCCCCGGATAAGAAGTGATCTTGTAAAACTTGTTATACACCATTACCTCAAGAGCATAAAGTATGCAGATGTATGACTTGAAGGTGGTCCCCTGGAACGAAAAGGAGAAGATTATAGCGATCGGTATAAACAGGAATGCACTCAACATGGTCACCACAGCAAACATAATCGTCTGAAAGGATGTGTTTAAAGCGGCTAGAATTAGCTGTGTAGTGTAGCCAACATAGAAATCTGAACGACTTGAGAATTTAATAGTTATCATATGATGATGTGACAGTTACTATGGTAACTATGTGCAGTTGGTATGGTAACATACATCACAAGTGACGTCAAAGTTCTTACCATCGACCGAGATCTAGTCCAGAAAACAGAGAATCCCATTCCAGCTATCAGAAAGGCCTGGGTAGAAAAGTGTTGTTACGAAGGGGCTAGGTCCCGGCTAGGTTTAACAAGTTTCATGTTGACCCAGATTGACCCTTTCCTGCAACTGCTAACAGTTCGGAGAGGACCGTCTTCTTGGGACAACAATGAAAAACTATCCCAATAAATCAGGATCCTACTGTGGAGCACGGACAGTGTTAAGCGACTCAACTAAAAATCTAACTAACCAGGAATGCGGTGCAAACGGGTTCTGCCATGAAGTGCTCATACACGCCATTGCCCCACCATTCCTCATCATTAACAACGGCCATCGTCATCTTTTCCATATACACACACCCCACTACCAACTGAGGTGGGTTATTATAATTAGTCTTATGATAAATGCCCCGGGGCCTGGCCCCTAAAAAATACTAAATTAGGGCATATAATAAGGAAAAGGGCATAATTTTGGGAGGGATTATATTAGCTCAAACATTATTCAGCAAGATACTAGAAAACTTGGATACCTGGACAATCCCAACCAGAGCAGTTGCCGCACTTAGAAAGAGGTGAGTTCGAGCCTGGAGAGGGCCCATAAACGGTTTATGTGACGTGTCCGCCATTTTCCTACAAGAGGGATGAATGGAGATCAGAAAAACAAGGGGGGATCGTAAAATGATGGGGGGGGGGGGGTAAATTGTTGATCGATTGATAGATCATAACATGGGTTTAGGCCAAGTAACGTTGGGAAATAAAACGCTGATTTCGACAAAAAGAAACACGATGAAGGGGTGGATAGACTTTTTTATAAATTACTAAGAAGTCAAATTAAAACACTTTAAAAACGTTTACAAATATTAAAACTTTTCCAAAGTTACCTACTCTCACACACTCGCTCACACTAGGACCCATTGTTGACGAGAAGTCCCTGTAGCTTTGCAAGATCGTCCTGCCCAAAGCTCTTCATCAGATCGGGGTAGCCAGTCATAACAGCCGTCATGATTTGGGCAAGTTCAGCCCTGGCCTCATCTCCAACTTTCTTGTTGGACAACTCCGCTGCAAAGATGGGAACGAGAGCGGGAAGGTGGGTGTTTAGTGCTCCTGCACCAAGGAGATATCTCAGGCACGAGTACACCGTCTCATTCTCCTCCATGTCCTCACGGAGTGGCAGCCACTGAACAAAGGCAGGGAGGAACGAGGGACAGGTTCACTGCATCCGGTTGGGTCTTAATCATCCTGGCAACATGCTCCGAGGACATTATCCATGGTTCGTCCGTCTCCGTTCTCCTTGAGAAGTGGTGCGAGGACCTCCAGGAATTTGGGGTACTGTCCAGCAAGAGCTGGTCCACAAGCCTCAGCGAGGGCTCCAATACCAAAGACACAGTTGCTGACAACATCAGGGGAGGAATCTTTCATGCCCTTCAGGAAGTAGTTGAGTAGAGTCTCCGCAAATGGAGTTACAGCGGGGCCCGTCTTTTGGATCATCTCCGCAACAGTTCCACTTGCCCAGTTTTTCTTGCAGAGATTGTTCTTGGGGAGCAGCAGGGGCAGGAACATTTTGTAGAATGGTGCAAACTTGGCTCCTCCGATCGCAGTAGCCAGGGTGGGGAGAATGGATGCGGCGTAGTCAAGGAGGACAGTAGCCAGCTCACTCTCATCATCTACCTCTTCGCTGTACGTATCATCTTCCTCATCCTTCTGGCATGCAGTGGTACAACTCAGGACATCCTTCACAATCTCAATCAGCTCATCTAGGAAGGCATCATTTCCACCCATCTCCGCTCCAATCTCCTTCAACATCTCGTTGAGTGACTCCAAGGCACCACACACCAACTCCCGCTCTTTATCAGTCTTGACGACCTCTAGGAGATGGGGTACAGAGACGGAGAGCATCTTGGGGAGCAGGGCTGATTCATCTTGATAGTTGTTCTTGTGGATTAGCTTGTGTAGGGCAATGGCAGTCTGGGAGAGGCACAGCATGGCACTCTTTCGAACTGGTGGCGAGGAGAAATCAGCCATTTTCAGGGCATAACTAAAGGATTCCTCGATGAATGGCGCGAAAGCAGGTCCCATCATGATAGACAACTCAGCGAGCGAAGCGAGGGTGTCTGTTTTCTCCTCAAGATAACTGTTCTCCACAACAATCCCCTCGATGTTCTCATAATCACCCAGGACATGATCTCCATCCTCCTCTCCTTCCTCTTCTTCATCCTCACTCTCTCCCAGATCAAACCGGAGCAGGGAGCTATCCTTGTAGGAGGTCGTCATACCCTCAGTACTATCGAGAGACTCAAACATCTTCTGGACAAGGGGCTCAATCACGTTCACAAGAACTTCTGGGTGGGTAGATGAAATAGCGGCGAATAGTCCGTACAAGCACCTCTTTAGATCAGGATCTTCGGCGGTCTCAAGATTGGAGACTCCAAGCTGGACACATTCCTCAGCCATACCCAGGAAGACTTCCTTGCCAACACTCCTAGCAAAGATACCAAGAGTATCGATGGCTTGGGTCTTCAGGGATAAGACTTCCTCGGAGTTAGGGGCCATCAGGTATACCTTCATGTGTTCCATGATCTGGGGGAGGAAGGGCACAATCTCCTGTTCAGCGGCACTTGTGACAGCACCGATGGCGCTGATGGCCATTTCCTTGGAGGAGTTGGAGCCTGTCCCGCTCAGGACAGAAACCAACTTCTCGATCAGACTGGGAAGGAAGGGCACAATTTTCTCTCCCATATTCTCACACAGGGATTCCAGGGCGTAATAGGTTCGGGTGAGAGCTGAGTTCTCAGACCCCATGTCATGGGAAATCTTGGAGCAAAGAATGGGCAGAATTTCTCCGCTGTATTTGGAGATTTCTGGTTGCAAATGTTCCGCAAACTGTCCCAGGGCGTACAGGGCAGCATTCCTGACCTCATCAGATCCATCTTGGAGGCCACCGGCAGCCAATTTGAGACATTCCTGCAGGTGGTGCTCAACCAAGTATTCACCACATCCCTCCGCAATCACTGCCAGGGCAACAAGTCCTGCCTTTCGGTCAAGAGGCTCGCTGGAGCCAACACCGGGAAGAATGTAGGTTTGTAGAAGGGCTGGTACTAGTTTATCAGCCGGGAGATGCAGGGCAATGGTATCGAGAATAATACCCGCGTATTGGATTGGCGTTTCGGATTCCGTGTCCTCTGGCTCAGGGGTAGCTAGGAGTTTGAAGACGACACCCAACACCCGTTCCACCAGCTTCAACTTCTGGATGGTCTTCTTCTTGGCAGCAATCAGCCAATTCAGGAATGTCATGAACTTGACCCGTGTAGCATCCTCTAGGGCGGTACTTTGGGCAACTTCCAGGCAGAGCTCAGTTAGATCAGTCAGGTGGGGGACAATAACAGGGACCTCACATTCCAAGAGGTTCTCAAACAACTCCAGAGACTGACAAGCTTTGTCCTCGTCAGCAGATAGCAGGGTGTGGACTGCCTTGATAGAGGCGGGGAGGAGGGAAGCGAAGGGTTTAACATTTTCAGTTCCGATGAAAAGGACTAGTTTGCTCATGGCAATACATGTCAGGTAGAGAACCTCAGGTGATGCAGATGACAATGTTCCCGCATAGAGCTGGAACAAAGCAGGGTAGTGAGGTTCCATCTCCATAGCAACAGCATCACTGATAACTCCCATAACATAGAGTCCCAGTTGCTGGGTTGCCTCGTTCATGCAGGCCTCGGTAAGGAAGTTCAGTAGTTCAGGCCAACTCTCGAACTGGTGTTTAGCAATCACACTCACAACACCGGTAACCGAGTTCCTGACCTCCTTCGCTGGGCCCTGGGCAAGGACCGTGAGACAGGTCGTTTTAACACCACTTTGAAATCCCTCGTCAAGTTTGCTCCAGCATTTCTCCACCTTTTGTCGGAGAATTGTGGCGGCATACTGACGCACTGCAATGTTGTCACACCCAGTGAGGATCTCACACAAAGCGGGGATCACAGCAGGCTCCTTGATCACCTCTTTTAGTTTTGCTGTGGCTGCTGTGATGGCATTGCTGTCCGGGAGCAGCAGCTGGGCGATTATCTCTTCGAGTTGAGCACGGGCCATGTCCTGGGAAGCAAAATGGGGTTAGGAGTGCACTTGATTAAGATAAAACAAGCTAATTCAGTGATAGTAGCATAGTGATAGAGCTTAAAAAACATAACTGATAAACTGCTCGCCGACTGTCAAACAAATTTGTGAAAACGGCCATCTTGGAAATTTGCTTCGGATCTTGAACGAGTTCCCGAATTTAAAACGCCGAATCGCGTTGAACTGCGCGGCTCGTATTTTGCGCGTACTGTTTTGGGTTCGCGCGCTTATCTCGGAGTCAAGTGTGCTTGCGCCAACAGAGTTTGTTGTAACACATCGCGCGTTCCGAATATGCTCCTTTCAATTTGTGACACACAGGTGGCCACACTGTTGAGAGATTGTTGTGCTGTTATTGAATCTCGGAAATTGCGACTGAGTAGATCTAAACAACTTGATCTTGTTAGCAATAATAAAATAAGTTACTGTATAAATAAATTAACCAAAATATAAGGAGGTTTCTTAGTTTTACACTCACAGCTTACAAAATAAATAGTAGCAACTAGCAGGAGAACAGGAGAGAAAATATAAAATATAATTAATCTGTTTGTTACATCGCGGTCTATACAATCCCGAATTAATCAGTTAATCACATGGTAGGACGTGTTTATCATAACTTATCTCTTTACACTATACATCTACAGTTGATTGTTTATTTTGTTCCAATGGCTATTGGCCGGAGCAGTAGGTTTGTTGGCTTTGGTGAGTGCACTGGCACAGCTCTCAAACTTGCGGTGGTTATGTCTAACATAATCATCGGTTTGGTGGATAAGGTGGGTTAGAACATCGTTATTGATTTCGTCCAGCGGTGTTATCTGAGGGTAAAGATGGGATGGAAGTGGGGAAAGATAGGGAGAGGCGAAACAAGTTGGACGTGGTAAAACTGGTTTTACAACTGCATGAGTTCTTAATCAGGGATTTAAACTTGACACAACTTATAATTTATGAAATAGTCGTGACAACTTGAAGACATCCCCGAAAGACAGACTAGACGAATGTGATATGGCATACTACTGAAAAGTGTCAAAAGTTCGGTAGTCCTTACATAATATTTTGATTTTATATTTTTTGATGCGAACTTGTTAGGGAGGTGAGAAATTGAAAAAGGGGGGGGGGGTTTAGGTTATTATGTGTACCTCTTTTATTTGTGGATTAAATCGAAAATAGGTATCTCTGTGTATTAGGTCTGATAAGAGAAGATGCGTCGTTTCTGTCTCTACAGCAGCATTTATCATCTAGCAAGAGATAGGGGTGTTAGATGCTAAGTTTTGGGTAGTTAGTCTAGTAGGACCCACGTCCCACACCATACTACGAACCACACTCTGTTTGCAGTTAAGTAAGTTGTGAAAACTGGGACTTGTCCCCCAGGAATGTACTAACGTTAAGAAAGGTGTCCATGGTTGAGCTAGATTTGGTTTTTATAGGTCGATATTGCCAGGGTATCTTGCCCGTTCCTATGGAAACAATACATTGGGGTTGCAGATCTGGCCAAACCTTCCTCGCCTCTCTTAACCCCAAATCTGAAAAGATATACTACTTTTAATTCTTCTTCCGGCTGGACAAGATAAAACAAGGGGTTTGTTACTTCAGTATTTTGATCTTTAACATATAAATCAGGCTTATCTGAGCCTGATGGCTGATGTAATAAACTATGCATATGCATTATTATATGATTATGCGGCTAAATCATCCCTTATTGTCCGTTGTATTTTGTGGCTAAGACTAAAGATCTAAAATGTTTTATTATTAGAGGGATGAAGTTACTGAAACCAGCATGCCGAATCTTTTGTTGCATCTCATCTCATTATTGTAATGACCCTGGCCACGCAGATCACCCAATCGATCGTTATTATAGTGACGTCACTAACGTGAAATATCGTTATGGTAGGCGATGACGTTTTATCGTGCAACAATTAGGCCCACACACTCATATCCTCACACAGAGAAGGATTAATTTCTATTCCTTTAAGTTTTATGATTACTTTTTCTCAAGCAAAGCTTACTCCTCTCGATCTAGGGCACTCACTATTCTCCATCTGTCTTCTTATCCAACACTGAGAGCTGTTTCTTTGTCGTGTTTAATGCAGTCTAACACACAACCAAGAAGTAATCTACTGCGAACGATTTCTGAACCCATTTTACTTCTTTTTCCTTGTGAAGCTCACGCTGCAAGTGCGCTCTGTGAGGGTTCGGCAGATCAACTATTTCCTATTTATTGCTATTGGATTGGCTTCGGATTCCTATAATCTTACCTATCGAGACATCCTTTTAACATAAGTTTAATATGCTTTGAATTATATGGGCCCGTCCTCAGTAATATTTTCCATTCCTTCTCAGTTCCATTATTCTCTCTCTTCTACTATTGTGGACGGAGTGGACCGAATGAATAAGTTATGTAGGTATTTGTTGAGAGCTTTCACTCATCGGCAACTGCAGCAACTGCCTGTTCATTCACTGATTGTTGGAAAGAGAGAGAGAGAGAGAGAGAGAGAGAGAGAGAGAGAGAGAGAGAGAGAGAGAGAGAGAGAGAGAGGGAAAGAGAAAGAGAAAGGAGGGAGAGAGAGAGCGAGAGAGAGAGAGATGAGAGAGAGAGAGAGAGAGAGAGAGAGAGAGAAGAGAGAGAGAGGAGAGAGAGAGAGAGAGAGAGAGAGAGGGAGAGAGAGAGAGAGAGAGAGAGAGAGGGAAAGAGAAAGAGAGGGAGAGAGAGAGAGAGAGAGAGAGAGAGAGAGAGAGAGATAGACGAGAGAGAGAGAGAGAGAGAGAGAGAGAGAGAAAGAAGCGTTGGAAAAAAGGAACACGTAGCGACGGAAAGTATACGAGTTGATAATGACATTGCCGTCAAAGTATTCTTGTTTGCGGGTTGCTGAAGACCTTGTAAGACTTTGTGTAATATTCAGTCACATCACACTGTGATATACTTAGTATCTGGTTTATTCTCCATGTTGTACGCCTTCTCTTAGCTCTATCTCTCTCCCTTCTCTCTCTATCTCTCTCTGTTTCGCTTTCTTTCTTTCTCTTCTCTATTATATATCTAGTGATCGCTGTTTTATCGATCAGACGTATTCATTATCCTTTCATTATTCATCTCCATATTATTCGCGTTATTCAAGTTGTATAGTTTGTAAAGTAACATCAGTGTCATGGTTGTACACAGTCCCACTGCAGTAGTTTTACTACACAGTTAGGGGCTGTGGTTCTTACATTAGTTCCATCTGGTACCTGTGGGGTTGTTGTAAAGAAGAGCCCCATCGTTATGATGGTCTCCATCAAGCTCCATTTCTTCAAAGTAGCTAGGGGCGGCCGTTGTAGCCCTCAAACCCTCCCAAACATAGTGGTTGTACCCGCCCCGATAACGTCCCTCCCTGGATTCTGTCTTGGGCAGGTCGTATGATCTGAAATGGGGTTGGAAATATATGAAAATTTACTGTAAGTAATAATGTGTGGAATTGAATGGGTAGTCGAGTCTGTCATTGAAGCAAGAAGCAACTTTTGTCTCCCAGAAATCAGACAAAAGATAGTTACTAGGGGAGGAAGGGATAGAGACATAAAGGGAGACAGAGAGAGGGAGGGAGACAGAAAGAGAAAAGCAGATAGTGGTGAGATTTTCTGTTAAATTTCCTGACTTCTATTTCTAACAATGGTCAATGCTTGTCGCTTGGTGCGATTTCTCTATTCTCTAAATCTATAATATCTGGTATCTATCGATATAATTTTGCTTCTCCCCATCTCACTCGCTATCTCACTCGCTCCATCGGATAATATCTGACATTAAATTTCTCCTCTGCCGCTCACCACCATTATGGGGATTATTATTATTATTGCCAGACACTGGTCATTAGTTGTTGAGTTGCCCGAATAAATTGATGAAATACTAGATCTAATCCCCCAATCCCTGCATATTAATTCATTTTGTAGCTTCGTTTTTGATCATTGGGTAATGAGACCGCCAGCGATGGCTGTATTAAGAAAGGGGGTCATACTTATGGTGCTTTCTATAGACTGTCTCAAGGTGCGTTCTGTAGATATATCATTGTTGATTGTGGCATTCTACAGTGATCTTTAGATCTCACTGGTGAGTTGTACTGAAATCTTTAGATCATATAATTACCTGAACACGTATGGGTGGACTACTTCATGGTTCACTACCGTGCTGACAAAAGCGACAAGGGGTGAATCATCCCAGCAGCTGACATCGTGCATCCGCAGTCCCTCACACTCTTGCTTGTAGCAAGTCCTGGGGAAATGGAAGGAATGAATAGAGGAGGAGAGCAGCCCCTCGCACTCTTGCTGTATGGGGAATAGAGTGAGTAGAGAGAGGAGAGTTAGGGAAAGATGTAAGGGGAATGGAACTTTTAAAGACGCTCGATGTTTTTCCAGATTGATATTTGTGTTCACAGGATATATTTCCACCTAATTCACTTCCAGTTATCATTTCAGTCCATCAAAATATGATATATGTCTCCCACTCTCGCAGACCACTAACACAATAAGAACGTATAGCGCGGGGCCGTGTTTCTATTAAACAAACACCTCACGAACCGGAACCTTGATCTGCCGAACCCTCACAGAAATAAAATGCAGTGTGAGCTTCATAACCGGAACCTAAAGTTCCAGAAACTAGATTTTAGAAGCCATGGTGTATCATTTCTAAACACTAGCATTGCAAAGCACATGTTACTGTACCCTAGCCTAGACAGTATAACACCAATTAAAGTTGGTCGAGACATCAAAAAGCGAAATTTCAAAAGCAAAAGTCAAGCCTTTCGGCTTTATAAACCTTCTTTAGTGACAACAGCTATTCTTTGGTTTTGTTTTGAAGATCCTTGTTTCGTATTTGTAAACCAACTCTAGAACACGTCATGAGAACTACAGCTAACTGCTATCACCTGCTAGCGGCTAACACTAGCGCTGTTCCCCCAAAACTACACTAACCTGCCGTAAAACACCACCTGTTAGCGGACAATTAAACTAATTGGACGGTAAATATATATCGGAGGTGCCTTTGAGAGATGGTGTAAACTGTGTGTGTCACACAGCTGACAGCCCTCTCTTTTTCCTTTAGTAGCGTAGTTTTACAGTTAACGCCTTCTCAGTTTCCCGTCATTACTCGCGGGCCAGTTTGTTGATAATGTTTACTCTAGTACTTGTACTAGCTGTAGTGTAAAACTAACAAATTAGAATATGATTCCTTGGCCCTTTGCTTTTATTTACCTGCCAAGTCTGAGTACTGTATCGATGGTGTTTCCAAACGAATCTGCCCACTGCCAAAACCGATCTGCCACCAAACACCTGAAATTGATTGAAAACAGTGAGATGGTTGGTATAGTTCCAACCAGCTCAAATTGGTCGAAATGGTTTTTTCCTCGTAAGTACTCTAACTTTATTTTTGCCTTGCTCGACCCTGTTAGAAGGATTAGAACATAACAACTTGATTTGAGCCGGATGGATCAGCTATATTCACATAATTCATCTCTACAGACTATAATCATGCAGTGCTACTTATTTATAAACAGTCATCTGATAAAGACTCGCGCTCAGCGCTGGGGTATTGTATTAGGCAGCTAGTGTGATCGGGAGTGGGCGGCATCAAAGAAAAGGATCCGATAAAGACCCGGTGTTATACTTTGTTAGTCTGCTTCACACATTCCTTACAATGGATAGTAGTTCGATACGTGGGTGCTATATGTGTCGGAAAGCCGGTAACCAGTTTACTGGCATATTTAAATGTCGAATTTAGCATTCATGGGCGTTAGAGGCAAACCATTTATACCGCTTCTTGGTTGAGATAGAGAGGGAGGGAGAGAGGGCTGAGGGAGAGAGATACGTTGACTGAATTTGAAGCTATATCTGCGTCATGCGTTAGTTGAAAGGTTTCACATTTGTCGAACGCTTTGTGTTTCATCATTATCGTGAGCTACAAGATATATTCAAAGAGATTTGTAGTGAACTTAGTACTGATACTTAGTGCAAATCATTATATGATGGACCAGTTACACTAACAACTTGTTGGATACTTATACTGTCGTGAGTCGCTCTCTAAATCTCAACTGATATAACTTATCATACTCATGCAAATCTCTAAACCCCAACTTATGATGTCTCTCTCTTTCCCTCCGTATCAAGCAGATTCCCTGATGGTACGTGTGCTACTAAAGATTTGTGGATCTGACTGTTATTATATACGATGCTACAAAGACTCTTTGTTGGTCAACGACGAATGTACGCCCCTAATTACAACTCCAGATTTTGGTATCTCTAGTATAGAGATGCAGCTAACTCTCATTTTCTTAAAATTAGAGATATACAAATGTAAAGCAGGGTTAGAACATAACAAAGATATACCTTTGTTATGTTCTAACCCTACTTTACATTTTGTAAGAGGGTCGAGCAAGGCAAGTATATCTCCAGTCTAAATGAGAGTTGATCTGCATCTCTCAGCTCTTTTTATTTCGTGGCGCTCTGAGTAGTAGACTTCTTGTATGTTTGCCATGCATTGTTTGGGAGGGGCATCCTCCTTGATATTCCTAGTGTAGACTAAAATTTCATCCCGGGATATTATCCCCGTGTTTTTATATCTCGGCTACCTGCCAGTCCCACATCCTATATTTCGTAACAAAATATAACCACACACGACAACATTTCTTCAACTCTGTAGTCCCAGTCATTTCCATGGACCAATTACTCAGTAATTGGTAATTAGTGTGTCAGAGCTGCCGTCCTATTTCCGTTGTACCGTGGTTTAAACAACATTTATAATAACTCGCTGTGGTGGTAGTTTTTAGTGTCAAAAGATGCCAACTACTGACGTGTCTTTCGTTTTTTATATTGTTGGGCCGATCTGCTGCAAAGATACCCCCCTCTGCTGGTGAGAGGGGGTTCATGTTGTTCTAATGTGACAATAACCTGATATGAATAATACTCCTGATAGGATATTATCTCTCTCTAATAGACACCTCTTCGCTTCACTAATAACAGTGTCTAGACGTGTCTACTAGACATGCCCTTACCTCTTTACTAAGCTCCAGGTAGACCTCCAACACCTCATCCAAGGTTCTCCTGCTCGCGATAAGGAGGGCAATTAGCAGGGCCCCCGTGCTAGTCCCAATACAATAGTCAAACAGTTCGTATGTCCGCTTCTGGGTGAGGGCCTCCAGCTTTTTTAGTACACTGACAGGGAGAAAGGATTTTATATTAAAGGGCAGAGGCAAAGCGTGGCAGCACCTAATCCTAGCGTTCAATGTTTGAAGAATTCGTGGTAGGTCACGGAGTGTTAGGTTTTGAGAGCTAGAAAGAGGAGATGGGAATGATGTGTGTGGTACCGATAATGACATGAGAGGTAGCAGGTGGAAAGTGGAAAGAGTGATGGGAAAGAGACAAGATAGTGGTTTAACGAAGAGAGAGTGAGAGATGGACTGTCATCTATAGTTATTAGTTAGGAGGCCAATAATCAATATCATATTTTCGCTTTATCCTTGTTCAACTGCAGCTCTCCTCTTTTGACATCCTTCATTTAGAAGCCCTCGAACTCAACTAAAAGGACATGTCAACAGTCATCAACAAATTATGCTTCATGGCAAACTTTGTATTGCTCACTCATTTAGTTCTATTTTATAAAATCTATCGAGGAACAAGCGAGGCTGTGCGTTAGAGTCTGACCTAGACAAGTCTAACTACCATCCTGTCTAACTAGCCGGAATTAGAGTTGTATTTACTATGTACTCAAGTAGCAGATTTAGTTTGAGTTTTGGGTATTTTGTTGCACTTGTTTTTAGATGAACATTGAACAAGGAGAAAGAAAAGGAGGGAGAGAGAGAGAGAAAATAACAGTAAAGAGATTTCACTAGAGGAGCTCTTCCCAGCTCTTCCTTAGCAGCAGCATTATTTTTTCACTGTATCGTTCTGCATTGTAGCTCCATTGTATCCCTTACCACGTACGTACCTAGCACATTTTGAACCCCTCATGTAGAAATGTGTGTGTTTCTAAAAGAGTCATGTGTTTGCAGCAAACACAGTATGCAATTTAGTACTGTGCCGGTACAGCATACATGTTTGTTGCTTTATTATTCACTAAAAGCTCCTATATTATTGTTCATGTATAACTAAAGTAGTTAGCTGTTTTTGTTTGTACTTCACCATTACATTAACCTGACAAGTAAACTGGCTTTTAATACTAAATTGATAATTTGAACAAGGTTAATGACAAGTCGGTACTTGACAATCCTAGTCTAATTTTCGGGTATTAGCTAGTATGTATACATTGGTGCCAGTGTTTGGTTTTGCTTTGTGGGTTCAACTTGTTACTTTCGTAATAGAGCAGTCGTTGGCGTTGTTTGTCGGTTTAACTGCACTTGTTACCTTGCTAGTAGTGTTTGTGCTCTAAGTTGATTAGTTCCTCTTTACCTAGATGCGACAGTTGTCCATTCATTTCTCTCTATGCGTTCTTTCTCTCTATCTCTTTCTTTCTCTTTTCTCTCATTTTTCTCTCTCTCCCTCGCTTTCCTCCACTTTCTCTCTATTTCTCTTTCACTGCGTACATATATATTGCGTACAGGAAGCAATGTCCATAACACCCCAGTTAAACCAATTACATTGCCCGTCACACAAGCAGAGGCCAATCTGTCTCCCGGCAAGGAATTACCATGGATAGTGGCCAATTAAAAGTTTTATCCGATATATTGCATAGACACATGTTTTGTATACGGTGTACTAACTTTCTTGGGCGACTGTGAGGATGGAGTCAACAAATAAATCTTGATTTTGTTGTTCACCATCATTTAAACCATGATCTGCCCCGGAGCTCCCAGTGACCTCAATTCCACCCCAAAAGCTGGCACTGTTAGACAAAGCAGTGTGATAGACATTTGTCACAACAAGGGAGAAGAGGGACGAATATAAGACGAATGTCTATTTAGCCCCTCATAGGACCTCTTCAACGAGCTCTCCAAATGATCAAAGTAATTACGGGTAAAAGAGGGAGAGAGAGAGGACAGAGCGAGAGAGAGAGAGAGAGAGAGAGAGAGAGAGAGAGAGAGAGAGAGAGAGAGAGAGAAAGATAGAAGAGATAGGCACTGCATATGAAGAGAAGAAGAGAAGTCGGCTAGTCAGCTTATATCGCTATACTATTTTGAGTGGTGTGGCAGGCTCAGTTCCTTAGTCAATCCCCGACCTGCAATCGCTATCAGAGATACATGTTGCCCTCCCCCGGTACTACTGCATGCACCCCTACAATCTCCCTAGTTGTTGTCATGATATAGTGAAATGATATGACGAGACGGAGAAAAAAATGGTTTGCCACTGAGTCATTCTAGTTTTGAGTTTTGAGTCGACAGTGACGTTGACAATGTTGTATCTTGATAGAGAGAGAGAGAGACCCTACTAGTAAACTTACTAACTCTACCTGATAGCGATGATCCCTCTTGTTCCCCCTCCATCAATACTGAGAATTCTGTAGCCTCCTCTCGGCTGAGCATCCTCCGGTATAACGCCCACTGTGTACAGTATCTGTCGGCTGTTGAACCGTACCGTTGCGTTCGTGTGCCTTGTGAGACTTTGCAGTTTGGCGAGAATCTCCTGCAATAAAAGAGTGTGGAGCGGGGTAAGAGAGAGAGAGAGAGAGAGAGAGAGAGAGAGAGAGAGAGAGAGAGAGAGAGAGAGAGAGAGAGAGAGAGAGAGAGAGAGAGAGAGAGAGAGAGAGAGAGAGAGAGAGAGAGAGATAGAGGAGAGAAGCAGAGAGAGAGAGAGAGAAGAGAGAGAGAGAGAGAGAAGAGAGAAAAGAGAGTAAAGAGGAGAAGTTATATTCATACAAACGTCAGAGAGAAACAAACACTTTCCTAAATCGTATATATACGATATATATATTAAGCCAAAAACTAATTGGAATTAGTTGACGGGAAAGGTGGCCCACTTACACCTTTTGCTGCTACCGGGTACCACGAACTGTCATTCTCTTCACGTCACGTTGGTATCTCAATCTCTCTCTCACCCTTTCTCTATTTCACTCACCTCTTATATCCCTGATACATTTTAAAATAAAACCCGGCATCAGGCAAAGGTGTAAGTGGGCCACCTTTCCCGCCAACTAATTCCAATTAGTTTTTGGCTTAATTTAGGTCCCTTTTTGGTTTCTAATGTCAGTATGACATTATTTCATGATGTAAAATTGTCAAAATGATGTGTTATATGAGAAACGAGACGAATTTTTGTGAAAATCGTAATTTTGACGTCATTATGACGTCATCTGACGTAATTAGTGACGTCGTAACGACGTAATTGCATCACAATATTTTTTGAATGAATACCCTGAAGGAGCTCGTAAAGTATCATTGACCACAGTGGTCAGGAAAGGGAGTTTTTGCTCGAAAAACGTTCATTTTACTGAATTTTTCGTCAAATTTTTGACTTCCGACGCGATTTAAGGGCTCAAAATGATGAGCTACGAAAATTCGCAATATAGTAACTGAAAGTTCAGACAATTTGCCGGTAACGATTTTTCGTCAAATCAGAAATCGGAACACGTCTTCAGGGTGCTAGAGGCGTTTGAAAAAAGTTAGTCGGTCTCGCGCACTGACGTCACTCGTGACGTCATTGCGCGCGTCATAGGTAAGATGGAGAGTCGCCACCCAGATGGGTACATGCACGAGACAATTGTCTGTCGAATGCCGCTTGGTTTAAGGTCGTACGATGTCTGGTTCGTCTCAAACTGGGACCAAACGGAAGGTAACAAAGCGTCTATACATCTATGTATATATGTATATATCAACCTAGTTATCCCCACACTGAATTTTCTGTTTTGGGGGTGGTGTTATAACTTTTGAACAAAAAGAGCTAGCCACTTGAAATTTTTACCTTCCTAGCTCTTCCGGTTCGGGAGTTATGGCATGTCAAAAAGTGCCAAAATGGGCTAAAAGTATGAAATAACTATATATACGCTGTGAGCAAGCGGGCCGTTTTTGGGGGAAATTTTTTTCGGGGGATGAATGGGGTCACCTTTGCGCTTGCCAGCGCAGTGATCGTGGGTTCGTTCAATGGTTCGACCAAGAGACTCTGGAATGGATACTGCGTGACAGTGCGTGTTCCTTCGCCTCCCATGCCCAATATATTCTGGAAAAACTTTAGTTAACTACTTACCACATTGTCGGTTATGAAGTGTTTCTCCACTGGATTCCCCAGAACCTTCTTGCAAATAGTTCGTGTCACGTTCTTCAGCTCCAAATGGTTCTGAGTGTCCAGGAATCCAAACAACACAGGCCACTCGGCCATAACTCGACCAGTGTGGAGAAATCTTCGTGTCTGGAAAGAGGAGATGGGGATATGGGCAGAAATTAGGAAATCGCTAGAGTATGAAATCCCCATGAAATCTGAGATTTACCAATCATTGTTAATCTATTTTACTGGAAATTATTGTTGGATACTCACCAACATCATTCCCCTTTTAGTTGTCCACCCCTCAGTCCTCTCTAGGGAGTTTTATCCCTTAACTTGCTATAAGATTGCTTCCAGCCTTTCTCCAAGCATGCAGCCCATTGATAACCTACAGTGGGCTTCTCAGGGTGTTATAATTTCAATGTCAAAAAACATTCATCGAGGACAATTGCAGTCCATGATAGTCTTCTAGTGCCTGGATACTAGGTATGGTATTATGAAGATTGTGATAACTAATCCTAACTATCCCTTACTAGCCTCAGTCCACCCCCACCATGACCAACACCACAACAGATGACGAGCACTTTGACAGTCTACCAACCTGGGAACAACACATCATCGCGGGAATCCTGATCCTCTTTTTTGTTATGGGAATGCTCGGAAACAGCTCTATTCTGGCTGTTATTCGAAACTTTAAACCATCGGTAAGTTTTTATGATAACCAACCAAGGTCTCTCTTCTATCGAAAGGTCTCTCTTCTATCGAAATTCGAAAGGACTTTCCACCATTTACAAATAACTAATGCGGAATGCCCTTTATGGATATTGGCTAATAATCCCTCCTCCCAATCAGCACCAGTTTCGGCCTGGTCGGTTGCTCTTGATATGGATGTTTGGGACGGACCTGGCACTAACTGTCCTAATGGTCCTACCAGCCGTCCTAACCTCTGTCGGATGGAGTGGTGAGTGATCTGTTACCATGGTGTTAACTTGTTACCATGGTAACTATAATACATCGTGTCCCATACCTACAAATTATACTACCTTTGACATGCGTGTACTTTCTAATTATTCTCATTTTTAGAAGGTAAATCTAAAGCAGTAGTAAGTTGTTTTTGAGTGGGCTACTTGATGAAGCACAGTTACAGCACCTGGCCACCTAAACTATGATAGCATATTTCTAAAAACAACTGCACACTATTTGTCGTTTAAACGTTCCCAGCTGAATCATTGTACTGGGGTCAAATAAATGTAAAATAGTAAAAAGCATTGCTTTAAAAAAACACCACGGCCCGCTTCATGGTTTCGATTTCAGCAACATTTGATATTTAACATCCTTCACAAGAAGTTTCTCAAACGCCTCCCTAAAGAAAGCCCACAAATCCACGGCCACCTGCCGTCCCTTTTGTAAGACCAACATGTACTGGTCAACATCAAACTCTCCTGCACAGTCTGAGTAAATCATCTCTTTCTCGCTATTGTACACGAACACAAACTGACAGTCTCCCTTCTGTTCCTCCTCTGTTGTAGGGTCCCAGTGCCGCTCCTGGTCCTCTGCATTCCTAACACACGACACAGCTCCAAACATACCCTTCATGGGAACTCCAGCATCCATTAGGGCGAGACAAAGGGCGTTCATGATAACAGCCAGGATGGAGCCATCATCATTTTCTATCTGTACTATCACCTGCAGAGAGAGAGAGAGAGTTTAGCAAAGATAACAGGAAGTGCACCTATTTTAGTGGACACAGGGAGTGGAGTTGGTTTGGTTTGGTTCTACTGCAACTCCATGCAGTGACAATTATAAATTATTTCAACCTCTCTAATTTCTACTCTCTACTCTTGTTTCTACTACTCTTTCTTACCTCTATTCTACCTCTCTATTCTCTACCTACCTGAAAGGAAGTCCGGGGATGTGCCGCTGTCAGTATAACCTGCTCACAAACCCTCGTCACAGCCTGTTCTATCACCTTATCCACAGGGGTTCCATGTCCAGTAGCTCCTTTCACTGTCGTCTCGATCACTGCCTTCTCTGGATCCTCTCGGTTTACCCGTACATCAACTGGACCCCAAATGCCCACCAGTGCACTTGATTTACCCTGCCGGACCCGGGCTGAGCCATCGCATTTTGTCAGAAGGGATCTTTCACTGGAGAGCGGCCTTAGTTTTATCTTATCCGCTGACATAACTGGGCCTAACATGCTAGAAATATACGGAAGAAAGGGAGATTAGTAATTGGCACGGTGTTCCCACGATAATAACTGTAATAGAGCACACGGATATTATATTATCAGCTGTTTTTTCAAATTGTTGATATCCTGCCAGGTCCCGCTAGAAGGGCACACATGTGTTGTACGTGCGTTTGTTTGAAGTCCTACAACCGGATGTGTGTTTGCTATGTTTTCTATATGCTGATAAGAGGAGAGAGAATACATAGAACAAGACTAACCAGTAAACCAGCCCTGAACTTTTCAGGTCTACCATCAGAATCGTTAGCGTGTACAGTATTCGGATACACAGAGACGGTTTTTGCAGCTTTGGAGAACCTAATTATGATGGTGATGAGTCTGGAACGAATATTCACAATCTACTTTCCACTCAGGTAGGAGCTTCTGTAAAATGATACAACTTATCAAGGACTTGATCCTCAACCCACAAGAAACATGCATGTGCCCTGGTGTACCTTTCAATCAAGGATTTTCTTTGATCCTCAACCCATAAAAACATGAGTGCCTCTCATGATACCCAGACTACATTATATCATTGTATATATTTGCATCTCGATCTAAAACCAATTTCCATCTATCGCAGGAAGATCCTGAATATGACTCGAACCATAGGCTGTTGTTTATTGTGTTTGATAGCATCTGTAGCCCTGGCAACCACCAACCTCCTTATCAACTCCTTCACCTACAACCAAGACGCCCTGAGATGCCTTGCCTAACTACTACCCTGATGAGAAGATAGTGGAACTATTTATCATGACATTCAACTCTCCTATTTGTTCTCGTCCCCCTTATCAGTACTGTCGTTATCTACCTTCTAATTATACGGGTGGTGTTCAGAAGCAGTAGGTTCACTGCTGCCACCTCTCAGAACAGGCAGAGCATGCAGGCCATTAAAACAACTTTAGTTGTAGTAGGTGTTTACCTAATTTCCGCATCTCCCTTTGTTCTCAGCCGACTTTATACGTTGGGGAACGCACACAATGCTGCCACTACGATTCAGACTATTTCTCAACTGTGGTATACATGCTCAATACAGCGGTTAACCCTTATGTGACACTTTTTACCAACAAATCACTACAGCGCCACAGCCGTAACTTCTTTACCTCGAAACCGGAAGTTGTTACCACGGTTATCAGGAGGCAGAACCGTCAGGATTGAAGTCTCTGTCGAGAGTGATGACACGAATAAGTACTCTGAACACTATATCCGTTGCAAATCATAAGGGGAAGAAGAAAAAGAATTCGTGGATACCGGGTGTGGGATTGAGAAATGCAGGGACAGCTAATTGAGGTTGAAGGAACAACAACTTTTGAGAATAATTCAGCCGAGACACAAGCTTAATAAAATGTCTGAGTTTTTAAAAAGCTGTTGCTAAAATAAATGTATAATAAGTTATAAAAATTAAATATATTTCAGCCCAAATAACTTGAAATGTCTGTCATTGCTTTGGGTGTGAGTACAAAAGTAGAGTCTGCTGTTATATCCTCGCTATGGACAATGCTCGGAAAGGTGGATGAGAAATAAGGAAACCTCGCCCGGTTTATCCCAAGAACGCTCTATAATCTCCCCGACCATCAGACTCTCCAGGAGCTCTGTTGACTGAGCGGGTGATAAAGACTGCGTGGTATCGGTTGTCTATTAGAGCCTTGGTAATCCCTGGGTAGTGGAAAATAGAGAGAATGATCGACCGAAGGAAGGATCCGAGCCCTGGCATACTCATATCAGAATTGGCGGATCTCCAAGCTTTCGTGGCGAGCGGGAAGAATTTCTTGAAAATCAGCTCTCCATGACACTATCACTTGGTTTATCTGCTGTTTTAGTGGATGAAGTAGAAGCAGTTGATTCGTCCTTTTCACTGACCGACTGACTCCTGCCTCTTCTGCAACCCCTCATACTCACAGAATCAGTCAGCCATCGTTATTAGATAGTGTTTTCCGTACTTTTTAGAGACATACTTGATAGGTGGTTACCCCTGCTTTCAGAACTACCTCAATATCCAGACAAAGCTGAAGCGCCTCGAGAGTTGTATTTTTGTCAGGTGAACCATCCATGAGCTCTTCCAAAGTTCTTCCCTTGGTTGTAGAGGCAAATATCGTCTCCAAAAGCTTCTTTCCAGGAGCAACCAAATTAACTTTTCCTAGATTCTTACATGCCTGTTCAAATAACTTCACAATGTTTTCTTTGGGCTCTCCTTTGACAATGTTAGCCTCGCAGGCTTCAGACACATCCAACCGTTTCAGTTCGCATACCCCACCCTTCATCTCGCTGTCTTGTTTCCGTTTTCCTAACACCCCCGTTTCAAGATCAACTCTACTCCAGAAGGAGCTGTTGTTGGTGATGTCCCTGGTGGAGAAGATCTTGAGAGGGACGGGCCACTGGCTCTGTTTTAATCCCAACAGTTCCTCATACCCATCAACCATCCTCTCCGACTCGGGAGGTTGATACACCTTATAGTTCATCCTCCCCCCGATATGTTTCTCACTCAACTGGAACCCATATCCCCGGCCCTCTTCCAAGGTGGCAATGCCACTAAAGAATGTGTTACGCTTTGTGTGGAGGGAAGTGTAAAGCTCGTCTTCAGTTTCTTCATTCTGGAACGCCTCCACGAACGACTTGTTTTCAATGAACGGACTAATTGAACCAGATACGATTACTTTTGAAGATCCAGATAGTAAGTTCTCGAAGAAGTCGTAAACTGCCCGGGGAGTTAGGGTTGAATAATAAATCTCGTCCACGGGGTCTTCTGGAGGACGTGGAAGATCACCTACACGAAGCAGATCATGGTTGTACGGTTCAAAGAACGAGCACTGCGTTTCATATGTAAATCCAAAAGGTTTTTGTTTGCCAGATTTTGCGGACAGGGGAGCAGCAGCTTTGTTTCTCCGAAGCATCCGGTTCTTCTTCATGTAATCGTACACGTGTGAAAGTTCCGTTTGATCATACGAAGTGAGCATCTTGAAACTGGCCTCATTGTGATCGGTGGTGTCCGTAAGAAGAGATAGGATTATCTTGGAATAGATTTGTTTCTGTCTCTCACTGACCGCCGGATCTGACCAGATATCTTTGACCGGGATATCAAGGAATTGGGGACGCTTGGCTCTGTTTTTTGGATCACAAAACAAGGTTATGTGCGTTCGTCCGTCCAGGGCCAGATTGACAACTTGATTATTGGCTTTGAACTCGGAAACTTTCTGGGGAAGAACAGTTCTAACCTGAAGATAAGAAGTTGCCCATTCTGCCCTTTGATCGAAGAGGTCCTCCATTGTTTTGCACAACTCTGGACATCGGTCCATGAACGCACGTGCATTTGACTTTAAGTCAACTATCCTGTTAGTGACGTGAGCTTTGTTGAGAACCCTATGATGATGACCCATGACAGAATGAACAGTTTTATCTGTTGCCAAGTGAGGGATGTGCTTATGAAGTAGATTTCGCATCACCGGTCCCTCGATGGGCTTATCGAATATAGCGCAACATGTCATCCACAGGATCAGGATCTCATCTTCCTCCTCAGAAAACTTGGCCCTACTTTTAGTTGAGTATGAGTCTTCCTCTTGTCTACTTTTTTTGGTCGGAGGAAGTTTAATCGCACCGAAGGATTGTCGTTTTTTGGGTTGTCGTTTAGCTGCGATCTTAATTTTCTCCTTTTTAGGCAGCTCACCCTCCATCTCCCAGTCACTACCCTCGCTCCCAGACAGCATAACTGTAGGGACAGGGAGAGGTTTTGGTTTAGCTTTGGACTTTCGCTTCCTCTTTCGTTTCACTGGTTTATCTTTCTCAGCATCGGAATTCACTGCCGCATCTTGCTTTGCGACATCATCTTTTGTTGCCGCTGCAGCTTCATCAACCTCCGTTTTCTCTTCGGTTATCAGCTTGGTCCCAGTCTTTGTTTCTTTGCTCGGTTTCGGTTTCTCAACTGCACTCTTCTTTCTAAAGTTTCTCTTCCGGCAGAGTGTCGTGTAATCCTCATCTGCAGACAGTGGTGCGTCTTTCGGCCTTTTCCGTGAGTACGGGTTGTTCGTGTTGAGATGTCGGTTCATCGAAAGTGCAGCTTGCAGTGGCTTGTGTCCAAATTTGTTTGGATTTTTTCTTCCAATTTCCCACGAATCAACCCGATGGAAGAAGAACCGGAGATTGAATCCAGCCGGCCCAAGCTCACTGTAGATTTCACCCAATCTCTCCTTCATTCCTTTGTTATTGTAGTACTCAGGGGGCTGCTCCATCTTAATATCGTGCTGAAATAGCACCTCACCAAGGCCCTGTATAGGATCAGATATTTGAGCCTTGAAAGAGGCGAGCTCACTGTAGGACAAACTTCGGCAAATCTCCTCAACTTTGTTCCAATAGCCAATGAAATCTTGGTAGGTTACGTTAGGTAGGGAAAGGATGACTTGGGGTTTTCGAATCTTGCGGATGTTGTAGCTCCTGTTGACATCTTTTCTCACCGGTGCATTGCTGGTGTCGAGAACTAGTATCCGGTCTCTCATCCTGAATTTGAGATTGGTGACCATCTTACCATTGATATCAAAACCGAATCCGGGAACTTCTATAATTCCAGGTAGATTTAGCGCATAGTCGAAGGATTTAGCGGTTGAGTTAAGCAGATGGAGCTGTCGATCGTGAAGATCCTTGATGTAATCTCTGGGTAACTGTCCAAAACAAAATCTGTGTGCATAGGCCGGATCACCAAACAGGATTCTCATTTTTTCAAAGGTCGTATGTCTGTAATTGTAGTGAAAGACCAGCTTCAAGGGCATGAACTGCATCACGTCATACACCTCGTACATTCCATTAGCCTGGATGGGTACGGGTGGAGCCTTCTCAACCATGTACTGCCACCAGTCCAGATACACCAGGAGAAACTCCGGCAGACACTCCTCATCCACAGGCCACCGACGAATAATGATAGAAACCACAAAGTGGATTTCCTGGAGGAATCTGGCACGAGGATTTTTGTACACCAGGTCACTGGTGAAACTATCTTCGGAGAAAAGAGATTCCGGAATGGGGTCAGGGAATTTGAGAAGATTGGAAGCAAACATTGTCACCAGACCTTCGATGATATAATTTTCTCCGCACTTCGACCTCGATACAGTCTCTCTGATGACTTCCAGCTTCATATCGATTATCTCCTTACTAGCATCGGGCGAGTGGTAGACTGCCATTTCCTTTCCCGAAACCTTGACATTGATCATTTTCACGATCCCTTCCTTCACAAGCGACCCGAATATCCGGTGCAACGTTTTCCCATCAATTTGAGATAACTCTCGGGTTTCTCCTTGTTCTCTGAGAATTTGACGAATTTCAGATCTCGTAGCTACGCCCTTACTGGTGATGATATCCGAAATGGCTTCCTTCCTCCGTGAAGTTATCACCAGGTGCTTCTGTTTCTGGTCCACCTTTTCCTCCTTGACATCACCCTCGCCACTCACGAGCACATACAACTGCTCCAACGTTTTGTTTTTATCGTTGAACCCACCCGTAGTGATCTGACCGGGCATCATCCTGAGTATTACTCGTGTAATGAGGTCCTCCAGGCCGAAATAAGTATTAGCACTCGACTTGCTGAAACCCCCGGGAGGCGCTTTGGCCGCTGCGAAATGGAGAAACTGCACACAGGTCGGTTCGAATGGAATGTGGTGGGCAAAGAAGTCCTCGATGGGAGGGGTTCCAAGATCTTCCACCTCTTCATCGGGCTCTTTTCTAGTGAATTTAGGGAAAACTCCACCTCTGACCACAAATAATCCCTCCTCGTCCCTGTCGATCCGGCCATACCGGCTAAGAAACGAGGTGGTGAGGACTTTAATCGCTTCTTCGACAGACAAATCAACCTGAAATATAGTGAATATTTAGTGATAGGTTGATAGATGGAGAGGGAAATATTAGAGAGCTTCATCTCTCAATATCATGAAGATTGAAGCAAATGTGACTTTATTTCATTACCAGCTGGTTCGCTGCATCTTTCTCTCGGACAATCTGGCTGATGTATTCCTCACTGATTCTCTCTCCCGCCTTGTCCTTGTACAGATCAACAACGATGTCACTCAAAGACATCACAGCACCTGAAAAACACATGATTGATATAGATCGTACCGAACTACTGAAGTTGTGTATTACACAATGTGCACCAAAGAGTGTCCTCTCCGAGTCTCCGAGCAGCGATGTTACAGTCATGTATAACTAATTGAATCTTGGATAATGGATACCCAAGACAACCCCCCACCCCACCCCCGAGAACACACCTTCGTGCGAGTGATGAAACCAAAAACACATTTTCTTGGCCAGGGTCTTGGCTTCTGTAGCCCACAACTGGTAGATCTTGAGGGCACCAAAGTTCTCCAACATGTCAGTATAGAAGGAGACAGAAGAGGGTTTCGTCCGGAAACCTTGGGACAGCTCCTTGGCTGTGAAACCGTGATAGCCTACACCTGAAAGACAACCAGAAATTGTTAGAGAATAATATTGGCCGTCAATCAATTCTAAGGGGTAAATCATCGATAGTTAGTAGTTACTGATTCAGATTCTTTATTTCGTGGTTCAGAATCCGTAACTATCGATGACTTACCTCTTAGAACCAGTGATTATCTGCTGTTCAACTTCAGATCAGTTCTAAATATATTTCTAGAAATGCCTGAACACTAACCTCTGTAGAACTCGTAAACAGCGTATTGAGCATCGTTCAGATCACTGATGAAAATGTTGCATGTATCCCTCACATACACCTCATCTCGCTTTATTTGACTCATAACCACGCGTATAGTGGGGTACCTGAACATATATCACTGATTTAGTTCATGGAGTAGTAGTTGGTCTCACACAAGACTGCCCTCTCTGAACTTGATCTGCATACGTGCGACGTTAAAATTATGACAACTGAAAATTAGATAAGTTGTTGTTCTTGTTGTTCGTGTTATTGTCTTGTTGTAGTAAACATACTTGTCCAATGTTTCATCTAATGTCAGTTTGTGGTGATCTTTCACAAACTTAGCTTTATCAAAATCAGGGCAGTATCCTCGAACACCACCAGTTTTGCCTTTTGTTAGTGTCACACAACATTGAATCTTATCATGGATCTTTTCTAAAAAGAAGGGGAAATATTGACGCAGAGCTGAGGAGAAGTGAAGGCACAAGTACAGTCAGAACCCGATTTACCGTGACCTTCCCCCGAACATCCCAGTAAATTGGCGTCCGACAGTATTTCGCGTTAGAAACAAGTTTTTTAACTTTCATCCCTGAGCAGTATCTGTCTAACGGCAGACGGCCTTACTTCTTGAACAAGTATTGTTTTATTACCTGGTGGCGGTGGTGCGGGAACATAAAATGAAAGGAAGTCACGCGTGGAGAGGACACTCCAGAGTTTATCTCTAAAAATGGGGCACTTTACATTCACTCCCCAGATCCGGTTATAGCTTAGTTTCTCCAGTAAATCTGCTACCGATATACCTGTAGGGAGAAGGAGACACGTTTTGCAGACAAGTTGTGTACATGATGTAATGGGTTGGTTGGGAAATATGTGTATACTAGTGTCTGGGGGAGCTAAGGGTGCTTGTCCAAACCCCCGGAAACAGAGGTTAGAGGGCCAGGGTTAGGAGAGTGATAGCGTTTGTCACGTACCTTGAAGACCACTGTGACTGATAATCCTCAAACATTCGGGTAACATAGTTCATTTCTAGAGGGGATACGTGTTTGAGAGAAAGAGATGGAGAACTTGTATTGTTATGGGAGATGTCTGTTGTGCTTGCAGCATGTCACGTACTGCAGATAACACACAGAGAAGCATTGTACACAAGAAATAACACGGGGTACTCTTTAAAATGTCGAACAAAATCCTGATAAATCACAAGGGTCATAACAAAAAACATGCTCACGGTCGGAGCTTTCTCTCTCTATCATTAAAGTGATCAAACATAAATCAGTAAATTAAATAAATCATGTTGTGCTTTTTATAAAAACCCAAAAATAAACACACAAAACGTAGTGATGATAATAAAACAGTAATATATGAAAGTGTAGTCGCTATATTCAGTGATTGGTTGATATAAATGGGATACAAAACATGTGATAGGAAAATATAAATTGGGGTATATAACATTACTCTGTGAGATACAAAAATTAACAAAAACTGTCTTTATTTAATTTTCTTATGTCACTTTTTCAATTAACTCAAGTGTAAAAACACAAAACAGATCATGGTAGACAATAACTTAGGTTGACACACACACCAAGACTTCAAATATTATAACATTTGTCTTTTTTGTCTCTTTCCTCGGGTCAATCCAACAACAATTTCTCAATCCACACACCCGTGAGGGGGCGTCCCGTGTCCCTCACTCAAAGCTCATTAGAACGCACAAACCAACGTAAATCATGACAACACAAGGGAATACCAACCTCTTGGCCTCCAGGGGGAACTGGAACAGCTTGGCCCTCATTCTGAGGCTCTTGATATAGTAATGGAAGGAGTCTAGTTCGTGAAAACAGGCCGTTTTGAATCCAAACACCCTCGTTTCCATTGCCTGGTTGACGAGTTGTCTGAAGTGCATGTTCACCCGACACCCCTCCACCAGGACTAAGAAGGACCAATGTAAGGAGGATGGTATGTTTCACTGCCATGCACAGCAGAGAGATCCGACCATATGTCACCACCGATTTGATCGTGTTGCACTGTTGGACGTTAGTACTCTGGTTTGCACTCGTAATACCACAGACTGTATAACCCTACCCGCTCCCTGCGTCTTGGTGGCAATGACCCGGAGGTCAATGAAGAGCCCGTAGAACAGGTAGAACACCATGAGGGAGGTAGCGGGGGAACTCTCGTAGTTTAGCTTGTGGATGAATGTACTGGTGTCGTGTGCCTCCTGCATAATGACTTTTAGGGTGGTTCTCTTTTCTCGGAGGCAGCTCTCTCAGCTCGTTAATTAGGAATCCAATTAGCCGACTCTGCATTATGTAGTTGATCAGAATGGGAAAGTAGGTGACGTGCATGAGGAACATCGGGATCGCATACCCGATTCCCATGAAGTATTTCTCTACTGCGTTGAAGTTGTAATTCTGGAGACACTCAGAGAGGACAAAGGTTTTCCCAAAGTACGAGTTCAGCAGCGTCATGAAAAGGAGGCCCACTAGAGAGAGGATCCCGTATAGGGAGTAAACCTTGAGACACCGGTTAAGTTGGCGCTTGTGGGTGGTCGTATTGGTACCGAAGAATGATGTTACAAAACATTTCTGAACTAGGGCCTTCCACTTGCTCGCTCCTTTTCACTCTAAAGTTCCAGAAGGTCACGAAAAATGCGATGAAGTGCAGGACGGAGGGGATGATACTGTCAAGAGTGTTGTCACAAACACTGTCCATGTAAATGTAGGGGATAGTGACATTGTAACAAATCTCCTTGAACTTCTCGTGGCTCTTCGTCTCGTGCTTGTGCTCGTCACTCGGCTCGTCATGTTGGACAGACCTTGTAGTTGATCACATAGCCGGTAATTAAGACACGCAAACAGGACCAGCGGCCACAGAACACTGACAACCTTGTGCACGATGTACTCCCTCGAAATGCCCGCATTCCGAGAAACTTTAGTATGGCACTGTAAGGACGGAGAATCCGAGATTCTAGGGAGAGTATTCCCACGGTGTGCTGAGCTGATGCTTTGCTCTGCATACAAATCGCTGTCTGGTGAATATTTGTTGTATTCGTAGTCTTCGTAGCATTGGTTGATGGCTCCATAACTCGTCAAGGAGATCTCACTAATACCGCGGTTGTTCAATCGTGGACCGGATTCCGGTGTAATAACCCGATCGTAGCAGTAGTGACACGATAAGGGATCCGTTGGGCTACCATTCATCCTGAGAAAAGTTTAAATTTGTTTAATTTTTCATTCAACCTTGTTATCTTGATATCGTCTTCATGTACAAACTACACTACCTAAACGTTCGCAAACGAAAAAGCAAGAATTTGCTAACAGATTTCGCCTTACGTTTCTAAACAATTGAAAATTGTTCTTTCGGGGGTTTGGGTTTGGTTTTGGCATATGCTAAGACCCCTTTCTGCGCTTTTCAACGGGCAAACTTTGCCAAAAACTGCAAGAAACCAAATTTGAAACTTTGAAAGCAGAAAGTTTAAAGTTTGAATTTTTTGGCTCGCGCTTGATATTTTTAAGTTCGGCGCGGAAGTTTGAGTTTTGTTACGCGTGCTACACAACTTTTTCGAGTTGGCAGCGCAGTTTAATCGAATCGAAACGCCGCGCAAGTCCTTTTGAAGCGACTTGAAAAATCCTTCAAAAAATCCGCACAGGTGTTTGTTTTTCTTTTGGGTGCTCGTTTCCGGTTTCCCGTTGGTACCCAGTACCCTTGACCCTTGTTAGGAGCCAGGAATTGGAGGAAAATAATTATGTGCAACCACCGAATTTTTCACATCCACATGGTCGCCTGTTGGCCTGTTTTTGAGGCTAATAATCCATATAATAAATTCCATAATGTTAATGTCCAATTTTTTATTTAAGCGACAGGCCGCCGCGCATCAAAATGCAGCGCTTGAAATCGATTTCCGGTTCCTGATGAGCTAGCGACTTTTCTTGGTGCCATTGGAAAGATAAAAATTTTATCTTTCCAACGCAACCAGGATCAAGTCTTTATCTCATCAGGAACCGGAGATATGACCAATTAACTAATTGTGTGCGCGGCGGCCTGTCGCTTAAATAAAAAATTCGACTTTAGTCAGTCTGTCCGTTAATTGGTTTTTCAAACTCCTCCCACAGTTTTTGAGCTAGACCCCTGAAAATTTGTACACTGGTACCTTGGACCAAGGCGGATGTAAGTACGGGCTCAGATTTTTGATCCGATCTTTACAGCAGTGACGTCACGGGGCGACGTCATTGCGACAAAAAGACTTACATTTTTCAAACGCTTCTAAGACCCTAAAAACGGCTCTAAATCAAAAAACTAACGCAATAGTGGGGAAAGAGAATCGTTTGAACTTCATTTTACTTGATAGCGATTTCCCGTAACTCAATGTTTAAGGGTCGTAAATCGCGTCGGGAAAGTTAAAAATGCCAAAAATACGATATTTTTCACCGTAGCCACCCAAAATCTTATCCAATCGATATGAAACTTGGTCGTTATGTGAATTTTAATGTCCTTTGGCCAGGGGTTCCCGGAAAACGGATTGGCAAGATAAGAACTGACCGGAGTTCTTATAATTCACGAATTTGGAATTTTTCGTCGACTTTTTTTTGGCGACATAAAACGCTAAAGTCCATTTTTATTCAACTGTTCACCCCTCAACTCCTGCGCGTGCGATATTTTAATTTACGCTGCGCGTGCTACACGTTAACATGTGATAAACGCGCAAAACAATTCCGCGCACGACTTTGGGGGGTGAACAGTTGAAAAAAAATGGAGTATAGGAAATTTTCAATGAATTTTAAAATTTTACACTGCGCGCATAATTCTAGGTTCTGCGCGCGGCGTAAAAAAGCAGCGCTTTTTTGGGAAAATTCGCGCGTTACAGTAAATGATTTACCCGCCTCGCCAAAATTGTAATGGCCGTTTTTTCAAAAACCCAATGTGTATGATAGTATACTCGGATTTTTTGAAACTGTCACCCCCCTTAAATAAAAAATTTGTCATTTCTCCGGTTCCTGATAAGATAGAGACTTGAAATTTGGAGGTTCGCAAGAACTTAGCAAGATCTTCGTAACTTCCAAATTTCAAGTCTCTATCTCATCAGGAACCGGACTTATGGTCATTTAAAGAAATTTGAAAACTCTAGGGGGGTGACAGTTTCAAAAAATCCGACTTTAGGAGCGGTTTTTATAGATCACCACGTGGTTAAAGTCGCGTGTCACCCCTTTTTGCGCATTGTCATAGCTCCTCGAGGTCGCATCCAATCAAGAAATGTCCCCCAAGTTTTCGCTTCTCCTTGAGGAGATCTACAGGTTTGATGAAGGTCACTTTTGGATTGGATGCGAAATGAAGCCGTGAGAGTAACCTGAGATTAGGGTGCACGTGCTGATCTAACCGCTCCTACTATGAGACTCATTGCTCCTGTCTGGCGGCGCCAGACCCCAATTTGATTCTCAAATCGCGACAGTGCGCTCAGATGGGTCGCGGCGCCAGACAGCATTGCTCTAAGGAACAAACAAATTATCTTTTAAAAATCAAACACAAATGTCACCGGTTGTATGAGGATAAATTACCATTTACCATTTACCAGGTCACGGGTTCCCAGCAAACGGGTACTCTAGTAATAATAATAATAAAGATTTTGGCCACACGGCCAACTCGAAATTCACTCTACGCAAATTACGTCTAAACTCACTTCATTTCCCACAATAGTAATTAAAAATATACATTGCAATACGGACACCGTATTATTTACACTAGAAAGTGGTATATTAAATGCATATATTACATAAAGAGAGACCAAAATCAAGAGCACACCACAATCAAGAGAGACCAAAATCAAGAGCACACCACATCCAAGAGAGCTCCCCATCCAGAAGAAACCAGATGTGGTGCGCTCTTGAATTTGGCCTCTCTTGATTGTGGTGTGCTCTTGATTTGGTCTCTCTTGATTGTGGTGTGCTCTTGATTTTGGTCTCTCTTGATTGTGGTGTGCTCTTGATTTTGGTCTCTCTTGATTGTGGTGCGCTCTTGATTTTGGTCTCTCTTGGATGGGGTGCGCTCTTGGAGGCTCTTGAACTTAATTATGGTTCCTTTTGGGTGCTCGTTTCCGGTTTCCCGTTGGTACCCAGTACCCTTGACCCTTGTTAGGAGCCAGGAATTGGAGCAAAATAATTATGTGCAACCACCGAATTTTTCACATCCACATGGTCGCCTGTTGGCCTGTTTTTGAGGCTGAATCCAAAATCATTTGGGTTCCTAGCACCCATACTAAGAAAACAGTTCTCGGCAAGAATAAGAGCACATCCGACTTAAATTAGCACCATTTGTTCTCAGCGTTTATGTTTTTTCTTGGACTCCTCCTTTCACTATTTCATCAGACGACCGAACAGAGGGTCAATAAAACCCAAACTGTAACGCCAGTAATCTTAGTACCAGGTAGGTTGTTTGTGTATCATGATGGCTAACCCTCTCCCCAAATCACGAATGATGTTGATAATATTTGTCTGCCTTTGAATCACGCGACAACATATAATGATCCCCTACCCACAGGTATCTGTGGAAGTCAGGTTGATGGGTGGTATAAAAAGACTGTGACGCCCCACGTTTACTGTACTAAGGACAGTAAAACTTGGACAACACTATGGTTGTGCCTTGAGTGTATGCTGCCTGCTGTTATCAACTGTTGGGTGGACACCTTCAAGTTAAACACTACTGATATTCATAACCTGAAGAACACGAATGGTGTTCAAACTAAAGTTAACGATTTTGGGTATACCAATGGAATTGGGTATCTTGATAAGGTAAGCTTGGTATTTATTGCACTATAATAAGACTTTCTCATTTCGGTCCGAGTCTACCATCTAGGTACAATCTTGATTTCAAGTCTGAAATCAATCACTATATCTCACTATCAATCTTAGAATCGGTTCGTTGTACAATTTGAGAAGATGATTTTGGGATTGGAGACCCGGCTTGGTATGAAACGGGGTATCAATATCCGGGGAGCACCCTACGATTACAGGTAACGAATCTAGACCTTTCGATTCTGCCACATTGATCTCTGTCAACATCATTCCTTCTTGCTAGTAAGCAGTTAGTTTCATTCTTCCCCCTCCCCACCCGGCATTTTCCTCTGTCATCACGCCCGGAGGATTACAACATAACAACTCCCCAGGTATTCTCCTAACACCAAGGTAGGGAAGCAGTACATGATTCGACTGAAGTTCCTGGTTGAGGAGACTTATGAGCTGAATGATAACACACCTGTAATGATAGTGGCACATTCCATGGGCAACCCTTACATGGTTAACTTCCTCGCCTCTATGGATCAGGTACTGCGATGTTGGATGTTGTTCCTAAGCTAAGATATTGTATCATTGCATGGTAACCAAGATATTAGTTGCCTTGGAACAGGAACTGTTTACTGTATCAAGGTGTTATAGGCCGTAGGGTATTGTTGAGATTCAGATATTGAGTAGTATTGCAGTGGATGACGGAAAAACAACTACTTCTTTAAAGCACAACAACTACTCCTTTCCTTTAGAAATGGAAAGACAAGTTTATCAAGGGGTATGTATCGTTTGCTGGCGTGTTCGGGGGTGCATCTAAAGCCATCCGATCCATCATGTCAGGTACTACTATAACACAGGATTGTGTCTCACAAGTCACATTGAAATACACTACTTTTACACAGGATTGTGTCTCACAAGTCACATTATGATAGAAAGTTACAGGGATTGTCTGTCAGTCTGAGCACTACTGCACCCTGATATAACTACCTCTTCTAACTCTGCTCAGTATCCTAAGACGTGAGACGTCATTAGTAAGTACAAACAAGCAAAAAAAACAACTATCTCTCTCCCCAGGTGAGACTGAGGGACTACCAGAGATAATAGTGGACCCACTGACAATGAGAGAGTTTGAGAGAACATCTCCCTCTGTCTACTGGTTGTTCCCTACCCCCGGTGTCATGAAGGATCTTCCACTGGTGTTCGCTAATGGCAGGTAGATTTATACTTGTTAGAAACAGCACCAGTTTTGTGGCCTAGGGCTATAATTTCACACCGCGGGCAAGCAGATAAACCTGCATATTATGAAGCACGTCATTGGGAGAGGCCTCTACTACAGGGTGTGGAGGCCTCTCCTGACGGACCCCCCTTCTTTTTGCTTTATCTAGAAGCACGCTTATCAAGTTGAGCAGCAGTCAAATTAGGTTACCAATAGCAACCACGTCGTATAATGCAGCTGTATTGCAGCATGACATCTGCAGTTGACATTTCAAAGTGTAATTTTACATCCACACAACAAATACAGCTGTGTTATTGAGTCTTCAGTATCATATGGAACTACCCTCCAAAAGAGTCTGAATCACCTAATTATTAACCCTCTCTCCCTCCGTATCAACCCTCTATCTCCCCCTCTAGGAACTACACAGCATCCCAATACAGACAACTGTTAGAGGATACCAAGGTTCATAAGGGGGTTGAATTGTACGACTACATCCAGGATGTGCCTTTATTCCTCCCTGATTTGGGGGTTGATGTTTATTGTGTACACGGGATAAACCAGACAACGCCTCTACAGTTTAGGTATGTACAGGGTGTTCATATGGGATCTTTACAAGCGTTGAGCTTCACCCAGAAAAAAGTTGACAAAATTATCTTATGAAACTTCATACTTGGACTATTCTATACCCTCATTCAAGGTTCCTGGTGTTTCCGGAGCTCTACTACCCCTGGAAGTGTGTTTTTGGCATCAAAACTACCAGAAGGAATTTTTTGCTGATGCTGAGACTTTGCTAGAATGTTTTTTGGGTATTTTCTATGTCAATTCCAAAGTTTCATGATGATTGGATATATTTTATGAACTCAAAATTTCGAAAAAAGTGCCTGGAAAGACTCTAAAATATCAATTTTTGCCGTTTTTGAGCTGTTTTTGGGCCTTTCCAGCCAGTTTATTTTGAACTTGGTGACTGAACCACACATCCAATCATCATGAAACTTTGGAATTGACATAGAAAATACCCAAAAAACATTCTAGTGAAGTCTCAGCATCAGCAAAAAATTCCTTCTGGTAGTTTTGATGCCAAAAACACACTTCCAGGGGTAGTAGAGCTCCGGAAACACCAGGAACCTTGAATGAGGGTATAGAATAGTCCAAGTATGAAGTTTCATAAGATAATTTTGTCAACATTTTTCTGGGTGGAGCCCAACGCTTGTAAAGATCCCATATGAACACCCTGTACCAGGGCGTCTTACGTCTACAGTTTAGGTATACTTGTAGAACTGGGGCTCAAGTTTAGGTAATTACCGGGGTGTAGGTCTGTTAGATCGAGTTGACAGTGGGGTAGAAAATCTACTGTCAACTGTTGTGTAAGGGGTGTGAAACAAGAAATCAGGTGACTACTGCTACCACATAGATATGATGAAATCGTCTTGCTTTACTAACTTTTATCCTCCCCCACCGCTAGATATAAAGAGGGCTCATTCCCGGACAAGTACCCTACTACAATAACAGGTAACGGTGATGGAACGGTCAACCTGCCCTCTCTACAGCTATGTAAACAGTTTAAACGCCTCAAACATTACCAAGCAGTATCTGGATTCCTGGCAACCCACCTGGAGATATTACAGCGCGATGACGTCATTGAGTTTCTGTCAGAGTTGTTGGCAGGGAAACTTGAGGAAGGACAGCAGTTGGATATTTAATTAAACTTGTAATTGGGTGTAATTAGGACACCAGTAATTGGGTGATTTGACTTTTTTGAGATTGTTTTCAATTTCAGTGACCGTTTTTTGTATGTTTCAGTTGATTTCTTGTGTTGTGTTTTTTCGTGTAACCCGTGCAGTAAGATTATTATTCTCCGTTGCAGTGTTTTTAAATGATTTCTATTATTTGTACTTCCAGTTCTGATGATTGCAAAAGAAAATTTTGATTCTCCCGTTTTACAATTGTGATGACTATTATTGAAATGTTCTAGTCTCTTTTCCGTTTCTTATCACACCTGAATTATACCCCTCCCTTAGCATGTGACAATGTTTCTCTCCTTCCTTCTCCTTCTCTCTCGGGGGGTATCAGGCCAGCAGCAGTATCTGAATGATGAGGTATACCAACAGTCACACCAACAACAACAACAATCAGGGGATATCGGGGATGTTGACCCTGTTGTTATAGTCCCAGGTGCGAGTGTTGATTAATCTAATTTAGTGTGCAAATTTTCCAGCGTTCCTTTTTGCTGAAAAGGTTTGCTGTAACAAGTTGCATTGCCTTTTCATATAATCAGTAGTTTGCATCTTATGTGTGTAACGACTCACGTAACTTTCAATATCCGGGTGTTGTTACTCAGCCGCAACTTCTCCCATGAACACCATCCTGCAGAGCTGCCTCCCGTCTCAATACCAAGTTTTATCTGCATTCATATCGAATGAACAGTTACCACACAGTCTCTCAGATTTGCTGAAAATTTCAAAACTCTCATTTTAGTTCCTAGACGACCCACAAACCTCCCAACACCCTGCGTCCTGCGACCCCTCCCTGACACCAAATCTCCACCCTACTTACCTCTCCATTATTTCAGGTATATTTGGTAGTCAGCTGGATGCAAAGTGGAACAAGACAGAATCACCACATTATTGGTGTTACAAACAGAACCCAACCTTTACAACTCTCTGGCTGTGTTTCGAGTGTATGGTGCCCAAGGTAATACACATAATGTAGACCTGAACACAATTCACTAGATTTATCTATAACTGGAGGTGGCGGCCAAAATCGTCCTGAATATGAATACTGTAATAAATTAAATATAAAATGAGTCTATTACCCCACTTGATATAGCTGCTATAACTTCCGGAAAATATGGATCAGTCTAGTGAATTAGGCCTCTAGTCAACATCTCCTTCTCTCCAGGTGATTGATTGCTGGGTGGACAACATGCTACTGAACTATACTGGTGGGACCTTTGTTAACAGAGACGGAGTTGAATCACAAACTAACGACTTCGGAGGTCCGACTAATACACACATTTGTGATTTTATCTGTCTGCAAAGTTGTTTTTAGACCTAATGATCGGTAGTATCGGGATCATCCACTCTCTACCTGATCACCTGATAATCACCTGTTAATCACCCTCTAAAACACCCACAGGTACCGGCGGAGTGGAGTGTATAGATAAAAACTGCTACTACCCGTATTTCAAGGCTATGATAGATGGAATAACAGCCATACCGGGATATGTAAAGGGAGTGAACCTACGAGCCGCTCCTTATGACTTCCGGTTAGTGTTTCAACTGTATAATGAAAGAGATGATCATATTTCGGCATATTTCGGCAAAATTCTGACGATTCAGCCGGAATCTCTATGTATATAGGGTTGGAACGAAATTAACCGTCCCCGTCCCCGGCCCTCAACTTCACATGTAGTTCATTTCATATGAATTTAATATCAACATTAACCAATGCAACGTTGCCCTGCACGCAGGTACGGTGCTAATTCTCCAGTCGGTAAGAAACTAATTGCTGATCTGAAGGAGATGATAGAAGATACGTATGAGAAAACCGGGGATAAGAAAGTCACCCTTATAGCACACAGGTAATAAGGTGAAAGTATGCTTTGGTAATTCTGTAGCTTCATGGCCATTTTTATCACATTTCCCCATTTTTATTTGTTTTCTGTAATTCTACGCCTCTCGTGACTGGCCCCTGGCGAGTGGCAGTCGTGTTTTGGGCTGTCGCGTGATACCAATTCCAAACTCTAGCTTTCTCTTTTTACTCTCCCCCTCCACTCTATCTCCTTATTCCTCTCCCCTTCACTGTCTGGCCCTGGCATATCTTTAGCCAACTCCCCTAAACACCCCGACATATAACAATATTATTATATCCACATATAACAATATTAGTATATCCACTTCTCTCAGCATGGGCAACCTCTACCTCATAGAGTTCTTCAAATCGGTCCCTGGCTCTTGGAAGAAGAAGTACATCAAACGGTATGTGGCCATATCGGGTGTGTTTGGAGGATCAGTAAAGTCCATCAGGGCCCTTGTCTCTGGGGAGATAGAGAGCATTCCCAGGGTACTAGTTGATGCTAATTCTGTAAGAGCCTTCCAGAGAACCTTCCAAAGTATTTACTGGCTCCTGCCTAGGAAAGAGGTAATTGTGATAACTGATAACCTGTGTTACATATCTCTATTTACTGGGTTTTACTATCGTATCTTCCCATTTCTTTCTTTCTCTTTCTCAGTCGAGCTAGGCAATCTCTATCTTCCTCTCTCCCAGGTGTTCTCAAAAGATGAAATTCTGGTTTACACCCCCGATAGAAATTACACCGCACATCAGTTTAGCGATCTACTAACCGATGCCAAGTACGGATATAATACATTTTAGTGTTCAATGTACACATGTACACTCTATGTACATTGTAGTGTTCATTTCCAACGTTTTCCCGTGTTACTGCTGATTGTATTAATATTTATTTTAATTCAATGTTTCCTCAGATTCCCTCTCGGGTCGGATATTCTGAAGACCCTGGAAGGTATGGACAAGTTCGTTGATCCCGGTGTTGATGTCTACTGTATCCATGGTTCTGATATACCAACTGCTGCACAATTCAGGTACTGAGTTGAGAGTTGTCCCTGTATTAGTTGAAATATAACGATCGTCCTCTCTAGCTCCCCCCCCTCCCCCAATTATGGCAAATTCGTCGCCAACTGTAGTCTGAATATCATTTCCCCAGCTACACATCTACAGGTTTTATTGCTAATTCCCCCCTTCTCCTTCACCAGGTGGAAAGCTGGTTATTTCCCCGACTACCAGCCAGAACAGATAGACGGACCAGGAGACGGGACAGTCAACCAACCCAGTCTAGAGTTATGCAAACAGTTTAAACGGTTGAAGGCGTACCGTGTTTACCAGGGTATCAAGGAGGGAGAACACATGCAAATTCTGTTGAACCCTAAAGTTATTGAATATGTAAAGGACATCCTAAATACAACCAGCCCTCATCATAAGAGTGGAGATGAAATGTTGCATTTTTAGATCAAGGAGACTGGGAGAGTTATTGAGAGTTACCTATTATTTATATCAGAGGACAGAGGCACCAGTGATAAAAGCACCAGTAAAAATGGCACCATTTTATTATTGTTAATTGCAGTGTGTTAGTACCCGATTACCCCATCCGATCTACACACTAGACAACAAAATAAAGAGTACAATCTAACACAGAGTGAGGGAGATTTGTTTATAACGAATTGTTTTTCTGTAAACTACGGGGTTTTTGGTTATTTGTTAGGGCTGTTTGTTATGATTTTTGGCAGTGTGTTTATTTAACCAGATTTGTATAATTATGAGGCAGTTATTTCGGAATTTTATTATCAACTAGACCAGTAATTTCTTAACAGTTGCAGTAAATTGTCGTGTCATTTTGAATCCCGGAGCTATAGTTTACCAATGTATGTACCTCCCTCTAACATATATCCCTACACAGAATGAGATCTGTTCTGAGGAGCCTCGGGTCGAGATGTACCACTTTGTGTACCACTGTACCTCCCATGCCATCGATCCAGGTACCCCTGGTGGTACAAGTACGGGGGAAGAAACAGAAGAGAGCGGACAAGTTTTACACCATGGACACCCAGCTCAAAATTGGACTTCAGAATAATCCTTATCCTGATATTATAGACATACAGCAGGTATGAGATGACTTATTGAGACTGTCTCTTGTGTAGAAGAAAATGATTTAACTGCCAATTCGGGTACAGTTGGAACAAGGACGGGTGCCTCAGCTGAATTTCTACTTTCTAGGTTATCTGATCCTCTATTCTTTCTATCACAAACTTCATTTTCAGAGCAATAACGAGATGAGAGGGTACATGAACAACCTTCAAAACAGACTGTCTCTGGTGCGAATCCACACGAACCCAGCAGTCCTCGCTCAAATACAAATCAGAGTGGGCGTGGAATATCTTGTGGTAAGACGCGCATTCTCGTGCGTAATAAAAGCACAGCGGGTTGGTAGTCGCGGGATCTTGTGACTTGTTTGAGGAGTCCTTGGTCGCCCCATTTCTTGTTGACATGTTTGAGTTTCACGGCGGACTCTGGGTGAACCACAGTTCCCTATCACACTATCAGTGATAGTCTATTACTCTCTATCAGGTGACGGAGATATGTGATGTGGAGGTGAAACCTAACAAGCCTGTTATATTGGACTGTAGTTTGTATCCAGAATATCTTGATGATGTTGCAGAGGCGATCAAACAAGGTAATTAAGATGGGATAGTAACTGACATGATATTGTTATTACATACTTGTAGTTTTTAAATTTTAGTCTAGTTATCGGTTATACATATACCAAAAGTAGATAATCAAATACCCTCCTCCTGCAGGATCACCCTACCAAGTACACCCCCATGGCAGTAACGGCCTCAAGCTGACCCCTCCCACTCTATCCCCTGCCCTGAAGAAACAACTGACATCCCAAGTTAAGGCCATGCTTCACGAGACGGAAAAAGATCTGTGGTCCGTCCGGAAGGACGTCCAAGAAGCTCTAAAAGTGTCCAGAATAGAACCAATGTTTAAAAAGAGTATTGCGAAGGGCTGTTTGGATTTGTGCTTCTTTTATAAGGAAGTTGCGAGGCGGATGGTGAAAAAGAAGCAACAAGAGTTAGTTGCTGAGTTTGAGAAACAGAAACACGGCTCAGGATGATAAGACAATGACATTTCCATGTCAGTATCATAACAGCTGCCCTTACTTACAAATGTAACCTATGATACTGACATAGGAACTACTGGCAGCAGGTCGTATTTGGTGGCCCAAGGTAGAATGAACAATTGGTTTGGTTTATGTGTATGGTTGGTGTAGTTCCTGTGCCGACTCTAACTTATTTTTTATTTTTTATTTTATTTTTTTTTAAAAAATTCTTATTCATCGGAATTCATCTGTCTACCTTGTTCATATAAACCACCTATCCGGCGGCGCCAGACCTCGTTTTGATAATGATTCCCAACCAACAGTGCCGTGGTCGGATCGGGTCGGCACCTCCAAGATCTTGGAGCAGTTTTGCAGACACACACTACTGTCAGCAGTAAAGTAGGTTGCCGCGCCAACTCCTTGGTCCTTTCCTCACAACACAGTCTTCGCGCGCTACATTCCTGTAGTTTCAAACACACTCACGACAAGGGATATAAACAGAACGTGATACGAATTTAAGTTGCTCGGAAATTACTATCACACATAGACCCTCTCTTGTGATATGATGTCTCTGAATCAGTGTCTGTTTCGGTGTTGGCGATGGGAATCGAAGGTGCCAATGGGGTTATGGGAGTCGTATGTCCCTGCATTTAGAGATGACAGAGATGCTGACCGGGATGATTTGGTCAGTTGGCCGGCCCGGGGTTGGTCTTTAGCGCTCCTTCGCCTGCCCCTGTCGGTTGGTACACGGGAGGAGGAGTCTCTTCTGCTGGAACCGGCGTTTAGGGATGCCATACTGCTTGCTCTGTGAACTGCCGGGAGAGAGGAATGTTAGAGCTACGGTAGAGGAATGTTAGAGTTTTAATTTGAAACACAATTAGCTATAGCACTGGCCACTGCCCCTACTTGAACACTATGTATTATATCCCCACGCCCCCATTTCACTCACTCTGTGGCTTCTTGTGATAGTCAGGAAATCGGGCATCCTTTTTAGGGGCATCACTAACCCTCTGTCCCTCTATAATATCATCTATACCAAGTCCGGTATCCTGCTGTCCGTGATCTTTAAACCAGGGCTCCACTTTTTTACCCAGGTTTAGATAGGTGAACATCTGGGGGAGAGAGGGGGTGAATATCTTACATGTTACATCTTGGGGAGAGAGGGGGTGAACATCTGGAGAGGGGGGGGGTGAATATCTGGGAGAGAGCGAGGGGATGAATATCTTACATGTTACAATTATTATTACCTCGGGACGGGTTCGTTTTTCGGGTGAAGCAAGGAACTGTTGAAGTGATGCTCTTCGTTCATTAAAGACATCCTGACTATTCTTCCTCCGTGGGGCCGGGGGAGGTTTCATCAACTTTTTATACTGCTCAGCTACACTCTCATCCCGGACATCGGGCTCCCCATCTCGCACTCCCCTTCTCAGTTGACGATCACGTAGTTTCGAGATCTTATCTTCACTCCCAGCACCCTGAGTGAGAGAGATTAGCTTTGCGTAGTGATTGACATTTAAAACACATCGAAAAAGAGAGAGAGAGATAGCGATAGAAAGACGGAGACAGAGATAGAGAAATAACATCTCTAACCTGTTGTTGAGGAGTTTGGCTTTGTTGTTGCATTGCTACAAGAGCCTTCATGTACTGAACAAGGACATTAGGGTCAACTGCCTCCAATCCCGGAATATCTGCACCCAGTGTTCTCATATACACCTGGAAGGGGGGGGGGTAATGGGAAACACAGACAAAACAGTTTTCAAACACCGGGAACCTAACAACTATTTTGTTAATCAAGTTTGACTACTGACCTCATTTCGAGATGGCGTTCTCTCGACAGAGGCACGTGTAGAGTCAGTAGATGATCGTCGTCTTCTCTCCTCTCGTCTCTCCTTCCCCTTTTCAGTCCTCTCAACCCTACTACTACGACGCCTCTCGTCCTTTCTTCTCTCCTCATCCCGCCTTCTTTCTTCCTCCCTCCTGTTCTCTTCTTCCCGCCGTCTCTCCTCTTCCCGCCTCTCCATCTGTTTCCTTCTCTCTTCCTCCTGGAATCGCTTGTCCTCTAATTCTCGTCTTTTCTCCTGCTCTCGGATTCTCTCTAACAGAAGATCTGTCTTCTTTCTATCTTCCTCCCTTCTTTTCTCCTCCTCTTTCCGCTCATCTCTTTCTCGTTTCCTCTCGTGTCTATCCCCCTTCAGCCGGGCCCTCACTCTCCCACCCCTCTTCTTCTCCCCTCTCTCCTCCTCCTCTCCAGCCATCTTTTTAAACCGCATGTCCCGTGCTCGGGCCAGGTCCAAAATACTGTCCCTCCTTACCCTTACTTCATTCGACACAATCGTCTTGGGAGGTTCAGGGGAGACTGGAGAGGTCCGTCCCTGGACTGCAATACCAAAAGCATCCATTAGATCCGGAGATGATCTCCCCGACTGGTGGACAACCAAACCAGTCGGGGATCCGATCTCGTCCTTAGAGAGTTGCCGTTGTACCCTCGGACGGGTGGATGGGGCTCCAAATCCAGTTGGAGGGGGTATATTGACCTTTAGATCTGCGGGTAATTCCAACATTTCTGGGGTGAAGGGCTTCTGTTCCACTCGAACATTAGCAAACATAGATTGATGGTATGTCGGATCATCAGCATCAGACATTTCTTTGGATCGTTTCTTTGATCTGGGCAGTCGAATCTTAGGTTTCTTGTTATCTTTCTCCCGTTTTTTCTCAACGACAACTTTTACAGGCGACTCAGCAGATCTGTTCTTTTCTCTCTTCTTTTCTGGGACCATTCTAGGCTTAACTTTCTCAGGAACTTCTTTTGGAATATCTCTAATCACCTCCTTGATAGGTTCCGGTGAAGAATTCCTCTTTGCTCTGGAAGGCCTCTGCTTCCTAACAACTCCCCCTTCCTCAGGATCAGGAATGTTAAGCTGTTCTCTCCTCGCCCTTCTGGCTTCTTGTCTCTCAGCTCGTGCAATGAGTGAGTTCTTCTTTAGATCACTGTACATGGTCTGGTGCAGTGTGGGCTCTGAAATCTCGTCCCTATCCAACACTGGAGGAGATGCAACCACCTGGACTCCTCCCTGAGGCTTTCACCTCCTCTCCCAGGCCCGTCCTTGCTCCTTCATCGTAAATTCCAACACCCAGATTCTTGACATGGTTCTTGTCCGTCTGTCCGGAGTAATGGACAACCGTCCCAATCGGTCCACTGATCTCCAAAGATGGACGTTTTTCGGGTTTCTTGAATAGCCCCTTTTTCTTTGGTGAGCTTTTCTTCTCTTTAGGTTTCTTAATTTCAACCGTCTTCTTAGTCTCAACTATCGTCTTCGTTTCCACGACTTTTTTGTTAGGTTTCGGCGATGATTCAGCCGGATACTGACGTACAATCGATGCATCAGTGTGAACCCGCTTCTGGGGTACAGAGTAAACAGGATCGGGATCGACAGGTTTAGGTTTCTCAATGACCGGAACCCCAGATGCCAGATTGGTGTTTCCCTTGACCCCTGCAGACAGGGGTGTCATGCCTCTAGGAATGCTGACCCTCCTTATGTCATCTTCATCCACTTCAAGATCTAAGATAGAGGTGTAATCGAGAGTTCGACGTCGAGTGAACTCCAAATCAATATTTCTCTCAGTTTCACCGAACTCTATTTTCTCTGCTATAATTTCCCGTTTCACTGGTTTCTCCTTGACCGGCGATGGAGAAGATGAAGATGGTGGTGATGGAGGTGGTTTGGGTTTTTCAACAACAAACGTTTTGGTGTCAAACTTACGAGAGCTACTGCTACTGCTGCTGCTTGAGCTTGAGCTACTTTCCGGTTCTGGAGTGGGTGCCTTCGGCGGAGGAGATGCAACTACAGGCTCGGAAACCTTCGATGGTTTTTTAGAAGATTCTTTTGTGGATGATTTTGTAGAATCTTTATTTGATGTTGGAATATCTTTAACAGGAGGAGATTTCCTCTCTTCCTTTAGTGATGTATCTTTCGAAGATGATTTCGAAGAGTCCTTCGACATGAAGGATATCTTCGATTTTATAGACTCAATCGCTGAGAAAGACTTGGTTGGGTTCTTTTCCGATTTAGAACTAGGAACAGGAGTGGGAGGGGTAATATTTGCAGTTGGTGGAGAGGGGGACTTCCTAAAGGACAAGTTCAGTGACTCTGGTTCGGGTGTATCGAGCTCTAAAGGTGATACAGCTGTAATTAGACTCGCTGAAGGAGGCTCTGGTGTAGGTCCTGCTACAACTGTCGTGTCCGAGATCTGGGTGGGGAGGTCAGGGGTGATCGGCATAGCCAACTCTGCCTCGGTCCTCGATTTGAACTCAGATGCATCGGAGGAGAGGTCGGACTTTTTTGAGGCGGTCGTTTTCTCTGAGATTTCCGACCGTTCTGAGCGAGACTCCGATCGTTTAGGTTTTGGTGGGGCAATGGAACTACGACTGCTCATCTCATCTTCAATCAGGTGACTGGGAGTGATGGTTCGCTCAGGGAGTGGAGGAGGGGTCGGAGAAACTCCCCAAACCAACTCCTTCCCGTCCAATGTACCAACATCACTTCCGGCAGGCTCTTGTTTCTGGATTACAGATTCGTTCTCATACCTGGAGAGATAACAGTGTTTGAAATTATTATTCTTACTGAGAAAAGTATATTCTCACAATAAAGAAGTCCTTAAACTGTCCGTCCTAGAGCCTAATAAGTAATAACCCAATTATTGGGCCTTCAAAGAACACTCCAACTTCACAATTGTGACGTTGGAGTGTTACAATTATTTCAAACTATAAAAATTTAAACGTACTTGGTAACGGATATAATAGTAGGAGGTTCTACAGCAGCAGCAGCTGGTTTGGATTGATCTGTAGTACCCTCATCACTATCAGAATACTCGCTACTGCTATCACTGTCACTACTGCTACTGCTACTGCTGCTTGTGTAGGAAGTGTAGGAGGATGATGTATAGGAGGATGATGAGGAGGCAGACCGCTCGAATACTTCGTCCTCAACCGCAAACGAGACACTTCGTTCAGATCTGTCTTCCGCACGTATCTAGAAAAGGGGCGAAATGACTGAATTATTAATCACGAACAATTTTATAACTGCTGAAAGCTGATATCAGTGAAAATATTGACTTCTAAAATCAATAAAAACACCCGGAACAAGCTATAACGAACCCGATCAATGGCAGACTGCCGGGCTACCCCACCACCCCTTGACGACGAGAGCTCCTCGTCCGCCACGATTTATAAAGTGCCTAGTGTACCAAATAGAAGACACAGTACACACAGTGGGATAAAATCAAAACAGTGAATACAAAAACTTACTCGGCTCACATATAGTGCAGTTATTTCAAGGCCTCTGATTGCCGATGGAGGAGGAATGGTGCCAAAACTACCTCTCAATCATAATTACTTCCGGGTGGGTTCCGTGCTGTGGATGGGTTATCGCAGCGGAAATGTGATGACTGATAATACCCCGACGGGCGACGTCAGAGCTGAAAAATACTGGGCGGATTAAAAAGGTAGACCAGTTAAATCTTTTTTTTATTAAAATTAAAAGTTCCTTCAAACAAATGAAAACGAACTATATTTTGGGTATAATTGGTAAAGTTTGGGTGGGTAAAACAAAGGTTAATAATACGGTATAAGATAGAAGAGGCTAGAAAAAGTATTTAAGCACCTCCCTCTCCCATCACAACACTGTGCAATGATTGCGAGTGGGAGAGAGTTCAAACACTGATTATTTAGTAACAGCACCTTGATGTCACTAAGATGACGTCATTAGCATGTCACTAAACTGTAATTTGTATGTACACAAATCGGTACACAAAACACGTGTAATACACACGAGTTATTCATAATAGAAATCCCTGCAAAGTAATACACACCACACACACAGCATTGATCTAATCTAGTGACTATAATTCCCACGTTATCACAACTATGGCGCGTGATGCATCACGCAGTCACGTGACGTCACACATGATGCATCACGCGTTGCCCACAATTCCTAGCTACATCATCAAAAATCCACATTGTATGCTTTAAACTCTACTAATTGTTCCTTTCTTACACACGATCATTCACAAACTCATTCAAAAGTTATTCATACTCACACACACGCTAATTCAAATACTGCATTAAACTGTAATACAAAGCAACACCATATAAGGGCATCACGTGATCAGGCCCGTATCGTCGTATCTTCATCGTCATCATCATCATCTTCATCAACATTAACAACACCCTCCACATCTATCTCCCCTCCATCATCCTGCATTACAACTAGGCCGTCTAGTGGATCTTCCTCTTCCCCTACTTCATCCTCTCCGTCCTCAAGAGGGGGAGGAGGGTGCTGTCTTGAAACTGTCTCATACAGCACCTCCCCCTTCCGCTCTATCACGCTAGTGTTGATGAGGGTGGCATACCTGTAGAGAGACATGATGGGTGTTAGCATAGTGTGTTTCAGGTTATAGATATCAGGTGTTTCAATCCCACACACTAACACAGAGATCTGCACACACTGAATTGACAGATTTTCACAAAATAACAGATTTTTGCAAATCCCGAATAATCTTAAACATATGATTCTTACTCGCACGTTGTATCGGACATGCACACACGCACACACGCAAGTCTAGACCAGGTTTTCGTATCTAAACAAGCGTTATTATTGATGGTGTATTTGTGGGAGAGAAAGAGAAGAAAGAGATATAGAGCGCGAGAGAGAGAGAGAGAGAGAGATAAAGAGAGAGAGAGAGAGAGAGAGAGAGAGAGAGAGAGAGAGAGAGAGAGAGAGAGAGAGAGAGTCTCTCTCTGCTCTCTCTCCTTATCGCTCTCTCTCTCTCTCTCTCGTCTCTACTCTCTCTTCTTCTCTCTCTCCTCTCTCTCTCTGCTCTCTCCCTGCCTTCTCTCTCTCTCGTCTTCTCTCGCTCTCGCTCCCGTCAGCGCGCGCCCTATTTTGCCCAACTACCCCCGTCTCCGTCTGAGTTGTTGTCCCCTATTTCTCCCTCCTCATCAGCATCGTCCAGTGGGATTATCAGCATATCCTCCGGGATCAGCTCGTACTTCCTAACCCACCGAGTAAACCGGTGACACAGCATTGTCCTCATCTATCAGAAGGGGTTAGGGGATTAACAACGATATAATGAAATGTACGAATTTAATAAATTGTCAGAAATTTTAGTTCTTTACTAGGAGTTGTAGAAAAGAATAAACTATTTGTTTACTGAAAATTAATATGCTTTCTAACCTCAAAATCCCAAAATATTTTCTTGTGATGGAAGAACGCATGTGAGAATATCCGGTAGACCCGTCTACAAGTACTGGGTAGTTTGTTGACACTAGTTTCCTTGATATTCTGACGGCTCGGGAAGTACTTGAAGGAGTTTAGTATGGAAGCAGCACCATCTAGCGTGTGTCGAATGTAGTCGATAGCACAACACTCCTTAGGCTCTTTGTGTACCTGAAGAGATGGTATTATTAGTTCTTTCAGGGTCTTGGGCTATCCTTCCAATTATGTATGTAATACTGACTACCAGAACTGACAAATCCAGACCCCGGTACAGATCCATGTCCCAGATCCCCCAGTTTCCCTCCTCTAGGCCCCAAATCACTTCCCCTTCTCCCCAGTCTCCAGGCCCCAGATCCCCCAGTCTCCAGCCCCCCCCCCAGTCCCGTGGCCCCAGTCGAGTCTCCAGTCACCCTTCCCCGATCCCCCTCAGTCCTCCCTCAACATTTCTATATACTGACCGCACAAAGGAAGATCCAGCTAACAGTAGCAGTCATCTGGCTGCAAGTCTCCGCGTTACAAGCAGGCTTGTAGCAACACACACAGGTCATTCAACTGGGCACAAAACTGCCTCAAATGCTCATAATTCCAGACGTTTATATCAACTCCCTCGGGGGGCTCTAACATCCCATCAATATCCTTGAAGTCCCGTCTGATGCACTGCCTGATGTATTGTTCTATTGCTAGATTACCGTCCATGTCTTCAAACCTCTGGTCAGGCCACGCACAGAACTCCTGAGGAGAGGGGGGAGTGCTCTTAGCAGAGGAATATAATTGAGTTGAATTGATTGTTGAAACTAATATAAGGATCAAGTTTACTTGAAATACCAAGTATGGTGGATCGGTGGAATACTTTTCGATCAGCATCCAGTATGACCAACTTAACTTAACCTCAATACCATTGTAAACCTACCATCGACTTGGTGCCTGGCAGTATCCTTCTTACTAGGGGATCCTCCATCTTAAAAACTGTAGTGAACTAGTCTATCATACTCCTACAATTATACAGGATCGGGTTAGGTTCGATTGTCGAGAGAAAATAATACGAATACAATAATTACTCTCAATAGCAAATAACTAATGGAATATTATATTCACATTATAATGCACTGTACAAACACCCATAAAACAAGGGGACAACATTAGATCACTTTGATGTATCATTAGCTATGTGAGATTGATTGATCAACTAGTTTATGGAGCTATGTTAGTAAAAATGTGGTATGAAAAGATGCATAGTGAGTTGATTAAATAATTTAGCGTGTAAGTATAAAGTTAGAAGTAGGTATAACATCTACAATATTATGTAGGGCCTAAAATATACAAACACTCAAATATACATTCAGTAAAACACAATGATTACTCTGTTTGATAAGCAATTATTAGCAGGAACCGACCGAAACAAGTAAACAACCAATCAGAACTCGTTATTTAGGTCACGTGACTGGTTATCAGCCAATCAGCGACCAGTATTTCCTGATTCGGTCGGTTCCTGATTATTAGTCTCTCAAATAACACCTAGATTGTTCTAATTCAGAGTTTGAGAGCAGTCTATCTGAGACAGTATTTCAGGATCGGTCCCGGGCCTTCCTCTAAGCTTCCCAGCCCACTGTGACAGCTTCTTGGGTCTTTCCCAGGGCGACTTGACACTGAAATGAAATTTATAGAGTGAAAATTTGGAGAGTGTACTTGAAAATTACGGTCAAACTTCTTTAAAATTAATACTTATCTAACATCTTTGCTGCAGAGATGATCAAACCCCTTCTGTATGTTTTACCTTGATAATGAAAAGTGAGTTTTCCGCCCATTCACTGTTCAGATCGGCCGCCTTCAAGAAATATTCCAGGGCTTCGTCGTAGGTGGATTGGGGTACACAGCCAAACAGGGTTACTGCTATTTTAGCCTCCCACCACTTGATACCAGATACCTAATGAGGGGGAGATTGTTACTTTAATTAGAGGAGAGATTGTTATTTTAACTAGGGGAGAACAGGGCTGAAGGGGGGGGGTTCCAACCTATTTTTTTGTATTTTCTTGTACGGACCATACATAAAAGTATCCAAAATTCCTGTTTTTTTCCATACAAACAATACAAAAAAGTACAAAAAACTACAAAAAAATAATGAAGGATGTGGGTGCGTGAAAAAAGTATAAATAATACATGTACATGAACATGAACGGAACCCAGCTATACATAAACGGTAAGAAATTGCGATTCGGGGAAATTTCTCGCTTAGAAAATACGATTCGAGAAAATTTTCTCGGTAAGAAATTGCGATTCGGGGAAATTTCTCGCTTAGAAAATACGATTCGAGAAAATTTTCTCGGTAATAAATTGCGATTTGGAGAAATTTCTCGCTTAGAAAATACGATTCGAGAAAATTTTCTCGGTAAGAAATTGCGATTCGAGGAAATTTCTCGCTTAGAAAATACGATTCGAGAAAATTTTCTCGGTAAGAAATTGCGATTCGGGGAAATTTCTCGCTTAGAAAATACGATTCGAGAAAATTTTCTCGGTAAGAAATTGCGATTCGAGGAAATTTCTCGCTTAGAAAATACGATTCGAGAAAATTTTCTTGGTAAGAAATTGCGATTCGGGGAAATTTCTCGCTTAGAAAATACGATTCGAGAAAATTTTCTCGGTAAGAAATTGCGATTCGGGGAAATTTCTCGCTTAGAAAATACGATTCGAGAAAATTTTCTCGGTAAGAAATTGCGATTCGGGGAAATTTCTCGCTTAGAAAATACGATTCGAGAAAATTTTCTCGGTAAGAAATTGCGATTCGGGGAAATTTATCGCTTAGAAAATACGATTCAAGAAAATTTTCTCGGTAAGAAATTGCTATTTGGAGAAATTTCTCGCTTAGAAAATACGATTCGAGAAAATTTTCTCGGTAAGAAATTGCGATTCGAGGAAATTTCTCGCTTAGAAAATACGATTCGAGAAAATTTTCTCGGTAAGAAATTTGCGATTCGGGGAAATTTCTCGCTTAGAAAATACGATTCGGGAAAATTGTCTTGGTAAGAAATTGCGATTCGGGGAAATTTCTCGCTTAGAAAATACGATTCGAGAAAATTTTCTCGGTAAGAAATTGCGATTCGGGGAAATTTCTCGCTTAGAAAATACGATTCGAGAAAATTTTCTCGGTAAGAAATTGCGATTCGGGGAAATTTCTCGCTTAGAAAATACGATTCGGGAAAATTTTTTCGGTAAGAAATTGCGATTCGGGGAAATTTCTCGCTTAGAAAATACGATTCGGGAAAATTTTCTCGGTAAGAAATTGCGATTCGGGGAAATTTCTCTCGCGATTTTGGCATGCTACATATGTAAAATATGTATATATTTTGTGCTAAATTGCGTGAAATAGCGTGGAAGAATGTTTAAAAACAGTAAAAGTTCGAACAATAATGGTAAATTACCATATAAAACTGTTTTTATTTTTTTGTATTTTTTTGTACTTTTTTGTATTTTTTTGTATTTTTTTGTATTTTTTTGTTTGAGGAAACCCGTGTTTTTTTCCGTACAAACGTACACGAAATAGGTTGGAACCCCCCCGGCTGAAGCTATCTTATTCCAAAATCCAAGGGTCAGGGATCGAGATCAGTGGAAATCTTAATTTAAACAGAGTGGCAGAGTTGGGCAGAGTTGGACAGATCTGATACACCAAGCACCCTAAACTGCTTCAAATTACCTCAAAACAATATCGGCCCAGTAGGTGAAGGGCAGTTGAATTGTAAGGATCCAACTCTAGAGATCTCTTCACATGTTTCTCAAACTCGATCCCTTTCGTCAACTTCATTTTGGTGTCATCATATTTACAGGTGTCTCCAAGGAGGATAGCGTACCAAAGATGGGATTTGCTGTTGTTGTCTCCCATATCTACTGCCTGAAACATGTGTGCTTGAATGATAAAGAGAGCTATGTTTTGCCTAGCTCGACCCTGTCTCACCGCAGGGTTTGAACAAAGCAAAAGTATGCCAAATTTCAAAATTTAATGAAATAAAGGACCATGTAATGGAGGTTTATAAAACTCCGCTCCTACCTCTTTCGCATATCCCACTGCCTCCGTTAGAATCTCCTTCGCAGACACACCCGCCCTAGACTTGTGTTTCCCGATCTCGAACATAACTCTGACCAGCCTCCACTTGAGTTGAGGGGATGCAGGGTGTTTGCCGCTCAACTCCTTCATCTCCCTCAAACTATCCCAGCAGAGAGCCTCGTCGTGCTTTATCTTGTCGTGCTTGTCATCCAACTCTCGGCACAGTGTGGCTATTTCTTTTGAGCATTGCATGTCATCACACTCTATATCAGGGCCTTGGTAGATTGAACTGGGAATAGTATGAGGTTTTAAAAGAATTAGGGCTCAAAGTTTGAAGTGAAACTCAGAGTTGTGAATAACATACAGTTTTAGTAACAATTACTAATTAGTAACAGTAAGTAATAATTATATAACGTTGGTAAACACGTACCACTGAGAGGGGATGCTCTCCAGTGCCAATTGGAAATCATCATCTTCCTCCACGTCAGTAGAGCTACTAATATCAGCAGCTGCAGTAGGAGCTGCAGGGGGTGCAGGGAGACCAGCCGCAAGGGAGGCTCTCAAGGCTGCCATCTCCCTCTCAAGCCGCTTTATATCACACTGGGGATAAGGAGGAGGGGTGTTAAAAACTGGAACGACAATGGACTAGCTAGGGTCTAACAATCAGTAAAAAAGTTGCATATTTTTTGCTCACCACTAGACTCAACAGTCAACACACACTTTGATCTCCCTAACTCACCCTAAGAAGGTAGAGCATGTAGGCGTTAAGAGAGAATCCCACCCCTCCTGCTATCATGAGACTGGTCATGCACGCCACCATAGTTTTAGTTGTACTGATTATACCCATGACGTCACGTGTCACGTGACCAGACAAGGGGGGGTCTACCAGAGGGGATCTACCAGACAGGGGGTCTACCAAGTGGTGGGATATGTGCAGGTGAGCACTGGGGCTCTATATTTCCCTCGCTGTCACATACTAAATGGAGGAGTGAGGACATTACAAAATAAATAATATTCTCTGGAAAAGGACAACAGAGAAAATGCAGTCCAGATGTAACAAGTAGCATGGGTCTCAAATTAGTAGTGGACTGGTACAACGCACGGAAGCAGCAATTTGTCAAAATTCAATTCGATAATTTACACAACAACAACAAACACACGCATCAATAATAATATTATTCGTTTTCCCCTCTCCCTCCCTGCAACAGGATATGTATTATGTACATTACACATAATGTGCATTACACTGCATCAAGAGGAATTCCCAGAGATTTCCGGACAGTTTTATCCGTTTCCGCTAGAAACCTTTCACGGTTATCCCTCCACATTTTACAGGCGTCAATGTTTGCTCCACTTTCTGGGTTAGGTTCCGCTGGGGAATAATTTGGTTGTGAAATTGAGGTTCTGTGACTATTTCTCATACAGATTTGTTCTACCTAAACTGTGAGCAAGTAAATAAAACTAGCAAAAATTCAGCAACTTTCAGACATGTATTGACTTGTCCAGACTGTCTGGAGACTGGAGTATGGCCTCCAACAGTGCGAGATAGTACAGCAAAGACAGAATGAGAGGCAGTGAGCTAAATGACATTAACCTAACTAAAGTTAATCTACATAACTAGGGTAAACCGGGGCAATTCGAACAACCGGGGCAATTCGAACATAGTACTGCCCGTCTCTCACCTAGTTAAGCTATCATAATGACGTCATCCTATCTCCAGAAGAAAACTGCTCGTTCGAGCCTGCCCGTTACCACTAAATAGGCTCTAGATCCGGTTTAAGTTGGTCAATTTCCGATTTGAAAAAACCAGCTGAAAGCTAATAATATCAGCTTTCAGATGGTATAAAAATTATTTAAATATTCGCATGTTTTCATTCCAAATTCTGGTAAATTAAGATTACCGGGGCAATTCGAACAACCGGGGCAATTCGAACATGGGCAATTTGGTTAACACACCGGGGCAATTTGGTTAACTCCCGGGCCAATGATGTGCAGTTCTTTGTACCACGTGATCACGCGTGATACCGGGGCAATTCGAACAAGAACGACCAGCGTGTAGATTGCGTGTAGATTACATTGTTCGAATTGCCCCCACCTCTAACAACACCAGGCGGGAATCTTCTTCTGGTGTTGTGAGGACGTTCACGTGACTCCCACGTGACGAAATAAAGCACTCCTATTGGTGTTGTCCGAATTGCCCCGGTACAATTTTTCCGACCAAAATTTTTAAATTAGTTATTTAGTTAAGTAAATGATGGTCCCTAGAGTTGAAATTTATCTTATTTGAAAGATAAAATAATGAACTTTAATCCTATATAATTTTTTTCATTGTATCTTTTTTTAAATGGGAGTGAGAACCGATTAAGTAAAAAGTTAACCATTTTGCCCCGGTTTACCCTACAGCAATTTAGACAGCAGTATGTTGTTACTATTATTACGTGTTGTATAACACACACGTCATCTGTAATTAACACACAAGAGAGATACAAGAGAGATACACTGTAGTATTGTGTACATCCTACATCGATATAAGCAGATATAAGAAGGGTTTATCGTACTATATTTAACCGCTTTATCATGCTAATTGCATGTTGTATACACTGACTAAAATATGAATTTTAGTAGAAATCTAAAGACCTATAATACTCACTATTGATCATTAATTACTAGATAGTGTACAATCTATCAGCCCCTCCCGTCTCACTCACCTAACATGCTGATAACAGAGAGCAGTATTTTCTCGACACTCTGTACGGGTGACCACCGTTCTGCACTACTCTCATACCCCAGGGGGTCTTCACCGGGAGGGTGGAGGATACTGATACACACCTGCAGGAAGAGAGTTTGTAATGTTTTTATCGGGGGATTTGATAACTGTAGAAAAAGAGAATTTGTAAGTTTTTATCGGGGGATTTGATAACTGCAGAAAGAAACTCGAGACTGGTTCTCTTATCCCTCAGATCTGGTGCACCAGGATTTAAAATACACCGGTTCTAGAGTTGAAAACTAACAACAAGTGCCTTGTTCAACCCTGTCTAACCGCACACAAATTTAAAGGAAGATAACAACAAGTGCCCACGTAACTTGGTTACGAAGTCACCCCTGTTATCATATTGTGAGCTATTATAACGCGGAGGAGTAATTTCATTACCAACCACATACCTTTCCGCACGTGTAAACGTTAGGATGGAACATGACACAGGTGAAGGTCATCTTGGGAGGACTGAGAGGGTAGTCAATGGGGAATGTGAGGCGGGCAGGGAACACCCCGAACTCGTAGGGTGAGCCTTCTGGTCCCTGTTGGAAGGAGGGAGAAGGTTATTATCAAACAGTCCCTGGTGTAGTTAGAATTAAAACAGATCTCTAGATATATAATGCAACAATATCTCTGCTAAATGAAGAGATCACACTGTATTATGTACCTGTATGAGAACGTCCCATTCAAAGAAGTTGTCCTCGGATGCAGGACCTGCTACTACCCCATGGGGAGCGTTGTTAAATAGTTCCCTGTACTCTGTCATTAGTCTTCGTAGCGCCGAACCCGCCATTAGTGAGATACCGCTACAAAACCGTGTAATTTTAGCTTTATAATAATAATAATAATAAATTATGACATCAATGTCATCTCATATATTTTCTCAAACTTTCTTTACCCTATTCAACTTCATAACCTTCAAAGAGTTAAAATAAATATATTTATCTCTTACATAACATCTTATTTAAATCACTTCTGAATTTCAATATACGTTGATTCCTTTGCATTTGGCAAATTTAGGATTAGAAATCATATAATTCACGTAGGCATCACGCCCGTCAGCACGTAGTTTATCATAAATCAATGAGCTAAGCTCCCAGAATTGGCCATTGGAAGGTAAACCAGCTGATGTAATCCCCACCTTGTACTTCTCCAAACGGGCTTTGAAAGCATTTACTGATGGGGCTTCTTTCACTGTCGCAGGTAGCTTGTTCCAGTAATTGGCACATCTGTTAAAAAGCACAGAGTCACCCTTGGAGTCTTTCAGGATGTTTGCACCACTCCTCGACAAACGAAACAAGTCCTGCCCGTATCGAACCTTTCCAGTGATGATCTTGTATGCCTCGATCAGATCACCCCGCATTCGTCTCTCTAGGAGAGTTGTAAGTTCAAGTTCCTTCAGTCGCTCTTCATAAGTGAGAAGCCCGATTCCATCAATCAGTCTGGTGAACGATCTCTGAACATCCTCCAATTCCATGATCAGCTTCCAGTAACCATGAGATGCTGGAGGATTCCAAATCTGAACTGCATATTCAATGTGCGGTCGAATAATTGTTCTAAATATGTTCAGCATGACTTCCTTGCTTCGGCTGATGACATTCCTGGTGACCCATGCTGTGACAGATTTGGCCTTCTTGATGGCAGCCCTGGCGTTTTGATCCCAGTGAAGGTCACCAGAGGTTCCAACACCAAGGTCCTTCTCATAAGAAACTTCAAGCAGAAGATCCCCGTGCAGATAATACGGAAGATGAGGATTCTTCGCACCAACATGGAGAACCTTACACTTCCTGTCTTGCACGTTGAACTTCAGGAGCCACTTCCTTTCCCATTCCTGTAGAGCCACGAGATCTTCTTGCGCCACCTGATGATTCTCCGTACTTGTCACCAGCTTTAGATCGTCTGCAAAGAGAGAGACAAAACTCGATATTCCACCGGGAAGGTCGTTGATGTATAAGAGAAACAAAATTGGGCCCAGGACTGTGCCCTGGGGCACACCTGACATCACCTCAAAAAGCTCAGAGAAAGTGCTCCCAACTCTGACTGAGAACCGCCGACTCGAGAGAAAACTTTTTATGATGTTGCATGTTTTTCCTCTGATCCCATATCTCTCCAACTTTATAAGCAACCGTTTGTGTGGGACCGTATCAAATGCCTTTTGAAAGTCAAGGTAGAGGATGTCAGCACTCCCTCCTGAGCTGAGTATTTCATTAACTCTGTCCATGCACTCAAGTAGATTAGACACGCACGATTTGCCGGGTAGGAAACCATGCTGCTCTGCAGCAAACAGTGGGGCAGCGAACGAAAGAATATGGTTCCGTAGTATCTTCTCGAAAACCTTAGCCAACACACATGTTAGACTTATAGGACGATAGTTGGATGCCTTAGCTTTATCGCCCTTTTTATGGAGTGCAGTCACATGTGCTGTTTTCCAAAGTTCAGGGATCGTCTCTGTGTCATAGCACCGCTGAAATAGATCTGCAATCAGCTGTACGACAAACCGATTATCTGAAAGAGATTTCAGGAGCTTAGGATGAATTCCGTCCGGTCCGAAGGATTTGCTGATATTCAATTTTGAGAGGTGATTTTCTACGGTGAAGCGGTCGAAAACAAGGTCTTCGATCACTCGATCAGTTTCCGTTTCGATTGTGAATGTAGGAGGGTCTTCATTGACAAAAGTACTGGCGAAGAAAGTCCCGAGCTCGTCTGCCGTTTCCTTTGCAGAGCTGATAACTCGTCCATCAGAGGCTTTTAGCCCTGAAATAGCAGACTTGATTTTGCGTTTCCCATTCAGATAGCTGTAGAAACCTTTAGTATTTGACTTGAGATTTCTAGTGATCTTGTACTCATGAGATGAAAGAGCTCTGCGCAGTGTTGAGCCGAACAACTCCTCCTCACGTAATGCAGCTCTCAAATTCTTGCCAGTTGGAAATTCGTCGAATACAGCCCAACATTTCTCTTTCTTGTTTCGAGCCCTAACCAAGTACGGCGTGTCCCAGGGAGATTTAGTCTTTATGCAGCCAGTTCTCGTGACACTGATCTTAGTAACAGGCACTGCCTCGGATATGACCGTAAGGTTTCTCAAAACAAGTCCCCATAGGTCGTCCACTGAGTCAGATGGATCATAATCCCAAAAAAGATTGCTAGCTTCAGTCTGAATCTGCTCCTTGGTAATTTTTGACCAATTCCTCTTCTCTGTAGAGATGTAATCACTGTCATTAGCAACTCTCCATGAACTGATAACTCCCACATGATCTGATTTACCCAGAGGTGCTGTTATCTCGAAACCTTTAAAAATTGTGAGGTCAGAAGTAAGGACGTTATCGAGGGTTGAAGACTGAAGAGTAGAGGAGACGACACGCTGGCGAGTTTTAACATCGTCACCGATAACCCACCTGAGGCCATGGTTGACAAAAAAATCTAAAAACAGCTGCTGGATCACATACTTTTGATTACATGTATCTTGCGGGCAATTAACCACACCATTATCCCATGAAACATCTGGAAGATTGAAATCCCCCATGAAAATTAGTTCATGATCATTGCACTTTGAATTTACTAAAGCGGACAAGTTAGTGATCATGTCAACACAGTATGTATACGATGCAGCAGGTGGTCTGTAAACTACAACAACTAAAATATTTACAGCGTCAGTTTTGATTGAAACTGCAACAGAATCATGGACATTGATTTTGACTTCCTGAGAGATGAGGGTATTATGGACATATATACACGAACCCCCTCCTTTACCAACAGCCCTATCAGTTCTAAATAGTCTAAAGTTAGGAACTACTACTTCTGCATCGATAACATCATCCCCAAACATTGTTTCTGTAATTCCCAAAATCTTGCAGCCACTTTCCCCCGCTACAATGCTCAATTCACTAATCTTATTTTTCAAGTCGTTTGCGTTTGTATAAAAAAGTTTTATGGTACTTTCCATTGAGTATGATTGTAGTCTCTGAGTAGCTAGATAGTCGCAACGTTGCCGGAGTTTCCCTGAACCGCGAGACGGCTCCTCCTCTTCTGCCTTGCGAGATAGTTGGCCTTCCTCTCCGCCTGGGACAGGTCTGCATTTACCCAGTACTGAACATTGTTATTGTCACTGACCTTCTGTCCGTTCCCATACCTATGAATCCTGCTAGCCATCTCTGGTGTCGCAAGACTCAAAATCAGAGGTCGGGGCTCCTTCCTATCCTTGTTTGATCCTGTACCGAGAGGGGATCCAGGTCGGAAACATCTAATGATGTCCTCCCGGGAGACGTTGTGGTCCTGCAGGAGCTCAAGAGCAACATTGATGTCACTCTCAGTCCGCTCCTTCACTTCCTTGCAGCTGCTCTCTTCTACATTAGAGATCACGATGTTTCGAGTACGTCGATCTCGGTCGACCATATTCGCCTCCTGTTTAGCAGCAGTCTGTGATATGATGGCAGACTGGTTCTCTTGAAGTGCTGAACCCAAGCTCTTCTCAAAGCAAACTTTTGTTTGTTTCTCGATGGCACTGGTCGACTCTTTTAAAACTTCCGCAAACGTCTTTTTCATTTCGGTAGTGTTCATGACCTTTTCCATTGCCTCTTTAAGGGATCCCTTCACACTGTCCTTCACTGCAGCTTTCACTTCTCCCTTTACTGATACATTCGCTGGATGCTCCTTGATCACCTTCTCCATTCGCTCGAATCCTTCAGTGATAGATGAATTCGTAGACCGATCCTTCATCATATCCTCTATTCTTTTCAGAGTCTCGCCATTCAAAGAGCTCTCCGTACACTGGGATCGGGTTGAGTTCTGGATCTCATCCAGTTTGGTGGTTATATGAAGCCAATAGGTGCTAATGTTCTTCTCCAGTCGATCGATGGTTGCAAAACCATGTGCCGCTCTCTTCAGTTCAGAGACTGCTTTAATCTGTGCCTCCTTCTCCTTTTTCAAATCTGGTTTATCTTTCGATCTCGTCTCGATCGTGAGAGGCTCCAACAATTTGATAACATTTGTAACACACGTATAACATGTCTTTAGGGTTGAGATCTCTTGTTGAAAGAGAGCCATTTCCTTGCTTCTTGCCCGTGCCGGTGATGGATGTTCTCAAATTTCTCGAGGTGCAGATAAGACAAGCAAGCAAAGTAAAGTAGAATTTCAGAAGTGAGTAGAATTTAGTTTTTTAGCGAGTAAAGACACGGGTATTATAGGGACGAGGGACGTATCACGCAGGTAAAGGAATGTTTTTGGGGAACATTGGGAGAATGAAACACAATGTTCGGTAAATCATTGAAAAAATAATATATAAAAAGTTGTAATAAATTAGAACTTTGTCACGCATGTATTATGTGACGTGTGTGTCAGGTTGATTCAACCAATTAGTCCGTCGTTTGTTCATCTGTTTTTTGTCGCTTTGCCCTCACTCGTTTCGAGTTTCGCACGAGACCCTTTTTAGTTGCCGGCTCCCATGATTTATCCACTTCCTTCTTTTTCCGTCCACTTCTTACAAACTTCTTTTTAGACTTTTTCACCGCATTTTCTTCCCAGTTTTCATCCTCTTCACTCCTTTCAGCCTCAACTTCTTCAGCCGTCACATGATCATTATCAGGGACATCAACTCCATTCTCAGGGACATCAGTCCCGGCTCCATTCTCAGGCCCAACAACCCCGGCCCCATTAGCAACACTCTCAGGTTGTGAAATAGTCACCCCAACCAACTCCTCTCCCCTCTTCTTATTAGTCCGGTGAACTCGATGGAAGTGTGAATCCAGTGCGGAATAAGTTTTAAACCGGTGATGACATCGCGTACATGAGAACGCCTTTACCGCATCATGATCCTCCATGTGTTTTGTTAGAATTGATAACGTGGTGAAGGATCTGTTGCACTTTTGACATTGCAATTTCCGGCCAGCAGGGGTTGAATACTAGGTTGATACTGGTTGGTAGGAGATGGGGTTCAAACGCTTCTGATTTTACTGGTACTGGTGGCATTGGCATCACGGGGGAAGGGGCTGTGATAAGAGGAGCTGTGATAGCAGGGGCTGTAACAACATGGTGCAGCAGGGGCTGATAACCCTAGAGCCTTGTTTAGTGCTGATGTTACTATACTAGCGGTACCAAGTTGTAATTTGGTGTTCTGCTCACTTGGTGGCTGATCAGTCTTCCCTACTTTGTTGCCACAGGTTAGGGAGAATTGTTTGTGGGACTTTAGTTGGGAGGCATGGGCAAATACTTGGCTGCATGTAGAACACACGTTAGGAGTTCCTGGTAGTGACCTTCGATGTGACTTCATGTGCTGTGGGGAAAGATTGGTTAGGTACTGCAAGTGAAGTAGGAGAGAGAGAAGAAAAAAGAAAGAAAGAGATAAAGAGAGAGGTAAAGAGAGAGAAACTATCTCAGTTCTTACCTTATCAAGCATGGATGTGCTGGCAAAGTTAACACAACATACTTTGCAGGGGAACATGAGTTGATCAGGAACCGTGCCAAACATGTGACATTCCAAATGTGTTGCCAATTCTGCAAAACATATGGTCAGTGATGTAAATCAGGATGATAATCATTACAAATAATAATAATAATAATAATAACTATGTTTGTATTCCGCCCATATCCGACAGGGACAGAGCAGTAGAACTGTTGCTGTCACTGAAGGATGATCTGAACGGTTAACATACTTGAATAGACCTGCCGACTAATCCTTAATATTGCACAAAAAATGGTAAAGAAAAAACAACGGCCCACATAACTATCGGTAACTGAAAACATAACAGACTGAGATAGAGTCCTGGAACTCTAAAAAGATGGTTTAAAAGTCCAATAGATAGAAAACACTCGTGCTATGAAAAAACCCAAAACGTGCTTCACACTTCTGCTCGCCACGAGCCAAAATACAGAAAAAATAAAACAGGTACCAGCTAGAGCACATACCTCAGTAAGATGGAGAGAACACTCCTAGGACAATCAGGATTCACCGAAAGCCTCAATGAAGAGACTAGTCTTGAGCTTAGACTTGAAAGAGTCCACAGAGTCAATTGCTCTCAGATCAATGGAAAGCTTATTCCAGATTTCAGGCAGATACACCGACGGACGTCTCCTCCTCAACTTAGAAGTTGCATTCACACTGGATAGCTTAGGATACCTCAGCTTGAGGCCATCAGGCTGAGCGTTTCCTCTGGTAGTCCGGATCACATGTAGTCCATCATCCACAGGGACCTGTTCCTGCAGGTACACTGGAGCCAAGCCATGTACAATCTTGTACGCCATTAAGCAAACCTTGAACTTAACTCGCTGTTCAATCGGGAGGACGTGCATTTCACTCAAGTAGGGCATGTAACTGTCCTGGTGACCATACAGGCCATACACAAATCTGACACATGAGTTCAGAACTCGCTGCAAGCTATCCAGGAGCTTCTTTGGTAAGCCAGAATAAAGGACATTACAGTAGTCAAGTCTCGAAACGATGAGTTGCTTCACCAGAAGCATCTTGGTCGGTTTATCCAAACATCGGTTAACCTGCCACAAATTCTTGAGAAGCATTCCACATTGCTTCTTAACACTGTTGATCTGCCTTTCCATCGAAATGTTACTGTCAAGGAATACACAAATCAAACATACATTATTTTACAGTCCTTTAAATATATTTAATTCTGTTTGTTTACCTTTGCAGTTTGGCAGGTCTTTGTTGCACAGTGAACACATTACAGATGCTTGTTGGTCACCGTGTTTACTGTGAATATGGGCCGTCATTTCAGGGAAGGTTTTGAACTCCCAGTGACACACCGGACACGCCGGACACGCCGGTGTACACTTCTTTCGCTGGCGGTAATCACTATTTGGAGTGTCAATGAAGTTTCCACGAGAAGTGGGGGTATCCAAACATTTGGGCTGAAATAGGAAATATTAACAAGCGATAAAATGGCAGTGTTTGTTTGATGTTCAAATGAACAGTAGGGTATACTTACTAGTGGCTTTGATGTTGGTAGATTTTCTGCAATAAGTCTTGTGATCAGCTGCTGGATATCTTTGCAAATGTCACTGTTTTTAGATTTAGCAACGGCCTTGTAAACGATGGGAACAATATCATTACTTATCATTCGTGGTAGATCAAACTTTAGGAAGTTAATCAGCAGCTCAACATTAAGATCGGTTTGAGTACTCCTCGAGCATCCTGACATAGCCTGTACCGGAGAACTTGAGGACCTATGGGAGCAATGTTTTGTGTGTTGGCTTCCACTCACAAAATGGAGTTTTATCTGTTATGGTCTGAACACGACAAAATAAAGAAACAGATAACAAAAAACAGAACATCTTTTTTTACAAAACAAAAGATCACAAACAAAAAGTTCGTTCGCGTTTTTGATCTGATTTTTAATTTTTTTAGTTGGCGCGCACTTTTAAGTGCGCTGCATTTGTAGCGCCGCGCACAATCGGCGCCGCGCGGAGGGAGCTCACGCGAACTAAAAAATCGTCAAAGTTTTGTGAACTCGATTTTTTTCATTTCCGCGTTCCCGTGTTCCGGTTCCCGTGCGACTGCCGACACGGTAGCTTCTTACGCACATGCCGCATGGTGCTGGTCATTGGTGCCTCCTCGTCGCATATGGGTTCTCCGTTCTATTTAACAATGATATTTAACAAATTGAATTCCGAATTCGCTGCACGGGAGACCCCGTTGACCCCCTATGCTGACATGGTGCTAAGTGCTTAGTCCTTACACGACATGACATGTGCTTGGCGATGTCTTATGGCACACATTGAAATATGATTTCAGATTTTGTGTAGACCTCTTACATTGCATTTACGATACAATTCAATTGCCAACTTATTACCCAACCCCAATATCTAGATGGCCATGTTGGCCTATGTCCTCTTGCTCACCTGTGTCATAGCTACATCGAGTGCGGCAGACTGCTCCTACTCAAACCAGGACACATCTCGGGTTGCAGTGACCCTGACCTCGAGTGGTTCCCCGTCCACTGCACAAGTTATCACAATCGATGTTGGACAGTCGATATCCCTCAGGTATATACATCTTTGGGGTAGTTCTTTACAGCTTATTACTATGTGCCGGATTCTATGTGCACAGGTTTTGGGGGCGGGTCGCGAAGGAGGGGAGGGCGGAAAAGGAGTACCTGAACAACTGAGTTAACTAATTCTTCTCTTCTTTCAGTTGTATTGATGATGTGAATGACTCCTTCAAATACAACGTCCTGTCAACTAACCCAACTATGGTATACACCTGTGCGACAGCATCTTCTGATGTCATTTCACTACCCATATGTGCCCGTAAGTAATAAATAATAATAAGGTACACCTCCTTTCCAATTACATATTTGATTGCATGAAGTTGAAAATGGTTACTGTCACAAATTCTTCTTGAACAACGATAATTTATTAATTCTTTCCAACTCATATAAGCCACTGAAGTCATCCACAGCAGTTTTTTTACAATGCAGCTTGATTTTTCAATTACCGATTTAACTAATCGCTGGACCATGTCCATCGATCGATCGAGTTTGTGGTTTCTATAATTAGCCAAGGCAATGTAGACCGCTAAACCAAGTATCTGTCACTATGAAATATGAAATATGATCAGTCCCCTCAGACATAACCAATCTCACCATCTCTCTTACTATCTTCAACCTCTGATACAGATGTCAGATACCTTTATAGTTTCTCGGTCCACTCTTTCTCTCTGTAGCGGCCCCCACACTTTCTTTGCAGAAATGACGTAGTATATATAGTGAGAGCGGCGGGTCCAAAGATGGAGCCAACTCAGACAATGAGATCCCGGATATGTGTGCACCACGCTCTTTTCTCTCTCTCTCTCTCTCTCTCTCTCTCTCTCTCTCTCTCTCTCTCTCTCTCTCTCTCTCTCTCTCTCTCTCTCTCACCCTCTCTCCTCTATTGGAGCGTCTGTACAGCCATTAAAACATTACCATGCCGTGTGCCCAGGGTTTTTAGAAACATACACACACAACTCCCTATTAGAGCGCTGTCTACCTTCTTTTCCCAGAAAAGAAGAGAACAATTCAGATACAAACCAGGAAAATTTCCGAGTTTCCCGAGGGATGCTATCATGGGGGGGTCCCATAATCGGAGGAAAGCACGTGAGGCCGGTTTTAGGTCCATGTGTACCATTATAACCCGGCGGAGAGAGAGAGAGAGAGAGAGAGAGAAAAAGAGAAAGAGAGAGAAGAAGGGGGAGTAGGCTGATTCAGGATCTTTCTCGCACCCCCTCTCTCTCTCTCAGTCTCACCCTCTCTCTATCTCACCCCCTCTCTCACTATTCTCTGCTGGGTCGCACCTGGAGCAGATGTGGACATATAATGGTGGGTAACTCAATACTACGCTCTCTGTGAGTGTGGCATTGAGCTACATTCAGCGATATGAAATCAGTGACCATGGTAACCCATGAAAGACTCTTTAACCTCCTCAGTCCTCTTTACTTCAATATTATAGAGTGAGAGAGTCTTTCAGTCGAGGGAAATGAAATGAAATGACTGTATATGGAAGCATTTTAGGGTTTTAGGATCGAAACATATTATACATCGTGCTCGCCACTAAAAGCTTTTAATCTCGATTACTTTGATGGTTTGAGAAGCACTTTAGATCGATGAATCTTAATCTATAAAATATTTTGATCGATTGGACCGTATAAAATTTGTCATCATGCAGACTTATCAGTATTGGACACTATAATGGAATATAATGATAGATCTGTCTCTACTAGAACAGCCAGGGAACACCCAAGAAGTGCATTTTCATATCTAGGATATGACATTGATCAACCCAAATCACAATAAAATGCTCCATATTTACCCCTTTTCTAACCCCGACATATTCTCGTCCCTCCTAGCTAAAATCTAAATGCCCCATATATTTACTCCAATATTCTCCCTCCCAGCTAAGTGCACAAAAACAAAGGATCTCTCTGATTCCCACACATTGTTTCAACTGAAGGATGGCACTGATGTATCCAGTACTACCCTAGCGGATGGGACTCCAGTAACGGTCAAGTGTTCCGGGACCTACGCTCAACAATTCGGAGAGAGTGCTGAGAGTCTGTGCAGTAGCGATTTATCTGAAGATGTCAAGTGCAAGGGTAAGTAATAATCCCCCCCTCCTAGAAGACTCCGAGTTCTCCAACCGTTTAATGTTTCTGTTCCGCTCCAAGAAAGCGGCCATCCTTGTTCACTGTTCAAATAGAATGGCTACATAACAAGTTCTGTTTTTGAGTTCTTTGAAGCGACTTACACAGAAGACCGGGCTCTTGTTGTTTAGCTGTGATTTAAGCATGCACTTTCACGCCGCTCTCTCTCTCTCTCTCTCTCTCTCTCTCTCTCTCTCTCTCTCTCTCTCTCTCTCTCTCTTTCTCCCCCCCCCCCCGTGTACTTTGACATGTACTGTGTTTTACAGTAGAGAGGAATGCCCCTTGTTGCACCTTGAGCACCTGTAATCCCCTCATCACATGTACCATGTTTTTCATGTGTAATAAGAACCCTAATTAGGGGCAATTAAGAAAAATTAAGAAAAATATGTTGAAAATGTATGTACTTGAATTGGGGTAAAGGGAATTAGCTGTGACCGAAATTGAGTTAGAATAGGAAACTAATTATTCATGAAATGAGAAGTACTGTGCACACTTTTTTTCACCAAACCACAGACAATTTATTCTCTACCGTTAATTGGCCTTGAGTTAGTGTACACTATCACATATTCAGATGGTGGCGGCTAGAGATCAGTCTTAATAAATATATTTTTCGTCATAGCCGAGTATCCCTTCTTCAGAAGTCCCTTCCCTATAAAATGCTGCCTCCTCCCCTTAACCCTTCCTCCCTCCCCCATAACCCTCCCCTAAAACTCGACCTCCTCCAGAGATGTGTAGTTTGAGTAGCTACGACACCGACACTACCACTGTTGATGGAGAGGGTATTGACACTGTGAATAGGGGTAAATACCTAAAGGTTGGATATGATGTCAAGATTACTTGTACCAAGAGTGATTATGGACTTCCCGATGGAGCTGAAGCCAGTCATGAATGTGCAACTGAGGGATCTGATATCAGCATTACTAGCTGTCTAAGTAAGTGCCTTGCCTTGCTCGCCCCCCTCATTGCAGCTTGTTCAACCCTTTCTCTTTACAAATGTAAAGGAGGGTAAGAACGTAGTAAAGTGTTCAGAGTCGTTCTCAGCAGTGTCGCCCTTCCCTAGATGTGTTTTAATACATCTTCTATCCTCTACTACTACTAGTCTGTACAGCTACTTAAACCATTATAGCTGCATGTATATACGCTGCAGTAGTAGTCTAAACCGAACCTTATAAACCACAGAGAGGATAGACAGACAGAGAAACCTAACATACAGACAGACAGACAGACAAACAGATCTTCTGGCAGACTGACAAGAAATCACATCTTCTGGATGTCTGACAGGCAAAGTGGCTCATAGATAAACTTATAGCTTATATCGGGGTATCACAGAATTAGACAGGCAAATCAAGTAACAGACAGACAGACCGACAGACACAGTCACAGACGGACAGACAGACAAACTTGACAAAAATTATTTATCTAACTTGTTTTTCAGAGAAATGTTCAATGAACAGTGTTACTGCACCAACTGGTACAACATATAGTTCAACACAGACATCGCTCTTCCCGGGACAATACTTTCAAGTTAGCTGCAGTGGTAAGTTAACCTACCAAGTAACTTATATTTTAGTAAGTTTGTCTCACATACCAGTTACATGTCACTCTTTTGTTTGTCTTCAAGCTAGTTCATGAGCATAAGACTATCAAGATTTGTTGTTTTGGCGCGGTGGAAGAATCCTAATAGAAGTTTGAATCTTGAAACAATCTTCTTCCTTTCCTCTATCCTCTCTCTCTCTCTCTCTCTCTCTCTCTCTCTCTCTCTCTCTCTCTTTCTCTCTCTCTCTCTCACTCTCCTCCTCTCTCTCTCTCTCTCTCTCTCTCTCTCTCTCTCTCTCTCTCTCTCAACCCCACATAACCCCCGGTTGTAATGAATTCCCTCTGCATATTATGATCGCTGACACCCCTAACACTGGCCCCATTCATTACTTTACCCACACTCACATATTTCACTTTGAGCTGGGATATAACCGAAGCGAATACCGTTTGAATATTGATCATAGCATCATATTAGCAACACGTTTACCCTGTTCTATTCTCAGCTAGGAATTTTCATAATTTCCGTACCTCGACATTATCTTCCCTTCACCCTCAAAATACGACTTCCCCCGCTCCCTATATGTGACCAACATCTTCCTCCCCCTAAATACGATATAACCTCTAACCAGTAACCCTCATCACCAAACAGATGCGACTCTAATGTTACCCTACGGGAGTTCCGATCGAGTTGTGTGTGGAGATGATGGAAAGTTTCCTGCTGAGAGACCGGCCTGCGTAGGTGTGTACCAATGATAAATGATTTGTACCAATTTATTAGGTAGTTTTTTAAACAATTAGTACCATTTTATTGTCATCGACTGTTTTACACCACTTTTTTGGAATCTTAAATTTATTTTAGTGGGTATAGGTCTGTTCAATCCTGATATTACCGTTCAGCATAACCATAATACATCTGGTTTTTTAATCCTATCACATGAAAAGAAGTGGTGGACACATAGAACAGTCTATCTCCATCCCTCTCACTCTTTCTTTCTCTATCTCTCTCTCTCTCTCTGTGTCTCCGGTGTCTTTCTTTTTCTTTCATGAGTTTGCAGCTGGTGCACACACTGGATCATGGACCACACATAACTTTACACTTTCTCTCTCTTTCTCTCTCTTTCTCTCTCTCTCTCTCTCTCTCTCTCTCTCTCTCTCTTTCTCTCTCTCTCTCTCTCTTTCTCTCTCTCTCTCTCCCCATTATCGTCTCTACTAAGTTTATATGCCAAATTTGGATGAAGACAAAGGGCGTCTTTAAAAACAGTTTCTACTAACTAGAGTGTGTATAGAAAAAGTGTCCACAACAAATATATATATGCCATGAGGTCTATTGTTCTACAGCTAGTCCTTATAAAAACATCTCGATTTCAAGTAACTTTGGATATCCAAGTTACAAGATAAATATATTTTTTGGCTAACCCATTACGACCCTTTTCAGCGACCTGTGCAGTTCCTGCAGTTACTGGATCCACCACACTGAACACAACAAACACCGTTCTGGCTCAGAATGAGGCGATAGAGGTACCCAAGACACAGACACTCCATATATGGGCATGTCACATGACTAGTACCATATATGGACATACAGATCTGTCTTTAGAGGCATCACGTGACACTTTTTTTTGCAGGTTTCTTGCCAAGATTACCCAACGGAGTCCCTTCCCTACCCTCACGATTACCCACTGAAGCAGACGTGTAATGAAGGAGGCGATCTCACAGTACCCTCCTGCCAAAGTAGGTCTATCTCAAAGTAGGTCTAATTAGGGTTACAATGTCACAACAAAATCCCAATGTTCTTGGTAACCTTAGTTTTATTTGGTTTGCTCGACCCTCTCTCTCTCTCTTTTCTTGTGCACCGGGTTTGAACAAGACAAGTTGATCTAGGTTCACAATGATCCTTCGCGATCTAAATTATATACACATTACAAGTGTCTAATGTCTTATTGCTTGGTTTAGGATTCATTTTCTCGTTTTGTCTGGAAGCGGGGTATCTCGTGCCGCGTTTATTGCACGATAAGTAGGATCTACATACATCACTGAGCTGCAGTGACAGGGCCAGTGTGGAAGGGAGATGGGGAACGGTTGAGAGGGAGAGAAAGAGATGGAGATAGAGAGAGATGGAAAGAGAGGGACATTGCCATAGTTACTGAATGCAATCTAATCGATTCTAACTAGATCGATTCATCTCCCTGTCTCCTATTTATAACGTTCATTGGCCCTAGATATCATCAGCCCCCAACTGTTTTCCTATTTCTCTACATCTTCTTATGTCATGTTTCTTACCCCGGGGGAAGCTGAAAACAGCATCTAAATTTAAAAAAAAGAAAACAGCATCTAAAATCATTGTTTATACTGACAATTTACCCCTCCCCTCTAGAGACGTGTAGTAAGCCAGCCGACCCTGCTAACGCCAAGGTGACCTCAACAGAAAGTCAGTACTCCTTTCTGGCTCCTGTCAGCGTCAAGTGTGACTCGAACTATGTGTACGGTGATTCAGTGAACACTGTCAAGGAATTTACCTGTAAAAACGACAATGGCAATGCAGTGGTCACCATAGATGAGTTTTGTTACAGTAAGTATGCTAACTCAACTTCGTTCTTTATTATGTTTTATCACCATATTCAGTATTGTCCTGAACCGTTGTGGGAAGGTTCATAAATCGATCTGGTGTGGATGCCTTTGTTTGTCTCATAGGGCGTGGGGTTATAAAATGAAACGGGGGGGGGGGGGGGGGACATGTTAATTGTTAATAAATCACCTCTTTTTTTCGATTTTGTTAATTAACGTTAATTAACAAAATTAACAAAATTAACAAATGCTAAAATACTGTTCTTATTGGTTGATAATACGACTTTAACTGGTTTAATTTTATAGTTTAATGAATTATCTAACACATATATACCCAAACAAGGCCTTTTCCGATAACGAAAGTCCGACATACAGGTTTTTTGGCTCAAAATCGATACAATTCCAAAAGTTACAAATATTTCAATTTAGCGTATAAAATCTCACTTGAACGTAATTTTTAAATTGGTAATTGATTCTTTGGACTTAATAAGATGATGTACAACGTTTCTGTTGAAAAAAGAAATAAAATTTTCCAAAAATCAATTTTTTGATCAAGGATTGAAAATTTGCTTCGCTACAAATCCTTGTGTTTTTTTAGAAAAATTGATTTTTGGGATATTTTTCGTTTTAAGGTAAATTCATGAGTCTTATTTAGTTTTTAGGGTGCGAAAATGTGGGTTAGGGTCATTTGACTTCAATTGCGGTTTAGTTTGGCTAGTATTTATTGACATTTACAAAAAGGAATAAATCGCTGTAGAAAAGCCGTAGTAGAGGTAGTAAGGGTATGTAAATCGTACAGAATGAACAACTTTGCTCGCAGAACAAGTTTTAAATACTAACAAGAATTATTGCATTATGTATTCATAATGCTGTGTTTCCCTGCCCTACCGTTTCACATGTCAGTGACATTGTCACTGCCAACAGGATCAAGGCTTGGTCATAATGTAATGTGAGATGCATACGATCTAGCTGTCAGTATACTTCTCACATAGTATTCAACAAATCGGCTGTCAAACTGAAAGAAAGTGAAGGCTTTATATACAAGGGACAGAGAATACCCTCCGCAAAGACGTACTGCTACCTGGGTGTAACATTCACTCTTAACGGATCTTTCAAGCTGAATGAAGCTAAGCTCAAGCAAAAAGCCCTCAGAGCTGTGTTCTCTATAAAGAAACAGATTGACTTCTCGGCAATAAGCCCCCGCACAGCTCTGAAACTTTTCGACTCACTTGTCCTCCCCGTTGCTAGCTACTGCTCGCAAGTGTGGCTCCCGCACACATCTTGGAAATCAGTGTTTAGCAAAGACTCAATGGACCTGAAGATCATAGCTAAATCCCCCCTGGAGAGATTGCATCTATCATTCTGCAAGATGGCCTTAGGAATCAACACTCGGGCCTCCAATGTTGCGGTGTGGGGTGATTGCGGGCGCCTCCCTCTGACACTGGCACTAGGAAACGGAGCTCTTAAGTACTATAACCGCATCAAAGACATGGAAAATCGTGACACCCATGATACTCCCACCCCGTTAGTGGTTTATGCTCTGAAGGAGCAAGAAATACTGGAGCTTGACTGGGTCACACAAGTACTAGCCATGAGCCGTCTCAACAAGGAAGACACGTTCACCACCACTTGGAACAGGGATCGCACTACTAACAAGAAGATGGAGTTTTACAATGTGGTGAAAACATCATTCTATCAAGAAGAATATCTTGACCTCGAACGTGACCTATCTAAATGGATAGCAAGATTGAGATGCAGTGCTCATCGATTCAACATCGAAGTGGGAAGGCAACAAAAATACAGAGAAAGTACAAGGACGGAGGACACACTGATAAAGAAAAGAGCCTGTCCTATCTGCACCACAGAGGATCACCTTACTTTCCTGCTAATCTCTCAACTTCCCTCACACGAGACAATCACGGAGGACGAGGAACATGTATTATTGCATTGCCCAGGGTACGACGACATCAGGAAACAGCATCTGTCTACAAATAAGCCACAGCTACATACGGTTCGGATGAGAAGCCTCTTCAAGGACCACCCCTGGGAAACTGCAGTATTCCTACGCAAAGCAAACAAAATCAGGCATCCTGCCCCGACTTGGAACACGGCGCATGTTAAGACCCAACCTCGACAAACTATGGTGAAAACCACGCATCTACCTTGATGTCTTTTACACAACACAACAACAATGCCGGCCCCACTGGCGCCATGCCATGCCCGGTGAAGAGCCATTCCACTGACGCTATTAGTCATGTTTGGTGAAGATGCCGGCCCCACTGGCGCCATGCCATGCCCGGTGAAGAGCCATTCCACTGACGCTATTAGTCATGTTTGGTGAAGATGTGCAGAACAGGTGCATCCTCTCGGTCTGTCTGCAAGAACTCTTCGGTGATGTGTCAGCGGTTGGAGTGTATGCCGTTTATGCGATTGAACGTGTAGGAGTGTGAGCGAGTATGCGTCTGCGTGCATACGTTTGTGTGTGTGTGTGTGTGTGTGTGTGTGTGTGTGTGTGTGTGTGTGTGTGTGTGTGTGTGTGTGTGTGTGTGTGTGTGTGTGTGTGTGTGTGTGTGTGTGTGTGTGTGTGTGTGTGTGTGTGTGTATGTGTGTGTGTATGTGAGTGTGCGTGACTAGGATCTAGCAACACAGTACAAGTGTTTTGATCTTTATTTGTTTAATTCTCGTTTAATTCTCGTTTAATTCTCATAGCTTAGAGTTAGCTAACTCCCAATCACATGACACTTGCTAACCAGCTTTTGACATTCCAACTTAACTACTTATCTAACATCTCACACTCGACTCGCAAGATGAAAATGTGTATGTAACACGCGAAACGCGCGGCAGAGCATTTCATGTTTTGTTGAGTGGCACGCGCACACACGTCCATCAAACTGTGTCAATGAAGTGTTTGATGAAGGAGTAGCTCGTCACTGTGTGCGCGGCTCTAGTTGCTACACCGTTGCCCTCGCAACGAAAGTGTGACCAAAAAATGTCCCTCTACCGATTAGTTAGTATACCAAAATGTCGTTTTCGAATTCTAACCCTGCTATGCCTTTTTACAAAGTAAAAAGGCATCCGGGTGAATGCCTTCGGCATTCACCCGGGCAGGGAAAAAATACGTGCTAAAGGGGATTTAGATGGCATAAATGGCATTTGTTAACGTTTGTTAACTTTTTGTTAATTTTGTTAATAAATCACCTGTTTTCTCGATGTTAATATTAACAAAGTTAACAAAATTAACATGTCCCCCCCCCCCCCAATGAAACTCATTGTTGTTCAAGTTACTTGAAAAGGGTGTGGTGACTGGGGGTTGAGAGAAGGGGAAGAGAAAAGGGTTTCAAAAATGGGGTATTTTACTGGTAAGCAGCAACAGTAATAGACAAGTAAAAAGGGGGTATTTCCCCGGTTCTTCTTCAAATTGCTTGATGATTCCCTTTCATCTGGTCCGCTGAGCTGCTTTGTATACAACAGCATGCTACATGGTGTCATCATTAGGGAGAGTTAAATTGGTTCTGATTTGAAGATCTGAGATCGGATTGTAACTCGGAAGTAGTTTATTTTAGATTTTATAATTCATGTACTGTTCACACCTAATTTAGAAACTACTAATTCAGCACTCATTTTCATCTCAATTTCCCTCAATTAAATTTAATTGGAACTGATTAATGCCCTTTTAGCCAGAGCAGGTCAGAGGGTAAAAACAGTTGCGGGACTGCATTTTAATTTGAGTTAGAAAAAAATGGAATTTGGATAGTAGGTATAGATCACCAGTTAGAGACGAGGGATGAATAATTTGAGAGCATTTGATTTATCGTAAAGAAAACTCGGTCATTCATTCGCCTGCTTGTTGCAGGTTAATGAATGAGAGAAATTAACCAATACTGCCCCGAGTTTCTCTCTCTCTCTCTCTCTCTCTCTCTCTCTCTCTCTCTCTCTCTCTCTCTCTCTCCCTGTTCCTGCACAGCTGCATATCCGGCAAGTAGAAACAATCACCAGCAGACAGGCGCCGTACAGAATTTGAGCTCACAGTTCATAATTTTCTCACGTTCTAACTCAGTTCACAGTTCGACCACTATCTATCTATCACTCTCTGCCGATAATTTCTCTCGCTCATTCGATCTGTCACTGTAGAGTGTAGAGTGCAGGCCATGAACTCTATATTTTGAGCTCATGGTGTACACAGACAGAAGCGTACTGTTATTATAGTCACAGATGGACTGATAGAGAGAGAAATTCTAGAAGAACGGGGTCATGGGATCCAATTTAAATCCTGATCGAACATAGGAAACATTTGGCGTTGGTGAGCACTTTGCCAGCGAGGCAGGGTTGTCGACCCCAGCTCAGTAAAAAGAGACTGCCCAACTCGAATATATATTTTGATGGTCAGGTGGTGGTATGTATGTAAAGCGGAGTTTCTGGCCGGTGTCTGGTTACCCCCGCTCCAACTGTGATCTAATGATATCGTCCTACTGAAAATATGTGCGGCACACTGAGAACCCAACCCACAGATATTCACCCACTCCCACTGAACTACTACATCCTGATATCCATCCACTAGTGTCTAGTTCCACACTACAAATAGAACCTTCTGTTATCACACCAGCTGTACCTCACGGCGTGCCCCAGGGTAGTTTAACATTTGTTTCGGTGTCCATCTCCAATTCCGGTTGTAACTGTTGGGGAAGACCTTCCTGAAGGTCGTGGCGGAGCGGGAATAATCATGTAGACCCGCTCCGGCTTCAGAAAATTGAGAAAAAGATAGCTATCTTTTTTTTCACTTTGAAACCTCCTTCCTAAATTATCCCACCAGTCCCCAAAAATATTTAAGCGACTCACTTCTAACTAAAATACACCTCTCTCCCTCTCCAGTACAAGCTATAGTCCGGACAAAGACGACACAAAGTGGATCAGTACAGATCCAGGGAAACCTAGACATTGATGCCTCCCTACTGACGGATGTGACTGTGAACATTAGCGTTGTGGGGACATCACATAGCAGTGAAAAAAGTAAGTTACACTTTTACTAATAGGGAGTAATGATCTTCCAATTTTCCTTCACTATAATACCAGGGTGCACAGGTTATCTTGACTTGTCTGGAGCTTGGTTTTACTTGCCAAGACTTCCTCTAAGTTGAAGCTGAATACTAACAACTACCTTTATTTCAGCGGGAATATCTCCTAATTCGTTCCAAGAGTTCACCATATCTACCTACCAGCCCCTGACCGTTACAGTAAAGACTACCCGTACCTCAGAACCAACAATTGTGGAAAATGTAAAGAGTGACGTCTACCCAGGTATACGATCACTGCACAAACTGGGGTCAAATCAAATGGTTCCTAATTCCTATGCTCATTGAGTTGTAAATTGCGTATTTCATTGCTCAGTTTCTTGTAACTCTTGCGATATGAACTGCGTCTCTTGTGATCGCTAAATGAAACCTTCCCAGGACCCCCGGAGCCTCTATTGGTTCAGTCCGCTTCATCTTCCGAGACTGTTCAGTTCAGTTTAGCACCAGAAGATAATGCAGCACTGGCAGCAGCTTTGGAAATCGAGGCACCAAGGTGAATTGGGAAATGTAAAATGGGAAGTGGGGCTGGGTTACATAAAATGTACAATAAGGCTAGTTTGGGTTACACAAAATATATGATAAGGCTGGTTTGGGTTACACTCTTGTGTAGCCGTCCCTAACACCTGTTCCGTGATTGTAACACAAACCAACCGAATTGGTATAAGGCTATTCTCCTGAATTAGTTGCAGGGTAAGATGTTCCCGAGCTACTATTGTAGAAAGCTCTTTCATAAAATTAATATCTTTTTCTGGTCAAATGATTCTGCTCAAAAGTGCATCACAGAAAGTGCAATGAACTTGCCCTGAAATGAGCTCTATCTCTTCCGGCTTCAGCTATCTTCTTCATACTCTCTCTCTCTCTCCTCTCTCTTCGTCGCATCAACTCTCCCTTCTCTGTTCTTCTCAATCCACTTTCCCAAGCTATTGACTGCACTTGCGGCTAGCCTGCAAAACAAATCACTGACATATGCATGTCAAATGTTAGGAAAAGTGTTTACAATCTTTTTACAAGACTAGAGTACCCGTTTGCTGGGAACCCGTGACCTGGTAAATGGTAATCGGTAAATCATTTACTGTAACGCGCGAATTTTTCCAAAAAAGCGCTGCTTTTTTACGCCACGCGCGGAACCTAGAATTACGCGCGCAGTGTAAAATTTTAAAATTCATTGAAAATTTCCTCGCGTTTTATGTCGCCAAAAAAAGTCGACGAAAAATTCCAAATTCGTGAATTTAGAATTATAAGAACTCCGGTCAGTTCTCATCTTGCCAATCCGTTTTCCGGGAACCCCTGGCCAAAGGACATTAAAGTTCACATAACGACCAAGTTTCATATCGATTGGATAAGATTTTGGGTGGCTACGGTGAAAAATATCGTATTTTTGGCATTTTTAACTTTCCCGACGCGATTTACGACCCTTAAACATTGAGTTACGGGAAATCGCTATCATGTAAAATGAAGTTCAAACGATTCTCTTTCCCCACTATTGCGTTAGTTTTTTGATTTAGAGCCGTTTTCAGGGTCTTAGAAGCGTTTGAAAAATGTAAGTATTTTTGGCGCAATGACGTCACCCCGTGACGTCACTGTTGTAAAGATCGGATCAAAAATCTGAGCCCGTACTTACACCCGCCTTGGTCCAAAGTACCAGTGTACAAATTTTCAGGGGTCTAGCTCAAAAACTGTAGGAGGAGTAGGGAGAAAACAATTATCGGACTAACATTTTGGAATTTATTATATGGATCATCCAATGCTTTTCTTCATGAAATCTTTCCCACCCTCTCTCTATCACTCTCTCACTCTATCTCTCTCTCTCTCTCTCTCTCTCTCTCTCTCTCTCTCTCTCTCTCTCTCTCTCTCTCTCTCTCTCTCTCTCTCTCTCTCTCTCCCTCTCTCTCTCATGATGCACGATGACGAAACATGCTTGTCCCCTTGTTACCCTCGCTACATTGCACAATCACCGCTCCTGACACTACAAAGATTCATTCCTCTCTCCTCACAAAACGAGTTAAATAAACCTGATTTAATTTGTCTAAGTGATATCATAACTCCATACCTAGTTTACATCAGGATTTCAGTAATAATATGATTATGCGACATTCCTAAACCTCCGTCCTCTATGCAGGGTCAGGGGGCGAGGGGGTCTTCAGTACGTGATTTTCTATAACACACATTAACCCTCAACATTCTTAGTTACGAGTTAACCTACACTGTGCAAAGTGAAGAGATATCACGAACCATTGAGTCAACTATTAACGCTCCCGTTACGATCAATGGGTTAACTGAGGCCTCAACCTATATCGTCAAGGTCAAGATGATTCTCAGTGATACGTATGGGGGATCCAGTAGTCAGGCTTCATACAATGTGTACACAGGTGGGTTCTCATGATTTGATTGATCACCGTGTGTGTGTGTGTGTGTGTAGGTTCCCAAGGTGTTCAGTCACTGACTGTGATACCTCTGTGCTCTGCAGTGGTTCTCAGCCTAGTTAGATGGACTGTTGAGCGCGCGCGATGGAGTCAGGTGTAGCACTTTTTAGTTGTCATCACTCAGGAATGGCGCGCAGTGAGCAAGTCTGGCGGATAATTTCACGTGTCTGTCATTTTACTTCGCGTCGATGGACAACAAGTCGTTAGTGAGCTCCCCTATCACTCTGCACACATGCCCCGAATCATGATTAACTAATCCCATTTTCAGGTCCTGGTCAAGTTTCTGGTGTAACATGGACGTTAAAGGAAAATGAAGTTACTGTGGCGTGGAGGTTTGTATTAAAATATTTGATCGTATTATTCTATTCAATTAATAGCCTCTGAAGAGTCGATCTAGTCAATGGAGCTAATTACATGACACTTCTCCTAATTAATTAACATCATCCTCTCCCCACTGCAGTGAGGTATCAGGTGCTAGCTCCTACTCAGTAGAGATAGTCCATCAACAGGATAGTGACAAATTCCACAGTACGACCACACCTCACCTGTTCTATACGGTTGATCTGGGGACTCTGTCCAGTGAGCAGATGTATGATCTCAATATTACAGCTAGCAGGAAGGTGGATGGGACACTTTATAATGGTGATACCGTGTCGCTCACTGACAATAAAGCAGGTACAGAATGGCTTCCCCGAGGATCCCGGTAAATCGGGGTCCCAGAGTGCAGACACTGACTGCCAAACTGATTCAGCCTAGTTCTCCGCTGACGAAAAAATAAGAGAATGAACATTACACGACACAAATCAGGAACACATTCTGATGATCAACAATTTATTTACTCTCCCGCCCTTCCTCAGGAATCCAGGCACCAGGGGATGGGAAGTTGACGGTTGAAAACCTGGGAACATCAGTAACAATTCGACGTGTTGTAAATACTAAGCGATCTACAGCCGACACGACAGAATACGTGGTGTTTTTAGCAGAAGTTGACGGACCTACTAAAGAGGTCACCATTACCGGTGAGACATCTGTCTGTCTGTCTGTCTGTTTGTACAATGTACATGTGCCTGTCTGTCTGTCTCTGTCTGTACATCTGTCTGTCTCAGTCTGTCTCAGTCTGTCTCAGTCTGTCTGTACTCTGCCTGTATTTGTGTCAGTCTGTCTATCTATCGATGTATGTCTATCAACAACCTAAACACTACTGTTATTTCAGCGGCTGAAAGTGAAAGGATAGTTCCCCTATCCCAATCTTCCACCTACAACGTCTACTACGCAGAGGCATTTGGTTCGGGATACGGCTTCAAAACATTCATCAAGGATTTCAAAACAGGTATGACACAGTTACTTCGTTTACTACCGTAACGAAGTTAACCCTCCCTTACCCTCCCCTACGCAGGCCTCTTTGGAGGGGCTATTATTATTACTACGGTTCGGGTAAGGATTTCAGCTTGGATTTATAATAACCCTCTTCTACTTTTTAGCCGATTGTCCCCTGATAACTTGTATCAACTGTGAAAACAGCGACTACTTTAATAATGTGCTACACGACCAAGTGGTATTGGTGAAATGTGCTAGCAAGAACGATACAATAACCCTTCAAGGTAAGATTTGTGTTGTGAGAGCGGCTATACTTTAGTGCCTGACAATATGTACATTGTAATCCATTGTTTTTTTACCATGATGTTATACATATTAGACTCTAAAGCAGTGAGTTGATTTTATATTTAGTCCTGGATAAGGTAGGTCTGTTTTATATGGATTATGGAAGTCTTCTTGCGTGGTTTGGGTTGTCATACCACACGATCAGAGATAGTCTTCGCTGTAACACTCTTTTGTGAGGCATGGGTTGGGCAATCTTTGGTGGTGTGATAATAGCATTGTTAGGGACTATAGGGAGTGTATAATACATGTGTGTACTGCACACTGTTTACAACACAATAACTTACCTCACTATTATCCTAATATAATACATTTCTACATGTCCCAATAACCCGCTCGGAACACCCCCCCCCCCCCCCCTCGTCCCCCAACCACCCCCTTCTTCACGTCCCAATGTGGGGTAAAACACTCCCTTTCTAACCCCTTTTCCCGTCAACCCCTTCTAACCTCTTTTCCCCCGCCCATTTCCCGTCCAAATGTGGAGTAACCCCCTACTCCCCCGTACAGATAAAACCGAAGTGACGGAGCTGTCTCTGAAGTGTAGTAACAACCTCTACGTGTTCACAGATAACCCCTCCTCAATCTTCAACTCTAGTGACGTCATAGAGTGTCTCAAAGCAGGTTCAAATTAACAACTGTATTAGTGTAATAGCCATAACAAAGTCCCCTTTACTTACTTGCCAGATCTTCTCATTGCATCACTGGACTGCAGCACTGAGAACTCTCTTTATCAATCGCACCTAACACTAGCACAGAATCCCCCACAGATGCTGTCATAGATCCAGTTGAGAAGGAGAACTACCTAGTGTTCTACATTGTCGGGGGGATAGCCCTCTTTGTGCTTATCCTAGTCCTCATCATCCTTATATTTGTGAGGAGAAGGAGGACTCAGGGATCTTATGATGCGAAGAAGGTCAAGGAATCAAATATCGGGTAAGTTTAGAGAATCATAAGCTACAAGCTACATATGATAAAGGGTTGGTTGGTTGGTATGATAAGGGGTTACTAAATATTACGTTCCAATTTCTTTTCAACCACAAGACGTTCTTTGTTTCCAGTTTATACTAACTTTTATTGCCTTTTTCAGGGATTCTCCACCGAAAACAGCATCTGAAGCTTCTCCAAGGACAATCGCCTATGACAACAATTACTTCGAGAGCAAGTGAGTCTTTCTATCTCTCCCTCCCACGCCCTCTCTCCCTCTCCCTACTTCTTCTCCCCTCTCTATCTCTCTTGCCCCCTCCCTAACTTTATTTCCAACTCCAGATGGGACAGGGAACTCGCAGCAACAAGATCCGCCCGAAGCAAGGCCACTTCTTATGGTTCTCAGGTATGAGGGACAAATGAAATATATTTCCACATATTTTTGGGTGAAGAGCTCTTGCTGTAATCGTTATTTAGCTGTAACTTTCTAGGAGTACCTTGTCTAAGGAAGAATTATAGGTGAGGTGTGATGGAAAAAGAGAGTTGGCATTTTGCCCACTTGTGTCGGAATATAACAATTCGGCCAGTTTGTGAAAAATAGAGAGGTTTTTGAGTGTGATAAGTGAAGCGTGTGAGTTTGCATGGGTTTATTAAAAATAACTGGGTTTCTGCTGGAGTGCCATCCCATCTTGTTCATACTGGTCCCCTAGTGACCCCTACGGTTGCAATATACAATATTATGAACAACACAAATAGTAAACTAAAGGTAGCCTCATCGACCTAACTCATTTTTGTTTTCAGGAACTGCGGATGGAGATAGCTGACAGTGACAGCGGCATAACGGAAGACCTCGACAACACATTCCCCAATCCCATCATCTTCAGTTCAGAATTCGACGATACAGTGTCCACAAAATCGGCTCTGGTGTGAGGGAGGACTTGAAAATATTTTAATTTAATTTTTAATTTTGACACAGATGCAGCAGGCCAAAATAGACACGACTGGGGCTGAGAGAGAGATTGATTTTGTAGATTGTACAGGTTGTAGGGCCAGTTATTTCTAGTCCTACAAGTGTATTCCCCCCTGTTTTCTGGGGCTTACACTGCGGTTCATGGGGACTTCATTTAGCCATGGTGTGTTGAAATTTCGATTTACCAGTGGGATCAGAGTCAGACAATATTGAGAGAGGAAGAGAGGCAATTCAGGGACAAATATTTTGTATTTTATATAGGTAATAGCGTTATATTACCATTGTATATGGTGAAAATGACCCATGATACCCGGTACGACTAGGATACGATCATAGCATATCATTACGGTATTTTCATTTCCTCTTTATTACCGTGATACCTCATACCCTAGACAATAGTCAAATATACCTCATAATGAATGATTGCTCATGTTGCAGTAACTCTATGAACTAACGGAGTTTTAGTGAAGTCCTTTAATTACATTTGATTTTGAATCCTTGAATGTTGAAACCTAAAAAGATCAGGAAAAACAGAAATTGATGAATTAAGCGCTGATTTGTTCGTTTAGTTTGTATTGTAGTTATTTTGTATGATATTTTAATCAAAAATGGTGTCTATTTTATACCAAAAATTGCTTAATTACGGGCAATTAATTTAAAAATGGGTGTGAAAAACCTGTGGATTTTGGTACGCGCAAATCTACAGCCGCGCATAATGTGCGCGCGGTTATGAAAGTTTGTATCTCGCGCGCGGTAAATTTTCAAAATTGGTTTGTGCAAAAAAATTAAAAGTTTCCACAAAATTTTGTCGCGTTCCGCAAAAGAATTGGAATGCGCTGCAGCCCCCTCATGCGCGCACCCCCGCAACGAGGGGACTGGAGGGAATGCCGCGCGCGCGTTTGGCCTGATCCCGGCTGGGTCGAAGATAACTTTGCGGTCGAAAAAACGGCGGTGCTTATAACTTTGGCTCCTGAAGTCCGTTTGACTTGATTCTTTCACCAGTTGTTAGATCTGACGATTATCTACCTTGCTGTTTTTGAGAGAAGTTAATTGGACTTAAGGAGGCTGAGCAATAGCCGTTGAAAGATGGGTTGTTTTCAAAAAGTGACGTCACAGATTCTTGCAGGGACACCTTTTTTAAAATTTCATTCAAATTTTGATTTTACCGCACTCGATTTTGCGGAGTTTGGTTCATATCTCCTGTTTCTGATAAGATAGAGACCTGAAACCGGTTGCATTTGAAAGCTGTTATCTTCCTCTTTCCAACGCTACCAAAACGATTTCTGTACCTTATCTGGAACCGGAGATATGATTGATTATGTATTCCCCCCTAGCGCGGTATTCCCTCCAGGCCCCTTATATTATATTATAAGGGGCCTGCAACGTATGCCAAGCAAAAGAAGTTCAAAGGTGCCAGCCCCAGGTGATACACAGGAGACTCATCACATTATGAAGTTCATGCGTGATATCGGGGTTTGAGGTGTCTCATGCTGTGGTGAGCATCCGCCCTGCTGTATGTCTCCTGGAGGCCTTTCAACTTGGCCCAACTCAGCCAGAATTTTTTTGATAACTCAAATACAATTTCCTTAGGTAATGATATTGGTGTTATGGATTCTCCTGATTAAACAATGTTCTACTTCAAAAGTCTGCAACTGGCCCTCTCCGATTGACAATGGAGTCTTTGACGTAGCAGATGGAAATTTAATCGTGAAATGTGGGCGTGGATATGAACTGAGAGGATCCTCCTCTGTGCCTTGTCAGTCACACAAATCGCTGTACACCAATCTACCATCCTGTGTGGCAATTCCATGTACCTTACCACCGGGGACTGACCACATAGTAACCGATTTTGAAGAGGGGACGAGCCGAAAAGTAAAAGTTGGCTCTACCCTCCAGCTCAGCTGTCCGACAGAATTTGTCCCGTCCGGCCACAACGTTCAGTGCGTGACAAACACAACATTTTCAGCCCTCGCCCTCCCAACTTGTCAGGCCCAGAATTGTGTGGTAAAGGACAGGAGGGTCAGGTTTGGACAGATAACCTCACTCCACCTTGCTCCCAATAGTACAGTTCTAGTTGAGTGTGATGAAGGATATCAGCGTGATTCAAAGGTCGAGCCTGTCTGTATATCAGGAACATTGTTCTCGGAAGATTTTGATAAAGTCTGTAAGCGGGTACCCTGTCCCCTCCCTGAAATACCCCATGGCACAGTGCATGGAGGTAATGGGAGCCATCTTGAGCCAGGACAAGCTGTACAAGTAACATGCGATGGGGACTACAGAGTTGACAACAGCTACGCAGCTTGTGAATCAGATCACGTGTTTAAAGGAATCCTTCCCTCGTGTAAACCACGGCCCTGTCCAAGGAGGCCTATCCCGAATGGGGTTATAAGTGCAGGGAACCCAGCTACTATTCTAACTATCGAGTGCAATGAGGGATTTACGTCGAAGAAAGGAGTCCCGGCTATCACCTGTCAGAGTTACCAGAGTTTCACGCCCGTGGCAGCGGAACCAGAGTGTCTGGAGAAGGGGTGTGGGGTGGTGAGTGTAGTTAATGGAGAGGTGAAGGCTAAAGGGGAGGTGAGTCACGGGGAGAGAGTTAGTGTCACCTGTGGAAGGGATTACCAGATGGTGGGCGAGAGTGAGGTGATGTGTGCAAACGGAAAATACAATCCACCGCTACCAACGTGTCAGGGTAAGTATAGGGAATCACTCAGGGCCTTCCTATGTGAATCAATTGTTTGGTTCCTATGTGGCTGGCTATTTGATTTTCTGCTTTTGATTTCTAGAAGTATTTCAAAAAGAAGTCATGTGTACCTGAGACCATCGGTGTACGTGATCTAAGGAATGTGGCTACTCTAAACGAGATTCCTGTTCGAGATGACAGGACCTCCTACGATATTTCCCCCGGTGCACACGTACAAGTTGTCTGCAGGGAACCCTATGCTATCGACCTTTCCAAGAGAATTATAGTCACTTAGGGCCTTCCTATGTAGAGGTGGCTGGCTATTTGATTTTCTGCTTTTGATTTCTAGAAGTATTTCAAAAAGAAGTCATGTGTACCTGAGACCTAGGAGAGGTTAGATATTGTACATATTATCAATTATGGGTAGTATCAAAGACAGGTTTCCCGCCAGAATATTTTGGGAGGTGCAGATGTGTCTACGTTGTCAACACCTGTGTGTGTGTGAGTGGGAAGGGGTGTAATCATCATATTGTCAGTTTTGGAGAGCCGAGAGAGTGGAAATTTGTATAGAAATTGTTCTAGTTCTCCCCTCTTTTTCTACGACATTGTCCAAATCAAGTTAATATAATTTCAGCTATCGCCTGTACAATTGGTGTACGTGATCTAAAGAATGTAGCTACCCTAAACGAGATTCCTGTTCGAGATGACAGAACCTCCTACGATATTTCCCCCGGTGCACACGTACAAGTTGTTTGCAGGGAACCCTATGCTATCGACCTTTCCAACCCAACCCAGTGCATATCTGGACAGCTGTTCAGTCAACCAGCCCTACCAAAATGCATTCGTAAGTAGGGGAAGGGGTGAGAGAGGGGAAGGGAAATAGAGAGAGGGCCGGGGGAGATAGAGACAGGAGGGAGAGAGAAACTAAGTTAAGGACCCGGAAGACATGTGTAAGCAGCAGAATAAGGGCTGGGAATTTTTATTCCGTGCGTCTGAAAAGTAGAATGAAATAAAAACGAGTTGCGTTCGTTTTCCGTGACTCAAATTCTTTATTTTTTTTTCAAATTACTTCCTCAATTCTCCTGATCACTTTTGTACGGCTCACACTCGTGTCATGCTCTGTGATGGTTCGGCAGATCAATATCGTTTCTATCACGTCACTGTTTTTCTCTCCTCACATAATGTACAAAAGGGGGCTCCACTCACAAAGAGAGTGAGGGGTGGGGGAGGGTGGTACCAGCCGGAAATGAGGTGCCCCAATTCAATTTGACAACTAAATGGGTTCATCCTACCTTCACATCACGTGCTGTACACGTGTATCTGTCTGGTTACCAGCAGGGTGTCGACCGTTAATATCTGACTAACAGGGTTTCCACTGGAGTGTCCAGTCCACCCCCTTTTTACAGCTGTCCAACACCTACCAACAGGGTGTCCAATGTCCACCCCGCCCTTTTACAGCTGTCTGAGGAATTAGAGAGGAATAGAAAGGGGCACTATATCTCGGTATTTTGTATTACAAAGTAGGGCGAGGTGACTTTGGTGGCAGGGGGCATTCCTGTAGGCATTTCTTGACATGCACTTTGTGTAACTCCCACTTTACTATTTAGGTGCTCTCTCTCTTTCTCTCTATCTCTCTCTCTCTCTCTCTCTCTCTCTCTCTCTCTCTCTCTCTCTCTCTCTCTCTCTCTCTCTCTCTTCCTCTCCCTCTCCCTCACTCTCTCTCTCTCTACTCTCTCTTTGTAAAAAGGGGCTTTGTTCCCAAGTATGCCCTCTTTTCACAAGTGTGCCCTTGTTACCCCCCTCATCGCCCCCACATCATGGTGTGAGCCCAAACAGTGAGCTGAGACGAGCAGGTCTTTATTCCTTATAAGGGCGTAATTAATTGACCAGCAGCGCAGTTCAAATAACCCGCCAAAACCACTGTAACTTGTAGTAGAGAGGATAGAAGAGAGAGAGCAGAAGAATAGTCAATAGCTATGATACGGAGAGAGAGGCAGAAAGGAGATAGAGAGAACTAGAGAGAAAGGGGGGGGGAGAGTACACTATATTTGTCATTCAGCGTCATCACTTGCAGTGAGAAGGGGAGGAAGTTGTACAGCAGACCTGGGGCAGACAGGCTGCCGCACACACAGAGGGAGGGAGTGAAGGAGTGAGACCCCCCTTCTCCTCTCCAGTAGTTCAATGACATGAATATTGAATGAGAAACGGGTATAGTCAAGAGTGTATCAAGACGAGTTTCGATCCATCGGGGATGTTTTATTAGGGAGCCAGTTCCTCCAGGTCCATAGCTGTTTCCCTCCCTCCCTCTAGAGGGAAGAAGAGAAACATATATTGCTCTCCCACTCCCGATCTTTCAGATGTAACATGGATTGGAAAGAAGCAGTGTTACACAGTATGCACCTATTTAATTAGATTGGGATTTAGGAAGTGCTGATTGGGGACGCCCAACAATGGTAAACGGGTGGTATAAAGATGATTGGGGTGGTTTAAAGCTGATTGGAATGGTAAGGGGAGACGATAGGGTGTGGTTAATAAACCTATTATCACTGCGCTGGCAAGCGCAAAGGTGGCCCCATCCCATCCCCCCAAAAACTTTTCCCCAAAAAGTGGGCCCGCTTGCCAACAGCGTAGATATAACAATTTTGAAGTTTTAGCCCATTTTGGCACTTTTCGACCCCTCCTAACTCCGGAACCAGATGAGCTAGGAGGCTGAAATTTGGTACTAAGAAGCTTCACATAGACCTCTACTGACGGTAAAAATTTGAAGTAGCTAGCTCAGTCCGGTCGCAAGTTATGACACCACCCCCAAAACAGAAAATTCAGTGTGGCGATAGGTATATATATATATATAGATAGATATATAGATATAGACGCTTCACTGTGTAACACTTGTAGCCCGAACCATACTAATTAGAGACTTGAACCAAGTTTTATCCGTTAGGAAATCGTTCGGGGCATGCATTAGTTAAGGTTTCAAGTGAAAATATCCACTATGACGACCGTAGTGACGTCACAAAGTGACGTCATTGAAAAATCTCAGACCAAATATTTTTAAACGCCTCTAACACCCTCAAGACGTATTCTGATTCCTGATTTGACGGAAAATCGTTAGTGGCAAATTGTCTGAACTTTCAGATACTAGATAGCGAATTTCTCTAACTTGTCATTTTTAGACCTTAAAACGCGTCGGAACTCAAAAATTTGATGTGAAAATCCACGAAAAAACTCATATTTCGTGCAATAACTTCAGTTCTTGACTACCATGGCCTTTAAAACTTTTCACACGTTTAGTGCTTCATTGGCCAAATAGTCTGCCATAATTTTTTTACGTCGTCGTGACGTCACATGTGACGTCACGACGTCAAAACGACGTCGAATTTTGAAAATTTCGTCAAATCAGTTTTCTACAACCCAGGATACATTTGAATTACATTTGAACACTTTAATTGACAATTATCTTAGTTGTTTGAGGTCATAAATGACCTCAAATGACCAAAAAAGAGTACAAATTTAGAGCAAAAACTAATTGAAATTAGTTCGCCAGAAAGGTGGCCCATTTTGAACTTACTCCTTCATTTCCGTCACCTTTGAGTTTAAGGCGGAAAAGTTTACGGATTCCTCAATGTCTTTGAAGACTCAACTCAAAGGTGACAGAAATGAAGGAGTAAGTTCAAAATGGGCCACCTTTCTGGCGAACTAATTTCAATTAGTTTTTGCTCTAAATCCTATACCACAATTTACACACTCTCTCCTCCTTATATCTCCGTGTGTAAAAGAGATCCGCACTACAACCGTGCACTATAAAACACAGAATGAGAGGGTTACAGAAGGGAATGCCGGAGGGGGATGTGTATAAAGCTGCGTGCTAAGTGGTAATCCACTGTATAGAATAGCAAGGAGTCTCTCATTTACAGAGGTCCACTATATTTCACTGCCCCACACCGCACTGTGTGTAAAACCATTGAGGGGGTGTGTAAACTTCCGCTATTCTACCCAGTAGTCAGTACCCACCCTCAGCTTCAGTGTTATACATTAGAACTTGTGATATAGTGAAACAGGGAGATTTTCGTCATGGTATTAGTTACGTGTCAATTTGAAATCGGTTATAAGTGAGTGTTGAGGAATTAATTTGTTGCCAAGTTAGACTGTTTTGTAAAATAAAAGAGTTTGTACAAAACAATTAATTTGGAGGTTTTGTTCATCCATAAGAATCTCAGCCCCCCCCCCCCCCCCCCCCCTAAAGAAGATCTTAGTTGGAGTGTGGTGCTTGTTAGTGTCAGTAGTTGGCAACATACTGCACAAGCGTGCCCCCCCCCCAGTTGCTTCTTACACATGCACTCATTTCCTGGTACGAGCCCCCTCTTTTTATCTCTTACTGCCGTTATCTCTCTCTCTCTCTCTCTCTCTCTCTCTCTCTCTCTCTCTCTCTCTCTCTCTCTCTCCCCCCGCTTCATGATACCTCTCAGGACGGGGTACCTTAGCTTGCTTCCGGGACCCCATAGAATGTTTATCGAGACGTAGGAGAGAGAAAGTGAGAGACAGAGAGAGAGGGGGGACGGGGCATACGGGGAGAGAAAGAAGGATAAGAGAGGTGAGGTGTGTGGTATTACCACCACACCCTATCCCACTAATGTCCCCCATCATTACCAACAACCCTCACTAGGTGTCGACTGCAGAAGGCCCACCATCCCTCACGGTACCCTAACATCTGAAGGGCCCATAACTCCAGACCGCAGCCTTACCATCCAATGTGACAATAACTACAAGTTATCCCACCAAAATCCTGTAACTTGTGTCAGTAAGGATACTTACAGTTCTGCCCTTCCGTCATGCAACCGTGAGTATTATAATAGCGTGTCATATTGGCCAATGACCAACAAGTTCATTTTCCAATTCATTGCAGATTAAATTTATTGAAACTTCATGTTCCGACTTGCTGTAACGCGCGAGTGCTCTCTACAGGGTAGTGGGAGGGTTTTACAGGGCGCGCGCGGGCCCCTTGAATCAGCCGGGGGCCAGCCAAAACCTCTCCCTCACTACGCCCACACATTTCCACATCAAGGGTGCTGAAAGATGCAATGGTTTCCTGTCGAGCCCACGAGTCTGCAGTAGGCAGTGCATAATATGCCAAATTTATTCAGTGATATCCATCACGTACATAGAAGAAAGAACGTTGTTTACTATTAGATCTAGAAAAGGGAATAAGATTCTTCTAACTGTCCCCCTCTCTTTCAGCTAAGCCGTGTCCTCAAGCTGTATTTATTGTTAACCACGGTACAGTGCGGGTCACAAGTGACATGGTATATCCTGGGGAGAGAGTGGTAGTGAGCTGTGATGTGAATTATGAACTACAAGGTAGCAGCTCAATAACATGTATTGCTGGGACTGAAACATCAGAACAACCCTCTTGTGCAGGTGAGTTATATAACTAACTGTTTGAACCTGGGGGATTGTGGAGACAGTACGAACAGTTCATGTAACCGTTGGTGAAAACTGAAATTATGTATGTCTGCTCTAATTTGCTTGACAGTGGAGTAAGAATGGACTTTACGGCACTTGAGATACATCTGAATTCACTTTTTATTCCTTATAGCTCCCACCCTCTCCACCCTGCTAACTCCCACCATCTCTTCAGCAATGGAGTGTCCTGAGCGTCGTGTTACACACGGTTACACACAAAGAACTAGACCAGGAGGGGAGATATCTCTGGTTTGTGATTCTGGTTACTATCCCAATGGTCCTAACCCTATTTGTGTTGCGGGAACTGAGATAAATGGAGATACACCAGAATGTCTTCGTAAGTTAATCTGATAATTTCACCTTTTTTGGTACTAAGCTATGGCGTACCAGGTCTCATACCACCCGTGTATTATTATAGACGGCATAGCCTGAACCCTTTTAGTTCTTACTTCTTATGAATCTTATATTAAAACCAGCCTGTTTCACAAAAACTCTTTGACTAAATCAAATATCCCTCACAAATACATGAATCTTCTACTACAACCAACCTGTTTTACAAAAACTATTTGACTTAATTCAATATCTCTCCTCTACAGCCCGAGCCTGTCGGACGCCCAGTATCTCACACGGCAGGGCCAGTCCCTCTCCCTCTATCTCCCCTGGTGATTCTGTTACAGTGCGATGTGACAATGCCAACTATCTACTCAGCCATACTCGCCTTGTAACCTGTGTTACAGAGGGAAGATTCAGTGAGGACCTACCCAGTTGTATTGGTGAGAGAAAGGGGTTGGAGAAAACATGAACAGTTTCACTTTCACTTTAGAACGTTTAGGTTGGTGAATGTTATTAACCACTATTCCCCCTCCTCCAGCTAAACCCTGTGTTGCGGGAGCCGTTATCAATTCAACCAATAGCCACGTCCGTTCCTACTTTCCTGCAAGTGATATCAGAGTGGTATGCAAGAAGGGATATCGTCTCTCTTTCTCCAATCCTGTGCAGTGTATCGCAGGATCTCTCACTGACCCTCCCTCTCTTCCTTCCTGTCATGGTTAGTGTATGAGTTATGACATGAGTGATGTTATAATCATGATAATGGCTTCTCGTATTCTTACATAATACATACATTCATTCATGTAACATTTCATACACGCAACCACGGCTTCATTCCGCCGAGTTTTCTGACAGCCCCGGTACTGCGCGTTTGTACTCTCTTCACAGTAATGTCGCCGCGCGCGACGCAAACAAACTTCTCCCCAAACATGGCCATGTTACATTTGCGAACTGTGCCGACCCACCCTACCAGTCAAACATTTCCCACCCAATCCTCCTGCTAACCCTTCCTTCTCTCAGCACAACCCTGTGGAATACCAAGTGTTCCACACAGTAACCTGAGAGGTGGTACCCGTCTGAATCCTAGCCGGAGTGTCACTGTACAATGTGACAATGGGTACAGCCTACAAGGATCTAATAGGGTGACATGTGTCACTGATACTGTATACACTACACTTCCTCAGTGCATGGGTAAGTGCTATATTTGAAGTACAGAGTGTTTCCCGTGAAATAATTGTTGGAGTGGGGTGGCTCGATTTTTATGTAACACTCTGTACATCATGTTTTGCTACTCACATTCTAATCACTTAACACTGTCTCTCGCACTATGCATTATATTTATCATTTCTTATGTATCTATCCCACTGTAACAATAACTCCCTCCCCCAGCTTCGCCTTGCCCAGTCCCTGTCATCCCAAATGCCTACATCCCGGGTACTGGAGGCGAGGTGATGCCGGGAGCCTCATTGGGCATTATAACTTGCCATTCTGACTACACAATATCACACTCTGAAGTAGTGTCATGTGTTACCAGTAACCAGTTCTCACCAACTCTTCCCTCCTGTAATGGTGAGTCTTCCTATCTTGTCTCGCAATAGACTGTCCTGAGTCCTCTCAGTATCCGAGGCTTCGTATAGTGTGCGACGATACAGTCGTGTAGAATTATATCCCCTGATTATATCATGACATGGTCAACCTAGTCGGTATAATAAATAGGAGGCTGTCTTTCTTTATACTATCTCTATCTCTATCTGTCGCGTACTGGTATATTTGACAAATTGAGACCCTCATGCTACCCCTCGCCGCGTCATGATGCAGCATATCAGGGTACTAGGAAGGAGCAGCAAATTACCCCAAACCTAATTACAGTGCCCTTATAATCAAGTTAGTAGGATAATATTAGGATAATAAAGTTAGGATAGTATTCGTTTTTATCATAGAAAATAATCCTGGGACAATATCCCCGGTTTTATAGACCCTTCTTCAATATAAATAACCTATTTCCAGACAAGGATTGCTCATTACCCAAGATTGTCAATGGTAAAGTTAGTCCTGGTATCTCATCCCTTGACCCCGGTGCGGTTGTTACAGTTACATGCAATCAGGGATATGATCTGAGTGGACCCTCCCGTGTTACATGTCAGAGAGCTAACACCTTCTCACCTCCCTTCACCTCAACCTGTCAAGGTAACTTCAAGGATAGTGTTGATGTACCTCATACGTCATTCTACCTCGAGCCTCACTTCACCTCATACCTCACTTTACCTCACTCCACCCCGCACCTCTAACCCTCCCTCTAACCTCGTATCTTACTCTACTCCTCTCCTCTCCTCTTACTCTACTCCTTACCTATAACCCCTCCCTCCCTCCCAGCACCATGTACCTCTAACCTCCTCCCTCCCCTCCCAGCACGGAGTTGTGTTCTAAGAACCTCCCCACGAAATGGCCGGTATCTCAGAACAACAGTAGCCCCTGGGGAGACAATAAGTGTGGTCTGTAACCAAGGCTATACCATCAACAACCCTGGTGCAGCTGTGTACTGTGTTACTAGAGGTGTCTATGAGAGAAATGGGGAGATAGTCACTGAGCTTCCTGCTTGCAAAGGTAACATGCCCCGCCACCCGTCCCGGTAATATTCGTTTGTAGTTTGTAGCCCCTCCTAACGTGGGTCCCTTGTGATATGCAAAACTGATCTGTATGAGATGGGAAATTCAATCAATTCGATAGAGTTAGAAACTGATTCTAATCCTCGTCTCCCCAGCTAAGCCATGCCCGGCCCCCACCATCCCCCACGGTACCGCCCTGGGTCCTGTACAGCCCGGTACTGTAATGAGGATCACATGTCACCACGGGTATACTCTCTCCTCACGTAGTGATGTTAGGTGTGTAGCGGGTGCTACATTCAGTACCTCACCACTCCCTACATGTCAGGGTGAGTTTGAGGCAAACCATAGTTTCTAAATCCGATTCATTACCCTTCTATAAATCTATATTTCTCTCTGTGAGGCAAACTAAAAACAAACGTTAATTTCTAAATTAAATGTGGGGAGTAGCGGTTCAATTCAGATTTGTTTAAAACCCCTTTTCCCTGTAGCCCAGCGGTGCCCGTACCCCAAGAATATCCCTCATTCTGTACCGAGGACCTCTTCCATCCTCCCTGGCTCTATCCTGACAGTGACATGCCAGGCTGATTATGTCCTATATGGACCATCTCCCCAATGTGTCACACTGGACACCTTTACTGGAGCCCTACCCTCGTGTATAGGTCAGTATATGCTGGGATTTTTTTGGGTAAAAGAAGTGTCAATTCATTAGGCTTTTCCTATGAGTTTTATTTTACCCTCTCAAGCCTATTCCTCCCTAAAAGAGCTGCCTAATTTGACATGATTTGTCTGTTTTCAGCAAAGAGCTGTCTCCTCCCCTCGGTTGATCACGGATCTTGGTCTAAGAGCCTTGTTTCCCCGGGGGAGACTGCCCATGTGACCTGTGACAATGGTTACACTATAACGGGTGTTGAGACAGCACGGTGTGTCAGTGGGTCAATCCTGGACAAGGCCATCACTGCCAAATGCATTGGTAAGATGTTGGGGGATTTCTAACAGTGCCTTGGGGGATTACTTGGTAGAACTGGGGAAGTGTTGTCGCTGTTAGGGAGGCCCAGGTCAAAAAGTTTGACAATACAGAAATCATGTTGCTTGAAGTTGGGACTTTTTCAAACTGGGGAGGGTGGCAGGAAGGTTTATTATGTGGGAATATGAGCTGTGTGAGCTGTGTACAATGTGTTACATTATCCATGCTGCTACCTGCTGCAGGGGTCCCTTAATGAATTTGAGTCTCCTGATGTTATACACCGGGGGAGAGTTTATGCATCATAACTCTAACGTAATATATTTTCAGAGAATTGTCGACCTGATGATGTCATAGTTCCCAATGGTTTCCTTGTTCCCATGGTTACCGGAAGTAGGACAGTTCGACCTGGAGAGGGAGTTAGGGTTCGCTGCAGGAAGGGATACACTCAGGAGGGGCAAACCGAGGAGGGACATTGTGTAACTGGAGCCCGTTTCGATCCGGTTACTTTTAGGGGCTGCAAACGTAAGTAGTAGGCCATCCCTCAGTGCAGTAACTATCACAAGGTTCTAAAATATTTTTTTCTCTCTCTCTCTCTCTATCTCATTCTTTCTCGCTCTCTCTCTCTCTCTCTCTCTTCCCAGTGACGTCCAATACAACATGTAAATGATATTATTATTCTCGAAACTCCAATCAGTTATTTTCGTAACACCTGGCAAATGCAGAAACTAAAGATTTCTAATTATTGTCCCTGTCATTGACCCCTCCCTTCCCTCAGCTGCCCCGTGCCCACTACCAGTGGCCCCTGAGAAAGGAGCCTTCTCATCACGTGATACTCTGAACCCCGGGGAAGTTGTGCACGTGACCTGTGAGGAGGGCTATGACGTCACAGAGCCGCCATCGTTTACCTGCGTAACAGGGGCCACCTTTCAACCGGCCACTGTACCCCAGTGTAGAGGTTAGTTGGGAGGATTTAAACAGGATTTAGGGAATGAATTTGGGCTGATTTAGGATTAATTGTTGATAGCATAAGGGGTGAATTATCAGGGATTATGTGATACACATGGCTTTGGACTATTAGACATTTGAGGTGGTACTTCTAGCATCATGGGTGTGGCGAGTTGGAAGTAGCAGATCTACCTAGTTCATCATGGAATTGTGGTGCCGATGATACTAATAACTTGCCACCTGGTCTCCACACATTCACAGCCTGATACGTGTCTTGTTCTGGGCCTGGCTTAACTTGTTTAACAAGACGTCTTGATTGATAATTTCGAGATAAACTCAAAGGGACATATATTACCCTGAATTTAGCTGACTGTATCACGCCGCTTCTTGTATTGGTAGTACCAATGTCCATCCTCAGGGATATTATAACCCTGAAGTCAGTTGAATTTAGGAATTTCTCTCATCTATAACAGCTTATATATTACATCATGCAGTCATGCACCTGCCAGTGATTTAGATTTTAGAACCTGCCAGTGATTAAGAGTTTTCTATTCGATCCTTTTACTCGTTGCTCCAAAATCGACCCCTGGCCCTCTTAGAAAGACCTTAATTCGAGGGGGGGGGTTATCATGGTAACAAATGGTGACATATGGTGACTCATCTGACCATTTAGGGTATGTCACCATCACCATTTGTCACCATTTATCTCCATTTGTCACCATTTGTCTCCATTTTTTGACGAAATATGCGGATTTCGGCAGAATTTCTTTAAAATTTTTAAAGAAATTTGATAAATTTTTTAAATTTCTTTAGACCGATATATTTGTTTATTTAAAGTTGTTAACATGGCCATTCCGGATCGGCTAGTAGTGTTTTGGACCGCTAAAACTTCCCGAAAGTCACGTTGAGGGTGTACCTCCCTCGCACAACACATAAAAGCGCAATTAACTACCTGTGACCCCTTAATTACATCCAATCGACTTGAAACTTGGTAGAAGTGTCCCCCAGTGTCCCATAACATCATATTATGTCCCATGACATCATATTATGCCTGTAGGAAGCTCCAGACAGAATGGTGACAAATGGTGACTCATCTCAAAATTTTGGTCATGTCACCATCACCATTTGTCACCATATGTCACCATATGTCACCATTTGTCACCATGATTACCCCCCCCCCCCCAATTCGAGAACCCAGTTCTCTGCAAAGGGTCGAAAAGCAGGTGTCACTGAGTTCGGTTACTACTCTAGCTATAACCTTTAAAGTTTAAAGTTGTCTTACACGACTTATCTTCTTCACGCACACTCGAAGAAGGCCAAGGCATGGCTGTTTGTGAGACAACTTTGAGAGGGATCAGAGCACCCCCCCCCTCTCGATCAGACTGCAAGGATTTACCATCAACCACACCATTGCAGCAACGGGGAAGACGAAGGCTGGGGGATATTATTATTTCCTATTACTCAAAGTAGGAATTGTGACATGTGGTTTGGTCATGTGACAAGGATCTAGTCACGTGACATCTTGTCCCAAATGATTTTACTATTTAGCCGACAGTGACACCTCTCTCTGATATATAGTTCATTATTTCACCCCTTCTCTTACTGTCTCTTTCTGTTTTTCTTTCTCTCTCTCTCTCTCACTCTCTCTCTCTGTCTTTCTCTCTCTCTCTCTCTCTCTCACTCTCATCCCCCTTTCCTACCTCTCACTCAATCTCAATCTCGCACACTTCCTAAGTCCTAACATCTGCTTCCAATTTCTCCACTTATATTACCATGTATTTCTTTTTTACCTCTCATTTTTCCGCTCGAATCATATTGTTATGTGTTCAAACCGCTATTTAATCAAAACGGAGCTGTTGAAATTATGTTATGCTGATGAAGCTCTGTGTCAGATTTGCACTCGTATTATTTATTCTCCCTCCATCCAATCAATTCAGTTTTTAAGTCTTGTCTCACCAGTTGCTGGAATTTTTCATCCTGACGTTTACAGTAAGATGATCACACACACTATTTAGTCTCTTCCCATTTATTACTCTATTCCTTTGATACCATTGCCACTTATTCTCGCCTCGGTGTGAGCTCGATCCCAGTCGATGCACGACTCCGATTTCGCACTTGTGTCTATATCGCCAATCTTTTCCTCTCCCGCTGATGCTCTGGGGATCTCCCATTTTTTCGTTAGGACCAGTGACCTGACAGCAGTTCCCCAGCAGTTTAAATAGAGTTTTGCCTGCCATCGCCTGCCATTAGCTGTCATTTTTGACTAACGAGACCCTCCCTTGCTGTCCTATTTCCCTATTTTAAACAGACATTCTCCTCTTGACTCTTATTTCCCCTATTTTAGTCACAACTGTTCTAAGGATTTTACCATGGCTCTCCCCTACACCCAAGTGGCACTCGGAATCCTTTCTCTCTACGCCCTCGTCACCACTCTACTTGGGTTCTTTGGGAACGCTATCGTCCTCTACTCCTCCTTCCGATACAACGCAATTCATCTAGACTCTGCCTCTCTAGTGTTTGTCCAAAACCTAGCCCTCGCTGACCTCCTGTATACCGTGATCGTCTTGTTTCCCTCCTGCATTACCTACCTTGCTAATGACTATGTGTTGGGGGATGTTTACTGTAAACTAACTGCCCAACTATCCTTCCTCCCTGGATCTGCCAACTGTCTGCTTGTCCTTACAATCACCTCCTACAAACTGAAGATGTTGATCACACCCCTCCTGACGGTGTCGACCCGTGCTGCTCGTGGGTTCAGTGTGGGTGTCTGGTTGGTTGCACTCTCCCTTACATTCGTGTCACTCGGCTACAAGTCAACCTCCTCCTTCAACCCTTATGCAGTGAGATGTCAAAGTTCTATCTACAGTAACGAAGATGCAGAGACTCTCTTTAAGATTCTCTACGCCATCATTGTTACAGCCCCCATATTCCTCATCACTATACTCAACTGTGTTATCCTGGTGATAGCGTGCCAAGCCTCGAGGAAACGGATCAGGAAGGGGATTTTAACCGTTGCTGCCCTCTCGGGACTGTTCATTGTTAGTCTGACACCCTTTACAGTTAGTACCTTTATGAAGGGGGAAGGAGAGACAGTCCCACCATTTCTAGATCTCATCGCTTCACATTGCGTCTTCCTAAACACGTGTGGAAACCCTCTACTGTACACTATAACCAATAGACGGTTTGGAAGGTACATCAGAACGGTAACGCTGAAGGGTTGTGGAAGAGGGTGGTGTGCTCCTACGACTGTATTCTCATCAACACATGGGGCTTCTTCAGACCGTGGGGGTGGCCCTCCCGAGACTACTACAACGAGAGGGTATGTTTCTGGAGGATGTGTTCCTACATTGGTCGTCACCAAACCTGAGAAGAAAGAGGGAGAAGGAGATAAACCTGATCAATCAACTCCTGCATCGGCCATACAGGATAACTCTGCCGTCTGACAGTTCGAATACTAATTGAATTCTTTGTGTCTTGATTATTTCATCTTTTGGTTTGGAAAAATTTACTGTTTTTATGTTGTCAGAATAAATTTAGGACAAAAAGGTTTAGGGGTGAAAGGTTGTCATCTAATCATGTTTTAATTATCATCCTTTCAGCTCGTCCCTGTCCTATCCCGCGGATAGAGTTCGCTAAACCCAAAAGCGACAGAGCCTTCCTGCAGCCTAATGAGAAATTGGAGTCCGAGTAAGTTGGTTTGTCTGTTCGACATACGTTCGTACATACATTTCCTGTAATACATTCCCTTCCCTCCGTTCACTCTCCTGTCTCCCTCTCTCTCCATCCCCTCGTTAACTCTCTATCTCTAATGTTATACACATTACACAGACCACTCACAAGTTACTAGACTACTCTCCCCTGGTGTCATAATGCAGCAAATATTCGGCCGATTATTACAAAGATAGAGAGGGATCATTAAGATTGTTAATCGCAAGTAACATTCAACCCTGATCCAGAGAAATTGACAATGACCATCTCTTGCCAACCAACTAAAATGAAACTTCCTCACTCTCAGTTGTGACAGTGGATATTACAATAATGCTAAGAGGAACGTGTTCTGTATAACTGGAGAAACTCTGTCTGCTCCCCTACCCGTCTGTAAACGTAAGTAACAATGAAACTCTAAAGTTTTTGCGCTATCCGATAATTCTAACTCCTCTACAGCTGTCGATTGTCCGCCTCCCACGATACGTTTCGGGAAAGTGCATGGGTTAACGAAGCCTGGTGAACAGCTCAACATAACGTGTGATCCTGGACTAAAGCTGATTGGGGAGAGTGTGATAACGTGTGTGACAGAAAGACGGTACCGTCCATCTGACCTTCCTACGTGTCAAGGTAATTTGGGAGAAATGCTGGGTTGGAGGGCCAGGGATCCAACAGAGAGAGAAAGAGAGAGAGAGAGAGAGAAGGGGGTGATAAGTTTAGGACAGCTGCAGCCTGAATACATAATTTCTCTCACGTGGCCCAAGACATAATCCTAATTTCTCATATATTCCTAATTTCCCGGAGAAGATTTTGGAAAGTTCTAGACTGGGCGAGAGATTACAATTCTGATAAGGCTGGATTTAAACAGAAATCATTAAAATACTGAATACACCCAGCGTGTCATTACATATTCACAAACAGATTGCTGCTGCACATGTACATTGTACACGTCACAGCAGCGCCTCTTCTCTCTCTCTCTCTCTTGGAGATTATTGCACAACTGGGTTACATACAAGATACATACAAGATTGGTATAAACGATATGGATATATTCACATTCATTTCGTACAGCTTCAAGGTGTACATTGTACACGTACATTCGTCATTCCTAGGTATAATACATGTCGCGTACTACGGATAAATATTGCGTACTACGCGTACGGATCTTATTTTGGTAAAAATCTGACGGCTCTCAGAGCATTCCTAAGAAGAATAGAATTACCCTGATGTTTCAAACAGTTTCTAACACCCTGCTGCCTACTTCCCTGCTGCACTGTGGAATAGTTCCTAGTCCAGGACCAGGGCAGTGATTGGTTAGGACTATGTCTCTTGTTGCTAAACGGGTGCAAAACATTCTGATTGTGTCCCTCAGAGAATCTCTGTACAAACTTCTGAGCGAATTGCACGCCCCGAACACTGTTCCCATAACTATCCAAAGGTGGACTCCATAGCGCTATACCCATTCTATCCGGTATGACGATCGTTATCAGCCCGGATACCCCAGATTTGGCAGGAAGCCCAACATTAAAGGCCCATTCTCCACTGTAATCGTACATGCCACAAGAAAACATGATTGCCAGAACTTGTAGGACTGTTTTCTCGGTGAGGACCTGGTCCCCTGTGAAGACGTTCCGGCCTCCATTTGCAAGGGTACCTGAAAATATCATGAAGAGTGTCAGATTTTGGAAGTCTCTCTCGGCCTAGAAGAGCGTTAGAATTTTAGCCTCATCTTCTTGCTCAAGCTTGAGAGTTGACTCATTTAACACTGTGACTCATTGTGGCTCAATTAACATTGTGACATGTTCCCTACCTGCCATTACAGCCGCAGTTTTGATGGACGTCTCCACAGAGCACATCTGGAAATACAGCTCCATAGTTTCCTTCAGGTCTACATCCTCCCCCAGACACCCTTTACTCTTTAGATAGTAACCGATGGCATAGTTCCTGTATGGAGTACTTAGTTACTGATCTACCGAACCATCACAGAGCGCGAAATCAGTTACTGAAACCTACATTATAAGAATCTGAGGGGATCCAAAAAAGGCTAAAAAGGCCATCGGTACCCTGATTTTGGCCAATGGTTGGACCCCCAATCTTGAACAATTGGATGTGTTATACAGAGTGTCATTTCCTACCTGTGCCCCTTCCCCAGTTCAGACAGATAGACAGCATTGTTGAAGTGAATCCCTCCTGTAAAGCCCTTCACCATCTCTTGGTACTTGGACATAGCTGCACTAAACCGAGATGACATTGGCTGCCCTGCCTTGTACAAACTCGCCAGAGAGATAGCCCCCGTGTTTATCAGGGGGTTGTGGGGGATATTGTTTCGACCTGGAATAGAGATATATATTGTGAACTGGGATATGATGGGTGACAAAAACATTCCTATCACGTATTGTTGAGTAACCCCTTGGCACTCATTACTCAACATGTCTGATGTCACGTACCTAGTGAGATCTTGTTGAATCCATGACCACTTGGCTCCTTTCCAACAAGAGAATGGACAACATCCTCACCCAACTCATCCAAACAGACCCCATAGAAGAGTGGTTTGGTCACAGACTGCATCGTGACCATGTCATCACTACACCCACAGTCGTGCATTTGGCCGTCCACTGTACAAATGGCCATGGCCCATGTGTCCGGGGAGTAGAGGGCAAGGGAGGGGATGTAAGTTGTGACCTGACCACCTCGTTCTTCTTTACATTCCTCAAATATGGCATCCACATTAGAGACTAGGGATTGGAAATCCTCAACAACAAAGTCTCCTTTTATCGCGGCTAGGACGTGAGGGTTATCCAGGACTATGGATTTGAACTCGGAGGTCGGGATGTTTTGTTTGATGTTACTGTAGCTGTATCTCCCATCTGGCTTACTGCTGACTGCCTTGATGAAATCTGACGGGAGGTGAGGGGATTAGCAGGGACTAATGAAATCCAGCTGAGATGTCAGTTGGTAGCGAGATTACCCCGCTCCATTTCACACTTTGGTCAGGAAGAACAAGGAACTTAGTTGATGTGTCAGAAAAGTTTTTCTAGATCATGGCAGGTGCTACCAACTAGCTAGCATCACAAATTCAAAGCACAAACCTCTAAACCGAGGATCGATAAGTGGAGAGAGTCCCCTCAGCCTCAAATACTCAATGAACTTGTGAACATCCACTGTTTCATTTTCACTTGTATTTGAGTGCAGGAAACTGTTCAGTAGCTGGTCTTGGATCTCACCCTCGACCTTTGTAAGAGCTCTTTGGTACACCTCATCTGGGTTCCAGTTCTCCTAGAGAGAGAGAGAGGGAGAGTGGTTAGTGGTTAGTAAGAAGAGGTTTATGGATGTGGTTAAATAGTTAGTTAGTTAGTCTGTTAACTGCTTGGGAGGTGTTTAGGAAAGAGAAAAGAAAGGATTTAATGCTGGCATCTGAAAGAGATCAGAAAGATTAAAGCACAACATAACATGTCTCACCTCAGTCACATCTATTGAACTAATTCGCTACAAAAGAAATTGATTTCGGGTTAGCATTTTAGGAATGTTTTAGTGAAGTCAGCTAATAGCAGTAGATGAAATCAATGATATGCCTTCAACCTTGGTAACGCTCCCTAGTTACCATGGTAACACTCCCTAGTTACCATGGTAACACTCCCTAGTTACCATGGTAACACTCCCATGCTACCCTTCATTCTCTACAAAATTCATTCTACCTCTGTATTATGTTCACTGGGGTGCTCGTGGGCAGTTTCTGCTGCTGCCTGCTGTACTAAAGTCCTACTGATCCTGCGAAGTTGGGCTTTCTCCGATTTGGGGGCTGTTTGCTGGGCTGTAGGGGGGACTTCATCCGTGCCCATTTGCCCGCCGTCAGGGGCGCACGAGCTACAACACAGGGAGTGAAGTTAGAAGGGTAGAGACGAGTAATAAAAAGAGAAAAAAGCTGAAATGCGAGTTGGAATATTTTACAAGAATGGACGAATAACAGTGACAACAAGATGTTATCAAACTGACATAAAGAGAAAGAGTTGCTCTCTTTCTAAGCAATGCTTAGATTGAGAAGGAGAGAGTTGAAGGTTTGGTCGGTAAGAATAAAGTGGAGAAATATTGTTGACAGGAGAGAAACAACTCTGAATAACTTGAATATGTTGATATTATGAAGTAAATACAGTGACAATTCTCTTTACCAACTAATATTACACCTAATATTTTATGCAAAACAATGTTCTTCTGAAAATGAGTATTCACACTTCTTTTAAAAAACTTATTTCAACAAAAATAGTAACCCCTTGCCCATTTCAGCTGTACCCTGTACCCGGCCAACTATTCCCAACGGGTACATCCTAAACCCGGAAGCCCTGGCGCCCGGTGAGGAACTCCAGGTCTCATGCCAAAAAGACTACACCCTTACTGTCGATAAGAGAATACTCTGTATCTCAGATACACTTTTTACTGAGCCAGAAATGCCATCTTGCAAACGTAAGTAGTTTAGTAGTACAGTTTAGTTTTGTAGATGAATAGAAGAGCAGAGTATGAGACATGATTACACTGGGCTATACAGCGAGAAATAGCTGTCCTGTTGGACAACATGTTCATTTCGTCCTTCATTTCCTGATTAGTTGCCATAGCAACGACCAACCACCAAGCAAATGAAAATATGCAATATATTACAAATCCATTAAATAGTAGGCATCACGTGACCAAAGTCGTAAAATTTGACCAGTAACCAGCAGACAGCAGTCAAGCCACGGAGACAGTGAGATAACAGAAAAAGTTAGTAACACGTTGGCTTTGACCATCGTGCTGTAAAAGCTACGACAGAGAAAACTATGCTTATATTTGCCTTGCTCGACCCTGTTTCCCTGCGCCCCGGGTTTGAACAAAACAAGTTATCCAGGAGGGTCCCGGAAGTTGCAGATTAAATTCAATTAATTCACGACCTATAACCTTGTTTTTGTCGTACGCCTGACGTCACCCCGCAGGGTGATCCTACCGGATATAATAAGTAATGCCGAATATTTCTCACCTCATATTACCACATCAATAAAGATAAATATTAGAATGCCACGAATTAATCCAACTGTTCAGTCCTAACAATAACACCTCTCATTCTCCTTTCCAGCGGTACCATGTGAAAAACCTCTGATAGAGAATGGTGTTGTGACAACTCCAGGACCCATTCTACCTGGTACTAGAGTGGAAGTGAACTGTGGAAAGGGTTATCAGCTCACTGGTCCAGGATACCTAGAGTGTGTCTCCAATGTGACATACCATCACAATGATACCAAGTGCGCTCCCTCCCAGTGCGGTACGTACCTCCCACAGAATATGTCTGACGGCGCTCCGATCTCGTACACTCAGATCGGGCAGGCGCCGGCAGACAGCACATAGTAGTAGTCTCCAGCAGCAAATAAAGTACACCCCAAACTACTATGTCCCTCACTAGGGTTTTGTAAAATTTCCCACGGTCATAACTCCACTCCCTGATGAGATAGAGACTTGAAATTTGTTTTGTAGGAAGAACTCGACATGATCTCCTCACAAAACAAATTTCAAGTCTCTATCTTATCAGGGGGTGGAGCTATGGCCGTCTAAAATCCGGTCGCGCGCAGCAAGGGACATAGTAGTTTGGGGGGACCTTTAATAGCTGACCGTACTGAAACTCTCTAGAGCTCTTTTTCTGTAAAGTTTTCCGAATACTGACGTCTGACCCACCCCGTCCGCAGATGTACCTAAGATACCCCATGGCCGGGGTAACACAACGGTTATGAAACCAGGGGAAGCATTCAGGGTCGTCTGTGATCTGGGGTACAGACCTGACTGTGATATACCAGTAACATGTATTACAACTGAGAACTTCCAACCATCTAGAGTACCATCTTGCATGCGTAAGTGATTTAATGTCCTCTCTCCACCACCTCCCTGTAACTGTATCAATAACTGTATCAATAAAATGGGGGTTCTAATTTCTTAACCCCCTATCCTTCTTCGCAGCACAAGAATGCAAGATTCCCGAAATTAGGGATGGAATAGTTACAGGACCCAAACCACTGACTCCTGGAAGTGCTCTAATTATCCAGTGTCGAGCAGGTTACACCCTGACCACCACATACCCAACTACTTGTGTGACTCTGGAGCAATATCATCCCACCATCCTGCCTCACTGTGTACCTGGTTAGTGCTATACCGGGGGCATGTACTACATTGTACTGTCTCTAATTTATATGAAGTTCCCAAACTAGTGAACTAGAAAATAGGATCTGAGATCTTTTACCCAGGGATCTAACCCTCGATATAATATGTTTCTATTATAGTTCTCGGCCCTAACCCAGTACCCCCTCCTCCAGTTGAGAACTGTACAGTACCCCATGTTACCCAGGGGAGGTACACAGGGGACATTCCTGCCAGCGTGGAGCCCGGTACAGAGATCCAATACACCTGTAACTCCCCTTTAGTACCCCTGGTATCCGCTAAAGTGACATGTTTATCTGGGGCTCACTTTACACCAACCACCCCGCAGTGCGTAGGTAAGTTGGAAAATCCTGGAGTTATTCAGCAGGATATTCGGAGTGGAATATAGGATTTTGATTCAATTATTATATGACGAATATAATCGTTCTATTGCAACACAATGACCTGCGACACGAGCGTCACTCAATAACATGACTTTATCCCTACAGAACCCGGGGCTAGGAGAGAGGAAATATCTCATCTCATCACAGGTATGTTATAGTCTCGTGCTTCTTAGGGAATAACATTACAACATGCAGCACATAATAATGAATCTCTAGCATACAATGAGCCCCACATGCCAGACCTTTGTAGTGCTACAAATTAATTGACTGACCACCACCTCTCTCTTCTTCAGAACCCATTACGCCTCCAACAATCCATCCTGGAAGTGGAGATGAAGGTGGAAATGGCAACCCCCTGGCTACACTAGTTGGCATACTACTAGCACTAGTTATCATACTGGTTATAGTTGTCATTGTCTTTGTGGTCCTCATTCGGGATGATAAATATGTAAGTAGTGCCCGGTACTCGATAGATCAGATCACAATACAGGGGGGTATAGCAAGCTTTTGCTTGATTATTTCATGCCAATCGAGGGAAGGGGGTTACTTTGTCAGTTCACGCTCCAATGACCAATAGTTGGATTACTACTGTCTACTAATGAGAGGGGTATCTTATTGACTGATTATATCCAGTATCATGACACAAAGTTACCCAGCTCGGGATAGCTGTAGAGATTATTAATCTAATCTCCCTCTTCCACCCCCAGAAGAAGATGATATTCGGACTGATCGGGACGGCAGCCCCCTACAAACCCATCCCCCGTGATATAGAGGTTGGAGGGAGTGTTACAGCGAAACTACGACCAGCACGACCCCCTGCTCCTATAGCCACCAGAAGGGAGAAACCTAAAGAGAGTGCCGGGGCTACTGCAGAGGTTCCCAAACCGAGGAAACTTGATGTTGATCTGCCGCCAAAAACTGATGAAGCAAAGCGGTTGAAAGTTAGAATAGCCAAGAAAGACGACAAGTTGTACCCAAAGATCTCTTCTTCTGAATCATCTAGTTCTTCATCAAGTAGTTCCTCCTCATCTTCTTCATCTTCCTCAAGCTCATCTTCCTCCTCCACCACTAAGGGGTCTACATTAGCCAGTAAACTACAGGCACCCCTCTCCAGCAAAGTATCTTCTCTTACGGCAGTATCTCGTCAAACTGACACTGAACTTTCAACCTTTCCTATTGTGAAACCCAAGCCACCAAGGAAAAAGGCCGTTGTGAAGCCACTTAGAGCACCAGTCAGTGAGATTAGTGAGAGTGAATTCTCCGTACCGGATGACCACGCGTCCGAAATGAGAAAACTAGGACTTGAACCAGATGATTTTGAGCTGAAAATTAGACGCTTCAAACCGACGGGTTTTGATTTCTATTAGCTGTTATTTTATTAATTTTGTTTCAGATATTTGAGTCGAGAGTACCAGAGCAGAGTGAGAAATGAGAAGGAGAGAAGGAGATAAAAGAGATAGAGTTAGAGAAAGAGAAAGTACCTACGTTCCTGAAGTCAGAGGGGTTTATTGATTTTGCATTTCATGATATTTAACATGCCTGTTCCAACTGCCAGTGCAGTGCCTTTATTTACTTATTCCAGGCTACATTTAACCCTATATTAACTGCTATTATTTTATCGTTTCCTAACCCGTTTCAATTATTGGTTAAGTTGTGTTAGCGTTTATTGCCCATTGGCATTTTAAAGGACCGTTTCTTTTAAACTGAAACCAAGTAAATGAGTGAGAGGTGAGCGAGGGGTCCTCCCAATTTAAATTGCTGTGGAAGCGGAGAAAAACGAATGTATTTTTCTATGAACCACCTGTTTTGTGATGCCATTGCTGTAACTTGAATTTAATTGTTTCCCTACACACCCCAAAACCAAAGTTGTACTCAGATTTTACAAACTCCAAAAACGTCATTTCTTCGACTTCTTGGTACGTCGAAATAGTTTTTTGAAAAACCCTGGCTTCTTCCTCTTCTCCTCCGTGGTTGCAGTTGTAGTTGTGGGTGAGGCGGAGGGGATCAAGTTCATTTTGAACCCAAACGAAGCACGCCTCTCATCCTCGTGAGCTATTGTTGCTGACACAGAGGTCATAACGGGGTTCCTCAAGGGGGTTGTTGCCCTCTTATTGGATGGTCTAACTAGGGCGATAGGCGGCATTATCAACTCATCCTCACTACTTGACTTCTTTTTAGACCCTTCCCCTGATGAAGATTCACCAGCTCGTTTCAATTCTTCCTCTCTCCTCGCCTCCCTTTCTCTCTTCTTATCCTCCTCCTCCTCCTGGATCCTCTCGGCCACTAATTCTGGGTCGGTACACGAGATTACCAGGACACCTCCAGAACTCGAATCACCATCATGAACCTGTGTGGGAGGGGAAGTAGGCGTTGGTTGGTTTGGGGCGGTGGTAAAATTGGCTTACCCAAACCGTAGCAAACAGGGTACCAAGTGACCCTCGACAGGGAAAAACTTCAGGAGGTAGGGGGTAATCTGAAATTTCGAATTGTCAGAATTTTTCTGACGCTCTCTGTCTCAGGAAACTGGTAGGCTATATTATATCATGTCGACGGAGGCAGGAGAAAAACAGTTAAACAGACAGAACATTGAACGTTAGATTTGGCAAAAGGACCCCACAACTTACCGATTTTAGTCCAAGGTTTAAATTCTTCAGGACAAAGTTCTCCGTTGTATCAACACTGTCGGCCAATGAAGAGCTGGTCATTGTTTCGCTCGATTTGGTGACATTTAGCTGGGGTTCCGACTTCTTGATTGGGGTCAGGAGAGTCGTGTTGCTCGTAGATCGGGGCTTGGTTGAGTCCTTGCTTAGAATACTGATGGAATCATCAAAGTCTGATTGGGAGGACTCTTTCGGTCTTCCACAAGCTGAACAGACGTAGCGGCATTGAAGCCCCTGACTTGCACAACCGTCCTGATAGAAAAGGGTGGGGTATAGGTCTGGAACTAGGTCAGGGTGAATATTTTACAAGACGAGTAGACGTTCACCCCCTCTACCCACTCACAAAAAGAAAGCAAAAAAGATATGACCTTGCTCACCCGAAGGATGTAGAGTGATTTTATATCAAGCTTAGGGACATCAGGAATCTCTGAAAATAAAACAAAACTGTGATGGATTGGAATTCGAAATCTAAATGTATGACCTTTTGTGGAGCAAGATTTGACAAGTAAAGAATACGTTTGACGTATGTGATGTGATACCTATGTCAGAGAGATGTGAGATAGTGACATGGGGTGAAGTTTGGGTGGCTTGGGAATCAGTAATATCCGGTGGACGAGGAATACACTCTAGTGAACTACCCGTCAGAGAAAGATGGATGGAAGAAAGTGTTGTGCTGTGGAGAACTTCACTCTCGTAACTGTTGGGGATAAATGTTTCGTAATGGCTCACTTAATTGTCAATGATAATGGGAATGTGAGGAGACATTATAGGATGAATATAATATCATACACAGCACCGCTGCTGATAATAGTTCAACAAACTAATACCTGATTACAGGGCGGTTCTTGTGGCCCAATTTCTTCAGAGATTCTATCAGGATTTTGGAGACCTCATCCCTTCTTGACTCAATCCAATCCTTCTCAGCTTCAGTTATACTCATTTTCATGGCTGAGTCATCTTGATTTTCTTCTCGATCGACGGATTTTCATTTCATACTACGATTTCTTCGAAGATTTTAATAAATGGTTTTCTAATACATACTGGCATTCGTCAGTCGTCACCTTTTTAGGCCAAAAAGTCACAATTTAATCAAGTCAAAAAGTCACAGTCTAATCATGAAAAGTACCGGGGCCATTTCCTGAAAAGTTTAAAGTAGTGGGGACATGGCGTACCCTGTCCATAATAAACTACACAACCCACTAGGGACCTCAGGGGTGAAACGGTGCAGAGCAGCCACTAGACACGGTGAGGTGTGAATCAAGTCATCATATGGTCCCTGTGTGGGTTGTGCAGAAAAATAACTTAATCAAACGCCTACACACTAAAAAAATTAATAAATAATATAAAAAGAGTCTCTCATCTCTAATGACATTTCACAGGTTGAAGTCAAAATTGTCCAGTGTTGGTGTTCTTATGGGTACCCTACAACCTCTCAAGCTCCTCAAAGTTGACCTAAGGATGGAGAATCTCAACTTTTGCTTTATTGTAGCCATAACCTCAGGATACCTTTCGCCGTGTTTTTCCTCAATGCGTACCCTGTCCATGTCCCCACATGCGCGGGGCCTGTCAGATCCGGGGTTTGCCGTTTTCTCAGCAAACCAGAAAAAAAACGAACCAAACTGGCAAAAAAACACGCGACATTTTTAAAACGAAATTCTCAATTTAGAGAATAACGCGCGCGTGAAATGCACGCGCAAAGATAATCCGCGCAGCCAAAATCTCTCATTGACAGTGTTCCGTTGTAAGAATCCCACAATTAAAAACACCGATAATATGCTTGCCAGCATTGTTGTGATATTTCCCACAGTCATCCCTGATAAGTGAGACTCACAATTTGGAGGCTAGGAAGATTCAAGATCCTGAGCATGTCAAAGTCACACTACACAAAACTATACAAACATACCCTATTACATTGGTGCTCCGTCATACTCATATTGGCCGCCTGCATAGCCACATTTCACGTCCCACTCCCATGGACATCTGACCCAGAGTCAGAAGCCGTCAGCCGAAGCATTGCTTCAAAAACCATATCCTCTCAGTACATGAGACCCAACCACTGGTCTACATAGCAGTTCGTTAGGCATTGATGTAGGCAGTAATTTAAGTTGTGTAGAAATCAATAAATTATTCACAAAATGTACAAATACACATGACGTCACAACTCATTGTATCTCTCGTGCTCAATCTTTCTCTCACCAGTTTCACTGCTGTGCGCGCACGCGACCTCCAATTTTAAGAGCCGCAGAAAAGAGCGGTTATCTCGGAATTGGCTAGAGATAACCGGTGAAGAGTGTGATATGAATGTCAAGCATGGTTAACACTTCGTTAATTATAATTAAAATTAATTATTAGCATACCACGTGCCCAGTTATAGCCATGTTTTTCAGTCATATCAGCGCGCAAAATTTCATGCGAGATGTTGAACAGAGTAACGTCTCACTAGAAGGGAGGTCGCCGCGCGTTCAGCAAACCAACTCTCGCGCCACACATTTCTAACTTTCGGTAGACCCCTCACACACACACTCATCCGATACACAACAGGATACATATTTTTCAATGTCCTACATCCTTGATACCCGGTTCCCTAAACTCCCCATTCTTCCTATACTCCAACGGTTTATAATCAATAGCCATTAATCCCAGATCCCTAGCGGTCTCAATAGAACTAGCTATCATTTGATGGGAGAGGTGACACAAGCCCTGTCTCGTGAGGCCCCAATATCTGACCAGTGTTCGTAACAAACTGATATAACAGTGAAACATCCTTGTAAGGAGACATGAAGATTATTGTTGCACACTAGACACCCATCAGCCGTTTTCCATTGCAACCTCCCCTGTGTAATATACTGCCTTAAATCTAGTGGAGCGTGGGATTTACATTCGGACGGCATTGGAGCTCTGTTCTGCACCGGTTTGAGAGGTACCACCGGGATGTACCGGTCAGCAGTTGGTCTGCCAGGTTTCTCAGGGTCAGCTGACATGTCAGGGACCTCCATCTCTTTCACCATCTTCCACAGTTCGTTCGTTTGTTTCTGTTGGTTGTAAAACACTTTCCGCCTGTCGGCGGTCTCTGTGATATCGCCGTGGTTAACATACCGGATAGATGGGAGATGGGTTGGGACACGCCGGTATAGCTTCTCTTAGGCATATCATCCTATAGAAGGAGAGTGGTTAGGGAAATAGAGGACAAGAGTGATTAGTTATGAATATTCTAGTGGACAGGGGGGGGGGGCAAGAGAATTGTTATTGGGTTATTGTGACGAGGGACAGAGTCCAGAGAGGGGGTTGGGGATAAGAGACAAGAGAAGAGAGAGACATGGGAGACACTCTCTCGGTAAAACAAACACAAATGTTTTCCGATAAATTAAAAAACCAGTAAAATTGTTTCAAGGTTGTTAAGCGGATGCGGCAGCCTTTGCCCTCAGAGCATTGATCTTCTTCTTGGCCTGGAAATAAGCAGCTGATTTTTCTTTCCTCTTGGTCTCCAATTTCTCGACCACATCACCGTACTTCCAGCCGACTTCTCGGGAGATCCTGCCGATGCTGGCGTATTTCCTGCCGGGCTTCAGTCGGAGAACTCGGAGAGCACCGGGTACGACCATCCTCTTGGTCTTGTCATAAGGAGGGGGGACTCCCTCGAACACCTTCAGTCTGAGAGGAAGCAGGGAGTTAGTGTTTGGTGAAATTGACCCCCAGAAAAAAGTTACAATATATGAGGACCACCTCCAGATCTCAAGTGCCATTTTCACTTAGTTCGAAATAATACCACACTTGTTGCTCTGATTAAGTCACGGTTTTGAAAGCAGTACCTGTTGAGAGCCTCCATTCCTCGGGTGGTCTTGTGAGGGATCATGCCCCTGATTGTCCTCCAGAGGATCTTGCTGGGTGCTCGGAAATGGAAGGGTCCGTGAGCGGGGTTGGTGTTCATCCTCTTTCGGAGGAAGGCAAAGTACTTCAGCTTGTTCCTGTAGAATGATCCAGAGACGTTCAGGAGCTCACATCTGATGTATGGAGGGAGGGTGTTAGTGGAAGTCGGGAGGGGGTGGAGAGAAATTAGGAAACCAAAAAGTGAAATTAGAATTAGGAAACAGAGAAAGTGGAATTAAGAAACAGAGAAATCGGAATTGGGAAACAGGGAAGGTGGAAATAGGAATCAGAGAAAGTGGAATTAGGAGACAGAACCGAACAGAAAGTAGAATTGGGAGACAGAAAGGTGGAATTAGGAATCAGAGAAAGTGGAGTTAGGAATTTCCTAATAGGAAACAGAGAAAGTGGAATTAGGAAACAGAATAAGTGGAACTAAGGAAACAGAAATTGGAATTAAGAAGCAGAAAACGGGGAATTAGGAAAAACAGAAATTGAATTAGGAAACAGAGAAAGTAGAGTTAGGAAACAGAAAACTGAGAAGGTGGAATTAGGAAATAGAGAAGCAAATGAGAGCGAGAGAAAGAGAGAGAGAAAGAGAGAGAAAGAGAGAGAGAGAGAGAGAGAGAGAGAGAAAGTGACGGAACTGTTACCTGACAACGACAACCCTCTGTCCCTCAAGGAGCTGCTTAGCAATGGTACTGGCAAGACGCCCAATAAGATGACCCCGACCATCTACCACGACAACTTTCTCGAAGCCCATGGCTATATAATAGAGGGGAGGATGGTTAGAAAGAAAAGGAAGGGTGGTTAGAAGGGAAGATATAGGATCAAGAAGTGGGAAAGGGGGTAATTGTCGGTAACCTAAAAGTTAAATGCATGGGTAGATTATTATTCTTTAAAGGAGGGGCAAGAGATCAAAGCTGAAAGAAAAGATCATTTTCATAAATAAAAAGAACATCATGTTAAAATTATTCTGCTCCAAGTCGAGCCCTGGCCCTGGCCTCCTTCTTCTTGCTCCTCTTCTTAGGGGCATCTTCCTCCTCCTTAGCAACAATGCTCTCTGTCTCAGTGAGGATCATCTCGACGTGACAGGGACTGCACATGAAGGGGTTGATTCGACCGTGAGCCCTGTATGTTCGTCGTCGCATTTGGGGAGCTCGGTTCACCTGGATATGATCGATCACCAGACTGTCTACCTCGAGTCCCTGGGGTAGAGGAGGTTAGTGGGTGATAGGGGGGTTAGTGGGTGATAGGGGGAGTGCAAGTGAAGCGTAAAACTGACAGGGTGTAATTTTAGGGTATGGGAAGAATCAATATGTTGGTTGAATGAGAGAAATATAATCGAAGATGGAGAAGATAATCGTGATGAAAATGGGTGCTGTTACATATTACAGATCCTGTTACATGATTAGTGAACAACTTAGTTGTTACAACTATGAATCTGGTAAATCTCACCTTAACTTCAGCGTTGGATTCAGCGTTCTTCAGAAGTCCGAGGAAAACTCCGGCACTCTTCTTGGGCCAGGCACCGAGAGAACCACTGGTGTTGAAAGCTTTAGCCTGGGCGTGTCGGCCGACTCCACCCATGAACCTCCTCATGGGGATGATCTGCTTCTGGACCACGACATCCTTCAGGTACTTGGTGGCCTTCCTCAAGTGCATTCCCTTGATGGCTTGGGCAACCTCCCTTGAGGTCTTGAAATGGGTCCTCAGGTGGAATCCTCGGGCTTTCACCGCTGTAAACAAAGGGATGGGTTAGATGGGTGTTGACCGCTGTAAACAAAGGGTTGGGTTAGATGAGTGAAGGAGATATTTGGGTTGGGGTGGGTAGAATGGGTAGAGGTACTAAAAGGTACCAAACTGAGTCAAAGTCAAATAGATAGAATGGTATGTGTAACTTACATTTAGCAGGATTCTCAGCATCCTTAGCGTACCGAACCATCCCTAGATAGAGGCAGAGAGGGGTTTGAAACAGTCGTTAAACGAGTGGGTATTAGACAAATAAGTAACTGTACACATGGATTTCTCGTTAAATAAAAAGATCAGAACAATCTAAGAATCGGCAATGGTAACTTCAACTTCCACACCGGGTTCAATTGAAATGCTGGTAATCTGTTTCACGGTCTCACTGGGCGACTTCAGGTCAATGACTCGCTTGTGGATTTTCATCTCGAACCTGTCCCAGGTTTTTGATCCCTCTCCGCAGGGAGTTTTCCTTGTGGTGATCTTCAGGTTCTTGTTGGGTAGCCTGACGGGTCCAGTGACGTGGAGTTCCTTCTGTTTGGCTCCCATGATCAGATCAGTGCAGACCTTCTCGAGGCTCTTCAGGTTTCGGCTGGTCAGAGTGATCCTGATCCGATGGCTGGTTACCTCATCCACGGGCACGCCCTTCTCGGGCTTGTAAGCTGCCATGCTACAATGAAAATATTTGATTATGAATGTTAAAAAAGTCAAAGTGGTAGGCCTTTCCCTATCACTGGGTAAGCCTGCGGTGCTTATCTCCGATTCATAGCCCTAAGCCACTCGTAACAATGTACTTAACTTAAGGGCCAGCCCTACGTGTGTGACTTTCGAGCCGAAGCTGTACCAATTTATAGCTCGGTCAACTAGACGGCTCGCGTTATGAATAGAATATGGCATATCATGTTGCCTTGCATTATTAACAGATTTTATGCTGGGTAAGAACTAAGAACGGGTTATGCAATACGAGGCAAGTCATGCCCTAGACTGCAAGATTAAGAAATTTCAAATCACGAACTTTGTGAAAGTCTGGGGCTGGGGATCAATTGTCATGGCACGGACAGGAAACTGGATTACATTTCGGCCCATCTGCATCGTCTAGATTTTAGATCAGACAACAATCAGTGCCCCTCTCCGATCAGTAGCAGGACTCGCTTGTCATCAGATAGAAGAACTAACTTGTTGCGACTATTAAACTTTTTGATCTGTTGATAAGTTTCGACGAGGAGTTCAGTGAATAAAAAACACCAGACAACCAGCAATTATTCAATTCAATTCTTTGAATACATGATTACAAGGCTTACAAGCTTCCTTCACAGCGCCCAGTTACTGTCTGATGGTTGACGGAACGAGCAGAACGGCCGACGGGAGGACAGGACGCGAAAACTTTGTCAGCAAAAAAGAAAATCTGGACTGAAGTTGAGTTGGACTGAGCTCAGCTGAATTAACCGCGCGCGCCATAGCAGCGTTTTTTGAAAAACATTCGCGCCGGCGCATATGTTGCCACTTCTCATTCGGATCGCGTTCGCAAGTAAAAAAGTTTTCGAATCTCAGGAACAAAATTTTTCTGTTTCTTTTTTTGCTCCTTTTTTTCCCTGAGAACGGGCTTTCTTCCTCTTATTGCGGCCTCAGAGGGTTGCAGACCTCTCCAGAACTTATTTATAAGTAAATCCCACTGTCTTGTACCGTCTGTAAATGGCGAGATCATCTAAAAATGGGAAAATGACTTAGTTAACTCACTCAATTTATTCATAGGCTTCCAGAGATGCTCGTTTCTACGAATCAACCAATCAAGAAAGAAAAGAGGAAAGCGACTGCTTCCTTAGCAGATGTTATTAAAAAGAAGAAACCGAGAAAATCTGATACTACTCCTTCAAATGTTGAAATAAAGACAGAGCCTGGCGTTGAAAAACCGAAGAAGAAAAAACGAAAGAAGAGTGTTGTTGCCCCGCTTACCACAGTAAAAACCGAACCGGAGGAAACAAAAGAAATCATTTCCACTCCTGAGCCTTCGCTCCCATCAAAGCCTACAACAAAGAGGAAAAAGAAAAGCATAATAGCGAGACCACCAAGTCCCTCGCCACCAGTGATCGCCAGCCCACCACCACCCCCTGTCCCTAGTCTTCCTCCTCCCAGTCCTGTTGTTCCTAGTCTTCCCCCTCCCAGTCCTATTATATCCAGTCTTCCACCTCCCAGTCCTGTTGTTCCAAGTCTTCCGCCTCCTAGCCCGGCCCCAAGCAGCATCAAAGAGGAGCCAGTGTCACCGGTTAAAATCAAAACTGAGCCTCCAGATCTAGGGACGATTTTCAACTCTAACATTAAACAGGTGCAACAGATAGCTTACACCGTGTAACTAATCGAATAACACAGTCGAACAATTCTTGAATGTAATATTGAGTGTCTCTAACACCTTCTAACCCCTCTCAGGAGCTTGTAGAAGTGAAAGATGCTGTTGACGTTGAGGTCTGTAAGAAATTGTCCTTCCTTGACAGTGACCCGTGTATCCACACCTACAATACAAATCTACACTGCGCTATACCACCAGCCTACGTTAACAATATTAGGTAAGTTTACTAGTGAATACCTTCTTAAAGTCTAAACCGAGTAAATTGGTAATGATTAATGGTTTTAATTCAGTTGAAAGATAATAACTCTTATCTTACTGGTTTCTAGGTTGTTACCCGTTCATCTCTGTTAACTAACAATACACTCCTTTCCCTCAGAAATGGCATTAAAGCCCAGTTGAAAACCCTCCACCTAAAATATCTGGAGACAGAGCGGGGCGTTCTTCTACGTTACACCAATATCAAACTCTCACACCAAACAGCCCGGATAGTCTCCGTAGCACCTGAGCTTCATTTCGACTTGGAATGTAGAGTAACAATGTTCCGGCCTGTCGTTGGGTCTGTTTTCACGGGGCGAGTTATCAAAATGGGTCCCGGGTACGTGAGTTGTTTAGTTTACGGGTATTTCTCTGCGGTGGTGTATAAGAGGAGTACAGATCCGGTTGAGATAGGGAGTGAGATACAGTTTAGGCTACAGTTTGTACAGGTCACAGTGCACAATGACTATATTTTCAAGGGATCGCCTGTTTGAGTGAGGCAGTGTTTTTAGAGGGTAATTTATTATCAGTTTTTGATTTTTAGTCGTTTTCTGGTCTTTTATTGAACTTGAGATCTTGTGAGTTTTCATTTCATTCCCCATGACCCCCTACATTATTGATAACATCTGTTAATTAACCAATCAAACCATTAATTAACCCATTAGACCAGTAACTAACCCATCTTGCTGACTATAATATCGAATTTAGGGAAGACTGTACTCTGATAGGGAGAGCACGCCAGACCTCATACATCCTACTCCCCAGCATGTAAGGAGTTGGGGCGGGGGAAGATTTATTATAACTCATAGTTGAAGATGGCGGCCGGCGGGGTTTGCTTATTTTTAGGAAGGGGGTATGTTCCGTTGTAATGCACGGTTGGAGTTGGGGGAACCGGGCCAGGGGAGGGTGCTCTTAGCTTTATTGGGGGTGAAGTGTGTTCCGTTGCATAATGCATGGTTGGAGATTATTCGAGTCAGGTCATCACAGTTTGTCCATTTCCTAAACAATGCATGAAGTTGGCACCTCTATTTCAGATGTCAGAAGTTCACCCTACGGAGCCGCCGACCAAGAAACAGAAAGTTACACATCTACCTGAGTCGATAGAGGTGAGAAATACAAAGTTGTAGCGATAATCAGCACTGCAAAATATACTACAACACGATAATATTTTTTAGAAGCCATTTTTACAGCTATCGATCGACCTCCCATCTCTTTGGGGGGGGGGGGGGCGGCTGAAGTTTTTGAAGTTTGAAGTTTTCCACCCTACTTTTTGAGTTTTTGAAGTTTTTGAAGTTGACTTCAAAAACTTCAAAAACTTCAAAAACTCTAAACTACTTTCATATGCTATCAGTGACTATTATTACACTTGTTTAGGTTAGTTTCATGCTTAATACATATTGTGGCAAAGTTATCCGTCCTTGCCTGCCCTTTTTCTACCACAAATTAGGATATTTACAATGATTCCTAGCCATGAAATCCATGGCACAATTTGGTGTAAAAAATTTAAATTTTTTGTAAAAACAGATTTCATTTTCATTCTATAACTCAAAAAGTTGCCTAGAAAATGCTAAGAAAATGTTTAAAAATTATGAAGTAAATTTTCAAATTTTTTTTGGGGCCACACCCTTATTGCCAGTTTCACAAAATGCAAATTTTTTATTAAGGGAGTAGTGAAAAAAATATGGACACCAAAATCATCAGCGGCCTCGAGTTTATATAAGAGTTATGAAGCAACATAGGGCCTATCTCCAACGGTTTAGGAGATATGAGTTTTTGAAGTTTTTGAAGTTTTCCACCCTAAGTTTCTCTTTGAAGTTTTTGAAGTTGACTTCAAAAACTTCAAAAACTTCAGCCGGCCCCCCCCCCCCCCCCCCATCTCTTTCGGCTCAAATCAAAATTGGGGATTGTAAGTCTGATAGCAGGAGACCTGAAAATTGCCATGTTCAATTCAAATTTCCGGGAAAATTTATAAAATTCATTACTTCTACAGAATTATGTACAATATGCAATACTCTGGGAATACTCCCTTCTTTCCCTGTTTCTCTTTCTCTCTCTCATCAAGTTATCACTCTCACTTTATCTCAATTTCTCTCACTTTATCAACCAGCTGACTACTCCACTCTTTACCCCGCCTCTCTTTAGCATATATGTACATCTGTATAATACGCTCTGAACCGCACTTTTAATCTTATGATTATGTAGCTGCTGTTTATCCGCGTCATCATAGACTACTTGATAGACTATCTCTCTCTATCTTTCTCTCTCTCTCTCTCTCTCTCTCTCTCTCTCTCTCTCTCTCTCTCTCTCTCTCTCTCTCTCTCTCTCTCTCTCTCTCTCTCTCTCTCTCTTTCTCTCTTCTCTCCTGCTGTATGCATGCAGCTGCTCCTCCGTGTCATGTGATATTCACTTGCTCGCTCATTGGTCTCTGCTGCACACACATGGAGACACAACATACTACTCCTCTCTATCTTTCTCTCTCTATCTCTCTATCTTTCTCTCTATCTTTCCCTCGCCTCATACATCGTTCTCCCTCCCTCATTCGCTGTATAATGTATATACCCTCTCAATTCCCATAGTATATTTTGTATCCCTTTGCTTCTTTTATGTAACAACTTTCTACCCCTTTATATTATTTAATTTATCCAATCCCTTTAGTATTCTCTCGCTATTTTTGTCGGTCCTATCCCTGTCCCTCACGATTATACCTTATTTGACCTGCATGCATCCACGCACGTCACTGGGTCCTCTCTCTTTCTCTCTCTCTTTCTCTCTCTCTCTCTCTCTCTCTCTCTCTCTCTCTCTCTCTCTCTCTCTCTCTCTCTCTCTCTTTCTGTCTCTCTCATTTTGTGCTAGCTTGTGTCTGTATTTCTTACCAGTACTGTGTCTGCTATGTTTGTGTTGCTGTCTTAGGCTGACATAAAATGTACACACTGTGTTTTCTCTTATGTAGTACCGCAGTACATCTATCTTTTTTTCTCTCACTCTCCCTCTTTCTCTCTTTTTCTCTCTCTATCTATCCATTTGATAATTGTCTCCTTTCCTGTTCCTTTCTTTAGACATTCAATGCTGCACAGTAGTATTATAATATACATCGCTTGATTGCGTGTGGTACCCTCCTCATTTTCACTCCATCTCTCTTTCTATCTCTCTTTATCCTTTCTCTATTTTCTGTGTTTGCAGTTTGCACCTATCCTAAGTTCTGAGTTCTCACTACTCTCTTGACTCTTGGGTAGAAAGAGGGAGAGAAATACTCTCACACCCTCAGAATTTCATGTTTTCATTACAGCTGTCTCCGCCATCACGCAGCTGTTATAATTCTATGTAGCGTGTCTCATTACTCATTCTCTCTCTCTCTCTCTCTCTCTCTCTCTCTCTCTCTCTCTCTCTCTCTCTCTCTCTCTCTCTCTCTCTCCCTCTCTCCTCTCTCTCTCTCTCTGCTCTCTCCTTCTCCTCTTCTCTCTTCTTCTCTCTCTCTCCCCCTTGTATACAAGCACACACATCATACCGAGATTGCAGTACATTGGGGTGTATCCTCCGGCTAGTAGTCTGTAGGTGTCTCTCTTGTATATACTTTAGTTTTAATTTTGCCAATTAACCAGAGTAATATTGTATTGCTTCCTTCTTGTTGCGTTTATGCCATCTTTGTTACAAGGGAAAATTTTTTTAGTATTGCCCTTAATTTGGGGGCTTCTAGTCCGGCCCCCCTAAACTTTCAAGTATTTTTAAAACCTTTTTATAAAAAATTTATTCCTCTTCCCTTTTTTAAGCCTATGTTCCTTTATTTTTGGCCCCTTTTTTAAAATTATGAGGTTTTTTTTTTTTCGTTTAAATTTTTTTTTTTCCCCTATTTAATAACCCCGGTTCCCCTTTCCCCCAAAAAAGTGGTGGTTCCTTTCCCCTTTTTTTTTTTTCCCCCCCCCCTTTTTTATTTTTTCCTTTCCTTCCCCCCCCCTTTTTTTTTTCCCCCTTTTTTTTTTTCCCCTTTTTTTTTTCCCAGTTTTTTAAAATTTTGTTTTTTGGTTTTTTTCTTTCCCCTTTCCCCTTTTTTATTTTTCTTCCCCTCTTTTTCATCTTTCTTTCCCCCTTTCCCCTCCTTTCTTTTTTTTTTAACCCCCTTTTTTCCCCCTTTTTCCCTTCTCCCCCCCCCTTCTTTCTTTACTCCCCAGTTTTTTTGGGGGGGGGGAAGTGCAACATACAACGCGTTAGCTGTATGGAGCTATAATGCTGGTGACGTGCATTCTTATACCATACAATCCCCTCTGCTTAATCGATCTTAATCTATTCCTCTCTACAATGCCTACTCATCTCTCTCTATCCTGACGATATAGGCTCGCTTTTTTATTCTTTACTTGATGTCCGAGTTATTTCTAGAACCTGTAGCTGGTGTTGATATTACGTTTTTTCCTTCCGTATCTCTATATATCTCTCCATCTCTTCTAATTCCTCGTCATCACTCTCGTCTCCTCTTCTCTCTCTATCTCTCTTTATTCCAGTTTACTTCCCTCTTCATCTCCTTGACAACCCATTCATTATTCATGTTACTACCAACCTAGCTATGTTTCTTCAATAGTTACTTCCTCTTCTCATATATGTTATGTTCCAGCTTTCTCTGGCGGTGTATTATTTATCATTTGTCTCATATAAGACCGTACTCTTCGCACCGGGATCATGGGATTTATCGTAATGACCCCTTCTTTTTCTCAGAACTCTCGCTATAGTGTCACTTTACACATTAAGTATTTGTTTGTTTGTTTTGCTATGATGTTGCTATATATTCTGAGTCTACGTTGAAATCACAGTGAGATCAGCTCATGTGTACTTTTAACATACCCCGCCCTGTCTTCTACACTGTATGTGACTAGACATGCATAATAATGGTTATCATGAGAGTCTCTCTCTATCTCTCTCTCTCTCTCTCTCTCTCTCTCTCTCTCTCTCTCTCTCTCTCTCTCTCTCTCTCTCTCTCTCTCTCTCTCTCTCTCTCCCCCTCTCTCTATCTCTCTCTCTCTCTCTCTCCCTCTTCCCGAGCGTTACATGGTTATAGAGTTTTATGCGATTCCCAGAATTGAAGCGTTAGTTCCAAGTGTGCCTCGCCGCTTTAAATGGGAAGCTTTTTACTTTGTCTTGTTCAACCCTCTCTCTGTAAAGGAGCCTACATTCATTTCAGTTACTGCGAGAAATGTTTTCGTTGTTGTTGGCATTACGTACTTTTACGTACTTTTTAACGAACTTCATTAATATAAGACCCCTCTCTCTCGACCCCTCTCTCTCGACTCACCCCAATGTTGTTGGCTGGTTTAGCTTAGATTCGTCCCCAGGTTACTGGTCGCCCTCGATAGCCTGCCGGCTAAGACAGCTGTTTTTTGTTTCCTTCCGCCATTTTTGCTAAATCTGGAACCCTACATTGCATAAACCTTGTCCCCCTTTAGTCACGTACAACTTGCCCACTTTAGTCACGTACAACTCCCCCAGGCCCCACGTGACGTCACGTACAACCCTTTATATTTAGACACGTACAACTCCCTCCCCCCCCCTTTAGTCACGTACAACCCCCCCCCCCCCCACGTGACATCACGCACAACCCTTTCTCTCAGGTTGAGATGTCTGAACAGAAGAATGGTAACGGCGCTGGAAATGGCGCTGCTAACGGTGCTACTACTGGAGACATCGACGAAAGTCTCTACTCTCGACAACTGTAAGTGGGCCGGTGTTTGGGCCAAGTTTAACAAATATCATCTTGTTTCTTACTCTACTGAAAACGCCCCTCTTAGGCCTCTGCCTTTCTATTACATCTCTCTCTTCAAGCCCCCTGTTCCCTCTCGTATCCCTAGTTGTACCTCTCTAAACCCTCCTCTCTCTCTCTTTCCCCCAGGTATGTATTGGGCCACGATGCCATGAGAAAGATGGCAGCTAGTACCATCCTTATCTGTGGAATGGGTGGCCTCGGAGTGGAGGTGGCTAAAGATGTGGCACTTGGTGGAGTGAAGAGTGTTACTATCCAGGATACTAAGTGTACCTCATACGAAGATCTTAGTACTCAGGTTGGTCTTCATTTCCCCATCTATTATACGGGTAGAGGACCGTCTTTGGGCTTTCCCATTCCCAACCATTTTGCAACTTCTGGAAGAGCCAATTTCCGAATTTCACTTATTTCCCCTATCTCTGTCCCCCCTCCCTCAACTCCTCCACAACACCCAAACTTCCCTCCGCAGTTTTTCCTACGTAACGATGATCTAGGAAAGAACAGGGCAGAAGCAACTCTACCCCGACTTGTCGAACTCAACGAGTACGTCTCCACCACCTGTACCACCGAACCAGTTTCCACTGCCTTGGTTTCCAAATACAATGTAGTTGTGTTGACTGATTCCAGCCGGGAGGAACAGCTTTCAATTGGGGAGTTCTGCCATGGCAACGGAATCAAACTTATCTGCGCTAACTCCAATGGTGTATTCGGGTGAGTGTGGGAGAGAGATTTATTTCGTGAGTTTATTAATAACAATTAATTAATGTGAATTGGTGCTAAGTAAACTAAACCCACCCATTTCAGTTCAATATTTTGCGATTTTGGTCCTGAGTTCCGGGTTAGTGACACTAACGGTGAACAGGTTCTTTCTGTCATGGTCAGTGCCATCTCAAAAGATGCTGATGGTATTGTAACTTGCCTGGATGAGAAGCGACATGGATTTGAGGATGGAGATCACGTATCATTCCACGAGGTACTGGCAGTTGAAATTCTGATTACTGTTTCTCATTTTCATAAGGGATAGACGCACGATTTGATAAAAAAGAGAAGATTATCAGCCACGACAATCAATGGCGCTAGGAATTTTATTCGTGATAATTAACCCCCTTGCCAATTCCAAGGTCGGTGGAATGACTGAACTTAATGGAAGTGCACCACGGAAAATTGTTGTCAAAGGACCTTACACATTCTCTATTGGTGATACCTCAGACCTCTCACAGTACACCAGCGGTGGTACGTGATTCCCTAATTTCTCCCTTTTGGCGAATATTTCTGCCTTATGGTCACCTTTCCTCTTGCCAGCGCAGTGATCCTAAGACTATCAAACCCCCGAATTCCAGTAACCACCATCTACCTAATCAGGTATCGTTACGCAAGTTAAAATCCCCACTGCCGTAACATTCAAGTCTATGAGGGAGGCACTAAAAGACCCGGAAGTGGTGTTGACTGATTTTGGAAAGTTCGAACAGCCCTATCAGTATCACATCTGCTACCTGGCCCTCTCTGTGTTTATGAAGGAAGAGGGACGGTACCCTAAACCGTATAATAAGGAAGATGGAGAGAAGTTTGTAACTGCCTGCAAAGCTGCCAATGAGGCACACTCACTAGGACTTGAGGTAACTCCATTTCATAGGTTACAAACCAACCTTTCTTAGCTTATATCTCTCTTTGCTCTGCCGAACCATCACAGTACAAAATTCAATGTGATCTATCGACAGAAACCATTTATTTATCTACCACCTTTACCCCTTTAAGGTGAACGAGGGTATGTGTAAAGATTTCGCTAATGGTTGTTCAGGATCCCTAGTGGGAGTTCAGGCTTTCATCGGTGGCAGTACCGCACAGGAGGTCATGAAGGCGTGCTCGGGCAAGTTCATGCCAATCAAACAGTGGGTCTACTTTGATTGCATGGAAATCGTTCCCAAGGTAAGTCGATAAACGTTCTTTGATAACAAGCTTTGTATGACTTGAAGCAAGTTCAGTGTAACTTACATTTCTTTGTTATACAAAATATCGATTGATATAAAAATCTTGGCAGGGTCTCAAAGAGTCCGACTGTGAGGTAAAAGGTACCCGTTATGACGGGCAGATCTTGTGTCTTGGACAGGAACTAAATCAAAAGATTGCAGCTCAACGGTGGTTCGTTGTCGGCGCTGGCGCCATTGGTTGCGAACTACTCAAGAACTTCAGCATGATGGGGGTATGTATATATTCAGAACATTACAAATCCTTTGGGGTTTACCAAACAGCACAAAACCTTTAGAGTTTGACTCTAACACTATGACACAGGTTGGACACGAGAAGGGGATGTTAACTGTAACTGATATGGATATTATTGAGAGGAGTAACCTGAACCGACAGTTCCTTTTCCGGTCATGGGATGTAACGGTGAGTAATGATTTGTGTTGATCTACCGAACCCTGACAGAGCGCGGTGTGAGCCACACAACAAATTTGTTTAGCCCCAATGGGCTTTCTATATTTTCACTAAATCTAACCTTTCTCAGAAACTAAAATCAGAAACAGCAGCAGCGGCCGCTAAGGAAATGAACCCCGATTTGAGGATAGTTGCTCACCAAAACCGAGTTGGACCAGAAACTGAGAAGGTAGGATATTAGTTTGGTGATGACTTCACGCAGCTAGTGTAGGGGTGACTGCGTCACCAAGATATTAGTAAGATCCATTTACCTGGCGAGAGATGCACTTCATATGCCGCCCAGAGCGTCGTCTTGGTTAATTGAAGTTAGAGAAAGAGAGAAACCACTCAGTGTCTTACACTCTCTCCGTATACTACACAAAACCATGTTATTTTCTAACTAACAGAGAGTTTCCAACAACACTAACGTCTTTTCACCCGCCTACTACACTGACCTCTTTCCCCTCCCAGGTTTACACAGATGCCTTCTTCGCTGAGCTGGACGGAGTTGCAAACGCTCTGGACAACGTTGATGCCCGTAGTTATATGGATCGGCGCTGTGTATACTATAAACTACCACTATTAGAAAGTGGTACCCTGGGGACGAAGGGAAATGTTCAAGTAGTCCTACCTCACATCACAGAATCCTACTCCTCGTCCCAAGACCCCCCAGAGAAAACTATTCCAATGTGCACACTCAAGAACTTCCCTAATGCAATTGAACACACGATTCAGTGGGCCAGAGATCAGTTTGAGGGACTGTTCACTAAGGGCCCTGAAAATACCCAGAAATTCATATCGTAAGTTTGTTTAGCATATTGTGTTTGTGTGTGTTCAGAGCTGTGTATTATAAAAAAAGTGACTGTCTTTGGAATGCGACTAGTGCAATTACTATGAATCGTTTTCCCTCTAATCATCCTCCATTTTCAGAGAACCCAAGTTCCTTGAGAAGCAGAAGAGTCCCGGTGCACTGGTAAGTTAACTGCCCAAAATGTTGCCCAATAGCGTCCTCTGTGTCCTGAAAAACAACCTAACGTTGTCCTTCCCGCACGCGCAACTAGCACAAAAGTCGAGGATGCTAAGAAAAGTATTCAGAAGACAACATTTGCTTTTTGCGCGCAGAACGCTGTAAACCGTGTGTTGGGTGTGAAGCTCCGATTTGTGACAGTTTCTTGTCTCCGTTCCCCGGCCCTCCCAGCCCCCACACCCCACCATCCCTTTCAGCTCGCTATCCTGGAAGGATTAAAGAAAGACCTAGGAGAGGATTTACCCAATAATTTCAGCGACTGTATTCGGTGGGCTCGCTTCCTATTCGATGTCAATTTCAATCACATGATAGCTCAGCTACTCTACAATTTCCCAAAAGACCAACGAACTACCAGTGGTGCTCTCTTCTGGTCCGGGCCCAAGAGGTGTCCTAATGTTCTCAAATTCGATCCCGAAAACGTAAGATTTATGTTTTTCAGTTCTAGTTCTACAATATCTCTCACTTTCTGATTCTCCATAACTTCAGATATCTAACAAATCTCCCCTCGTAGGAAGAGCATCTGAACTTCATAGTAGCTGCTGCTAACCTCAGAGCGTTCAACTACTCAATAGAGCAGACCACTGACAGGGATATGATCAAGGAAGTAGCCAGTAAAGTTATTGTACCTGACTTTGTACCAAAGACAGGTTTGTGTGGCTGGGGTTTAAGGGAAACTGTATGTATCTTCATTTGTTCTTCAGTGAGTCTGTCCCTCTATGTCACTGATAAGTGATATCACTCTATTCCGCTCCAGCCATCACCTTACCTTCCTTATTCAGGTGTCAAGATTGCCGTGACGGAAGCTGAAGCAGAAGCCCAGAACGACTCGCACGATGACGGCAGTGGCAAGACTGATAACATTCTGACAAATCTGAGTGGCAAAATGGATTCCTTCAAATCACTAAACATCCAAGTCGCAGACTTCGAAAAGGTACAGTTTGGAGCTATAAAATGTTTCCCAAACAGCATACATTGCCCCAATGCTCTGTGTCCCATTCTAATCACCTGATCCTATCACAATATCTCTCCATTCTAACGCCCTGATCCTATCACAATACCCCCACTCTAACCCCCTCATCTGCCCACCAGGATGACGACACTAATTTCCACATGGACTTCGTGACAGCCTGCTCCAACGCCAGGGCCTCCTGTTACCGAATCGCCCCCGCAAACAAACACAAAACCAAACTGATCGCTGGTAAAATCATCCCTGCCATCGCTACCACAACAGCAGTTGTAGCTGGTCTTGTTAGTTTGGAAATGTACAAGATGATCGCTGGGGAAGATGACGTTGAGAAGTATAAGAACGCCTTCCTAAATCTTGCTCTGCCTCTGTTTGCATTCTCCGAGCCTATCTGTGCTCCTAAGAACAAGTACTATGAGGTTGAGTGGACGCTGTGGGATAGGTTCGAGGTGAAGGGAGACATTACACTACAGGAATTATTGGACATGTTCCAAAAGGAACACAAGTTGGAGATCAGTATGTTGTCACAGGGTGTGTCAATGTTGTATGCGTTCTTCATGCCCCCAGCTAAGAAGAAGGAACGAGGTGCTATGAAGTAAGTTAAATACTAAATCCACACACCTTCATTCATCTGTCCCCTTATTTCCATATCTGTTCCCTAATTTCCATAGCCGTTCCCTAATTTCCATAGCCGTTCCCTAATTTCCATCTCCCACCCCTTCCTTCGCTCTACCTTGATATAATGCTAACCCTCATCTCTTTCTCCCAGGCTCACACAGATAGTAGAGACGGTCACCAAGAAGAAGATCCCCGCACACAAGAAAGCTTTGGTTCTCGAGATATGCTGTAATGATGAAGAAGGAGAGGATGTAGACACCCCGTATATCAATTATCTTCTCCCATAATGACTATCCCCCTCCCTAATCCCTCTCTCTTTATCGAGTTTTATAACCACACGGCGGAGCGGTGTTGAAAACGAGTGCGTGTTCGAAAAGTGTGTTTTTCTTTCATTTTGAAAGATTAGGTCTGTGTGTTTTAACATCAATGGACTGCTATTTTTCAAGTTATATATAATTATATATAATGTGGAGTATGTTATATTTGGAATGGTATTGACAAACAATGAAACCAAATGACTTTTCTGTGATTTTCTGGGACCGGTGAAATTTAGGGGCGGTTAGCTTACACATTCACAGACGATGATCTTGGCAGTGGGGTACGGGAGATTAAAATTAATAGGTCCCAGGAAATGAGTACATTTGGGAAAATGAGTACATTGAAAAGAGGATACTCATCCAATGGCAATGGCATGCTTGAAAGAAATGAGAAATCAGTCGATGTGCGGACCGGCAGTCTCTCATCTTCAATCTCACGACTGGAAGTTGTCTCCTCACAAACACGCGCACCCACACTGCTTACACTTGTTGCTTTCATTTTAATAAACACACCGCGCGGAACCAATACCTAATTCGGTGACTTTAAATAATGCAAGACTCGGATCTGCAGTTGAGGAACAAGAATTTCATCATTTGCACACAACAACTTCCATGGGTTTAAAATCGGCCCAATCGAAACATCCAATAGCACCCGTGGAAACATTTAAAATCAGTAAAAAATTAGGTTTAAATTGGGTGAGGTGCTCGCGAAGGTAAGATAAAAGAAAGGTGGGAATATCGCTACTAAAAAGATAGTTTGTCACTGCGATACCCTCACAGGATTGTTTATTGTCATTTGATTGCCTAAACACATTATCAACCAAATTGCATTCTCCCATCACCCCACTGCTTGAGTATTGTCCGTTTGAGTTGGGGTTTACTGCGTGTACTACAAAGTGCAAACTCTCTAAAGTTGGGTAGCGGTTGTAGAGTTGAGAGAGGAGAGATTCTGTCACTTTGATTGGCTCTGCTTTAGTTGGTACAATATCAGGTACAGGCGGTGTTTCACAGATAGCAGAATCGGGAGAGGCAGGAGTTTCAGTTTTCTTCAAAATCCTTCTCTTTCTCTGAACAATGTTTGGGCTGACTTGTTCAGTCTCTTGGGCACTACTGATCTGACTGCTATCTTCAGAGTTTCTTGGCCCAGTACTCGGCCGAGTGGCCCCTGCTGCAGAGTCATGGCGCCCAGTACTCGGCCGACTGGCCCCTACTGCAGAGTCGTGGCGCCCAGTACTCGGCCGAGTGGCCCCTGCTGCAGAGCCATGGCGCCCAGTACGCGGCCGACTGGCCCCTACTGCAGTGTCGTGGCGCCTGGGCCCACTCCCTGGTCGCCTGCCCGGTTTGAGAAGAGAGACGATAGGAGCTGAACTTGTTGTCTGTGTAGGGTAAAGGAATGTAGAGATGAACACGTCTTTATCGAGCATTTTGTGTCCTAATATGGGGAGAAGTGGTTATTATACTGCATACATACTCAATTTAAAAAGATACTACATAATTACAAAATCATACAGTAAAAAGACTTGTTGCTCAAACCAATTATAGCAGCATTTACTGGCCCACTCAATTTCCAAATGGAGGGATAATTTTAGAATGTCTCGGAAGTACTCTTGAGTTATTTGGGGTCTCCGTTCCTCCAAGTTGATTGCCTCAATCAGAGATCAAGCAGCCAGGTCATGGTACTCTGAAAGATCATAGCCGGCATTTTCAACTCCCTTTGCAAAACGGTAGAAAACCCGACTATCACGAGCTAAATCAACCGTGTCGACTAGCATTTCATCTCCGGAGTTCAGGTACAGTGTAAAAAAGGGAACTGTTTCAAACTCCAATTCAAGGGGATCTTCAGAGGGAGGTAGTGAATCATCTCTCGAGGAGGAACCTTGTTCTTCTGCTGGAGGGTCCCTTTCCCTCCTCGATTCATGTCATCCCATACAGTTTTACTTCCTAACTATATAGGGAGAAGTGGTTATTGTATTGGAAAGCCGTGGAAAGGGATATACAACAGACAAATAGTGAATCAATTAGACATATAAATCTGTACAAATATATAACACATATTTTACAGGGGTTTATATAACACACATTTATGTACATTTTGTCACATGCAGCTGATCTGGATTAGTTCTCTGATTTCTAGCTCTCTCTATCGTTTCTATCTCACTCCCTAGTCCCTCTCTATCGTTTCTATCTCGCTCCCTAGTCCCTCTCTAAGATCTACGGAATAGATAAGATAGTTCGTCGTTTTGGCACCTTGCCCGTTTCCTTATTCTGGTTCGTACGAGAGCTCCTGAAGCGATTTTCCAACAAATAATAAAGGCCTCCCGGGTGAGTTTCCCTCTGCTTGGTGATATCAGTTCTCTTCATTTGTATTTTCAGATTATTTAACTGGGACACCAACTCCCCAGTTCTTAGCTTGTCATCGTCCCTTTGGGCATCCTGGTTCCAACGTCTAGACCTTCTTGAATCCCATCGCATCTGTAGATAGGTGAGAGATGGAGTTATATCATTAGTTAAGAGTGATTGAAACTACAGTCAGACACCGATTTACCGGGGAGAACCCTTTCCCCCGAGCATCGACTCCCGGTAAATCGGGGCCCGACTGTACCATATATACAGCAACTCACTGTCATTCATTATTTACCTTGCTACTAGCGTAGTCACCTCCACCCATGACCTTACTACCATCACTACTGACACTCTCTACATAGATATCTGTCCGATCAGGAACCCGGGCTGTTGCAGAATTATCTTGCCTACTCCTCACCCGGCCTCGAGTCTTTCTGGTTCTGTTGGCACCTTGTCTCTTTTTTATTATCTGAGTTACCTCCTCTTCCTCTGTGTCCTCATCCTCAGCTATTCCTGGGGGAGTGGGGAGTTAGGGGTGTATTCATGATAGAAGTAAGAGGGGAGTGAGGGGTTGATTCCTGTGGGGGAGTGAGATGAGGAAGATCTTTGAGGGTGGGTCGTGGGATAAGTGATAACTCACAAGTCACAATTCTAAACTGCCTCATGTGGCCTAAACCAAATAGTAGGCACAATAAAACTTACCTTCAATTGATTCTGAATCTCCGTCAGTATTAGGGTTGGTAAGAGATCCGAGGGAGCTTTGTTTCTCCAGTTTATCTGACTTAGCGATACCACACGCCAGCTCCTCGTATAGAAACATGTTATACTCCGAGAGGGGAAACGTCTTGTCGCCCTACAGAATAGTTTGGGGATCAGAATAAATGAAACCCATGAGTAATACATATTATAATGTGTAATAATCGGAGCCCGATTTCCCGGAATGCTTAGGGAAAAGGGTTTTGCCCGGAAAAACGGAGCCCGAAAATTCTGGAAGTCAGAAAATAAGAAATCTAAAAGGGGCACATACATCGTTAGAGTTGGTAATCAGTTCCTCGTGCTCTTCAAACAATTGTACAAGATTGGCTGGTGTATCACTGCTCTTCTCTGAGTCATGTTCTCCTCCTGGTATCATTGATACAGTGTGTTTCATTTTCTCACAACCCTAATACAGGAGAGGTATTATGATGGTGTTGGTTGTGATAGTGAGAGATATTGTTAGAGAGATAGAAGTGGTCAGCATAATTCCGGATAGCCTGAATTTTCCTAGGTTCGATTCCTATATTACCTGAGGGCAGGTGAGAGGATCAAATCGCAGTGCTCTCTGTCCACAACAGGGGTACACACCAACTGCAGCTGATATCTGATCCTCGCCTTCTTTGAAAACTGTAATAATAAAACTGGTTGAAGCTGGTGTATCCTCTCTTTTGGGGAGAACGATCGCCCCAGAGAGAGAAAATCACTTGAAACTGAGTGAGAGAAAACCAAGAGGGAATATTAACGATCCGAGATACCCAATTTGTATCGACACACAGTACTCCCTTACCTGGTAGCTCTGGATGATGTAGACAATCATAATACTCATTGAGACTAAAGATATGTTGACACTTTACACAGGTGAGGTAGTTGAGGGCACTCCACAGATACCAATAAACATCACACCAGTTCTTCCCGGATTGTCGGAGATGGATCAAGAATTCACTGACATCAAACATGACATCTTTTGAGTGACTGTAACGTAGTACACCGTTGTAGCCAATTGTCATTCGTCCAGTGACACAGGGAACCTGAGAACTAGTAGATAGATTTGATCCGCGGTTCATTTGATATTATGGCACTCATTGTAAACTTCAATATAAAAGTGATTCAATATTTCAATTTTTTGACTGACTGAAAAATAATCGGGAAGTAGTTTTGATATCTCCTTCTGGTGATCAACACACACACACGCCCTCTGTACAACAGTTTTTAATGGGGAATCTCACACATACACGGGCAGAACTCGGTTAAGGAGAGATTAATTAGTATTCTGAATAATGAGTTCAGAGCAAGAATTAAATAGGGAAGAAAATCGAAAAATACTGGGTTAGTGGTTTATAGCTCCGAGCATGTCTCTCTGGAGGTCCCTGGTTCAATTCCCGGTCAAACCCAGTATTTTTCGATTTTCTTCCCTATTTAATTCTTGCTCTGAACTCATTATTCTGAAAAATAATCAACACCATTTCCATACATGAACAATTTGTACATTCACATCTTGTGCTAAATACCTTGCTTTGTAAGTGAGATGATAGGATTCTCCGGCAGCTGGAACATCTGAATATGTCCTGAGAGTTGCTGGCAGACTCAATTAGAAACTCAACCTAGGGACGGTATTATTAGGGTACCATTAGTGTTTCACTCGGTAAAATCTGAAATCAGATACCGAATAGCCATCTGTTCAAGGAATTCCTGAATTGAAACCCGTACCTTTTTAGCGTATAGTTTACTCTTAAATTTGTCCTTCCTATCTCTGATGGCCTCAATCTCTCGGATGGTGAAGAGCCGTGCTATGTCTGTCAGTATCTGGCCACTTATACAGTTCATGTTGCAGGGTGCCGCTATAATCTCCGAGATGTGAGAGTGACAGTACTGTACACACAGCCCAACGAGGTCCGTCATCTTCAGGAAATCTGAGGGAGTGGGGTAATGAGGTTAGAGCGGGCTTAAAGTGGGGTAATTTGAAGTGGTGTTCATGTAGTTTGTACATCTTTCGAAACAGTTTTCATATCAGCCAAAAATCATACTTACTGATTGAAGTTACACAGTTGTCAGTCAAAGTCTATTGCTGTTGCATCTCTAACATGTCTCTAACATGTCAGCTGTAGTTGTGTCAAAGTATCAGTTCAGTCAGATAAATACCGGATGATATGAGAATGGATATGACATTAGTTGGCTCCAGTTTAGGAACACAGTCATCTGGGGGAAGAGACTTGTCTCGCTGAACGTATCGCATCAGCCAATCAAATATCTGCACGTCACAGTGAACCGAGATATCAACCTGGGAAGGGGGGAGAGAGATAGAGGGAGAAAGAGAGATAGAGAGGGCGGGGGAGGGTTGTAGATAGAGATAGGAGAGATAGAAATAAAGGATGAAAGCGTGTTTTTGAAAATTGACATGCATTGTATCATTCTATACACGCCTGCTAAGGCACACATTCACCGGTCACCATTGAAAGAAAAACACGGTGTACTATTGACTACTACACTGTACGCGATAGTATCAACATTGCAAGTAAGTGCCGGTACTAAAAAGTATGTGACGTTTTACTACTACTAATAGCTAGTTTTATTGAATAGGAATGGGGGGGGGGGGGGTCATTTTATGGGATTTTCACCCAGGTACAATTTGCATTTTGTCTCACTAACCTCCTCACAGTGTTTCACATCGGTAGCAAGGTACTCGGCAAAGTACTTCATCTCCTCCACAAGAAGATCCCTGGAGCAGTGAAAATCCTGGTTGATCTTCTTACTCTCATCACATACATGAATTACTATCGTGTTTTGTGAACTGTTCCGGTTCTTTTTCCTCTTGCTTTCCTTGCTCGGCTTGGTGGTTGTTGTTGTTGAATGAGGACCGGAACCGCCAGCTATGACAGTGGCATCCTCTGACATTACCAACTAGTGGAGATAATGGTGTATAGGTTAGCAGTGCAGGTGTACTTATATCTGTTAGAGAGGAACTGTGGTGTTGTGTTGGGTTTAGAATGTTGAGGATTATTAAGTGGGATGGTGCAATAGGAAATGATTCATGTTTGATCTAACAAAATAAGATCTTCTAATATAAAGAATTGATTCACATCACCATTTACACTGTCAAAAACTAAATATATCAGAGAGAATCGATCGCGGTGAAATTCCATAATAAACTTTCCAGATTTTGTCTCTTGTATCTCGATTAGAAATAACCAATCACCGTTATTTATCTCACTCAGAAACAACCAATTCGAGATTATCGCCCGACAACCAATTTCATTAAAACTATTCCCTTCAGGGAAGGGCCCTTCAGTCTTTAACTTTCTACAAAATCGTATAACCCTAGTTCTAACTACGAAGAGCTGCAAGTCTAGATTGAAGATCATCCTCCTCTTCTGACGACACATTAGCGGGTCCAGCTATCTCTTCCTCAGCTTCTCCAGCTATCGGTGTTGAGATTGCGGTATCAGTTCCTAGTTGTCCCTTCGTTACCTCAAACAGAATCTTCTCAACTTCCTCATCGGCAGCCTCGTCCAGTTCCTGAGAGGGAAACGGGGTGTTATTGGGGGGAGTGGGTGATATTGGGGGGCTCAAAGATAGGAAAGGGGGTAGTATTGGGTGCTCAAAGATCCTGTCTGTCTGGAGGCAGCAGCCAACTCACCTCATCACTATCCATTCCCATTGTATCCTCCATCATCTCTTCCATAATTCCAGCTTTCGTCATCTCCTTCTGAAGTTCCATCATTGTCTGGGATATTTCACTGACCTAGGGGTGGTGAAATGTTTGTATTAGAATTCATAATTTAACACTGATAATGGTGAAATTTTAATTGGGCTAAGTTTTGAAGGGGAATTGGAAGCATTTAGATGCAAAATTCAACTTTTTTATACCTTTGTGAGTTTATTCATAAGTTTCATCACATCGGTCGATGCCTTCATCCCACCGCTCATTTTCACCATGGCAGCCTGGGAATCCATTTGCATACACACGGAGTTGATCTGGGCCTTACTGGCATGGAGTTTACTGACTGCTCGTCTGGATCCGATCATTTCCTTAGCCAAGATTTTACACACATCCTTATTTCCTGCCTTGGCTGCTTCCTGGAGCGATTTCTTGACCTTCAATTCCTCTCGTTTGATGTGATTTATGTTTCTGTCTATTGCTCTCTGCTCATGACGAAGTTTTCGCTTCATTTCCCTGACCTGCTCCTTCGGATCCTTCTGCTTCGTTTGCCCAAACAGCCCCATGATGATGAGCACCGGTTAAAAAATCAAAATCAAAAGTGGAGGAACAAAATTTTGGGAACTCTTCAAAAAATTATCTAACAAATTTCAGTGGATTTTCACGCGCGTGTTTTTCTGTGGTATTTTTATCGCGCGGCGCGTTACTTATTTGCGCGTTACAAAAAAATTACAAATTTGCGCTGACAAGCTCTTCTGATCCATTTACAATCCTTTCTGACCAGAACTCAGAAGCAAATAAAAGTCACGTGATGCTATTAATCAATCCGATAACGATTCTTATTCAAACTCACCCGTTTAATGAGAATCCGAATGATATATGATGAGTATGATCTAACTCAGATTCTAACTGTCTGGCGGCGCCAGACCCCAATTTGATTCTCAAATCTGAGACAGTGCGCTCAGATGGGTCGCGGCGCCAGACAGGATTCTAAGTAGAACTAGTAGTCAGATCTTCATATCTTGATCACTATAGATCAGAAGGAGCGAGAGAGAAATACAGGATGCAAGAAAGCTGGTGTCCCTCCCGTATTCTCATCAAATTCTACTAATGAATTTGAGGTCTGGGAACTCTGTCTCCAGCTCAGAGAATGGAACCCCATCACATGTGGTCTCTACAGCAGCACATGACGACACGACCTCTCTCCATGCTTATAACCATTTTCACTAGCAATCTTACTAATTAGCCGCACAGCGTGGCAATTTACCACAGACTCTTAGGAACGGGGAAAACTCACAGCTCTCTCTTTCTTTCCTGTATACGTCATTCAAAGTCAGACTGAGCGATCATGCTTGCTGAAGGATCTGAACCAAGCCGTTTTGCTGTTAGAGCTGCAGCTGTGCAGTGGTTCCAGTAGATGGTTTTAGTAAAAACTATCTGGAACCACCTGCAACTTGTATTGTCCATGAATGGCCATTTAGGGTCACCACACACCAAAGTTAAAATTAAAATTAAAATTTGACGTTTTTGGTCATAACTCTGCCATTTCTTGGCAAAATTGCCTCATTTTGGGCTTGTTGGAAAGAGGGCATCGAGCCCGTTCTGAACAGCTCAAGAAACTTGAAATCTGCGCAAAGTGCGCGGCGTTACAGTGCAAAATGTGTGCGTTAAAATTTTAAAATTTTAACGCACGCATTATGCGCCTTAACGCCGCGCACTCTGCACTGATTTTAAGTTTCTAGAGCTGTTCAGAACGGGCTCGATGCCCTCTTTCAAATGAGCCCAAAAAGAAGCAATTTTGCCAAGAAATGGCAGAGTTATGACCGAAAACGTCAAATTTTAATTTTAACTTTGGTGTGTGGTGACCCTTACTGTTTTTGGTCACACGAATTTTCAAAAGCTTTATCTAAGATAACTGAAATAATAAATAGTTACTCAATTTACAATTACAAAAAGGGGCCAGCAAATTCATAGGTACTTCATACGACCATACGTCGCGTGAGCTTGTTCATGCTGAGACCAATATATCACTTCAGTCACTTAATATCTCATGTCACACTTTAGAGTCAGTCAATTGTGTACTGAAGTTGACCCAATCTTCAAAAATAATCTGCTCAAAAACTCTACGCTCGAAAACAAATTTGCGAGAAAATGTTTTTGGTACTAAAAAATGGTTTGGAGGTTTCTCATAAAATACGTGGTCAACCCTCACCTAAAACAAATACACACTGACACATCATGATCATCTGATAACTATTTATTCTCATTCGGTTTGGTACTTTTATGTTCGAAGATTCCTCACAAAAAACACAGTGGTATAATATCTCACATACAGGAACCCGTGAAAAAAGCAACAATATATTTCTCGCTACTATAACAATACAATCACACTCTTCTGTCTAACTCTAAGAAGGGAAGTTAAAATTAAACGTGCAATTAACGAATCGGGCCGAGCCTTGTTTCAGCACACACATAATGTCTCTGATCTCTGTGTGCACGATACCTCCACTACTGTTCTCGATGGTCCGACTGACAAAGTCCGTGTATTCCATCCTCTCCTGTTTCTGGGAACTGTCACTACCGCTTGTAATGTTGATAGTACAATCCTAGGAGAGAGAGGAGGGGGGTTAGAAATAAGAAAGATGTCAGGAAGGGGTTGGAAAGGGAGGGGTTAGGAAGATGGGGACTCAAAATTAACTTCAGAATAGCCGGGACTGAGTATGATTATTATCATGTATCTACTCGGTTTCGTCTAACTTCTAATTAGATACAGTCGAGAGATCAAAGATTTATTGTCACTATAGGAAGCAGCAATTAATTAGATTGGCCCAAGATTCAAGAAGGAAACCCTAAATTCCAGACATCATGAAACCCAAAACGTCGCGACTAATTTTGGCGCCAACTTCTCTCCCGATTTATTAACACATTGTAATTGGCTCCAGGTCTAATTTGTAAGAAGTCATGGTAATGCTGGGCAGTTGGTGGCTGTCCTTTGATCTTACAGCTCGCCCCAGAAACCCCCCAATATTCCCATTTCCCAGAATTGAGAAGCCAACTATCGGTTCCAGCAGAAGGCATACCGCCCTGACACCGGATGCCAGGCCTAGATTCTAGACTGGTGTGTAAACGTGTAGCCCGACCTAAACCTAAATCCCAGGATACAATTAATAAAATTCAACCGCCTTCAAAAAATACTCCATACCTGGATGACACTATCATCAGCATTATCGGCAGGTTGAACTGAGGAGGAATCAGGAAGTACTTGGTAATCCATTTTAGCCTGTTCTACACTTCTCACTGGGCCACCAGACCCTGTAAAAACGTGGTGTGAGTAAGGGGTTACTCAACAAGTATGGGGTGAGTGAATAAAACAAGACAACATTTAGTTGTTCATAACCATAAATCATTTTCATCACGTGGAGATCATGATGCTATTGACACAGTGACACACTGCACGTTGCATTATGGTGCAGGTGACTACTGGTTTCGTCATGTCTACAATACGCCCCTAATTTCCCCCTACCTTGTACTGGCTCGTGCATTACGTCAGCACTATTTCCAGCGGAGCTGGGTGACGAAGCCACTCCTCCTCCTGGTGATATATTAGCAGGGGAGACAGCCCCACCCCCAGGGGAGACAGTTGGGGAGGATATAACTGGGGGAACTGACCCAAATCTCATGTTGGGTGAACTTGTGATGGGCAGGTTGACAGGGAAGGCAGCTTGTTGAGGGGAGGTCTGCTGTTGTTGGGGAGACTGGATCACGACGTTGGGGATGAGGGTAGGACGGGATGAGGGAGGGGAGGCTATGATGGGTTGAGGCTATCATGAACTGAGGGACTGTTGTTAGATTCAGTCTTGATGAAGGATAGTCCCGGGATACAGGGTCCCTGGATAGGACTGCTGTGGAGGAGTCCTGCTGAGGTTGGGGGAGGGATGGCGAATAGTTGGGAGGATGCAGTGGAAACTGGCTGTTGTATCAACTGGGCACCCTGCTGGGGAGGAATGTTGGGGTTAGTTAGGGGTACTAATCATTAATTAATCATTAATTAGTTAGGGGTACTAATCACTTAATTATTGGGTTAATTAAGGGGTACTAATCACTGTGTTTTAGGTATTCATTAGTCCAATCGTGTAGATCTAATAGTATTTATACCTGTTGCAGATTGGCTAGTGATGTAGCCACCGCGGCTAAGTTTAGTTCAGGTGACCCAGTCAGGCTATTTGACAAAGTACTGGCGAGGTTTTGCAACAGAGTATCGTTTAGCTTGGCAGTGTCCACTGTTGATTTGTTTGATCGAACCATGGTGGGCGGATAACCCCTGGGGGAAAGAAAGCTGGGATTAATTCTCAGGATAGTGTTTCTTTTGCTCTGAGTATAGAACTTGGCACGCGGTTGGTTCTAACGCTTCTATTGCTCTCTGAGAAGAGCTTGGTACGCGGTTGTACCAATCAGAGAGAGAGATAGAAGGAACACACGCTCATACCTATCTCCATAGTATTGTGCGAGTATACTAGCGTCAGCACTTGACAAGTAGTCGGCACTCTCCTGATCCAGACCCTGTTCTCCCCTCCTCAATGGTTGGAGAACAGCAGGGGGAGCTGCTATGCGCTCAATCTTTCCCGTTTTCATTTCCACTTTGTAATTTGGGTTGTTCTCTGATCCTCCCATTCCCATGGTGCGGGCTGCATTGGCCATCTGTAAAAGAGAGATAGTAGAATTGAGGTTATAATGGTAAATTTTAAATCACTAGTTGAACCCAAGTCAGGGTACCCCTCCCTACTACTTGTTCCCATTGGAAGGGGTGCCTAACTTGCTAACCCAATAACTTGTAACCCTGACAAGCCACTTTACATAGTCCTCGCATAATTTCCCCTCCAATACCCATTTTTCGCAACTTTTCAAATTCCCTCTAAACCTATCACAACTAATATCATTCACTCCAAACTAACCTGTCTCACGATAGACCCCAGGGTCGCCTCACTCAGCCTGACAGGTCTATACCACACATCAGCATCTGTAGTAAAGTTAGACAGAGCCAAGAACAATGGTCCGAGTCCTCTCATGTGCTTTGGTCGGTGTCGGAGGAATTCCCGGAAGAGAAATACAGCACATCTTTCACCTTCAGAGGGAGTTGAAACCATAGCTTTAACGTTCTCTGTTCCTCCCGCGCTGGGTTTAGTGCACATGACATGGAATATACCAGCCTCTACTTCCCTTGTCTGTAGGAGGGGTATCGGAATTAGGGAAACCATTTTGGAGAAAAAAGCTGTGTCAGGTTAAAAAACACTCCTAAACTTTTTAGTAGACACTCCTAAACACTCCTAAACACTCCTATCTCTAAACACACCACTCCGAATCACTACATAACATGATGTAACAGTGAGTGTTACTGAGTGTCACAAACCTCGAAGTCCTCAACTCTCAGCATGTACAAATCCTTCCTTCCCTTGATTCCCATTCTCTTGACCAGGTTCAACAGGTTTACATTTAGTAGGGCCAGTGCAGTTAGATGCCCCAGTTGCCCACTCTTCCATAGTAGGTCCTCCTCTTTCGCGTTGATATTGATCTGGAGGAGATCACAGGGGTCGTCAGTATCTCGATATTGAAGCGGTGTTTTATTTATGAGCGGATTGTGCCTTTGAGAAAAAAGTATCCGGGTATCCTAATTTTGATTTAATAAATCCCACGAATAATTTGATGTTTAATCGGTATCTCCCTACTTGGAACTCAGTGTGCAAACTAACAGTGAGGCACTTCCAGGTACCAGGATCTTCCTGATCTATTTTGAACCATCAGTGAATATTGAATGCAAACGGATGTTCACAGTATTAATTCTAAGAATTATATGGAGGGAGATATGAGATACCAAGATGATGAATTGAATGAGTGGGGTCGGTTGATCATATGTTATTTGTTTAAGAATGAACTAATTTGGTACTCCATCATCGAGTCTTCTTGGTGTCTTATATCTTCTTGGTACTGGACATGGCCCCATGCATCATGGGGCCAGTGGAATAAGAACTGGGGATGGAAAAGAAAACCAGGAAAAGATAAAGCTCGAGAGATGGTTTGAGAAGAAAGATAGAGAAAGAGAGGGTGAGGGGGAGTGAGAGAGAGAGGGAGAGAGAGAGAGAGAAATGAAAGAGAATATAGAGAGAAAATTACAGGGTGGGGTGAGGGGGATATTTGAGGCGAGGTTCAGGGGTGATCGCACCCAGTATCTCTCCTTTAAAAACATCCGGGTTGAGAGAGCGATGGAGAATGGAATAAAGGGGAAGAATGGGAGAAAAGAAACTGGGAATTACTACAAAAACATGAAGAAGAATGGAGGTGTGGCCTACAACGGAGCAGGGGAATATGATAGAGTTGGACATGCAGAACCAGATAATACATATAATCTTTGATTGACCTTCATTAATGAATAGTTATCGAACATAATAGCACTAAAAACCAACCGATTATCATTGGAATGCCATTGGAAATTGAAGAAGGAATGAAATATGACAACAAAATCCCTTTGGAACACTTGTTAGCTCCATACTCCCCATGAAACACCAAAAGTACCTGGACAAGCTGTTGTTTTCTATTTCCCCTGAGCATGAGAGCCCTCATCCTTTGCTTTAGAACCAAGTTGCTCTCTCTAAATGTGGGATCCCTCTTCAGAGATACCTCTCCTATCGTGTTCTCTTGCAGATACCGCTCTATACTCTTCCTCATTAATCGGAGACACTCTGCTTCATAGGGCTCACCCGATACCTGAGGGGGTAAAATGGGGTTAATGGGGTTTAATGGGGCTTAAACTATAGAAAGTAGAGAACCAGGGAAGGATCAAAACTGATCAAAGAAGATATCAGCTGTAGTCATTGGTTATTACCTTGCAGATTTCTGCATAGAATCTACAGAGTAGTTTGTTGAGTTGAGGGAATGAAACAGTTTCTAGGGGTCTTGTCTCCCCATTTTTAGCGGCCCACTGCCTCCAAACGTTCACACCCCAGTTAGTTTTCTTGGTGGTGGACGTGATTGCTTCTCCTGTGTATGCCATTCTCTCCGTGCTCATTACCATTCACAGTTGAGCTGGAAACAGTGATCGGTTAGTTAGTTTTTGGGTAGCAGCTGGGTATGATTAGTTAGTTTTGGGGTAGCAGGGTTTGCTGGTTCGTTTTGGGGTGTGAGGAAATTTTACTAAACCGTCTCGAGACTTTTATATGGATAGAAATATTCAGGAATATATTTCCAACTACCAAGAAATGAAAATGCAAGAAAAGGTAGCTCTATGATTAACTAAAACTATAGATCTAGGACCAAATACTGTATTCAAGTTTCATAACTAACGACAAGAAAAGAGAGATCGAGAAACTGGCTAAGAAGTGATCAACAAGAAGAAAGCGAAAGGGATACGTGCAGTGGTTAAGAAGTAAACTTGTTCCTAGAAGCCGGTGGTCTGTTGCTGCAGTAGTGCTCTCTATTAGAGAGAGGAGAGTCTATGTTCAGTTTTCAACAGGATGACGTATAGTGGATTTTTGTAACAAAATGGAACAGAACCCTATTCTTAAAAATACCAATTATGGATTTTTGCCTAACCACCGTTCTTAGTTGAACGTCGGTCGGCGTTTTTAGGATTCGCTCTTTTGACAAATAATGGGGGGTATAATATTGAGGAACGGAGCAGTTCCTCAGATTTCAGAACAGAATGCATGGCATTTTATAATTCTACAATGATGCAATGACATAAAAGCATTGCGAGACAGAGAGTGGGATAGAGAATGGATGATAGCAGTGCAAGAAAAACAGACGCTATCATCATCATTGCAAAAGCTGTGATTCGTAAACGTCCCAAATCTAAACAACCGACCTTTCTCTCTCTCTCTCTCTCTCTCTCTGTCTCTTTCTCTCTCTCTCTATCTCTCTCTCTCTCTCACTCTCTCTGTCCTTGTTCCTCGCGAGAAGCGGCAAACGCGAGACGTGGTACTGATCTAGGAATAGCGTGCGAGGAAAAACAAGCAACCCATGGTGAGGGAGAGAGAGAGGAGGATAGAGAAGGAAAGTCAGATAGAGAGAGAAAGAAAGCTGTTGTTTTAGCAGAAAAACTGTAGCCCGATCACGTGGGCACGTGGTATGAATGTGAGTGGCAAGATTGGTGCTGCTGGTGCGCCTTCCTGTGTGAACGAGAGACCTTTGCCGTGTTTTCATTATACCACATCTAACCGAGCAATCTTCTTCTTCTTCTTTGTGAATTTTATCTCTCCCTCTCTCACTCTCTCTCTCTCTCTCACCCGGCTCCCCCCTCGCTCCTCTCTCTCTCTCTCTCCTCTCTCTCTCTCTCTCTCTCTCTCTCTCTCTCTCTCTCTCTCTCTCTCTCTCCCTCTCTCTTTTCCAAACTAGTTAAGACGTGGGACTGACGAGTGTTGAACAAGCAGAAACTGCTAAGAACAAATTCTCGAGAATGAACGCATGGCCGATACAGGATGCACGCTCAGGTATGGGTGGATTCAAAGTAATCCCCATCCAAAAAAGGAAGACCAAGACTAGGAGCACATAAAAGAAGCTCGAGCGTTCAGAAACAAGAGTGGACAGACACAAGCAGAGAGTTCGAGAAAGGTGGAGAAAGATGAGGGAAAGATAAAATGAGGGAGACAAAGATAGAGAACGAGAGAGTGATACACACACCGAGAAAGAGAGAGAAAGAGAGAGAGAGAGAGAGAGAGAGAGAGAGAGAGAGAGAGAGAGAGAGAGAGAGAGAGAGAGAGAGAGAGAGAGAGAGAGAGAGAGAGAGAGACAGAGACAGAGAGAGAGAGACAGATAGAGTGAGAGAGAGAGGGGGTTGAGAGTACATAGATGGACAAGGAACGAGAGAGAGATTGAGGACAGGGAACGATGATCATTTAATGGTCTTGTCCTCCAAGACAGACAAGCATTCTCTAACAGGTGAGGGCAAAAAAAGATCTGGACGTACAAACTTAACAAACTTGTTTTCAATTTTGGTACAATCATTTGGATGGAAGGAGTAATACCCCTCGTCCCTCATCACTCATTGCTCAAGACAGCCTATCCCAAACTGGGGGATCGGATATGGATCATACTAACTTCTACTGATAAATTCAGAACTCGATGGATAATTCCTGGAGGGGCCGCACTTGTACAACAGAATAAAACCAGAACAGCCGACACTTTCCAATACTACGCAGTCTGGCTTTTTCATTCGACCTTCGGGATCGTGTAAGCCCACACCGGGACTTCGGCCTGGTGAGAGAGCCGACAGACAATGTCAAACAACACGTGCTGTTACATGCTATTCTAGAGAAGAAGGAAACTCGAAGTAAAAAGGTGGAATAAAAAAGAAAGGAACTGAAAGGAAATAAAAAAGTAGAAATAAAAGAACATCTCAACAAAAGAAAGAGGAGGGAATAAAGGGGGGGGGGGAAGGAGTTGGTTGGCTGTGAAAAAAGAGCTGAGGCCGGTAGAACCCTGCAAGATGAGATATATGACAGCACCCAAAAATCAAAGTAGGAAAGTCTTCTGACAGCTCTGTGTAACAGAGATCGTGATGTGCGGTCATTACAGTGCGATTGCGGAAAACCAGGAGTCGGGGGGACGGGATTCAGAAACCCCCGCGACCCAGTGTCTCACGTGACAGCCCACGTGACATATCACGTGACCATGGCAACCAATGGAGAGGGTGTTCAATTAGGTGGAGAGAAACCCAACTGAGGGGGTTGCAGCTGTGAGCTTCCGTGACTGTCTGTGAAACGAGTCCCATTCTTTTCTTGACCCCCTTTCAAACGAGAAACTCTCTAGTACAAGTGAGGTGTTAGGGGGACTGAAAATGAACGATTTCCTTAGTTCCCGAAACGTTTTTGACAAAATCAAATGCGCCCAAAGGGGGATCATACTTGGCTGAAATTGAGAATGGATACAATTCAGCATCACATATCTAAGTAGAAAAGGGAAGGAGAGCTGCACTTCTCAAAGATCTTTTCAGAACAGTTGAGTTCTGCGTGGCACCTTGGAAAAAGAGAAGGCCTGTAGAAAGAAGTGGCCAATGAGATAGACCTCACCAGATTCAATCCGGGAAATGGTGCACTGATCTAGAGCGGGAAATTAAACGTACTTTATAATGGAACAGGGGGGTGAGAAAAAGAGAGATACTGATATAAAGAATGGGAGAGAGGACCGAGTGAGAGCTGAAACAAAACGAGTGAGAAACGAGTGGGCCTGATGGTGAACTAATACGATTAAAGACACGCACTTCGAGGGGATCATAACCCCAGTAAGAAGATAGAAAAGAGAGAACGATAGAGAAAGATAGTGAAGTTTAATTCGTTTTCCAGACACAGCAACCCGTCAATTTAGCCCCCTTTCCGTGTCTCGGTGCATTTCCCGACCACCCGCTAGAGCTGCCATAACTTGGGAGAATGAGAGAGTGGGAGAGAAAGAGAAAGAGTGTGAGAGAGAGAGAGAGAGAGAAAGTTGAAAGAAAGAGACAGGAAAGGCTCGGACTGAGGGAACGAACATTCTCATCGCTCTCTCACTCCCTCAGTCCTTCTATTCTTCCAATCTATTCTTCACATTCTCCATTCATTTTCTCTTCGCCTCAGATCTCTCTCTCTCTCTCTCTCTCTCTCTCTCTCTCTCTCTCTCTCTCTCTCTCTCTCTCTCTCTCTCTCTCCCTCTCTCCCTCTCCCTCTCTCTCTCTCTATCTCTCTCTCTATCTCTCTCTCTCTCTCTCTCTCTCTCTCTCTCTCTCTCTCTCTCTCTCTCTCTCTCTCTTTGTGGGTTGTCTCTAGACGAACGCGGAACTACGTCACCTCAAGTTTACGAACTTACACAAAGTGAACTGTCCACTACTCGGGAGCCGAGTTTCTGTGCTAATTGAGGGAGCCATTCCTTTCTCTAGCCCCCACTCTGTCATCAGGGGGTCTAAAGAGGTCCGGACACCATTAATCACGGTCAGAGAGAGAGGGGGAGAGAGGGAGGGAGGGAGGTAGAGAGGGAATGGAGAGAGAATGAGAGGGGGAGAGAGAACGGATGGCTCCTGCTGACATTTGCGTTTAAATCGGGGTTCATAGGAGCGATAGGAGCTCCTATTATAATTCCTAGGAACCCTGATTTAAACGGAAATAATAGTTCTGTCGGCAGAATCTGCCAAATTGTCACCCACGTGTCACTACAAAACAGGAACTGCAGGCGAAACAATAAGTTTAGTACACCATGTGAACAACATAAAGCGAAATTGGTAATTGAAAAAGAAAAGAATCATCAAACTGTGAAGAACATGAATTAACATTGGAGAGAATCAGAAAGATATAGCTAGCCAAAGACAGTCGGGCGGAGTTGAAGAATCTAACTGAAGATGAAAAGAGAATTGGATAGCCGAAAATGAAGATGCTGCAGCGGGCGAAAGCAAGACGGATAAAGAAAAAAGATTGTGTATACGAGGAGAGAGAGAGAGAGAGAGAGAGAGAGAGAGAGAGAGAAAGAGAGAGATAGCGATAGAGAGAGACCTCTCTAGTGATTGGATTAGTTTGGAGGTATGGTCACGTGTCAAGCTCAGCAAGCATTCCCGTTCTGACTAAGCTACCGAGAGAGAGACAGTGAACAGCAGAGATCGGGCGGGGTTTATCAGGGGAGATCTCCCCCAACTCCTAATCTGGAAAAGTAATAAATATAGGAGGTGAGGGCTTCACGTCTTCGCGGCGAGGGAGAGCACTCTTAGCCAACTGCTTGCTTCCAATCGACAAAAGAGAGGGAGAGAGTGAGAGAGTGAGAGAGTATGTGGGTTGGTTGCGGGGACAGAAATCGAGAATTTGCATCCAATATTGTGATTGCTTTTTGGGGAAGGGGGTCCTGTATTTAGGTCCGTGTGCGTCTAAGAATATGTGTGTGTGTCACGTGATCGACACCCCATTGGTTCCCTTCGTGTCACGTGACCTTGATTAATGAAGGGACAGGGGCGGTTAATCACGTGACTCTTGGAAAAGCCGAGTTCCCAGCAGGATCGGGGGTGAAGGGAGCATCAGGGCCGGCTGTATATACGAGATCTGGGGCCGGCAGGACTAAATAGTTGCGGTATATCCATTGTAGCTCTAGAGCTACTCTAAAAAAGCGATCTGTGGGATTAATAGTGGTGTGGGAAACCGCGGGGGAGAACTTATTAAAATATCAGGGGTGGGACGTAATAAAATGATTAGTTGCGGGGGAGTATGGTTTTGTTTAGAAATTGGAACCCAACTAATAACCATTAGTTTCTGTCAGAGCTCATTGTCCTGACAGCAGGAACCGACCGAAACAAGTAAACAACCAATCAGAACTCGTTATTTAGGTCACGTGACTGGTTATCAGCCAATCAGGGACCAGTATTTCCTGATTCTGTCAGAGCATTGGCCTGACAGATTAGTTGTGGATTCCTATTTCCAAACAAAAACTCGGTCCTAGTTTCAAGAAATGAATGAGACTCTCTCAGAGTGAATGAATGAGAGAGAACAGTGGCAACCCAAAGGGTGACTCATAATATTTCTACCCTAGTATGTATTGGAAAAGGGATAGTCCTGAGATTCTGTGTCACTTGAATTCTGTGTCACTTGAATCTCACTGGGAAAAAGGATAGTCCTGAGACCTCCCCTTCTTTTTTTGGCCCTTTAAAAAAAAGAATTTTTAAAAAATGAGGTGTTAGGGGATGAAAAAAATGAAAGATTTCCTTAGTTCCCCCAAAAGTTTTTTACAAAAAACAAAAGCCCCCAAAGGGGGAAAAAAAATGGGAAAATTAGAATGGAACAAATTTAGCATACAATTTTAAGTTAAAAAGGGAAGGGGGCATTTTAAAGATTTTCGAAGGGATTTTGCGTGGCCCCTTGAAAAAAAGAGAAGGCCCTTAAAAAAAAGAAGTGGCCAATGAGATGACCCCCAATTCAATCCGGGGGGGAAAAGGTGTGATGAAGGCGGGAAAAATTAAAAAATTTTTATTGAAAGGGGGGTGAGAAAAAGAGAGGGTATGATTAAAGAAAGGGAGAGGGGGGAAAAGGGGGGTGAGGCGGGTTGAAAAAACGGTGGGGAGAAAAAAAGTGGGTGGGGAACAAACGATTTAAAACCGACTTGAGGGGGTATAACCCCCCGAAGAAAGAAGAAAAAAGGGAGGAAGAGGTAGGGAAATAGGAAGTTTAATTGTTTTCAAGAAAAACCAAAACCCGTAATTTAAAGCCCCTTCGTTTTTTCTGGTTGCATTTTGAAAAAACCCCTAGATCCAAAATTGGGGGGAGAATTTTTTTTAGGGGGGTGGGGGAGAAAAGAAGGGAAAACGGGGGAAAAAGGGGAGGAGAGGGGGGGGGAGAGAGAAAGGGGAAAAGAAAAAAGGGAAAAGGGGGCCGGGAGGGAACGAAACGCACGCCCCCCCCCAGGGCCCGGCCAAGGAACGAAGGGCAGGGAAGGGGGGGCCAAAAAAGAGGGGTTTTAAAGGGGAGAGAGCGAGCCCCCGGTGGGGGGTTTGGTCTATTGGCGTCCCCGGGTCCCCCCCTTTTTCCCCCCCCTTTCAAATTTTTTAACCCCCGCTTTTCTCTCTTCTTCTTCTTCTCCTTTGTGGGTTTTTCTTGACGAAGCGGAAAAATAGTCACCCAATTACGAAAAACACGGAACTGCCCCTACGGGAGCCCAGTTTTGTGTAATTGGGGGAGCCATTCCTTTCTTACCCCACTCTGTCATCGGGGGTTTTAAAGAGGCGGACACCATTTTTCCCGGCAGAGAGAGAAGGGGGGAGAGGGAGGGGGGGAGGTAGAGGGAAGGAGAGAATGAGAGGGGGGGGAGAAAAAGGTGGGTTCTCGGCCCTTTGCGTTTTAAAGGGGTTCATAGGAGGATAGGAGCTCCATTAATTTTTTGGAACCCTGATTTTAAAAGGGGAAAAAATAGTTTTGTCGGGGAATCTGCCAAATTGTCCCCCACGTGTCACTAAAAAAAAGGAAATGAGGCGAAACAATAAGTTAGTAAAAAAACCAGGAAAAAATAAAGCGAAATTTGGGAATTGAAAAAAAAAAAAATCATCAAACTGTGAAGAAACAGAATTAAACATGGAGAGAATCCGAAAGAATAGCAGCCAAAGACAGGGGGCGGGGAAAAAATTTTGAAGATGAAAAAAGAATTGGATAGCCCCAAAATGAAGATGCGCGCGGGGGAAAACAAGACGGAAAAAAAAAAAAAAAAAGTTTTTATACGAGGAGAGGGGGGGGAGGGGGGAGAGGGAGTAAAAGAGAGAGGGGGAAAAAGAGGGGAAAAGGATAGAGGAGACCTTAGTGATTGGGTTAGTTTTGGGGGTTGGTCACGGTCAAGTCAGCAAGCTTCCCGTTCTGACTAAGCACCGAGGAGAGACATGAAAGAGAGATCGGGCGGGGTTTTCAGGGGAGATTCCCCCAATCCTAATCTGGAAAAAAATTTAAAAAGGAGGGGGAGGCTTCACGCTTTGCGGCGGGAAGGGGGCACCCCTTAGCAACCCTTTGCTTCCAAACGAAAAAGGAGGGGGAGGGAGAGTGGGAGTAGTGGGGGGGGTTGCCCGGGGGAAAGAAATCGGGAATTGATCCAATATTGTGATGCTTTTTTTGGGGGAAGGGGGGGGGGGTCCCTTTTTTGGGCCGTGTGGTTTTCCAAAAAAATTGGGGGTGTGTCACCGTGATCGACACCCCCGGTTCCTTTGGTACGTGACCTTTATTAAAGAAGGGACGGGGCGGTTTTAAACAGTGACTCTTGGAAAAAAACCCAGTTCCCGCGGGGTTTGGGGGTGAAGGGAGACAGGGGGCGATATACGAGACTGGGGCCGGGAGGACCCCAAATAGGGGTAATCCATGAGCTCAGACTACTTAAAAAAACATCTGTGGGATAATGGGTGTGGAAACCCCGGGGGGAAATTAAAAATTCGGGGGGGGGCCGAATTAAAAAAAGATTTTGTTTCGGGGGAGAAAGGTTTTGTTTAGAAATTGGAACCCAACTAAAACCATTAGTTTCTGTCAGAGTATTGCCTGACCAGGGGGAACCGACCGAAAAAAGTAAAAAAAACCAATCAAACCGTTTTTTAGGTCACCCCTGATGGTTATAGCCCCAATCAGGGCCAGTATTTCCTGATTTGTCAGGCATTGGCCCGACAGATTAGTTTTGGGTTCCATTTCCCAAAAAAAACTCGGTCCAGTTTAAGAAAGAATGAGGGGCTCTCTCGAGTAATGAAAGAGGGGAAAACGTGGAACCCAAAGGGGGACTTAATATTTTTACCCTGAGTATTGGGGAAAAGGGGTATTCCGGGGTGGGTACAAATTCTTTTCATTGAATCCCCGGGGGGAAAAAGGTACCTGAGACCCCGGCTTTTTTAGGAGATTTTTAAGTGAAAAGGTTTAAAACCTTTTTTGAAAGTGTAGGGGGAAATTGAGGGGGGGGGATTGGTAGGAGTATTTTTCGGGTTTATAGGGGTCCTCCAAACCCCTTTTAAAGGAAAAATTTTGGGCCCAGGGGGTTTTTTTAATTTAATTAAATTAACACCCCCCTCTTAATTCTCAAATCCAAAAATTAACTTAAAAAAATTTTAAAAATAACTCTTCCCCTTTCTGTACTTTATTTTGGGAAACGAAAGGGGGAGGGGAAATAAGAAAACCCCCTTTAAAACGCCCCCTTTCCCTCTTCCCCCTTTTTTCCCCCTTTTTTCTTTTTTTTTCCCTTCTTTTCCCCCTTTTCCTTCCAAATTGAGGGAGAGAGGAAAGGGGGGTATAGTAAAAAGAAAAAAAAGCCCTTTGAACGTGGGAGAAGGAGGGAAAGGAAAATTTTGCCCCAATTTGGGGGAGGAGAAGGGAAAAAGGGAGGAGAGAGAGAGAAGAATGGGGAAAAGGGGGAGGAAGGAGAGGAAAAAGAGGAGAGCGGGGAAAAGAGGGGGAGAGAGAGAGAGAGAGAGGGGGAGGGGGGGGAGGGGAAGGGGGGAGAAAGGGGGAAAGAAAAGACGGGAAGGGGAAAGGGAAGGCCAGGCCCCCAGGCCCCGAGAAAGAAGACACCCCGGATTCCCGGGGTTTTGGGTTTTTTGGTCTCTTTTTTTGTAAATTAACTCCCCAAAACTCTTGGGGCAAAAAAACTTCTTTTTCGGAGGGTTAAAAAGGGGGGGCCCCAAAAAGAAGGGCCCTTTTTCCCCCAAGGGAAAAAGGGGGCCCCCGGGGCCGAACCCCGGGGTTTTCCTTTTTTTAAAATGTTCTTCTTTCCTGCTCCCTGAGTCACGGTAGAGTTGTTGCATTTCTGTATGAGGAACGGAGGCGTGACTAACGGTAAGAAAGCAAATAACACAGCTCTCTCTCCCCGTCTAACTTGTGAGGAGCTTTATAGCGCTTTAGACCACTTCTTAGACCACCATCATCAGCCTATACCATCTGAGGAGAGAGAGAGGTAGAGGGTAGAGAGAGAGAGAGAGAGAGAGAGAGAGAGAGAGAGAGAGAGAGAGAGAGAGAGAGAGAGAGAGAGAGAGAGAGAGAGAGAGAGAGAGAGAGAGAGAGAGAGAGAGAGAGAGAGAGAGAGAGAGAGAGAGAGAGAGAGAGAGAGAAACCCGACAAAGACGCTGATACTGGCTGAGCCTCAAGGGATGAATGTCACTCATTGCCCCGTAGGTCCCCGCAGCATCACAGACAGACACACAGAAGTTCCCTGGGGATAGGAAATATAAAACTCGGATCTCAGGTTTTTAAAAACTGTAACTGTAACTCTACAAATGTACATCATGGTCAAAAATATTAGCTATCATTTTTTCGGAATGGGTCTCAAGAGTTCTTCTCTCTGTTTAATAAGTAGCGCTTCAAGATGGTCTGCCCGGGCTAGAGCTGCCCCTTCTTTCTCCCTCAGTTCCCGGATCAGTTCGTCTCTCTTCGAAAAGGCGCTCGTTATTCGTCCCTGGACATCACCCATTTCAGTTTCGTGAGACTTCTCCGTTCTCTCTAATTCCAACTTGTGGCGTGTTCTCGATTCAACGAGATCTGTTTTCAGATTTTTGTTTTCCTCCTCTAGCAGGACAAGCCTCTCGGAGAATTCTTCTCTAATCACCTCCTCGACCTTGTCTCTCTCTCCCTTTAATCGAGATGAAACCTGAAAGAATTAAGTGTTTAGGGGTCGCGTCTAAAGGGGGGGGGGGGGCAAGAACAGGAGGGGACGCCTAGAAGGGGCGACTTTCTAATTGTTGTTTTTACTGATCTCCCATGGTAGAAGTGGTGACCGAAGTTACTTTGCATATCAATTAATAACTGTGAGAGGGCGCCGAACAAGGGGTGGGAAGATCCAAGATCCAATGTGGGATAAGAAGTGAGAGGGGGTGGGAAAGTGGGATAAGTAGGTGCGTGCGACACGAGCTAAGTAGCCAATTGAGAACCATACAATGTCATAGGCGGAGATGGGATGGGGAGGGAGGGGTGTTTAACAACTTCTAAACAACTCCTAAACCGTGTCGTACCTTTTCAATGTCTTCGTTTTGTCTTTCTAGAGATTTTAAGCCGCCCCTAAGTCGAATATTATCAGCCTCTACGTCTGTTAGTCGCTCCTTCATAACATTTAACTTGCTTTGGGTGGTGCTCGTTATGTGTTCCAAATCAGATATCTGGAGGGAGAGGTGGGCGGTTAAACAGAGGCGAGGGACAAGGCAGTAAGTGGCGAACAGAGGTGAGAGGAGTGACAGGGAAGTTGATGGCGAACAGAGGTGAGAGGAGTGACAAGGCAGTTAGTTTTCAACATGGGGAGGTGAGTGCCACTAATGACTAAAGCCAGTGGCGCACTGTTAGTGGTGGAGGGGCCGCCTGGTTAGATGTCATAACTTAGTACATAATATAATCGCATACCTGTGATTCATATTTGTCTTTAAGTCGTCTCATCCTGCAATCTACAGTGGACTCAGTTTCCTCTTTTTGGAGTGCTGCCTGTTCTTCTAATTTGCTAATAACCATTTCAATCTCTTTGTTTCTCTCCTGTCGTAGGGCGGCCCTGATATCCCTCTCCCTAGCCAGCAATTCAGCACTCTGAAACAATAGGAGTTAGAAACAACTAGATAATAGGGCGATAGTAGATAGCACAATACAGCTAGCTCTGTTTTAGCGACCAGGAGGTCTCAGCCACATGCGTGTTCGTGAACGGTTATATCACGGGATAGGTCTACTGCGCACGGACAGAAAGTGTTGAAAAACGTACTTTCTTTATAAGCGAGCATGCGCGCGCAACGCTACTGAGCAGAATTGATATTCAAAACAGAATCAAAACATCTCATTTGAAAATTTTTCATCATCTCAGAATCTCTAGATATGAGCCTGGATCCATGGAATACAGATTAGTGATAAATACCTGTTTCTGTTTCTGTGTTTCCAACCACTGCTCCTTCTCGACTTCAATCCTGAGTTTAATATCTCTCATCGTATTGGCGTGATCTCTGTGTATGTTATCTATCTCGACAGAGTGTGTGGCTTGCAGTTTAGCCGCTTTTGTCTTAAATTCCTCCTGAAGTGTCTTCCTCTCTGTCTCAAGGGTCTGTTTGTGCTTTGCTAAACACTCCGCCAATCTGTCTTTTTCTTCCTGTACCTGAGAGTTGAGACGAGAGTAGCGGTTAACCAATAATTAGGGGTATCATGGGCAGAGTTGTGTGGCTCACACCGTGCTCTGTGTTGGTAGATCATGGGCAGAGTCGTACACAAAATGAACATTTAACTACAAATATCTAGAGAATCTAGAGAATATTGTTATAACAATGATTACCTCTGCATGTAGTCTGCGTCTCTGCTGCTGAAAGGCATCCTCCTCCTGCTCCAACTGTTTTGTGAACCTGTTCTGAGCATACTCCCTCTCTCTCGCACATGCCGCCTCTTTCTCCCTCTCCAACTGCTCTCTCAGCTCCTCAACTTGGGATACAAATCTCTTGCTTGCTCGCTCATCCGCTGCTAGTAGCTCTGCCTCGTGCACTGCTTTAACACGTTTTAGTTCAGCCTTGTTTTTAGAGATTAGTTTCTGTATTTCTGGTTCCAGTCCCTTGACAGTCATCTCCTTGATCTGGTTACTTTTCTCTGCAATCCACCGCTCCCTGTGAATAAAATAACGGGAAAATTGCAAGGGGTCGATGTATTTATCTACTAGAAAGGGAGGTGATATAAAGATTGAAAATTGGACAACTTATTCTGACCAAATAAGAGAACCAAAAGTATTCTAAATATTTTACCGTTTAATTTTCTCCGCAGCCTCCACAGCTTCCTTCTGTTTCTTTATCTCTACACGCTGTCCATCCTCCAACACCTTCACTTTGTCACCCAGCCTCTTCTCTGTTGCACGGAGCTGCGATACCAAACCTTCCACCTGAAGAAAACAAAGATCTGCTTAGAAAAGTGATAATTTGGAGTTCAATGTCGTTGACAAATGCCATTGATTGGTTTCACTCATAATTTAATGTTTTCAAGCGCAGCAACAGTTTCAGATTGTCATAGCAACTGAAATGCATTGAGCTACCTTTTCACTGAGCAATTTCTTATCAGCTATCAGTTGGTCTATAAACCCAAGATGCCGCTGAATTGCAGTTTCGTATTCGGCTTTCTGGTTAGCGAGCCGTTGCTGTGCATCCTTCTCTTGTTCGTTAGTTAGTCGGAGTGTCAGATCTCTCTGTTCGTCTAGTGCTCGTTGTAACATCAAAACAGCCTTCCCCTTTTCATCACTCTCTAGTTTTGCTGCAAACACCTGGGACAAGTGGAAAATATAATTGGGGGATATCTTAAACTCGGTTTCGCTTTGACTGTTATCATATCCGTACTAAAATGCATTGGGAGTGGGAGTTATATTGAAATTTGAAGGTAGGGAGGGTGATTTGTGATATACATCCAGTTCCCCCACTGACTATAACTAACCCTGGCCTGAAGTGCAGCTGTTTTTTGTGTAGTACTAGTCAACTCTCCCTTCAACAATTCCAACTGTTCCGCTTTAGTCGTCAGCTGTGTCTGAGTTTCCCTGACGTTCTCTGTTATCTCCTCGACCGCTGCACTAACGTCTTTCAGCCGTGATCGCTCCATTGCAGCAGCTGAGGTATAGCTCTAGGGGATATTTTGTTATGTTCTAACCCTCCTTTACAATATGAGAGAGGGTCGAGTGAGGCAAGCCGGCAAGGGATATTGTGGTGGGTAAAGAAAAAAAAAACGATTGAAGATTAGAAGGGTGGGGAGACAAAAAGGTCCACTATTAGTTATTACTGCAGTGAGGAAACCAACCTGGGTATCTTCAGAAGGGGTGCTGTCTGCTGTTTCCAGGAAACTCAAGATACTCTTCAACTTGCCTCCTCCCATTACCGATTGTAGATTAGATGGTGCTCCAAACCTGTCCAATCTTGAAATTAACACACTTTAGAATACAAATAGTAGGTACCATTCAGAGGCTAAGTTCTCAAATTTACTACAACAACCCCATAATCAAAGAATATTTCACTAATTCAAATTATAGTAACTGATACCCCACATAAACTCCTTTCTTACTTGTAAGCTTCTCCCTGTGTAAGTTTGGGAGTTGGAGGGATTGACACAGTACTCTTGACCTCTGATAAGGCAGCATCAGATTCGGCCTCTAACATTCTGAGTGTGTCCATGAGCGAGGAGAAAGCCTTCTTTTTGTCCCTCGCGCTCACCTCTTCTGTCTCTTGCCACCCAACCTAGTAGTGAGGGAATGGGTGACGATAAAGTGATTGTAGTGGTTGAGACAGAGATCACCACTAAAACTACAGAATGTGATACTACCAGAGGGTCACTTTTGGTTGAAAGTTACACCAAATTCTCTAATATTGTTGGGATTTACCTTTGGTTTCGGGGGTTCGGTAACTTTGCGACCGGAGCTTTGGAATATTTCATCTATCAAGTTATCATAAGTCTGGTCCACTGTGGTGACGTCACTATTTTTAGTGACGTCACCTAGGCTCTGTGACGTCACTTAGTTTCTGTGACATCATTAACTGTACTGTTCTGATTTTGTCTGGAGTTGTGACTGGCTCAGCTGGTGGCGTGGGTTCAGGAGTTTTTGGTGGTTTTGCTTTCTTTGGATGTTTCTTCTTTTTCGTTTGCTCAGAAGCTAACTTCAACTCTTCATCTACGAGCTTTTGTTGTAGTTTTCTCTTCTCTTCTCTTTTCTTGTTCAAATCTTCAATTGCCTTTAATCTTGCCTGATGGTGTACTAATTAGTTAACGAAAACATATAATTAAGAGGACACAATTATTATGCCAACGTAAAACAGATCTAAATACCTTTCTCTTTTTTTCCTCAGTATCAAACCGTGATTTTCGTTCCTTTTCAGCCTCTGTTTCTCTCTCAGCGAGCATCTTCTCTTTCTCCATAGCCAGCATCTCCCGTAACTAAACGATATTGCGTTACCAGGGAAACTAGAGAGAGAGAGAGAGAGAGTTCAAGATAGTTGAATTGTACACTTACACTGTCATTTAGTTGTGGAACACTACAATTTGATATCTCGGTAGAAGCCTCTTTCTGCTGTCTCTCGGCAGACCTTCGCCGCCAGTGGTTTTGGATGGTTGTAGCCGCTTCCTCTTGTTTTTCGTTATCCTGTTTTCGGGCTGTGAAATCAGGCTTCATAACGATAGAATCCTTCACGGGGTAATCATCGTCCAGGGACTGAAAGATAAACTTGATAAAATTGATAAATAAGCTTTATTTAACGGAAATGTAAACGGTGCCAGTCTCTTCAGCATCCCCCTTTCGCTCGAACCTCCAAAACCCAGTCCATGAAAGTTATTAAATTACAACATTAGTTGAATCAATAAACTTATCTTACATCACGAGGTTGAGGGAGGGAGCGAGATAATCGATCTAAAACATCCTCAGTTGACAACCACGGGTTTCCCCTTTTGTCTGCCGCACTCGGGCTGTTCAGATAAGTGGTAGATGCCTTGGATTCTTTAGATAGGTTAACAACTTCTTTTTTGGGTGATTTAGCATGGCGTCTCTGTGCGAAGTTAACTCCAAGTGCCTTTGATTTCGGTTTAGGTCGACTACTGGAAACTGACGAGCGGCCGCTGACCAATAGGTCATCCATAGCCTAAGTAAACCCTACTTTATTTAAAGAGAGTCAATTCAAAAGTCAAAACATAATAATATTAACGGTCGTAAATCATGGAGAATAACTTCGCATAGAATCAAAAATCGGAAGTTCACGTTTAAAAAAGTAACGACAAAAAATTTATTGCTTGAAAAACGCGAAAATTTGGTTATTTTCGTGCGCGCGCCTGTCACGCGCTATTATTGTGCCGCGCATACATCATCGCGGTTCGGCGTTCACATCGCAGTTTCTCTCAATTCTCATCGGGCAGCAATCCATTCCCAGGAAAGAGTACCAGAGTTCTTGGAACGATTGTTATAGACCACCATAATAATTGGAACAAAGTAAAAAGTAGCGGTGTTTGAGGGGTAAAAATGAAACGGAATTTTTACAGAAATCTTTCACACACGATCACAGGGCAAGGTGTACACGCCCATGTCCACTCTCCACTCGTCTGATCAACCACGATACCCATCGGGCAGGGGACTATAACAGCGAGATAGAGATCTGGATAACCTACATTTGTAGAGAACACAGCGGTATTGAGATCAGTCAGTTTGCGGCTCTGACAGTCTCTGTCACCACTGTGTCACATACTACATGTATTTTAGAAAGAATAACTTTACGGTCGCCCTCCACTCCTTAAAGATATATCGACCGTCACAATCACAAAAAAACGTTTAAAACAAATAAAAATTAGCGAAGAGGTGTGTCAGCTAGGGGCAGTAAACAAGCAGTACCCTCACGGCCAATAAAGGCCGGGACCGTAGCGTCGTGTAGTAGGGAAAAACGTACGAAAGCATAGAAATTAGAAAAATATTCTGAAACCGGCTTTGGGGAAACAAAAATGTCTGGTTGACACGGTAAGAAAACCTGCAATCAGACATCTCATAGTCACACACTCACACACTCTTTCTCACACTCTCACACACATGTCTCTCTCACACTTAGGGGATCAATTATTATACGGGGATTTAAAATGCTAAAACACATTTACACGAGCACAGCTCAGATACACACTCACATACTCGCACACACTATTACATTATATTCGTCTCTGCTACACTTCTCTCTCGCAAAAGCACGTTTTAGCGAGTGTTGCATACGTGCCGTCATTGTGCCGCACTTGCACGTGCATAATTTACAAAGCTGCACGTGCAAAATTAAGTGTTATTGCACGTGCGAGCGCGTTATGATTGCACATATGCACACACTCGCCCTTTCTGGCAATAAATTACATATGACATATTAAAAGTCCAAATACATAGATAAACCACCTACTGAAAAAAGCAACGATTCATATCGCAGAGTTTTTTATATATATTTCTCATCAAAAACAGTTTTGTGTATTTTCTTCTCATTTTAAACTGTCGGCAGTTGCATTTTATGTACAAAAATTTAATCCCTATAATTCTGTTTTGGACACGTGTTGCTACGTGCTGCTTGGTATCAGATACATCGTTAAATAGTTCATAACATGTGCAAACTTCTTGGCCAACTCATCATAGCTATTCGACTGGAGAGCACCGTCAATCTGAAGAGGAAGGAATGTGTTACTAAAGAGATAAAGCATGGTGACATAAATAAATATAAACGGGAGCTGAAGTTTTAAAATTAAGAGTTTTACATTTTTAGACCACCCCAATTGTTGGAAAACTGAAAGATAACGTACCTGCCACATGTATGAGTGAGCGTAGACAGCCAGATCGTAGAGAGCTGCATCTCTCCCTTGCATACCATCAGTTGGTGGGAAGGAACCGTACAACTTCTCATCAGTTACCGGCGGGAGCGTCTGGAGAGAGGGGGATACGGTTAGGGGATATGCGAGGGAGAGAGAGAGAGGGATATAGTTAAAGGATATGCGAGGGAGAGAGAGAGAGGGATAAAGAGATATATGAGAGAGATAGAGTTAGGGGACCTGCTGATATGATAGGGAGAGAGGGGTAGACAGGTTGGATGGGGGTATTTAGTTTCAAGATGCTTGTCAGTAGGTGAGAATTGACAGACAGACACGGGATGTTGAGTAAGGGGTGAGTAAGGGGTGAGCTCATCAAGGGATAAGCCTTTCAGACAAGGATAAGGAGGTATTTATCTAGCACCACTCACTATCAAGCCACGTCTCTCTCTTTCTCTCTCCCGGATATAAGAGGTACTGATAAATGACAAGCGTGGGGGTTTCTAGGCTAGGGGTACTGATAACATAACAAGAAAGATGGTTACTACCGTGTGGGGCAATAAAAATGCCCCCCCAAGTCTACCATAGTTCCAGATATCGTGGAGCGCTAAAATTTGGCACAGTAACTCTATGAGACAAATAAATAACTTGGCCAAAATTTCAGACCTCTAGCTCAAAATTCATTTTTTTGATCGGAATGAACATTGTCATTCATTCCAAGAAAAATATATTTTCGGTCCAGAATTTAAGCAATTATCTTTGGCTATCGATTAGCTTTCCAATGTGACCAAGATCATCTAAATTGGGCAACCACAAGAGACACAGTGTCATGTTTCTTAAAGTTAGTCAGGTCATGTGATCCTCACCGAATCGTTGATTATCCGGGATTGCTAATCGAGCCAAGGGGCAGAGGAATCTCGTATCAAGGCCGCTAATGAGGTATGTGTACCAATACAGGGTAATGTGATTCGAGGAAAGAGGACATTTATCAAAGAGCTACAGATCTCATGACCAATCAGCATCGTCATCCCTCATTAGTAGCCGTGATACGTGATTCTCTACCACTTAGACCGATTCGTAATACTGAACACTCAACGATTCGGTGAGGATCACATGACCTGACTAACTTTAAGAAACATGGCACTGTGTCTCTTGTGGTTGTCCAATTAAGCTGATTTTGGTCACATTTGACAGCTAATCGATAGCCAAAGATAATTGCTTGAATTCTGGACCGAAAATATATTTTTCTTGGAATGAATGGCAATGTTCATTCCTATCAAAAAAATGAATTTTGAGCTAGAGGTCTGAAATTTTGGCCAAGTTATTTATTTGTCTCATAGAGTTACTGTACCAAATTTTAGCGCTCCAAGATTTCTGGAACTATGGTAGACTTGGGGGGGCATTTTTATTGCCCCACACGGTAGGTTGATTCTAAGTTGATTCTAAGTGGTTTCTAAGTTGTTTCTAAGTTGTTTCTAAGTGGTTTCTAAGTGGTTTCTAAGTGGTTTCTAAGTGGTTTCTAATTGGTTTCTAAGTGGTTTCTAAGTGGTTTCTAAGTGGTTTCTAAGTGGTTTTTAAGTGGTTTCTAAGTGGTTTCTAAGTGGTTTCTAAGTGGTTTTTAAGTGGTTTCTAAGTGTTTTCTAAGTGGTTTCTAAGTGGTTTCTAAGTGGTTTCTAAGTGGTTTCTAAGTGGTTTCTAATTGGTTTCTAAGTGGTTTCTAAGTGGTTTCTAAGTGGTTACTAAGTGGTTTCTAAGTGGTTTCTAAGTGGTTTCTAAATTAAGTGGTTACTAAGTGGTTTCTAAGTGGTTTCTAAGTGGTTTTTAAGTGGTTTTTAAGTGGTTTCTAAGTGGTTTCTAAGTGGTTTCTAAGTGGTTTCTAATTGGTTTCTAAGTGGTTTCTAAGTGGTTTCTAAGTGGTTTCTAAGTGGTTACTAAGTGGTTTCTAAGTGGTTTCTAAATTAAGTGGTTTCTAAGTGGTTTCTAAGTGGTTTCTAAGTAGTTTCTAAGTGGTTTCTAAGTTGATTCTAAGTGGTTACTAAGTGGTTTCTAAGTGGTTTCTAAGTGGTTTCTAAGTGGTTTCTAAGTGGTTACTAAGTGGTTTCTAAGTGGTTGCTAAGACTCTCACCTGGATATCATTGTAGAACTTCTTGACAGCGGGTTTGTAATCCTGCAGCTCCTTAGCGTATAGCAGCTTACTGGAGGGACTGTCGGTACTGAATGCGTGGGTTGAAAGGGAGCAACTGTCCATGTAGGTGGTTGCTATTACTGATAGAATGCTGTCCATCAGATGGTTCTTCTCCACATCCAGAATCATGTCCGGGTTCTTGATGATGTTGATCCAGAACCGCAGAGGGATACTAAACAAGGAAGGGAGGATTAGAAATCATAGGAAGGGATACTATGAAGGGAAAGGAGTGTTAGAAAACATAGGGATTAACTACGCGAACAAAGAGGGAGGGCTAGAAAAGACCACCCCATTCTCTACACAAGCTAAGTTACACGTACCTATTATTTTTCCACGTGTGTATTATATCTGGATCGGTTATCCCATTATCAGCGGCCTGTTTATCCAGGAGGTCGAATAGGAACTTGATGGCAGGTGGGACATCCCCGTTGGAGAGGGAGAACACCGCGTTGAACAACTCATGAACAAACGTCTGAAGGATAGGTTAGAGTTAGGGGCTATATTTCGGGAGAAAACAAAATGTTGTATTGCTATTTCGGGTAATACTATCAGGGCTGGTTACTAACCAGTGGTTAGGGAGGGGACCGACGTACCAGGGGAAGTACCAGGAGGGCGGGGTAATACTAAGGAGGATCTAGTTAAGGCCCGGGATAATACCTGGAGTGTTTTCTTGGTCGTCAGCAGTCGGTTCAGGTAGATCTCTGGAACGTGTACAAAACTGTTGGGATCCGCCTCTATACTGTGTTCATTCTTCTTCGTCTGTTGGGGAAACAACAGTTAGCTTTTGTAGAAGTTTACCCAGTTTATGTAAGAGTGTACAAAGAATTTATTATTCTAACGCAGTGTGATATTCTACTATACTAACCAGGAACCGACCGAACTAAGTAAACAACCAATCAGAACTTGTTATTTAGGTCACGTGACTGGTTATCAGCCAATCAAGGACCAGTATTTACTGGTTCGGTCGGTTCCTGATACTAACCAAATGCCAGGTACGTGACCCAGCACAGCCACTTCCCCCCGCGATTCGGGAGAGTTTGGGATTACTGGAGCTCATGTCAAACGATCTGCTGAGTTTTGGGTTGCTATGGTAACTATACGAGTCTCCAAATCCATACTTGCTCGTTACTGCCTGGCCAACTTGTACAAAAGAGAAGACTGCATCCGCTTTGATCTGTTAGTGGGGAGGGGTTAGTATTTTTCAAAACCCTTTGTAAGCGACTATTTAACTTTAATCACTAAATACTCCTAATTAGTGACAACTTAACTTATCACTAAATACTCCTAAATAATTAACTAATTACCTGATAGTGTTTGATAGTGTTGATTTTCTTCCACTCCCCCTCCACAAGGCTACTCTCATCCTCATCTCTCAGCACCTGCTGAACAGGACCCTCCAGCCTCAACTCCAAATTCTCAAGAGGCATTCTTAGTGAAACTGGAATTCCCCTATTATCATACCATACATCGTGTAGTTTAGCCTTAGCCTGACTAATAGTATCACAATCCAATATGGTAACAGGCACGTGGCCGCCCTCAGCCTGCAGTTTCACAACCAGCTCCTTAAAATCTACTTTCTGTCGCAGTAGTCGGTCCTCTGACAGGGCGTACCGTGCATTACACGTGACTGAATCGATAGGACCCTTCTCCACAGTAGCCTTGATGGCTCTGTACAACATGTAGAGAGGTCGCCCTGCTACTACCTTTACATGATCATACAGACAAAACGTTAGCCAGTTGGACAGGAATTTCTCAGCAACGGACTCTGTCCTCCGGAGGAAGAGATGAGGTGATGTCTTGATCTGGGGTCGCTTCATAAGGTTACACAACAGCCGAGACATTATGTATGTGACATACTCCAATCTCCCTGACAGAGCCACCATTAGCAGGCTAGCCACATAACATCGGTCCTTCATGTTGAATTTGGGTTGTTGTTCCAGGGTGTAGATAAACTCCAGAAGGAACTTGTCAGATAGGAGGAGGGTGTGGAAGTCCTTCAGTCCATTGGCAAGGCCAGATCTGTTGTTAGGTGCTGCGTCGTGGAGTCTCCTAATGGATCTATTGAAGTCTTGGATGTTGGGGAAGAGAACTTTGAAGGCGTAGCCAGAGAAATCCAGGTAGGGAACGGGAGGGAGTTCTCCTCGGGGCAGAATATCGTTAATCACGTTGCGTAGTTGGAACTCTGTGAACGCTACAAGGGGAGAGGAGGTGTTAGTAACTAGAAGGGGGGGGGGTCAACAAATCTCCGGAATCAAGGATATAAATTTAAAACTAAAAGTTAAAATAACTCACCATCCTTGCACTCCCGGGCCACCTGTGACTCCAAATCCTGCATCTTCTGTTTGGTCACATCATTTTCTTCGGTTAGCCTTCGTGAGTTCTTCCTGTACTTGAGGATAAGACAGACCACAGTGATTCCCAGGAAGAGCATGCCAATAACTGCACCTAGTACCACTGGTAGAGGCACATCGCTGGAACCCTGTAATTGGAGAAGGAGTTGGTGAATTGGATTCATATAAAGGAACTAATGCCAGCCCGCCGTATAAGGAATTAATTGGGAACTTATTGTGAACTAAATAGGAACTAACTAGGAACTAGTTAGGAACTAATTTTCTATAAACGTACCGCTCCAATCATCTCCTCAGATTTCAGCAAGTAAACCAGCTCACCGGGGGACTGTTCCCTGTTCCCCATCTTGACAGTCACTTTGAAACTTGTTTTAGGCTGTTCCTCCTTCTTCTTTGCCTGAAGTGCATCCCTTCTCCTCCTCTTGTCCGTATTGTTATCCAGCCCGTCCCCTTCCTCTCCCTCCTCCTCAGGTTGTGTTGCTCCCACCACGACCTCGGGAAGTCCGTTCTCAATAGCGTACTCTTTCTCTCTATCCTGAAGATCCTTCAACTTGGGAGGGGAGCACAGAACCTCATCCTCAGTTGAGGACTGGGTCACCTTACACTCCAACAACCCCACCATGACCTTGACAGAAACACTCTGTTGCAGGGTCAGGAAGGTTCCAGTGATCTTGATGTAGTACTCATTGTTATCTTCGTCATCCACCTCGCTGCCTGCCCAGGTCCAGGTCTTGGTGCCTCCCTCCCAGTCTTGGACGGTAAAGTCGGGGTAGTAGATGATAGTAGCAGGGGTGGCACTGTCACCGCCAGCACCCAATATGGCCCGTAGTACAATGTTTCGGTCAAGTTTGAAGGCCACAGGGATGGGTATCCCATCATTTTCCACCATGTTTGTATCTTTCAGTTCCACTGTGGGTGTGGAACAGGAGATGGTGAATCCTTCGTCTATTGAACGCTTGCACACCTGCAAAGATATAGGGGGTTACATTGGTGTCTAACGGGTGTCTAACATAAAAAACACCCTGGCCTAACTAATATAAAAAACACCCTAACCTAACTCTACATACAATGAACGACTTATGTAATTAACTAATTAACTAACATGACCCAATGAAATACGTACCCCGGGAGAGAAGGATTTGACGACCTCTGTATTTTCCATGTCCACCACCACACTGATGTCCTGTACAGCGTGCAGGTTCGTACCAAACACCTTGACATCAATCCCACCGGAGATATGGGAACACTCCAGGCTCATAGAGGTCAGGGTCGGGTCTGACATGTACTGAAGTAGGGGGATAGGGGGTTAGAGAGAGATAGAGTGAGAGAGAGAGAGAGAGAGAGAGAAAGAGAGAGAGAGAGAGAGAGAGAGTGAGAGTGAGAGAGAGAGAGAGAGAGAGAGAGAGAGAGAGAGTGAGAGAAAAAGAGTGTGTGTTTACCTGATAGTTGATCTTGTCCGGTATGACCTGCTGTTTATCCACATTCAGCTGGATTTTAACGTTCTTAGGACCTCCAGCCCGACTAGTAATGCATGTCAGACTTGTATCTTTCCTGGGTTCCACAATTCTACATTCCTCAGTTCCAATCTCCACAGTGGCATCACTACCAATGTCGAGATGTCGGCCGTATAACGTTACCGGGCTGCCCCCAGAGCGGGGTCCCCATTTCGGCTCAATGTTGGTAATCTCAGGGACCTGTAGAGAGAGAGAGGGGTCAGGGTGAGCAAACAAGAGAAAGTCGAAAGAGAAACAAACTGGAATTAAAGAGAAAGAAAGAGGGAGATGTATCATGGACCATTCAACCAACACAAAACACCAACATACCAGGTACTGAAAGAAGACATCACTCGTGATGGAGATACCCCTCACAGTAATCTTCACATTTCCCCTGTTAGTATTGGAACTGTACCCCGTCTCACAGACCACCCGAGTTGAAACTTGGTAGAAATCGTCATACATGTTCTGATTGCACGCCACCTCCCCAAAGTAAATACTCTCGATATCAACGAACTCCACCCCCAGATTCCTGCCCTCGATTGTGACACGGGTACCACCGTTAACAGGCCCAGAGACCGGGGTAATGGCAGAGACAGTGGGGGCTGGGCATGTTTTCTCGTCCTGAGAAGTTAGATGAATTAGTGAATGGCGTTTCACAAGTCCAAGACCTAATGGTAATTTGCCACACTACATGACTACTATAATAATGTCAGCCTGGTTCGGGGAGCACAGTGGCTAGGGCCCCTAACTTAGGGGATCCACTACATACCTGGACTAGTCGAGAGTGGCAGGAGTCACTGTAGAGGGAGCACTGGCTGGTGGCAGTACACCAACTGCACTGATATTTATCCTCAATCTGACCCTGACACTGGGAACAGTCCGATGCCATTTGGTTACACTTGTACACGTCCACTGTCATCTCCCGCTGCCGGTCTATCTCCACATTACCAAACTCGACCGTTACTGCTGCTTTTACCACGCCTTCACCACTACTATAATCGTACTGAAATGGAAGGATGAAGTAGAGAGATGAAGTAGAATTAGAAGTAGAATTAGAAGTGGGGGAGATATGGTAAGGGAGGTACTGATATGAAGTAGAGGGGGAGATTGGTGAGGGAGGGGGTATGATGGTCACAAATATCATATGTGTCATTAGACCTAAAATGGGTGGGTGAGAGGAGGGAAATGAAAAGTTGCGGTCACAATAGGGTGACTCTTCAAATCATGCTAGAAATGGGCAGGGAGGTCTTTAAAAAGGACTACAGCTGCACTTCAAATCCCCACATACATATTGAATGGACTCTGGTGCTGGTTTATTACAGGTTGTCGAAAGACTACCCCCCCCACCGTGATGACATGGGTTTTGCGTGTGGTTTAAAGCAATTCCGACTCTTTTTTATCTCTCATATATGCCGACTTAGAATTGGTCCCAATTCGGTATGTAACATGTGGTCAGTAGTTCGTGAGAAAACCTAATTGCCCCCTCTCTCTCATTCTTTCATCTCTCTCTCCCTCTCTCTCTCTCTCTCCCTCTCTCATTCTTTCATCTCTCTCTCTCTCTCTCTCTCTCTCTCTCTCTCTCTCCCCTCTCTCTCTCTCTCTCTTTCCTAAACTGCGGGTAGCTTCCACCGCACATATTCTATCATGTTGCATGTCCAAGGGGTGCGATAATATGATTTAGCCCCGCCCCTTCCTTCTCTCTATCTTTCTCTCTATCTTTCTCTCTATCTTTCTCTCTATCTTTCTCTCTTTCTCTCTTTCTTCTTCTGAAAAGATCCCGTGTTGACGTCATTGCGCATCTGTAATAATATCTGCCGTGCTTATGACTCATCATCAAACATGTATCATCACACGCACACCTAAATTCCAATCTCTCGTCTCTCTATCTTTTTTCTATCTCTCTTTTTTTTTCTCTCTCTCACCCCTCCCTCATTGTGCCCACATTCAAATCGTGTGGAGAGGGGAGCGAGCACGCAAAGTATATTTGAACTAATAGAACACCGCCAGATTGTCGCCGGTTTGCGGTCTCACAATGCTCCAGTGGGGGGTGCCGAAGTAGAGAGAGGGAACTAGACGGAGATAGAGAGAGGAAGCAGACGGAGATAGAGGCACGCTTCTTTATGAAGCAGACGGAGAAGACGGTTCGGTGGGAAGCAGACTGTAAAAAACGTGCATGTTCGAAAGTTCTCTCCGAAGGTATGCGGGGTGGGTCAAAAAAGGAGAGAAAGAGAGGAATAATATGGGCCTGCATATTTTTTATCTCGGATTCATAATGATGCGACCTATAACAGTTAGCCTTACTCGACCCTTTCTCGCCACGCGAGGTTTAGAACATGCAACCGTTTGGGTGGGGGGGGGGGGGGTCGATGGGCAGGGCTGGGGCAGGGCTATAAAATATGTACCTTTCGGGCCTGACAGGAGATGTAGTCGGATACCCGTACACCACGAGTCGTCTGCTTATTTCCATCCACATTGACAATACAACGGTAGTCCACCTGACTATCACCGAGCACATCTGGAAGATGTCTACCATACACACGAAAGGGCTTCCTGCGGGGTGCGGAGTATTTTATGAAGGAGCAGTACAACATTCCTAACATCTGTGTTTATGAAGGAGCACAATGTCCCTAACATCTGTGTTTATGAAGGAGCACAATATCCCACTAACATCTATGTTTATGAAGGAGCAGTACAATATCCCTAACATCTGTGTTTATGAAGGAGCACGTACCTTGTGTCAGCAGGTATGTAGATATCGTCCACGTAGTCAAGAATGGGGCACACATTGACACTGGTAACTGCCTTGTCGATGTTACACGTTGAAGATTGGTAGATGCACCCACCATCATAGGGGCACCACTTGCACCCATTGAGACCAACATTACTGCACTCATTACATCTAGAGAGAGAATTAGAATGTTGACAGATTCGGATATATTTAATAGCGATCCTGGAGTTTTTGAATAAATGACTATTTAACAGAATAATATAACGTCCTATTTAGACCTAATAAGGGGGAGACAACAAGTCCACAGTGTCCAACTAGATCGAGACAGAGAGAGAGGGAGAGAGAGAGAGAGAGAGAGAGAGAGAGAGAGAGAGAGAAAGAGAGAGAAAGAGAGAGAGAGAGAGAGAGAGAGAGAGAGAGAGAGAGAGAGAGAGAGAGAGAAAGAGAGAGAGAGAGAGATAGAGAGAGAGCCAGAGATGAAAAACTTACGTTTGTATGATGGTACAATCGTAAATGGTGATGGGTTCTGGGGCTGTAACAAATGGCTCCTGGTTGGAACTTGCCTTCAAACTTAGCTCAACCGGGATGTTACCTAGGATATAACAGGGGTCAAATATAACACGTCATAAGATACCAATTCGAAAAGGAATCACACATTCTCGAGATCCCCTCTTACTCGTGAAAAGAACACAGCAACCCTCCCCCCACCACCGAACATAGCACCCCACTTACGGTCAGTGACAGGTTGGACGATCGGGGTCTGACACTTCACAATAGCCTTGTTCTCTTCAGTTTGTTGAACGGATGCGGGCGTGTTCCCATAGCTACCAAATACACACTCATACACTTGTTCCGCGGGCAGCTGGGCTTGTACCGTCAGGGTTATCTGTAAAGAGGTGTGTTCAGATTAGATCATTCCAAATGTGGACCCAAAAGAGGTGTCCAGATTAGATAAATCCGACAGTGGACCCAAAATTTAACTCAAAACTGGAAAGAGGGTGTGTTTCAAATTGTGTTTGAGAGAGGGAGGGTAGAGAGGGAGTAGCTCAATATATCATCAATTTCTCTCATACCGTTTCCTGTCGATTAGCGGGGGCCGAGGTTGGACTGACACTGGTGACGGTAATACACTGTCCGGGTTGTCCTCTCTTCCAGTGGATCTCCCGCTCACTGTTTTCACAGTCCATCTCCGTAGAACATCTGCAGAGGGAGGTTAGAGATGGTGAGGGAAAGAAAGAGGATTATAGAGAGACTAATCATTATTAACTTGGCTGGATTTTAGACATTAGAGGGATGATAGAAGGAAAGAGGTTAGACAGAGGAAGAGGGTAGAGAGGGAGGGAGAGGTTGCATTGGAGTCATTGGATGGAAAGGGAGGATAGTAAGGTAGTTGGATGATTGGCTAGAGAAAATCCAGTATTGACATTTTATTAGAGATGGCGTGGACTAAAATCTCAGATGGTTAGATAGGCGGACCGAATGGTTATAATACTGGGGGTCTTTGCGACAGTACAACTCAGAATAATTAAAAGGGGGGGGGGGGGGCAATTGTAATTCCTGGAGCAGATTACTATATCCAAAACCTATATTTAACTCACATCTACATTGCCAGACGGATAACGACGCGTCTAGCCTGTCATATTAGTGGTGCTCGAGAGAGGGGGGAGCGAGGGCGAGAGAGAGAGAAAAGAGGGACAGAGAGGAATAACTCACCTGTTCTTGAGAACACACCACCCGCAGTAGGGATTATTACTGGATACACAGGTGCTACAATTGTCATATGTTTCACATTCCGCAACTGGAACCTTGATCAATGTATCGGTTGTCATGGTAACAATGGAATCCTTCTCTTTGCTGAGTGCCATCTTCTCAATGGGCGTCTCAGAGATCTTCTGGTTGGAAAACACAGAGACCTCCTTATCACTCTCCAGGAGTAACTGAAAACAAGGTGAGGGGTGAGTTGGGGGAGAGGAGGAATAGGGGAGGAGGTTGGGGATAGGTGAGGGGGTGAGTTGAGGGTGAGGGGTTCTGTTTTAGCAGTGGTTCTCATTCCCAATCATACCAATACCCCGACCCAATGTGTGCGAGTGTGACGTGTGTATGTGTGTGGAGGGGGTCCCCTACAGGAGATCTGAGAAGATGCTTGACAAAAATCATTACTGTAGGCCGTTCGTAGCCCATTGGTGGTGGCTGGAACACGTGATGCTACCCCCGGGAGGTTATTGGACCCCCGCAGTGCTGGAAGAGGGAGGGTGAGAGAGAGGGTGAGAGAGGGAGAGAGAGGAGAGAGAGAGAGAGAGAGAGAGAGAGAGAGAGAGAGAGAGAGAGAGAGAGAGAGAGAGAGAGAGAGAAAATAAAGTTGAGAAGCTCTCAGCATGCCCCCAATATAAATGAACATATATTAACTGAAAATACACACAACCCCCGTGGAGCTAAGCTAGGGGACGGAAACGTGTGTCATGTGATGGGAATAGAGCCCTCCCATTGGTCGGTTTGAGGAGGAATGGAGCTCTCTGATTGGTGGAGGGATGTACTGGGTGTACCGATTGAACCCTCCCGGAAATAATGCATTAATCGGGGTTGTGTGTGTGTGTGTATGAGTGGTAAAGTGTGTGGTATATTACTTGGTGGGGGTGTGTATTAGAAGCAACAAAGCAGACCTACCTACATAATACAAGACATACCTTGAGAAGGCGTCCCTTCTTGGTCCCCACAAAAGACACAGTGTACAGATCGTGAGAGTTGACAGCTAGCGATGTCATGATATCATCACGGAGAATGAAGGCAGCCGTTTTACTGATGGGCGTATCCAGCTCCAGAGGGGAGTTGGAGAGAACATTGCACTCGTTGAATTGTTTAGATTGTGGGTTACACTCTGGCCGGTTATTTTGTCCGTCGAATGAGAGCCCTGAGTAGCCCTTCCCGTTCCAACAGTCCTTGGTTTTGTTCTCAAAAGACATCTCAATCTCTTTCAGAGTGTAGATACAGATAGCACTGTCCCCTGTAGGTTCAGCGCTCTCTTCCTTGGCTTGGGCAAACAGAGCGATCAGAATGTCACTATGAGAGATGATTTTCAAGGAAGTTGCAAGTTTGGATCCAGCCCGACCGATGGCAAGAGCCTGAAGGAGTTGATAGTTGACTCCCTCTTTCTTGCACTCCAGAGGGGCCTCAGTATAGGAGATCAGTTTCCTGTTCCTGTAATCGCCCTCATCACTCTGACAGATCCTAGTCAACCGAGACTTGTAGACCCCTGATCCCGGGGTTATCGGTTTAACCATCGAGAAGTATCGATAGGAACCACTTGCAAACCCTCCGTTGTATATTACATGCGCATTCCGAGATCTAGACCGGGACATGCTCCTCTTGTTTTCACTCTCCGAGTTCTTCCAAAGTTTGAACATTTGTTCCGGGTGTGATTTCTCAATTTTCCGAACAGCAATAGAGGGCAGGATGACAAGGGCCGAGTCAGGTTCAGCGAATGATGCTCCAACATAAAAAACGTTCGTTCCTGAGGGTCCAGCCGCAATGAACCCATAAGAAGCGTTGTCCCCTTTGTTAGCGATCACCCAGTGCCCCTCGGAAGTTGGGTAATTGATCAATTCCTCGATGTTCTGGAGGTTCCTCATCTGACAACTTCCCTGATACACATTACCACACACAATGAGAGCTGATTGGTGCTGATCTATCACTAGAATCTTAACTTTATTATCAGTCATTACAAGATCTGCATAGGGGTTCAGACAGTGGTTTGGGTTCAGTTTAGCTGTTTTGGGGATGCACTCAGCACTATCCTCAACAGGTCCTATCTCAACCGAATGGAGGAGTTCCATGTCCGGGTTTAGTTGACAGAGATAGTTGTCTGATCCGAGATAGATATTTCCCGTGACATCATCAACCACGAGTTGTCGAAGGGTTGTCCTCTCTCGGGGCGAGAAGACTTCATAACTTGTTATAACAGTGAATAGCCACAGGAGGAGGGTGGTCCGTAGAAGGTGACCAGCCGTACCCATCCTATAGCCGCCTGTAAGGAAGAAGACGAGGTTAGAGATGGAAATATTTATAAAGGAGCAATTATATATTGTCAATTGGGGGTGTATCAAACTAAATAAAACTGTCTCAAAACATGTCAGTGTAGCTGTCATATATGGGGTTAAACAAGTTTGGGGCGTGGTTGGAATTTAATATGATTCAATATTAGGAGAGTATCTGTGGGTATGTAATGATCGGAGAGAGGGAGATAGAGGTTGGGTGGAGTATTTTGGATGATGAGACGTCGTGGTGCGATGGCGGGGGAGAGGGGGAGAGAAACTACAAACCAGTTGATAATAAGTTCAAGTGTCAAACAAGCAACGAAGCAGAATGCGAAGAGAAGAAAAATGATATTTGACACAGTCGACTCAGCCGTTATCTGCTTTAAATTTCTCCCTTCCACCCTCTTTCACACAATCTCTCTCTCCTTCTCTCTAGCTCTCTCTCCCTATATATCTCTCTTTCTCTCTCATACCTCTCGGAAAAAACTCTTGTACTAGCTCCGTCTGCCCCCCTTTATGCGCCTTTAGTGCCGTTATCTGCTGGCCGTTACCGATAACTCCAGTGACCGGAAAGGCACATAAAGGGGGGGGGGGTAAAATTAATTCATAAGAAGTAGTCAACTGTGCACGTCATTCTTTTTTTAGGTCCCGGTACTGTAGGTTAGTGCTATCAGAAAATACCAAGAGAGGGGGAGATGCTCAGTATCCTCCAGGTTCTTTCTAGCACGTCTTTAAAACAAACAGCAATTGGTGCACTAGTGTGTAAGTATCTGAACAACGCTGCGCTCACAATATCACAGAAAGAAGGTGTTTACACAAGGGGTGTACCCAAAGCAAAGCCGATAATATTCGACCCAATTAGGCCACATAGATCTACAAATTGATGAGTGAGGACATGTATTATTATATGTTCTAAATATGGAAAACCGAAAGGTAGGGCGAAAAACAGCTCGGCTAAAAGCAAAAACATGTTTACTTAAAAAGAATTATCATGGCATATAATATCTAAGTCATGACACTGTGCAGCAGCGGGAAACACGTACACGCAGTGACCGGTGCACAGTGTTGCGGGGAAACTTTGGACTCACCCCCCCTCTCTCTCTCTCTCTCTCTCTCTCTCTTCTCCTCCTCTCTCTCTCATTCTCTATTTCTCTCCTCTCTCTCTCTCTCTCTCCTCTCTCTCTCTTCCTCCGCCAATTCTGTAAGGTCCCCCTACCCATTCGCGTGTGCGAGTCAGATCTGCGCTCACTCCTGGTAGACTTTACAAACTGGTGTACAACACCTGGCGGACTGTGTGATTTGAACTCAGAACTAATGTGATGTGGTGTTGAGAACTAAAGAGATCTGAGTAGCAATGACAGGTGTCCGATGAGACATGTGTAATGTCTAAACAGCTGATCTGTAGACATTAGTGTCTAGACAGTTGATGTAGACATTGTCTGGATCAATACCAGCTGGAGACATGAGGTAGGCGTACGGCGAGGGAGTAAAAAACAAGCTAAATCCAGTAACAGAAAGTTCTTAACCGGGGCTAGCGTTCGCATGCATGGCACTCAACAAGTCAATATGACTGCAGGGGGTCTTGTAGGAGGGGGAGATTCACACACTGATCCTTGCTATGAGGGGGTGTGTCATGGTGTTGTGGTGAAGAAACCAAGAAACCAGGAAACCACTAGTTGTACAAGCAAAACCAGCAGCAAACTACCAGCAGTGCGGCAGTGCAGCAAACTACGGGACAAGCAAAGAAGAGAGAGAGAGGGGGATATAAGATCAAGAGATAGCAGAGATAGTAGATGTAGAGAGAACGAAAGGACATGTGACACGATCTCAGTAGAGAGTGGAGACAGAGGCTGACTACCTAACCGTACAACTAGTAGAAAGAATCTGGTAGGTTTCAAAAGCTGGCCTAATGAAGCACACTGCAGAAGAAGGTGCAATCTTGTGTAAGAAGTTAGAAGCTTGCCCCGTAACTAGCAAAAAAGGTTGTGGTGAGAAAAGAGAAAGAGAAGAGAGAGAGAGAAGGGAGAAGAGAGAAAAGGGGGTTTGGGGTTACATAACACTAATAGGGATCCAGGAAGAAAAGTCACGTGACCTCTGTGTGTGTGTGCTGCACTAAGGGTGTGTTTTTCCTGATCCGCAATATACCACAATACTACCAGTTATAATAACTGCAGGGAGGGGGGTGCACAACACTACGAGGAGAGAGGGGGTGCACAACACAGATAGAACACACCAAATGTTGAGGACAACAACAATTAGGTAAGTGAGGAGACTAGTGATCTGTTAGTAATTACTGGAAAACACTTGGAGATCTGGATCAATTTGATAATCAATTGCAGCTGAGAGAGAGAGATGGACTAAAGACAATGGTGAAACTCAATACGATCTATGGTTCACGTTACAAGAAAGGGTGCGGTGATGATGAAAATGAGGTCCACAAACAGAGAAAACCGGGGTGGGGGATGTTCATTGTACAATTATTACACACAAGAAGGGAGGCTGTATTATCTGGAGGGGAGGACACTTCTTCCCGGGACACGGCTTATCACCTAGGGTGACCCATTCACCTGACTGAGAGTCGAGAGAGGAAGGGAGGGACCTCAGCCCCTAGCCCTCCCTCTCGTCTTGTTCGACCCTCTCGTCTTTCCCACTTCACTCCGGTTAGAACATAACAAGCCCTCCCGGGCCCTTCTAGAATTAGGATCTAATTTGTTACAGACCTCATTTCCCATCTCTCTCTCTCTCACTGGTTCTTTTCCCCTCTCTCACTCTCTCTCTATCACTCTCTCTCCCTCTCTCACTCTGTCCGTGCGAGAATGCGTATATTCAGACCCATACATGTCACACGCAGGGTGGGACAGTGAAATTAATAATCCATATGTGTTGTTTTATATACCCTCGTATATTACAACAAAATACAAAACAAGATCGTGGGACAACATAATTATACTGGGAATATATCGCGAGGAAAATTTAAAGGAATAAAATATAAAATATTGCGGGATAAATGGTTGAAGATTGAAGAAGTCACACAACGCAAGGCGATAAAATAAAAAGGGAATCAATCACAAGGGGTGTTGTTTGACTAAATGTGGAATAATCTACCCCTTTTTGCTCTCCAAGCCGACCTATTTGCGGGAACCATTGTTTGGTGCCAACCCTTTGGTACCGCTAGAATTATAACAGTCGCACACCACTGTACTTTTCTGAACACCGCAGTAACAGCAACCATGAAAAAATATACAGGTCTCACTACTACCTCTCTCTCGAAGAGCTCTCTGATCTAGTCACCCCTGTCTTTCTCTCTCCTCACGGTTAAAGCTCAATCACTGCTCCGAAACGATTATGCCATTCATGTAGACATTGCCAATCGAGAGAGGGAGAGAGAAAGAGAGAGAAAGATAGAGAGAGAGAGAAGAGAGAGAGATAGAGAGAGAGAGAGAGAGAGAAAGACCGCCAGAGAGAACGAGAGAGATAGAGGAGCTGAGGAGAAAGAGAGAGAGAGAGAGAGATGTAGAGAAGAGAGAGAGAGATTGAGAGACGAGAGAGAGAGAGAGAGAGAGAGAGAGAAGGATTGTAATGATATAAGGTACCTGAGATTATGTACTAAGTAAAGAAATATAATAAATTAAGACCGAAGATAGAATTAATAAACAGAACCCACAGAACCCAAGTTTGCTAAGCGGGAGGGAAGGTATACTGCGGGAGAGAATTGTTAACGAAGTAACCCCTCTCTTGCCAGTGGAGAGAAGATATCCTGCCCCTACACAGCCATAGAAGAGGATTGAAAATATAGAAGTTAGAAAATGCTGATTGAAAACTTGGTATAATATCTACCCTTTGTCTTGATAGACGCTCCCCTTTCTCTTAGAGATGTTGCCTGTTCATTTCCATTCATGAAGCGTATTACCATGATTGGCAGTTGATCTCTCTCCCCCTCTCTCTTTCTATCTCTCTCGCCCACTTACTCACTTAGCCTCTCCCTCTAGTTTTCTCCCTCTCCCTCCCTCCCTTTCTTTCATTATTCGCATTTTTCAGGACCACTATCGGCTACTCACTGTCACACATGTACGAATCACGTGGTATACCCTGTATTTCAATTGGCTGATTTAGGTCACGTGACCTACCTCCCTGTATTCTGATTGGTTAAGAGAGTTGGTAACAGTTGCCATAGCAACATGAGCTGTTGTAGCTATAATGAAATGAACGTGGGTCAACAAGTACAATTAGGGTGATTGACCACTCTCTCTCTTCGCTGGTGGTGGTGTGACCTGTGTGTGACATTGACGTGTCTACAGTGTGTGTGTCTGATTGTGTATGTATGGTGGTGTTGGACATGACTTTGAGACATGGAGATCTGTTCTCAATCCAGACGCTCTCATAGCATGTACGTGCGGCAGGGGGTAAAATCCTTCACAACTCGTTCTCCCTCTCTATCTTTCTCTCTCACTCTATCTTTCTATCTTTCTTTCATTGACTGATTTGACGCTCACACCTTCGCCAGTAAACCTGTAGTCTCCATGGTGAAATGGCGACACAAGGAAATCTGACATTAAATGAGAGTAGAAAATAAAACATTTTAGAAGATCGGAACACAGGAATCATGGCCTGACGGCTGACATAGAGAGATATAATATCATCCAGAGGAAGAGAGATCAGAGACTGATATAAAGAGGAAGAACGCCCCCTCCCCCAGCTCCATCCTCCCCCTCCTTCTATCCCATTTGAGATGGGTCTGGTGATGGACAACAATCATCCAATAGCTATCTTCCTTTTAATGGCTTTTACTCACTCATTCGTAAAAGAAGCGAGAGAGGGGGGAACTAAAGAGGGGTAAAGAAGCGGCATAAAATGTGCATACTTAGAGAGAGATATAATTAAAACCTCTCCGACATGTAGCCTTTCTGGCTGATCACGTGGTAAAGAGGGGAAGCAGAAAGAAACCAACATGTATTTAATATTACTCCTGAATACTTTGTTACTGCACACATAAAGAAATCAACAAGGGATGGGAGGCGAAGGAACGCACATTAGTTTGTGGGAAAGGGGGAACTGATTCTCTCAGACCCTCCTAATTAAAATCAGGGTAGTCAAGCAGATCACTAGTACTGCACATCAGTAAAAGATACAACTGGACCATATATCATGCGATGGTATAACTAGTAACTACCACCGTGTAGTTATTTCCGAGCTCTAACCTACCCCTGAACTATTTTATGAACAATCTACACAAACTCTCCCAGATTCCCAAGAAATGACCAAAGAATAAAACATAGTGGGGCATGTTGCATTAGTTACAAATGGAAACCAATCTCATTCCTCCTTCCAAAGGCCCCCCTCTCTCCGTCCATTAAGGGAGGGGGCGAGAGGATGGGGGCAATCATGTGGATATAATATTCAAATTCCAAACACATTCCTTCACCAGCATCAATAACGAGTCAAAAGCAGAAAGAGAGAGGGGAGAAAGAGAGAGAGAGAGAGAGCGAGAGAGAGCAGAGGCGAGCACGAGAGAGAAGGAGAGACGAGAGATGAAGAGAGAGAGAGAGGGAGAGAGATGAGAGCTGATCGAGAGAGAGAGAGAGAGAGATTAGAGAGAGAGAGAGAGAGACTCGAGAAAGAGAGAGAGAGAGAGAGAAATAGAGAGGGGGAGGGTGAAAGGATACATGTGCGTAGAATGCATTATGTGTGAGTGCCCAATAAATTTTCACTTCATTTAGTTTTGAAGAGAAAATTTCACAAGGAACTAGTGTTCCTCATACAGAAAAATGAAGAGAGAGAGAGAGAGAGAGAGAGAGAGAGAGAGAGAGAGAGAGAAGGTTTACTACATGAGCACTAGCACTTCCACTACCAAGGGGTACCGATCTAACGGGTGTGGGCTAGACAAGAGGCTCCACTAATAACACTCATGGAGGGGATCCACCTAGAAAGGTTCAAATTGCACGGCGTGTTCTTTGATCACTACATTTACAGTTGGTCCATCATCGGCCTTCTTCTCTCGTCTCTCTCTTCTTTTTATCATCCTCTCCCTCCTGCTCTCTTCTTCTCTCCTCTTCTCTCATCCTCTCTTCTCCTCTCTTTATCATCCCCTTCTCTCGCTCCGCTCCTTCTGTTCGGGATCGCTACCTTAGCTTAGATCCTGCCCCGCCATCACACCACGACGTCTCATAAAATATGGTGACGACAAACTTTCTATCTTTAACATTTTCTCTCTGACTCTCTCTCTCTCTCTCTGTCTCTATCTCAATCTCTCTCTTTCTCTCCCTTCTCTCTCTCCGCTTCCAGGTTGGAGTGCAGGTGCCTTGAAGGAGGTTCAAAAGGAACTGTAAGGACCAATAGCAGCCTACTAAACACTCACTGACCAATAGGAGCAAAGAGGGTATTTGTTAACAACCAATAGGAGCCAAGGGGGTAGAGTGACTCAGGGTTGACAGTAAAACAATGCAAGGGCAGCCCGCTCCGTGCATTGATCGTGAGAGAGACGGGACAGGGACAAATTGGTCTCTTCGCTTCCGGCAGGTGGTAGGGAGAGAGTGAGAGAAAGATGGAGAAAGAAAGAGAGATGGAGAGGGGGACTGTGTGAAAAGTTAAGAGGGCACACCGTGTATGCTATAACTACAGACACGCTATCGAGCTGAGAAGGAAGACGTATTGCACATGAACTTGCAGAGCTCAGAGGACTGAGTGATACACTGATGAGAGTGGAAGAGAGGGAGAGAGAGAGAGAGATCGGAGGGTAGAGAGAGAGAGAGAGAGAAGTAGAGAGAAGAGAGAGATAGAGATAAGATAGAGATAGAGAGAGAGAGAGCAGGGGGGAGCGAGAGAGAGGGATTGAGAGAGAGAGACGATGACGAGAGAGAGACGTGGATGAAGAGAGCAGAGAGAGAGCGAGAGAGAGAAAGAGAGAGGAGAAAGTAAGATGATGGGTGAATGGCAGTCTAAACACCGTTTTGCGAGTGGGGCATGAGAGTGGAACCAAAATACACTTAGTGAGAGTGTGCGAGAGTGTTCTATCTGATTACTACCTTGTCCCCCACATCCAACTCTGAACTCTTTAACCTCCTACTCTGCATACACTCTACCACCATACCCAGCCATGATAGACATTAGACACACCACATCAAACACCCAGTGCCCCGATCTTGCAAATACCCAAAAGGTTAATGGTGCTTATTTGGCAGCAATCTGGACATACGGAAGCAATTTCAAGTAACTGATGACCTTTTTTTAGGGATTGATTGAGAATGAATTGCTGAATCGCCGAAAGAAGCAACCGCGGAAGCAAAATATCCGCAAATAAGGCAGATCTCATTGCTTCCACATTGCTTCCTGCCAAAAATGAGACATAAATCAATCATTTGAGGAAGCAATTTCACGATTTTAAGGAAGCAATATGGAAAATTGGGGGGGGGTCCAGCCCTAAAAAAAGCTAAGCTAACGGCCAAAATCAGGGTACCTTTAGCTTTTTTTAGCTTTTTTTAGCTTTTTTTTAGCTTTTTTTAGCCTTTTTTAGCTTTATTTAGCTTTTTTTAGCTTTATTTAGCTTTTTTTTAGCTTTTTTAAGGCTAAAAAAGCTAAAAAAAGCTAAAAAAAGCTAAAAAAAAGCTAAAATTGAGTTTTTAGTGGATTCATATAGGTTCGAATCCCGCTGACGCCAAATTTTTTAAACTTTTATTATAACGTTTTATAACGTTTTTTTGAACTTTTTTAAAACTATTTTTATCAAATTTGAATAATATTTTTATCGAAAAAATGTCTCCAGAAAATGGCAGTAGGGTGGATACAGAAATTGCTATGTATGGACATAAACGGTAGATTATGGTAAAAAATGTGCAGGAAATGAACAAATGCAGTCAATAGACGTCCGGAAGGATGAAAATTTAATGGAAAAGTGTCAATATGAATGCTGAAAAAACATAAAAAGTAGGGCTAAAAAAAGCTAAAAAAAGCTAAAAAAAGCTAAAATAAAAAACGCTATCGACCAAAATCAGGGTACCTTTAGCTTTTTTTAGGGCTGGACCCCCCCCAAAATTATACGTCCTATTTTCTGAAGATTTTGAAAATCGGGGCACTGGGATCAAACATCTAGGATCTTGGGTGTGATAAGTACAAACTCAGGGTGTCTCTCTCCCTCTCTGATCCAAACCACAACAGACCTTTTAGTGGCATCATTACAGTTTTACTAATGACTAGATCATGACAGGATCTGGGTGAATATATTCATGGGATAGCAGAATCAATCAATACAGTCGGACCCGGATTTACCGGGATGCTCAGGGGAAAACGGTAAATCGGGGTTCAATCAATACTTCCAACTGTTTTGTGACACAAGAAACCACAACTCCCACAATTGGGGCAGGAATAGTAAACCGCAGTCACCATCTCTCTTTCATCCTGGCAATATATTGGACCGTGTGTGTGTTCATTCATCATGCTGCTGTGATGCCTCTCTATCTTTCTCTGTTCATCTGTTGTATCTGTTTCTCATCAGTGAATAAACATGACCTCCCCCTCCACATGACCTCCCTCCGGTCTCTGTGGTTATACCGTTGTACTGATACAGGGGTGCTATCACAAGATAAGAATTGTAGTTCATTGGACGATGGTGGGTAACAATTACCAAGGGACCGGCAGGTAGTGTGCAACCAAACAATTAGCTCTAAACTATTTTAATGATTTTTGCTTAATTGATGAGTTAATGACCTAGTATAGTTTCCATAGCAACCATGGTACATCTGAGACGCGTGTCGCCCTGTTCTCTTTATCCCTTTTTCAGAATTGTTAGGCTCTATAAAGTGGGCACGTGGCTCCCTTTGACAATGGAACAACAGGGTTCAGAACACCTGATACCACTACAACAGGGTTCAGAGAGGACAATTAGGCACCTCATGGTAACAAGATTCCAGTTAATCTCACCCCTCTCTCACTCTCTCTCTCTCTCTCTCTCTCCCTCTCTCTCCCCTCTCTCTCTCTCTCTCTCACTCTCTCTCTCTCTCTTTATCTCTCTCTCACTCTCTTTCTCTTTCTCTCTCTCTCTCTCTCTCGGTCCACTACACGCACCACTCCCACATGGGGCCGTAAGGCCCCATGCGAGAGCAGGGTTAAATCCCCCGGACCCGGATCCTGTTGGATCTGAGGGCCCGGAGGGCCTGCGGAGTAAAGGTAGGGTAGGTAGAACAATGTACATACGGGTAAATTTAACAATGTACATATGGGTTAAGTAAAGGGGATGATATTAAAAAGGGGGAAGTAAAGTGGGATTAAAGCTCATGGTGACGGAGCACAAGACCTCCTAAACTATCTGCAAAGAAGCCCAAACTGCTGTACAATGAATTCTAAGAAGAGACAACTTATCAGGAACTGAAGAAGCAAACCGTCTGAATCTAAGGCAGCCTAAAACAAGCAGGAACGGGTTCGAGCGAAAAAATAATAAATTAATACAAATGGATGATGATTACATGTCGAGCCAGAGAGGACAGCCAGCCCGTTCCAGAGAAGCCAGCTGACCCCGTTCCAGAGAAGCCAGCCGACCCCGTTCCAGAGAAGCCAGCTGACCCCGTTCCAGAGAAGCCAGCTGACCCCGCTCCAGAGAAGCCAGCTGACCCCGTTCCAGTAAAGACAGCTGACCCCGCTCTAGTAAGGACAGCTGACCCCGCTCCAGTAAAGACAGCTGACCCCGTTCCAGAGAAGCCAGCTGACCCCGTTCCAGTAAAGACAGCTGACCCCGTTCCAGAGAAGCCAGCTGACCCCGTTCCAGAGAAGACAGCCACCCCGTTCCAGAGAAGACAGCTGACCCCGTTCCAGTAAGGACAGCTGACCCCGTTCCAGTAAAGACAGCTGACCCCGTTCCAGTAAAGACAGCTGACCCCGCTCCAGAGAGGACAGCCACCCCGTTCCAGAGAGGACAGCTGACCCCGCTCCAGTAAGGACAGCTGACCCCGTTCCAGTAAAGACAGCTGACCCCGCCCCAGAGAGGACAGCTGACCCCGCTCCAGTAAGGACAGCTGACCCCGCCGCAGAGAGGACAGCCACCCCGTTCCAAAGAATCATCTCCGATGTAGAACCCTATCAGAAATGGAAGAAGTGGGTTAGGGGGGCCAGTAGAACAAAAACAGTAGTGGTTAGCGGGTTAGTGGATAAAGGGGCTTTGGGGGTCCACAGTTGGCTGGAAGATGCCTGTTCCACTGGTAACCCTGAGCCGGTGAAGGCGGGGTAGGGAGTTGGTCCACCTGCCACCACCGGGGGGAGTTGGTCCACCTGCCACCAACTCCAATCGGTTTCCCCCGGGCAACGGGGTCACACGAGTACCTTTTTCCCACTCCCCTTTTCCCATGTTCGATTTTTCAGGTCCGTGGCCGCGGCTTCCTGAGCGTGGCTGTGTATAGAAAACGGAAAAAAAATCAGAAAATACAAAATACAAAAAACATCTTGGCAAGGCGGCCCACAGTGTATCATCGCCAACTATTTGTCCCTCTCCTTCTCTCTCTCCTCTCTCTCTCTCTCTCTCTCTCCCTCTCTCTATCTCCCATCTCTCTTCTCTCTCTCTCCTCTCTCCTCTATCCTCTCTCCTCTCTCTCTCTCTCTTCTCATTTAATTTAAGGATCATTTCGGAATGGTTAAAACAAAAAAAAAAAACCACAGGTGGATCATAGCACAAGAAAATCATAACGTGTGCAAAAAGAAGGGATCCAACAAGGAATGATAACTGTATTAATAAGTCAATTCATGATCCCAAAGCCTTGCTAGACCCTCACTTAATATATTATATACACGCATCAATCTTATCCAGTCTATATATATATATTTACTGGGGGGGTCGTCACCTTTTTTTTTGCCCACATTTGCCCACATTTGCCCACATGGGCAAACTGAAAATCCAAAAAAACAGGGTATAATGTGGGCCAAAGTGGGCAAAAAAGTGGTGCAAAAATTATATAAGCATTCAAAACTTTACCAGAAAACCCTCTATGATCAATAATTTTTTCACCTCCCAATTCTTCCAAGAGGTCCCTCTATCCGATTCCAAAACCGATAATTAATGTACTTACTTCTGACTTAGGGTTTGATAAGGCTCCATGTCCGACTGGACAAAAAAGTGGGCAAAAAATGTTGGCAAAAATTAGGGCAAAAGGCAGTGATTTTCGTCATTTTTGGGGCTATTTAGGGAACTGATGCACAACAAAGGTTTCCACTTGCATTGTACTCCAATGGGGTCCCAGAAAAACCAGAAAAATTTTCCACTCACATTATGTGAGAAACGTGCCTAAAATGACCAATTTTCCTAATTTTACCAACATATTTTGCCCATTTTTCCCAGTTGGATATGGAGCCTTATCAACCCTGAGCAAATAAATTATCGGTTGGAATCGATAGGGGGGACCTCTAGGAGGACATTGGTGGTGAAAAACCTTTGTCACAGACGATTACCTGGTTGATAGCATATATTTTTTATGGATTTAATTTTTTTGCCTACTTTTGCCTACTTTTGCCCACTTTTGCCCACTTTTGCCCATGTGGGCAAATTCAAAATTTAAGAATAATGTGGGCAGTGGGCAAAAAAAAAGGTGACGTACCCCCCTATTTACTCTATATATATATATTTACTCATCTCCAGACTCATTTCTGACTTTCTCTTCAACACCCTTCGTTCGTCACCAGGAAGTCCAATCCTACTCATGATGATATTTCACTAGACAGCTCCAGACTGTCACTATAAATCACCATAATAAACACACATGTATGACTGGGAAATTGGGATCTTACGATCCTCAAAAGTGTTGGGTGTCGGCCGATAGTCTGGCTTTTAGAAATAGAAATCCGGGCGAACTAGACTATTCAGATGGGAAACAAGGAATGCAAATGAGGTCATGATAGGAGAAACAGAAATATATTTATGATTACGAGAGAATAATATTATATCCAAGATGATACCTTTGGATATAATGAGACTGTCATCTCCAAGAGGTGCGTATTATATCTTTCTCTGATGAAGGATTTGAACTCACATACACACGGTATCGATCTCAAATCGCTCTCACACTTCCTCAGTATCTCACTAAATCTTGCTTCTTCACTTCATACAATCCCACCCCCCCCCCCCCCGACATCTAGGAGGTAGTAAGCATGTAATGTTTGTCTAGCTAGGGATCTTATTTACTGTCCAGGTGAGAGGAGTAAAGAAATATTGAGAGAGAGAGAGAGAGAGAGAGAGAGAGAGAGAGGAGAGAGAGAAGAGAGACTGAGAGCGAGAGAGATGAGACGACGAGAGAGAGAGAGGGAAAGAGAGAGAGAGAGAGAATGAGAGAGGAGAGAGGATGGAGAGGAGAGAGAGAAGAGAGAGATAGAGATGTGAGGAGAGAGAGGAGAGAGAGAGGAGGAAGAGAGAGAGAGAGAGAGAGAGAGAGAGAGAGAGAGGGAGAGAGAGAGGGGGTAGAGGGGGAGTGTAAATCTTGAGTGGTAAATCATGCAATTACAGTATAGAGGTGTGAACTTTATAATTCTAGTTTTACGGCGAGTTTATAAAATATACCGCAACTAAAAATGGGATAGAGGATGTGTGTCCATATATATAATTTTGTATGTACAAGTTATATTGCTGCCTAGATTTCATAATCTTTCCAGATCGAGAGATATATGATGTACAATATCTCAAGAATCAGTTCTCTCACCAAATCTCTATCTGTCGGCACCAAGAAAGAATGAAAGATTGAATGTGCTCGTGAGAACTTAATCAATAATGCGGGGACCGTGGTTTACTAAAGGACAGCCATTACTGTATAATATAATCAGAGGGGAAAATAAAGTTGTGAATCGTCAAACTGTATAGTCTTGCAGTTTCACGTAGCTATGTAAACCATCGAAACCATGCGTTTTTGGTACACGCACATAATTTATAGTGACAAGTCATAATCGTTCCTCCGGTGTTGTTCAAAAAAATAGCCACGTGGAAAAAAAACTTTCACAAACCTGATATACGTGTTCTTCGTCTTGGTGGTGTACGAACCATATTGTAGCAGCAGGATCACATCGTGCTAATCATATCTAGAATTACACGAGATGAGAGAGGTCAACACACGTGTAGCTAACCAAGTCTACAACTAATCAAGTTGAGATCTACAATTTATCAAGTTGAGTGGTTCTAAACACACTAACTAAGAGCCATTCTAAACAGTAATCAAGCTAACTAAACTAGGACGTTTCGATCGCATTTCAAGAGGTAACAAGGCGAGCAGAATGTGGTGCAAAGCAACCATGTGTGTTAGAGGGGTGAATACAATAATATGAACCTCATCATCGCAGAAAGAGAAAATTAGAGAGAGAGAGAGAGATGGAGAGAGAGATAGAGAGAGAGAGAGAAGAGAGAGAGAGAGAGAAAGAGAGGGGGGATAGAGACAATTTAAAAGGTAGACGGTGTGGGGGCCCGGGTGCAAACAAAAGGACACGGGGGGACGCATTACGGGCTAAGTAGGTTGAGGAATGAAAATGGTACAGGGAAGGAGTAGGATAAGAGAAAGAGAAGAGAATAGAAGGAGGATAGAGGCGAGGAGAGAGAGGGAGAGAGAGAGATAGAAGAGAAGATAGATAGAGAGAGAGAGAGGAGAGAGAGGAGATGACGAGAGAGAGAGGGAGGAGAGGAGAGATGAGAGAAGAGATTGAGAGAGAGGAGAGAAGAGAGAGAGAGAGAGGAGAGAGGAGAGAGAGAAAGGGGAGAGAGAGAGAGAGGAGGAGGAGGAGGAGAGGACGAGAGAGAGAGGAGAGAGAGAGATGAGAGAGATTGATGAAGAGGAGAGAGAGAGAAGAGAGAGCAAGATGGATGAGAGAGACGACGAGAGAGAGAGGAGGCGACGAGAGAGAGAGAGAGTGAACGAGAGAGAGAGAGGAGAGAGAGAACTGCTAAATAGTATACAGCCAGTGCGACATGACTCTGAAGATGCACTTTGCCGGCAAGAAATAGTGTTCGGAATGAATTTAGTAGAGGACGTGCAGAGATGGAGGGAGAGAGAGAGAGAGAGAGAGAGCACAGCGAGAGATAGAGAATGATAGAGAGCAGAGAGAGAGAGAGGGGGAGATAGAGTTGAGTATTTAGAGTGGAGTATAGCCAAACGATGCTGCGCTGCACGTCGTCTGAAGTCAAGACATACGCATGATCAGTAGGAATAGAGAAAATAAAGCAAAGAGGGATAGAAATGCGAACAAGAGAGAGATAAAGAGAGAGATAAAGAGAGAGAGAGATTAAATGCTGCTGTTAGAAGATCAAGGTACACAATACCGTTACGGTTACTGAGTAGTACAGTACATGTCGCATGATACTCACTCAACAACTGGGGTATATAATTAGAAGGGGCTTACAAAAGAAAGGGGTCGGAACAGTCAATTAGCGGGAGAGGGAAGGAGGGAATGATGCATTCATTGTTACCCAAGTTATGTTCCATTCTTCAGTAATTTTAATTCCCATAGATTCAAATATTTCAGAGCCTTCTAGATATTAGAATGTTAGAGGTATAATGCAGTGAGAGATATTCTGTCAAGAGAAATATATATTCAGTATATCCCCTTGGTATTGCACCCTGGAGAGAGAGATACAATTATGAGATGATTTAATCAGTTGGATCTAGCCTGACCCCCGAGAGATAGGATACCAACAAGAGAGAGAGAGAGAGAGAGATAGAAAGATAGGATACCAACAAGAGATAGAGAGATAGGATACCAACAAGAGAGAGAAAGCCTCCCCCCCCCTCCCGGAATATGCAGTGTCGTGTGAGGGTACTCAGGTGTAACGGGTACGAATACGAATCTCCTGCCCCCCTCCCCAGATCTACTGCGCCCATCCCACAAACTTGCCCAGCTAATGATGGAGGGAGGTCAAATCATGAATCCAAATCTATAAGATGTCAAAAAAGAGAGGGGGAATACAATAGAGAGAGATCTCCCAGCGCTGCTACATTTCAGAGAGTGAGAATGAAGCAGCATACCCAACATGGAATGATAGGGCAAATATTTTGAAATGCGAGAATGAAAGATGGGAAATGAAAATAATAGCTAGTTATTATGAGAGGACACATAATATATGTCTAGTTACATATATTGTGGTGATATTATAGAAAGACAAAACACTTGGGTCCCCATCATATTGCATACAATAGTTACACAGGACTGGGGAGTGTGACGGACAGGAGAAATAGAGGGGGGGGGTTGACAAATACAGGAAAGTCGGGGACAACGAAAGGAAAGGCTGTGCACACACACTAAAGTTGTAATTAGGGTCAAACAGCTGGGGGGCGGGGACACTGTGTGGCCGCTATATGATCATAGACAATGGGGCAGTGAGTGGAAAAAGAGCAGCGAGGGGGCAAGAATGGGGTGGGGAGCACACAGCCGGGGAATAGAAACAAGGGATATTATATCCCCTGTTTCTATTCCCACTTCTGAAGATGAGGGAATGAGGGATAGAGAGAGACAGGGAAAGGGAGAGAGAGAGAAGAGAGAGAGAGAGAGAGAGAAGAGAGGAGAGAGAGAGAGCAGTGAGAAGCTACGAGGAGAGAGAGAGAGAGAGAGACGTAGAGAGGAGAGAGAGATGAGGGGGGGGGGGGAAAAGGGGTAGGGATGCAGAGAGAGGGAAAGAGAGGAGAGAGAGAAGAGAGAGAGAGAGTAGAGAGAGAGAGAGCAAGATGCGTGGCTGAGAGACTTGAGACTTTTAACTGGACGAAGAGAGAGAGAGGAGAGAAGGAAAGAAAGATACTAGCAAGGTAGATATCGGATAAAGCAAAGACAGATAGGTGCAAAGAGAGGTGTGCTAGCTAACGATGGAAGTGTAGGTAGCAGCTGGCACACAAATACAGAAGAGAGAGAGAAAGAGGGATACGGAGAGAGAGAGAGACTAGAGAGATACAGTGAGAGAGAGAGTGACGGGGAGAGAAAGAGAGAAAAGAAATAGAGGGAGTAGATATATCAAGTTTGAGAAAAAAGACAACTAACGGATTAGAGATCTCCGACAAATTTGAGCAAGAAACAGAGGGAGAAACAGAGAGAGACCAAGGGAAGTGTATAGAGGGGGATCAGAGTACGAATCGAGGTGGATTAGATTTGCACAAATAATGGTTTCACGTGAACGTGAAGAGTAAGAAATATACCTCTCTTACTTAGATCTATCTCACTTCATCTCTCTTATTCAGTAGCTATCTCTCATGATCTCTTTCTCTCTCACAAGATCTCTCGCTTCATCTCTTTTCCAGTAGATATCACTATTCTCTCATGATCTCTCTCTTCACTATTGTACATCTCTCTCTATCTCTATCTCTCTCATCACTCTACATCTGACTCAGCCGATCTCCCCCTCCACTACTTCAGAATCGCTACACGTTAGGCTACAACAGCTCAGCTGAGAGAGACAAGAAGACTGAAAAGGACGGCACAAAAAGGATAGTGTAGCAGGTCCACACCTATAGCGGTTATTGCAGACAGTGTAGCAAGCATGAGTTGCATGCGACCCCCCTCACTTACACTCATGCACAACTGAGGGTAAAAGATGGAGAGATGGAGAGAGAGAGAGATAGAGAGAGGAGACATATTGGTGCACAAAAGATAGATGGAGAGTAGGAAGTTGACCGATATTACTAGTTCGCGAAGAACAATGCGCGTTCCCCCTGGTGGGGGCTAATTAACGTGTCAGGAAGACCACCACGACTCAAACACACACAGGGAGAGGAGAGAGGGAGAGAGAGAGAGAGAGACAGAGAGATGGAGAGAGAGAGAGATGGAGAGAAAGAGGCAGAGATAGAAGGAGAAATATAGAGATGAAGGGATAGAGAGAGATAGATAGATAGAGAAAAATAGAGAGGGAGAGAAAGAGAGAGAAATAGAGAGGAGAGAGAGAGAGAGAGAGAGAGAGAGAGAGAGATAGAGAGAAAGAGAGAGAGAGAGAGAAAGAGAGAGATGGAGAGAGAGAGAAATAGAGAGAAAGGGGCAGTACCACTAGAGAAGGGACGATGGAGGTCACATGTTCAACACTACCCAATGGAGGGCCCCTTCCACCGCTCACAAGATAATTCATCAAGCAGGGATTGCATGCAGCGGAGAAATAAGTGAGAGAGAGAAGGAGAGAGAGAGAGAGAGAGAGAGAGAGAGAGAGAGAGAGAGAGAGAGAAAAGAGAGAGAAGATAGAGGTCTCCACATGTAAAAATGAGTAATGGACTAAATCAGGGAGGGAGGGTGTGAAGGCTTGTCGGGATAGGTTAACAGAACTAACGGACCGAAAAGACTGGACGATGATTCAAAAGAATTCGAGGTGCAGTAGACGACAAAGGTCAGGGAGGGGGGAGCGCTTAAAATAAAGATGAGAGAGATGTTGGGGATCAGGAAAACAATGTGCTAATATTATATTCTGTCATGGTGAGACAACTTCAGAGGGTGAGGTTGAGAGAGAGAGAGATGAGAGAGAGAGAGAGAAGAGAGATGATAAGAGAGAGAGAGAGAGAGAGAGCGAGAGGGAAGGGAGAGAGAGAGAGAGAGAGGGAGAGACGAGAATGAGACGAGAGAGAAGTTGAGAGAGATGAGAGAAGAGAGAAGAGAGGTGAGAGAGAGAGAGAGAGGAGGAGTGAGGAGAGAGAGAGAGGAGAGAGAGAGAGAGAGAGAGAGAGAGAGAGGAGAGAGAGAGAGTAGAAGACGAGGGATGAGAGAGAGAGAGAGCGAGAGAGAGAGATAGAGAGAGAGAGAGGACAGAGAGAGGATGACCGAGTGACGAGAGAGAGAGAGAAGGGATATTGGGATAAAGAACAACATGGCAAATGATTGAGGTAAAGAAGACATCTCACGTATTTGATATTTCTCTGACACTTCTCCATTGATCTCTCTCTCTCTCTCTCCCTCCCTATCTCTATCTGTCTCACTCTAGCTCTCTCTCACTCTCTCTCCGTCTCACAGATCCATCTTCAGCCCACCTCCGCCACAAGAAGAATAGAGAGAGGGGTGGATGGACATATATTATATGTGGAGGGAGTATAGTAATAATGCGGTTAGCCGACGGGTTAAGTATATGGGGAATCCTTCCTCTCCTACTACTGCTTGCCTACGGTGTGTCTCGTGGCGGGCACCAATGATTCCGAGAAGAAGGGAGGGAGGGAGGGAGAGAGAGAGAGAGAGAGATGAGAGATAATGATGAGTGAGAGAAGGAGAGAGGAGAGAGAGAGAGAGAGGAGAGAGGGGGTGGTGAGAGCAATCATTGTCAGACAGAGTAATAAACGCTGAATGGCCGTCACCCTAGACTACCCGAAAACCACTTGCTTCGAGAAGAGAGCGTGAAGGGAGAGAGAGAGATCGTAAATGCTGAGAGAGAGGGAGGGAGGGAGAGAGAGGGCTATAGAGTAAACGGATGCATTGCCATTATTGCTGCTGCAGCAGTGGAAGCTCCAGTTAACCACTTTCCATGGACATCCTCTCACCACCAAAAGAAGGTTGATTCCATGCTTGACATCCCCCACCAATCCCGTGCTTGTTTTCTGATCACGTGACAGACACCAGCCAATAGGAAGGGAGAGAGGAACAGCCAATGAGAGATGGCTAATTAGGATGGGTTTCAATAGTATCAAGATATCATTAACGCACTTTGGAAACACCTGTGGATGGGGCTGTTGTAGTGCCACCTAGATCTACACAAAACACGCCCTAAAATCATGACGATAGAGGGAGGGATAGAGGGAGGGGAAATGGATACAATAGGGAGAGAGAGATCTCATTACCCTCTTTTTACTCAACTAAAACTGCAACACCTATTTCACGTGGCCGTATTACACAAAACCCAATCAATCTTCTTCTGAATGGGCCACCACGGAAGAAACACGACCCTTGTTTGTTATTAACAAACACTGAGTTATGGCAAATATATGATGTCTACAGCTGACATTTCCCACGAAACATAGTTTAAACAGCAGACAGCTGACAGAAGGGGACAAAAAGTTATGTCTAATCAAAACTGCACCGTCTGCTAATCAAGTAAAAAACGTAGGAAAATAAAAATATCTGCACACAGTATTTAATAATCTGGCCGAGCGGCCCTGAGAGAGATTTGAGGAGAAATATTGCAGACTAGCCGGCTCTGAAAGTTATGAAACATGACTAGAAAGACAAAGAGAGAGAAATGAGGGGGGCGAGATAAGGTATGTGATTGTGTGTAATTTTATGTGGGAATTAACACTCTAAAGTTTCAACCGCCTACCACAACAGCAGCAACTGGATCAATGGGGTCGCACCCTGCTCCCCCCATTACCACACCACTTCCACCCAGGTACATTTGTCTGATGACTAGGCATTAAATAGTTCTTAGGAAATCAGAGTAATTCAGAATGAGTGACTTGAGATAGAGAGAAATGTAAAAAAGCGAATCTTTGTGCTGGGGTGGGGTGAAGACTGAAGAGAAGGGCCATTCTCTCACAGCATATATTTCAAACCACGTTTGACAGCGTAACTGTATGAGAAGCAATTGAAAGCAGAAAGGCCGAGAGTGACCACGTTTCAAAAGATGGAGAGGCTAGAGAGAGGGCGAGAGAGGGCGAGAGAGAGAGAGAGAGACGAGAGCGAGAGAGAGAGGAGAGGAGAGAGAGAGAGAGACGAGGAGAGAGAGAGACGAGGAGGAGAGATGAGGAGCGAGAGAGGAGAGAGATGACGAGAGAGAGAGAGAGAGAGAGAGAGGAGAGAGATGAGACTAGAGAGAGAGAGAGAGAGAGAGAGAGAGAGAGAGAGAGAGAGAGTTGATTGAAATGGTGCTGATGATGGTGGTGACTGGTACACTGGTAAACACGGCTCCAAGCACCCGACATCGTGTAATATACATGAGGGCCCCTGTTGTGATTGAATTGGGGGCAGCAGGGGGGACATGCAATGAAAATCAGCATCCATCCTCTCCGGAGCTCCATCTCTTTCTCTTTCTCTCTCCCTCTCTCATTCTCCCTCCCGATTTCTCGATCTCCCTGGTAAATTGCGAAACGGAAATGGGATGTCCTATCTAGAAAAAACTAAAAAATATCAATAGTAATAGTTTGTGTTCTGACGAGAGGAAAGGCGGGTGGAATTCAAGAATGCCTAGAACAAATTTGCTCTATGTTGTAAAGTTCATACTAATTGGTGGTCTATCATGTGAAATGAAAACTCTTCGGGAACAGATACTTTATATAGGGTTGTCAAAGATACCGAGTCAGTTTTAATGAGGTGTCAATAAAGGGAGGGTATCCTAAACATGTACTCAGCACACACATACCTGATACAGATGTTCCTGGAAGTGTCCGGGTTATTTTCTTCGAATTGCAAAACAACACTTTCTACTACTTCATACACTATTTCGGGAGGGGAAAATGTTAACAAACTAAACGAGTAATACCTCAAAAAAGTGGATGTTTTATAAAGAGACGCATATGTTAAGAACACTCTTTATGGTATACTCATTATAACAAAAAGTATGTGCTCGTTCTCTATCTCTCTCTCTCCATCTGTGAATTTTACTTGGAGGGGGGGGGGGGTTGTGAGGGATGATAGACACCGGAAGTTGAGCCAGACAAGGGGCTTGTGTGTGGTATAATAAGACACGTTTATTATGCGAGGGAGAGTTCCTGTATGCGAAATAGGGGGAAGAGAGAGAGAGAGAGAGAGAGAGAGAGAGAGAGAGAGAGAGAGAGAGAGAGAGAGAGAGAGAGAGAGAGAGAGAGAGAGAGAGAGAGAGAGAGAGAGAGAGAGAGAGAGAGAGAGAGAGAAGTGGACGATGCCGTGTGGTAAGTCAAGGGTCCCACCTTTTCCGACAACTTGACCCTCAAGAAGGAACGAGGACGAGAGGGAGACGAGAGGCAAGAGAGGAATCTCTTCCTCAATTTCATAAAAGTCGCAGAAACACGCACATATTGAGAGTGTGGAAGGGGGCAGAAAACGGGAAGCTTTCAGGGGAGACACCCTAGGGAGATAAGGCAGGTAATTAGGAAAAATGGAGAGAGAGAGAGAGGAAGAGAAGAGAGAGTGAGAGAGAGAAAGAGATGAGAGAGAGGGATAGAGCAGACAAGGGAAGAGGAGTGTGACGACGTTAGAGGTATGCGAAGTAAAGAGGAGAGAAAGAGAGAGAAGCGACAGAGAGAAATAGAAAGACATAGAAAGACAGTGAGAGAGGGGAGGAAGAGAGGAAGAGTAGAGAGAAAGGGGACATGCCGTTTGGGAAAGAAGGACATCCCCTTTCTCTCATTTACCTAAAGAGAAAGGTAACGAGAGGAGAGGGAGGGCACCAAGAGGACACATTATACTTAGAAGCGTGGTGTATCAGGGGGCCTCAGGAACTAAACGGGAAGCATTTTCAGGGGAGACACACCCCTTTTCTTTTGGTGCAATATAAACGGGCAGGTAATTAGGAATAAATATGCGCGAGAGAGAGAGAGAAAGAGAGAGTGAGAGAGAGAAAGTAGATAGATAGAGAGGGGTATAGAGCAGACAAAGGGGGAAGTAGGATGTGTGCAGCACCTGTCTAGAGGTATGCGATTATTCAACAAGGCAGGCAGAGAAAGAAAGAGAGAAAAGGACAGAGAGAAACTAGAAAGATAGAGTTAGAAAGAAAGTGAGAGAGGGGGAGGAATAGCCAATAAAATATGCCTGCAACGAGTAATAAGCAAAACTATTAGACAGGGTGACTCCAGCTAACATATGCACAGAATAGTACCCGAACCAGAAATTTATTGATTTGCCGGCTGGTATCAGTCAGCCCTTTTGTTTTTTAACATAACTGGTCAGAGGAAGATAGTCAAAACAGATAAGCATTGTTTAAAGCAGGAACAGCTGTCGATATACCATCTGCTAATACGTCATGATGATAGTCTGAGAGGGTTTTTCCAAGTACCAAAATGACAGCCGGTGGAATCAGATCGGAACTGTATTTTTGTTACGGGGGAGGGAGGGGTGGGATGTATCTTTCAGCGGGTATGGGTAGGGGGTTAGCGGGTATGGGTAGGGTTTTATTTAGCTTGCTTGACCCTGTTTGCAGCTGTTGAGGGGAAGATCTGGCCGAGATCAGGGTGGCTGCTGCATCTGTTATTGTTGCGCGCGCGGTGAGAGAGTTCTTGCGCGGCGCACACGAGGTTAAGAGGACCAGAGTTGCGGTACGGCGCCCTCCGTCCTCCACTGACCAGGATTGTGACCGGCACTCTGCTCCAGGGGGCTCGCCCGAACATGCCCCACTGTACCACTGCACCACAACTGACAAGTGGGTACGGATAGGAGCCGGAGGGACGGCAATTCTGACACATGTGTGTGTGTACTCGTTCATCTCGGCATGACATGGCTAGGAAGAGTAGTAGCTGGGATTAGGTACGATGGGGAAGAAGTATTAGCTTGGAATGTGTAAGTTAATATGTGAAGATAAGAACTGGGCGATAGCGGGGGAGAAATAAGTTGTAATCAGTGATTCAACACCAGCTAGGAGAGTGGGGAGCGAGGGAATTTATACATAAAACTCTGTGGAGAAAAGATATAAACAGAAAATATACATTTGTACAAAGATTTACAAGATTTTGTAACAGAAAAAAAGTAACCCTAGTTAAGAAAGGTATGAACTATAAAATAAAGGGTGTTAAAAATATATCTGCCCATGCGTTCTCACGCTTTCTGAACATCTGCCACACTCTATAAAATTGAAATTTGAGTCGCACGAGTTTCCAAACACACAGTCCCCTCCTCCCTATGTTGTGTCTACATCAGGGCAGCCGTTTTAATATCGCTGCTACAAGCAACTCCCTCATAAAATCAGATGTATCCATGGTATCCGAGTGGTTCTGATTCCATTTCCCCCAGCAAACCTCCTCTCGGACAAAAAACCGTCTGTAGAGGGGATCAACCACCCGCACAGAGCTGGCCAGCTGGTCCCTATAAACCCCAAAGGTTTGTCCCTTTTCTGGAGTTCTAATTGAAAACATTAAGCCCTGTTTTGAGTTAGTTCCGGTAACCAAGACTCCACCACCCCAAACCACGCATCTCATGCCATCACCCCACACCGCGTTAACACTTTTATCTGAGAAAACCTGGGTTCTCTCACTCACATCGGGATTATTTTGCCCAACTCCGGCCCTAACAATGGCAGAGGTAGCCATGGAAACCAGGGATAGAGTTCTACCAATCCTAAGGAGCAGATAGTGCGATCTAGAGAAGTGGTGGGGTGGGGTGAGACACATTGAAAACACCCCATTTTGTGGTGTTGTTGAAAGTGAAGCTGCTTGTTCTGGATTCAGGAACACTCTGACTTTGTTCTGGGTAAAGGTGAGATCTTGAGTTCGTATGGAGATTAGTGAGAGATAGGGTTGGGTTGAGTAGAGAGGATCTGCAAAGAGATAACAAAAGACAGCAAGATCACCCCCGGGAGATACAGCAACACCCAGTAGCCTAGTTGGAGGTGTCCACTTTGGTTTAAACATCCGATACTTCGCTGAAAAGAGAGAGTCTCCTATTGTTTTTCTGATCACCACAATCCCATCCACTTCAACTTCCCCCACGTCAGAACTGACAAAAGTGCTCTCCACAAGCCCACTCTCCGTGTTTACCCGCCTACTAATGGGCTTACTACCTAGACCAAGCTGAGAAATCTTCTCCTCAGTTGTGCGTGCAGCACCCACCACCTCCTGTCTTGTCTTAGCGTTCTTGACGTCAAAGTATTCTGTAGCACCCTTTACGAGCCGTGTGTACTGTAGATCTGCACCACTGACCACTGTCCGGAGGGGAATCACATACCCAAAAGCATCAAAACACCCCTCGATGTACTCCCATTCGATTATAACTGAGTCAGCGATACTAAGAAACGACACCTCATCCCGGACCACTATATCAGTAATTGGGGAGGTGTGACCTTTACAAACATCAACTACTAACGATCCATCCGCTGTCTTGTTCCGGGGTATTGGATACTCAGAAGAAGGAAAGTCCGGATCAGAACCCGTCCTGAGAACTCGTAGAATAACATTCTCCTCACAGGACACATAGAACAAACACTGATCATTGAGGGATGTGTAGATTGGGACAGGAACAGCCCAAAGTGGTCTATAGACCTTCCCTTTTTGAGGCCCTTTCTCCACAGTAACCTCCCCAAAACTCCACTCCTTGTTCAAATTCTTGCCAGTTAGGGACCAAGAAGAGATGAGAGAGTTGTTAGAGGAGAGAATGACATCCTCTTTGCCATACCAAGACAGGTAGGTGGCCCCCTCTCCGGCCACCCCTGCAGCCTGTTTGTGGGGCACTCCCGTGTGAAATATGTGAATGGATTGCTTGGTTGCCATGGCAACATATAGCAGAGATGGGGAAATGGCAGAGTGGAGGACGGGAGAGGTTACAGGAAGATTCACAGGAGTGGAGGAGAGATGTTTCCAGAGCCCAACCTCGCCCTCACAGAACCTATCAAACAGGGGTGGGTGGTAGAGGGGCTCTAAACTGCGGACATCAAAATGCATCGCTGCAGAAATAACATCTGCATCTGCGTTAGTATCCTCACGATCTATTTCTTGGACCTCCTCCAAACCTTCAATATCGATCAGACTGAGTTGTAATCGGTGTCTGTAAACCACTTCTTTTCTTTTTGCCCTATCCAGACACAAATCACTAAGGAGATTCTTAGCAACCTCGAAAATCTGGCTGTCCCCCTCCCGCTCACAAACCCTTAGAACAGACTGCAGGACCCAATTAGAGGCAAATGATTCAGCGACATTGACATCCCCGATACACTGTTTCACAATCACTTTCATCTCCCGAGATAGAGTTTCACCCCAGACTTGCTCGAACAGATGACCCACTACCTGCTGCTTGAGGGTCTGAGAAAGGAAGTTTCTAACTAGGACATCGTAGTCTTTTGAGAGAGTATCATAGAATGCGATCCGTTCTCGGGCGGGTCGTGACACCTCAACCTCTCTCACCGCATCATAAACGAGGGAGGTGACAATGTTATTTATCCAGGGGTATTCTAACTTTTTAGCCCGTTCCACGGGTGGTGGAGTGGGTGGCTGAGCTGAGACGAGATAGGGTTTGAGGAGTAGCCGTTTAGAGAGTTTCTTGTGCCGATCAATCAGTTTCATTCGCTGGGTCATGAGGTTTTCTCGCTGTTCTCTAAGTTCGTCCATTGTGTATCGGCAGTGTTCTGAATACAAATCATGATCTTTCACGGCCGATATCATTACCTATTAGTAGTTGTAGTTAGAAACTACAACGATGGGAACTGTTTTATGACAAAAAGCAACAAAATCGTGGAAATTTGGTAAGATCTCGAAGGGGACCCTAATAAAGTTGTTACTTGTCACAGCGTAGGGCGTAACCTACATTGACCAATCACACTTCACGGTGTAGAACACGGGGATATCACATGCACGTTTGAGATGATATGTATTGGGATTGAACCAATCTGATTGGTCAATGTTAACAATCTCTATTAGACACACGTTTAAATTGACCTACGCAGACTACCAAATGCCAACAATTATTATTAATTATTATATGAAATCTAGTAAACACAAAAATGCCAACAAATTGAAAGCACAAAATCGCCAACTGTTTGCGAGCGCTGGCCGCTGTAGCCTGTAATCTCGGAAATGGGCGTACTCCGCAACTTTGGAGGGGCCTGCTTCGCCACCTCAATCACACACCGGGCCCTCACAACCCTTACAGCTTACCAGGTACCAGATCTGCCACCCAGGGACTTGCTGGCAGCTGGGCTGAGCGCCAAGTGGCCATCTAGAACGCAGCGTTTTTGGCGGCCACTTGGAGACTGCTCACTGCCTGCCGCTTGTAGGCCTCTCTGAAGGTGCGGGGGTACGCCCATGAGCGGATTTTAGCCAAGAAAGGGTCGGAAAGTAGCCGAGAAGACATCGAAAAAAGTAAAAAAAGAGAGAAAAAAGGTTTGCTTTCAACTTTAAAAAAGTTCGAATCTTTTGTTACGCCAAACGAAGGAACAATAAATTATAATAAATTACCCACACACCGTCATACTCTCATACTCCCTCTCTCTGCTCACTTGTCTCGAAAGTCTACATCTTCCACACTGACTGGGACAACCCTTCTCTTGGTTCCCCGAAGCGCAACAAGAGTTGATCTTAACAAACTGAATCGTGTCTTTTCTCGGATGAAGGACATGGTTTCAGCGTAACTCTCCTTGTGCCTGTCACAGATCTTCCTGGCCGCTCGCTCCAAAACCTTCCCTACTTCTCCGGCAAAACCTCCCGACGTGGAGAATACGAGGGGCGTGAAGGAACCCTGCTCCACTTCTTGCACCCTTCGCATATAGGCAAGTTTCTTCTGATTTTGGTGCTGTTTATACAGGTTCGTGATGGGCATCTTCAGGTAGGATGGGGCATTAGGATGGAAAACCCGTACATCCATGAAACTGGTCTGCATGTCAGACCATAAGCCACGACAGACTATGTCCATTCGTGCTTCAGCTTTGATATTTGCACTGATTGGCAGGTTGAATCCGTCACAGGGCAACATTGGCTGTTCAGTGTTAACGGGTTTAAATCCCGCATACCGAAGGATATCGGCTAAGGTATCCCGAAGGTGGTCATGTCTCCACATATCAAAGCCTCCAACCTTGCAGATCAAGGCGTGGTCACTGGTGTTTTGTGCCCCACAGCCGCATTTCCCTATCAGGTCCGGGAAGTGGAAGCCGTATCTGAGCCGAATGGCATCGACAAACTCAACCTGGTTGAGCTCATGGCCCAGTTTCTGCAGCGGTCGAGCAGTTAGCCAACTAGAAGCACCGGGTTCGGAGCACAGCTCCATCGCACGCTGTGTCTTCATATCAAGTACTGCAAAGATATCTGCACGTTCCGTTGCATGCCTCTCATCAGTGGCGTCGGCACACTTCTTCTTCAAATTTCCGCTTTTCATCTCGACATCCATGATGTTATTTGGACAGTCCTCTTCCGCCAGGATAAGAGACACTAGTGGTCCGGTAGCAAAACGGGAATTATTGTATTCTTGATTAGCCGTTTGTACCGGATTTTCCAATGCCATACCTCCCATCTTGACGGGGAGTGCTAGGATCCTCCTCTCAATGTCCGAGATATGCTTTCCCACAAATAGGGGTATCAGCTTGTGCCTCAGGATGTCTTCCATAGGTTGGAACAAGTGCCCTATATCAGGTAGTGTTCGCTGCAGGTACGACCACTTCATTTTCAAACTGCGGACATAGTTCGAATATGCAAGGTGGGGGTGAGTTTTCGCAACAGTAACCAGGTTTTCAAGGCAGCTCACCCATTCGGAAACTTTGTTCGTAACAAATGTTGTCTTGAATTCAGTCGATCCGATTGCTGCACCGAGGTGTCTGGCACCAGCAGTTGTAATCTGTACACCGGTCTCACCGAATAACTCCTGTGCCTTCTCCAGGTGGTGCTCCTTTGCGATCAGGACACATTTATCGGGGTTGATATGGTACCCGAATGCTGGACCGTGTGTTGTGATGATTTCGTACCACTCATGTAGTCCAGAGATGGTTCCTGCAGCATTTCCATCGTCAGCGTACCATACCTGCAGTACATCTTCGAGATCAGCCAGACTAATCAGGGGGAGAACGCCGATACTGTACATTGCCATTGCAGATGGACAGCCCTGCGTGGCACCCTCTTCGCTCATCAACACTTGGTTTCCGACGTACAATGGTGATGGTGCCCCGTATAGATTGTTGAACAGTTGTGCAAGTATGGGACAAAGTCTGTCAACACTATGCAGCGCAAGTCCTCTGTTCAAGCGATTGAAGGCGTTACTTGCATCTAACAGAAGAGCACCCTCACAATCAGCTTCCTCAAACCGATCGGATAGTGAATGAATGGCTGCCTCACAGCCGCCAGACTGCCCTGCAGCCAACTGTACACAGTTTGCAGCAACTTTAAAGTAAGAGTGGCGCGCCGTGTTTTCTCACAAAACTTAGTGGATGAACGGGGAGTACCACCAGGACCATTGGTACGGTATCGAAAATTTCCAATTCTGTCTCGTTCATTAGTTATGACGTAATATGTTCATTATTTCAACTTTCATAAAACTGCTCTTCAGAAAAATCTGTACATTGTGGATTGAAATGGATGCTTGCATCGTGTTCAGCGTCAAAAAATAGCCGGGGTACCAAATTTTGGTGTCTCTACCTTGTCTGTGACGCGAGATATCGACAATTATCAAAAACTACCAAAATGGGTGAGAGAGAGATTGTTATCTTTGGGTGCTAGTTGTTTCTGCGCGCCACCCACTTGTAACAAACTCTCTTTCTCTCACTTTGGTCGTTTTTGATATTTGTCGATATCTCGCGTCACAGACAAGGTAGAGACACCAAAATTTGGTACCCCGGCTATTTTTTGACGCTGAACACGATGCAAGCATCCATTTCAATCCACAATGTACAGATTTTTCTGAAGAGCAATTTTAGAAAAGTTGAAATAATGGACATATTACGTCATAACTAATGAACGAGACAGAATTGGAAATTTTCGATACCGTACCAATGGTCCTGGTGGTACTCCCCGTTCATCCACTAAGTTTTGTGAGAAAACACGGCGCGCCACTCTTACTTTAATCGCTACACGCTGGGAGAAGATAATAGCTTTGACGACTATTCTCCTGAACACTTCTCCAATACCGATTGGCCGAGTACCACCATCTGTCTTCTCCAGTGGAATCAGGCGAGACGAGCAGAATATTGCAAGAAAGTCACCATGAACTTCGGTAGTTGCAAGTTTCTGGGCAACCAAACTCAAGGCATCACACAGCGCCGTAGACGATTGTTTGAATTTCTTTGCACATAGGATTCTGCTCACCCCGGAGGCGTCAAAACCACTGGGACCACCTGAACCTTTGATATTTAACCCACATTTGTAAATGCTCTCACCGGTTATGCCCTGAAATGTGACTGGCTGGTGGTCGGCAGGTGGGTCACTGTGTACATATTTGCTGCTGATAGGTGAAGCGGGTGGATGCTTCTTTTCAAGGTCCAGGAGTACCTCGTCAGTGCAGCTTTTGACTCCACATGTGTGTCTGGAAGGGTCAAGCCATCCCGTGGCTTCACTGGTCTGTCCGTTTCTCATTAGATCGACGAACCGTTTATTACACCGCTCCTCACTGGGGGATTGGTAATTCAGGGGTTTCTGGATTGCAGCAGCCTCACGGAATAACTGATCAAATTTCCCACTTTTCCATAGCTCAAGTCTCCGCTCCAACAGGTTTTTGTGTCCACCAACCTTTGACTTTTTGCTCGGTTTCTGCAGGAGAAGTGCAGGAGCTAGCACTAGGGCTGATAATGCATAAATACAAATACAAATACAAATATACATTTATTGTCCGCTTTTCATTGTCCATATTATAAAGAACAACACGAGTTCTGTTAGGTCTTGACTACTAGCATCACTTGGTGCGGACTTCGTCTCACTAACTCTCGTTTCAAAAGCGGTTAGTTTTATACCAAGGATTTCCAGATATTTTTCAAGAAGATATTTTCTGAGGGTAATTTTTGTTAGTTAAACCATATTTAAATCGGATGATGAAATATACTGTCTCTGCTTACTGCAGATTAATAGAATATGCTCTTGGATCTAGAGATCCAGAAATGAATATTTTAGCTCCAGGGCTTTAGCCCTTAAACAATCGATACTGTCTTATACAACCTGGGTGAGGACTGAGGATCCGACTGCTTCACCTGTAGGAGAACCAAGGAGCGGAAGAGAAGTCATACTCGCTGTAGCCTGCATCTCACCACACTGGCTGTACTTCTATAAGTAAAGCCCAACACACTCCACTACACCACACCATACCGACTGTACTTCTATAAGTAAAGCCCAACACACTCCACTGCACCACACCATACTGGCTGTACTTCTATAAGTAGAGCCCAACACACTCCACTACACTACACCATACTGGCTGTACTTCTGTAAGTAAAGCCCAACACACTCCACTGCACCACACTATACTGGCTGTACTTCTATAAGTAAAGCCCAACACACTCCACTGCACTACACCATACTGGCTGTACTTCTATAAGTAAAGCCCAACACACTCCACTGCACTACACCATACTGGCTGTTCTTCTATAAGTAAAGCCCAACACACTCCACTGCAACACACTATACTGGCTGTACTTCTATAAGTAGAGCCCAACACACTCCACTGCACAACACCTCACTGCAACCCTTCCACCCCCATACCCCAATTTTGGTGTCCATTTATAATTTATATTTCCCCCTTTTTTCTTTACCGCTTTTTTTTGTTGTCTTTTTTTTTTTTTTTTTTTTTTTTCTTTTTTTTTTTGGATCTTTTCTGCTTTACTTTTTTTTTTCTTTTTTTTTTTCTTCTTTTTTCTTCTTTTTTTTTTTTTTTTCTTTTTTTTTTTGATTTTTTAGCCCAGGCTCTTTTTTTCCGAGTTCTGGGGATCCGTCACATAAAAAGAATAAGTATTAAATATAAATTAGTAAGAAAGACCAGTTTAGAAAGCGTGAGTGAAAAGAGTACTGGTCGTTCTAACTTCACGGTTTCACACTCTAATTCGGGATCCTCAGCTCGCTCTCATCTCTCTACCACAATTCTCATAGTATAAATTGTCTTCATACATTGTTTTTAACACTCGTATGCCTTCCGGAAGAAGTGGGTTTTCAGGTTGGATTTGAATGATGTGATGGATGAGCTTTCCCGAAGAGAAGAAGGTAAGCTATTCCATATTTCCGGAGCAGCGACACTGAACGCACCTTTACTCGAACAATATCTGGCATAGTTCTTGTCAAGTAAGGTTTTGTCAGCATCCCTTCGTAGACTTTTTAACTTCGGTTGACGGAGTGTTATCATCTTCGATAGGTAAGGTGGGGCTATACCATTCAGTGTTTTGTATGTCAGTAGACACAACTTGTACTGTACTCTTTCTCGAACGGGTAGGAAATGAAGCTGTTTGCGAAGGTTTGTGGTGCCTTGGTAGAGGCGTTGTCCAAATACGAAACGGGCTGCAGAGTTTTGAATCTTCTGTAATCGACCGATGTCGTTGGCAGAAGAACCAGCAAGGAGGCTGTTACAGTAGTCCAGTCTGCTGTGTATTAAACTGTTGACGAGTTTGACTTTCAGATTAACACCCAACATTCTGTGGGTTTTCCAAAGATTCATAAGGGCTAGTTGACACGTCCTTACGGTTCTGGATACATGACCAGATAGGGAGAGCTCTGAGTCCAGAAACACACCAAGGTTCCTTACTAGTGTAAGTGGCTTTGTAGATTCATGGTTGCTCATCGTTTGAAGGCTTTCAGGGTTTTCTGTTTTATCATGTTTGTTGTTTAACACGATTATTTCAGTTTTGCTGGGGTTGAGTCTGAGGAAGTTCTTGGACATCCACGCTTTGATGTGGTTTAAGCAACCCTGCAGTTTCGTCTCGAGGTCTAGGAGAGAATCGTTGCTGAAAGAAACATACAACTGAGTATCGTCAGCATAGAGCTCCACCATTAGTCCATAGTGCCTAGCAATACTTTCCAACTCTTTTGTGTACAGAATGAACAACAGTGGTCCAAGTATAGAGCCCTGTGGCACTCCGATGTTGATGGCTAAGGGCGAGGATGTAGAGGTCTCAATTTTCACAGAAGCTTTCCTATCTTTGAGGTAGGAGGCAAACCATTCAAGGGCAGTACCTTCAACGCCATAATTCCTCCTCAGTTTCCCAAGTAACAATTCATGGTTAATCGTGTCGAAGGCAGCACTGAGGTCTAGCAATACAAGTACCGCCTTCGATTTCGTGTCTGTAATTAGAAGAAGATCATTCACTACTTTCACCAATGTGGTCTCAGTGCTATGATGTTTCCGGTACGCCGATTGAACTCCTGGAAACAGTTCGTTCGTCTCAAGGTGCTCCGTAAGCTGTATAGACGCACATTTTTCAATTAGCTTGGATATAAAAGCTAAGTTGGATACCGGTCTGTAGTTATTGAGTTCTTCCGGGCTTCCTTTCTTCTTGAACGAGGGTCGAATCAGTGATTGCTTCAGCTGTTCAGGAACTAAACCTTCTTGTAGGCTTTTGTTGACAATGTCAGAGATAAGAGGAAGTAACTTCGGGAGAACACCTACGAGTTTGCTGGTAGGGATAGGATCGAGATCACAGTGCTTTTTCTCCATAGATTGAATTATAGCACTGAGTTCCTCTTCAGTTACTTTTCTGAAGGATGAAAATGTGGCACCAGTGTAGTCAGTTTGTGGTAGTTCTGGCAATGGTTCAGATTGTTCGTTTTCAACTCTGATCGTCTCGTAGATATCCTCGATTTTCGATTTGAAGAAAGTGCCAAAGTTTTCTGCTGTTTCACTCGAAGAATTCCCGTTTGGAAGCTCCTGTGGGATCTTGTCTTTTCCCAGTAGTTTGTTGATTAACCCACTGACAGCAGCTGGATCATCAGCCACGTAGTCAAGCTTTCCACGATAGAAATTTATCCTGGTTTTCATGAGAAATCTGGATGTTTCTTTCATAGCTTTATTCAGAGCTGTTCTAGCTTCTTTGTGTTCTTCTTTCTTCGTGGAGTCTTTCAAGGTCGTCTTCAGAGCTCTTTCTCGTGTCCTGCGGGAGGTTTTAGCTTCCTCACAAAGTGTATCATACCAAGGTGGGTGATCCGAGTCTTTAATAACCTTTTCCTGTAGTGGAGCTATCTCATCCCGTATTTCTCGAAGTGAGACGTTGTACAGGTTGAGACACCCTTCCAGTGTAGAGGGACGTGGATTTGACATCAGCGGTGACTCATCTATTTTCATAGATAGGACCTCAACAGTGAGCATTTTCATGTTTCTGCACAGAACAGCTTTTCTTTCTTGCTGAATTGGTTTTCCGACGTGTAAGTAGAATGTGACAGCATAATGGTCTGAAACGGAGGATTTTGCAACCTCGACTGCACTAATCCTAGGTGAAGCTTCATCATCTCTGCTTATCACCAAGTCCAATGTACCGCCACTTTCGTGGGTTGGATCCTCGACATGCTGTGTCCATCGCTCATCTACAAGCAAATCACGGAAGGAGTTTGAAGTATGATCATTGTCATCCTCAGTATGGATATTGAAATCGCCCAAGATAACAGGGTGTCCACTGAGGCCGTTTAGTGACGATAGGTACTCTTCGAATTCTGCCAAGAACTCCTTTTTGGAAGAGGACGGAGGTCTGTATACCACAACCAATCTAGTTTTCTGAAGATGCCCGCCTTCAATCGTAGCTTCGATACATTCAAAAGTTGTTGGTTTGTTCTTAGTCTTGATAGGTATTACACGTAATGCTTTCCTCGCTAAGATAGCGACGCCGCCTCCTCTTGCCCCTCTTGCCGAACTATAGAGATTGTATCCTAGTTCTTTCATCAGTGCAGGGGTGACTACGTCACCGTCTTCTAGCCAGGTTTCTGTCAAACCGAGTACGTCAAGGTCAAGATCGCAGCACGCCCCGTATATTTCACCAAGTTTGTTGTTCATCGATCTGCAGTTTAGATTCCCGTATTTGAGAGCAAGGTGCTGCGTTGACGGTAGTTTTTTGAAATACGATCATAGTGCTCTTTGTACGTTGGGCATTTAGGTGAGCCAGCATGGTGAGGTTTAACATCTGAGGAGAGTCCTGTATTGTTGATACAGTTTTTACAGCAGTGTTTCTCAGTGTCCTCTTTCAGTGAACAGCTTTCAGTAGAATGTTCTTCTGCACAATACATGCATGTCGCTGGATGGGATTTCTTCGGGCATTTATCAGGGTAGTGGCCAAGGGCTTGGCAGTGAGGACATCTCTTGATGTGTACACGATGAGACACTCTGACGGAAGACATTTGGAAGAAGACCCTACCGTCAGACATAAGCTTGTCCTTCAGCTGCACTGGTAGTTTCAGGACAATTGTGGCTAGGTCCGGGTCTGTATGCGTGCGTTTGAAATAGACAATGGAAAGGTCTTTGCAGGTTCTCAGAACTTCATTCTTTGCTGTTAGCTTCTCGAGACAGAATTTTCTACATTCCTCAGTTGTGGCATCTCTTGGGAGTGAATCAACAGGGACAAACCTGAGTTCTACTTTTGACATTACCTCAGCGGACACTCTGGCAGTTTGCTCTAGCACTCCTGCAGTCTTCAAACATTCTGTGGCCAATCGTTGGCATTCCTCATTGGGAAACCACACTCTTACCGAGGAAGAAAAGTTTCTTGCTTGAGAGATAGGTATATTTTCCAAGGCTTTGTCGATAGCATTCCTCGTCTCCTTTACATCATCACAGTGGATCGTCAATCGAGGCTGGGGTGGAAGTGCTTTTCTCGCTGTAACCTTAGAGGAGGTTGTGCTTTGGATACCTGGGCGAGATGCAGCAGTGTTAGCTGTGTCAGTGGATGCTGTGGCGGTGGATTGAAGTGAAGATTTGCTGTTGGATGAAGGTAGCGGTGGGAAATTGTCATTGTTCATGATGCTGGGGGTGACGCTGTCAATACTCGCTTCAGATGTTACGGAAATGGTGTTGTTTTGCCATGCGTTAACAGTTGTGTCGAAGTGAGAGCTGTTATCAGATGACTGGCTAGTATCTGTCATAAGCCTAGCAACCTTAATAGCTATAGCTTCTAGAAAAGGACTACCAGGTTTGAGAAGCCTGGACGTAAAGATGCAAGCGCTGCAAACCCAGTCCTCAAGGGGAAACAAACCATCGTCTGATGGTGAAACAAGATCGCCTAGTGACTTCAGACCTACGCATTCGTCATGGAAACATGATTTACACGTACTGCACTTCAGCATGGACCTGTTTGTCATATTTCCATTACACAAACATTGATTGGCAGAGGTGAAGTGACTTGGCGTTTGCACTGGCATCGCCTGATGGGAACCTCTAGGTGGGGTTGCGAAGGCTGAAAACTTCATCCCGCTTCTTGTAGAAGAGGATGGAAGTTCAGAATTCATCAGTGGATTGTGACTGTGATGGTTGTGAGGATTGTGTTTACTCACAGTCTCGGGATCCGCTCGTCCACTTATTGTAGGGTCATACGACTGAAACAATTGAGGGGGGGTGCCGCCTCAATAAATAGTTTTACGTTGTAGTTGATGAAAGTTTGAGACTCCGCAGCAGTGGATGTCGCGAAAAGGTTTGCCAGCCTAGTGAGTTCATCGATGAAACCTCTGCCAACTGCTCCAAATGGAACCTCAAACAAGTTGGGAGCCCAGGTGCTGATTAGTGGTGCAAGAGCCTGTAGCTTCACGAATACCTCCTCTGCATTCAAATCTCCCCAACAGTTCACCTGAGATAGCTGCGGTCTTGGTGGTGGGCACTGATTTACTGTTACGCCAAACCGCGCCGTAGCTTTAAACGCCGTAACGTACGTCACGCGTTAAAATAAACTATTCTGCGATGTAAATTACGCGCGCATTAAAATTGCAGACATTTCATTTTCTGAGTCGAGTTTTCAAACTCTTTTTCAAAAGCTTTAAAATTTTTTGTAATTTGGCGCTTTTTTTGGCGCTCTTTTCGCCAATATTCACCGTCCTACATAGATTTTAACTACAATCACCTTACCCTCTTAAAGGTTAAGTCACCCAGGATTCTGACTACACCAAACACACCACGAAGCATGCCCGCTGACGTGCGGACTCGTCAGATTGAGGCCCTAAAATGCATGCTAAGTCTCAACTCCGCCAAAACAGACAACAGCTGGAAGATTTTGGTGTTCGATGAGTATGGTCGGGACATTATTGCCCCACTTCTTACTGTAAAAGAGCTCAGAGAGTGTGGTGTGACACTAAATCTTCTTATCACTGACAAACGAGAGCCAATCCCTGATGTTCCCGTTGTTTATTTCATCATGCCAACCACTGAAAACATCCATTTAATTGGAGAGGACTGTAAAGATCAGAAATATGAAAAGTTTTATATCAATTTTATAACCGCTGTCTCGCGGCAGTTGCTTGAGGATCTCGCCCAGATAACGATTGAAACGGACACTGTGCCCAAAATTGGCAAGATATTTGATCAGTACCTCAGCTTCTGTATGCTGGAATCAAATCTCTTCACGGTTTCGGCATACGACGCCTCAGCTTGTAGCTACTACTCCCTAAACCGACCAGACGCAAAGGACGCTGATATCGAGCGATGTATCAATACAGTGACTGAGTGTCTGTTCTCTCTATTTGTAACACTCAGGGAACTCCCTGTGATAAGATGCCCTAAGGGAAATGCTGCTGCCATTGTGGCTGAGAAGCTGGAAAAGAAAATGAGAGATGCAAGACGAGATCCAAAGTCAGGTAATTTTACCAGTAATTCCTATTTTCATCTGTTAAATATAACTAGTAAACAGACGCCATTTCACCCGTTTCACCACTGAATTGTTTAACCTTACTACAATATTTTAACCGACACCATTTAATCAGAGTTGTTCAAGGATCAAGCCATTACGAACTTCCAAAGACCCCTTCTGGTAATTCTGGACAGGAGTTTGGATATTTGTTCTACACTCCACCACACGTGGACCTACCAGGCTCTGATACACGATCTTTACAAGTTGTACTTGAACCGGTGTCAGGTGACCGTAGAAGGGAGGAATAAAAACTACGATCTCACTGCGGATGACGCTTTCTGGCAGAAAAACAAAGGCAAAACTATTTTACTCTATTCTTTTGACTGATAGCAGTTGATCCACTTTTATTCGCGACATGTTTCAGTACAGTCGGACCCCGATTTAACGGCCCCCGATTTAGCGGCACCCCGATTTAACGGCAGCCTAATCTTCCCCCGATATAGAAAATCAACAGTATTTGACCCCGATTTAGCGGACACCCCGATTTAACGGACAAAACCCTTTCCCCCGAGGGTGCCGTTAAATCGGGGTCCGACTGTATTTGGTTTCTCATTTTCAATCTCTCATCCTCTTTCCAGGAAAGCCATTTCCAGAAGTGGCTGATGCAGTTCATATGGAACTAGAGGGGTGTAGGGCAGCTGAACAGGAGATAAAGAGGCTGAAGGAGGTGATGGGTGGGAGTATGGGTAGTGGGAATGTGGCGAGTGCTAACGATCAGATCGCAAACACTGTCTCATCACTACCAGGTATGTGAACTGTGGTTGTTCCTACCAGTTATAGTATGAGTTTGGGTAGTTTTTACATACTACCAAGTAACAGGTGTAATCGTGAGTCGTTGTTACTTGTAAACTGTGAGTGTAAGTGGGTGTTACTATCAGGTGTGTGAGTTTTAGTTGGTAAGTCAGTAGTTTTTCGCCTCTACAATGTAGCATTTGCTGCGGCCCCATTTAACCTGGGAATGCCAATACAATGTCGAGGGTTGAAAAGCTATAGAAATATGTTGGACATGTTATGAGAACTATGAGTAAAACCAACCATTAATTGTTAACACATCCAGAGTTGATGGAAAAGAAGAAGAGAGTTGATATGCACATCAACATTGCCACCAGCCTCTCCGAAAGCATTAAATCAAGATCCCTGGACAAGTTTTTTGAAGTCGAGGAGAAAATCATGACAAAAGCAACACTTGAAGACAGTGTTCTTGAGGTATGTATAACGTTTCAACTTTCAGATATTCACATTTATATCCTCTGATTCAATGCCGTGAAATACTTTTACTGTCTAGTATCAAACTGTTCATTCCGAGAATTCTAATACAAACACATTATTTGCCGTACTGACTACTGTTATACAACTGTTAACTCCAATATTCACATCTAAATATCCCCTGATCTGTTAGTTGCTAAAGAATCCAGATCTTGGAACACCCGATGATAAGATGCGCCTCTTTGTGATCTACTATCTGAACACATCTGATCTTCCTGATAGTGAACTGAAAATGTACATGGACACACTTGAGGTTCGTGTTGTACTTTTTATTTCACTAGGATTGGGTTTATATTAGACAATACTTGCTTTGTTCGGCACTATTTCGCCACAAGGTAAAGGAGGGTTAGAGCATAAGTTCTGTTCGCTCCAGTGATGAATTGGTGTGTCCTAATAACAAACCCATTTTCAGGAGATGGGATGCAACGTTGGGTGTATAAAACACCTTTGTAAGCTAAAGAAGGTTGCTTCAATGGCAAATGTGGGATCTGCCGCTATCCAACCTGCCGGTAAACACAATTATACAATTCACATTATATTGTGTTCAGAAAAACTTTGAAAATGTATCCTTTTTGTAAAAAATAATTTCTTGTTCCGGTTCAAAAAATAAGACCGGTACCGTCCCATCCTGTCATGAAGACAAAATGTAAAGTGAAGTGGTGTCGTGCTAGGGAAATACACAATACACATGTCCATGTCCTGGATGGATGAATTGTATGTTTTTTTAATGAGTCACCGCCGATTACCTACAACTCTGGCTCATGTAACTCTGGCACATGTGATCTTATTCATTGTTAGGTTTTATGAGCTAGAATTATAGGCTTCCCTATAACAGGCTACCCGCTACAACTCTGATCTACTGCATCGCAAGGCCGGTGGATGCAACTTTGGAACTGTTAGCATCCTACAGGAAGGATTAAAACTCATGTCTCATGGGGTTATGAGGGTTGGTAGTTAGCTGGTCAACCTGATGGCAAGCCCAGGCACTCTGTAAATAATAATAATAATAATAATAATAATAGACGTGCTTATATTCCGCCCATATCCTCCAGGGGCAACAGATCAAGAGATAACTGCTGCCACTGAAAGACAATCAGAGCGGGATACAAAGCTAGGGAAAAAATTTACTCTATCAAGACCATAATGGAATATAACTGACTTACAACGGCTCACATATCGTGGGAAAAAACTGAAGAAAATAACTGACATATAATGATAAACTGTCCAAAAAGAATCCTTGGTAAACAAAATTCACACTGCTTCACACTCTGTCCACTCATGCTTCAAACCCTCAAAAAATACTTAAAATAAAAACTGATACAGTCGGACCCCGATTTAGGGACACCCTCGGGGGAAAGGCTCTTGTCCACTAAATCGGGGTGTCCACTAAATCGGGGTCAAATAAGGTTAATTTCCTATATCGGGGGGAAAAAAATCCTGTCCCTAAATCGGGGTGCCACTAAATCGGGGTCCGACTGTACAACTGTTCCAAACACACTGGAGATAAAAAAACTGATACAAGCCTTCAGGAAGTACTTACGCCATAAGCCTCAGATAGACAGAATCTAATGGAGGTTGACCGCATGTCAGTATTCAAGTTTTAGTAATGAAAGCAGTACCAAACAACCGTTAATTAATGAAATATCTAATATGTATCTTATACATGTGACATTACATGATATTACATACTTATACCGAACGACTATCATAGTATTCACATAGTAGCTGAAGCATAAGTCACACTTAGTGTTTTACATACATAACCTCACTCCGTTAAATTATGTAAATAACTTGTACTTGAATGATGTTTGTTTATTTATATTTATTATAGAATTGTTTTCGTTTGAGAGGCAGTCACTTGGCAGGTACTGTCTATCATTTCTGCAGGCGTCTCTGCAGTCACTTGGCGGGTGCTGTCTATCATTTCTGCAGGCGTCTCTGCAGTCACTTGGCGGGTACTGTCTATCATTTCTGCAGGCGTCTCTGCAGTCACTTGGCGGGTACTGTCTATCATTTCTGCAGGCGTCTCTGCAGTCACTTGGCGGGTACTGTCTATCATTTCTGCAGGCGTCTCTGCAGTCTCCGGGTCATTCGAACTTAAAGCCATTCTGATGGTTCTCACTCCACGAGTAAAGGAGCGTGCTGATCGCATAAACATACTCGCGTAAAAGTTAGAATCGTACAGCAGAGGATTCAAAACCGAGTTGATTGGTAGAATGAGAATAGAGAAGAACGGGTACCAATTAGTTGCATCAATAGCCTCCGACAGGTGGAGAAAGGAGACGATACTCAGGGGTATCCAGCAGAAGAAGTCCGTTAGAATTATAGCGGATATTTTTGCCTGAAGTGCACTGTTTGATGTTCCTCGACCCACGTTCCTATTAGATACCTGGGTTTTGTAGTTTATGTACCCATAGCTGACGGCGATGAATACAAAACACAGGAAGTTGATCAGTAGGATGATGGTAGAAAACACCCACTGAGGATCATCACGGGTAACCAGGTACTTGAACACACATACCCCATCATTTCCATAGAAGTGCACCGTCGAGTTTTTAATACCTGAAAAAAATATATGCATAGTGTCAATGATGAGGGAGTTTTCGCTTCAAGTAAATTTAGCGTTGCATCATGCTTACCTCCGTAATCAGATGTAAACATTTCTTTCACAGTCGACCGGATTTCTTCCCAGGAGAACGAAGTCTTTTCCCAAGACGTGGACCGACCACCAAAGTACTCTTTAAATGCGTTGTAGTGGTTAGTCTTGGTGACGGGTCTGAAGAACAGTGGAGACTCATGATAATACAGCCCATTTACAAAGTAGTCCTCGGTTAAAGATAACACCGGGATGACTGCAATGAAGATACTTGCCAGAATTGGAGAGACAAGCAGCAGCCCAAGCTTGGTAAAAGACTTGTAGCTGTAGCACTCACTTTGGATGATGTTTCCAACATTTGCCACTCTGGTAATACTGAGCATTGTCATTGCAAAGAGTGACAGTTGTGATCCCGTGGTACTCAGGACCCCAAGGAAGGAACACTCACTAGAGCTGAACCATCGGTATCTCTCTTGGCAGTAGTTGCCATCAGCGTTGTAGATGACATCGAAGTAGGATATCAGTAAAAGGTAGATACCGAGCATCAAGTCGCCTAAGCATATCATCAAGATAGCCGCTTTATTGAGGAATATTTCGTAGGAAGTTTGGCGAGGTAACTCCCAGACCGATTTTAGGAGTGAGACAGTGTTGCAAGATGTTGACATCAGACCCATGATTATACATATAGACCTCCAAACAATGTTTCGAAAAATGTTCTTATTCGGGGAGGAACAAGTTTCCAGGCACTCGTCGGAGAAATCTCTGCAGTGGACCACGCCATCACACACTCGAGAGAGGACAATCAGCTCCAATATTTCGCTGTTGTGGCACTGGAAATGATTCTCACAGTTGTTTTCATCGGATCCATCTCCACAGTCGTCCTTCAGATCACAAACATTGTTGTAGGGAACACAGTTTTTATTGTCACACGGGAAAATCTTGTTATCATAAAAACCGGGATCTTTGGCTGTTTTTACCAGTGTCGTTAGGCTTGGATCAATAGTATCTGCAAAAGCTCGAACTCTCAAAGAGTGCATGTTTTCACAAGTGTCTCCAGGAACCGGTTTTAGGGGGCATTTGGCATTGTGAGAGGTGTGATTACACGCTGCATAGACGTATTGCGCTCCAAATAAGTGAGAACAGCTGATGTTCGCTTTAGGAATCGATACCAAAATGGGCTGTTGAACATCTAATACAGTCTTGACAGTTGACTACCCCCGTCCTGTGTTCAACTGTGTGACACTGTCCCAATTGCTCTTCCAGGTATGAAGCTCCCTTAGGAAAACAGTGCCGAGTGTATTGGATACCAGAGTCACTTACGAAGGGGTTGACTAGTTCCCTAACATCGATACCTGACTGCTGAGCTGCATCACACAATTCAGTCTCAAAGGAGCACGTATTTATTCGATCGCAAAGTTTTTCCAAGTCAATGAAGTTTCTTTCCGCTGGACGAAGAAGAACATCCTCACATCTAGTTCCCTTTTCTTGGTATCTGGTGTAGTAATCTTTTCCACATTTCAACCACTCCGTTTCATCTTCGTCCACTCCGTCCAGACAGTCCACTTCACCGTCCATGACCCAACCCAATGGAATAGGAAGGGACATGTTTTTGTCCTCGTGCGAAGAATGAAATCTTCTGATACATGATACTTTGGTGAGATCTTTACAAGTTTCATCCTTTCCATTACTACAGTCACGGTGTCCATCACACAGCTGCCCCTTGTGGATTTTACAATCTGGTTCAGGTTCAACACAAGCGTTATTGTACCCATCATCACAAAGTTGGTAATCATCGCAATACCCCCAGAGGGAGATTGTGGTAGGGTAACCGTGGGAGAGGCACTGCATTACAACCCGTTCTGGATCACTGCAATTGGTTTGGTCCTGTCCGTCCTCACAGTGAGACATTGCTGGATGAGCACACCTCATGCTTTGTTGGATTGTAAATGAGCCCCAACCTCCAGGACATGTTGTATGATCCAGCCCTTTGAATTCAAAGCATCCTTCAATGTCTTCATCATTGTCACAGTCGGGTCTGGGTCCATATTTGCTAATGCACATTACATGGGGACTAATCCAACTTTTAACTCCCCTCCTTTCGCACCACACCCCGTACTGCACACCGTTGCAAAATGATTCTTCAAAACAACCCCCCTCGTCACATTTGTTATCACATGTCAGGTCTCCATTACAGTCAGCCATGTTTAGTTCGGTATTATTGCATTCCCCAGTCTTACACCGATAGTAGCCTTCATACTTAGCTCCTGCTATGACATCGGTAGCTCCCGCGATATCGTTAAATCCGAAGTCATGCACACAAATGTATGTTCCACAAAGAAGCGGTGTTCCGCCTAGCTCCTTGTAACCAGAGCATTCCCCAATTCCACAAGCCTGGTAGAACCCCGGATCTGAGGGGCATCTTGAATTGAACATTATCTGTTCACAGCGTTTTCCTTCTATTTCTAAACTAAACAAGTCGTTTGATTGCGGACACCTGTATGACATGGTACCGCGTGGCCCAAATTAAAGGGAGGGTACGTTGGCCTTCTTTTCACCCAGAAGTTTAATTTCAATCACTCTGATATTTTGACACAATGTCTGCATGGGTACTCATTCGAGGAATCCGAAGTTTCAAATCATAAAAGTTGAAAGTTCATTAATGAACTCAATTTTTCGTTTTTCGGGTTTTTTGAGGTTTTCTCTTGATTAAATTTGATTTTATTATTTAAAAAACCGCCATACAATAGAGCAAGTATCAACAAATGGCAATCTGAATTTTTATTAAAATTGAATCAAGTTTAGTGGGTGAAATAAGTTATTTAAAGATGATATTTTTTACCAAACATCGATTTTGACCTGTTTTGACCAGAAATCGGTAAATTCAGGCGCTAAAAATCTGTACGGCCACTACACTTGATCAATTTTGATGTTAGCCGGAATTTAAGCACTCTATCTTAAAATTCATTTTTCCGACTGGAATGAATCCTGAATGAACTTGAAAACAGGAATGCTTTTTGGAACCGGAATTTCTCAGTCGCCTTCGGGTATCGATTTCCTTTCAAACGCGACTAATTTGAGCTCAATTGGACCACCACAAGAGACACAGTGTCTAGTTATCTAACCCTAAGTTTGGTCATCTGACACCTAATGAGACGATAGCGTCATTACTAAGTGCCAATAAGCAGGTGTAACGGTCGAGTATCACGTATCACGTCTGCTAATGAGGATGATGTACCGATACAGCATCCGTTAAAATGTAAGCTCTCTTGCTAACACGTCATAATTTGATGGGGATCACATGACTTACCCTAGGCTTAGAAAACGGATCACTGTGATTCTTGTGGTGATCCAAACTGGTCCCATTCGAAAGGAAATCGATAGCCAAACAAATTTGTGAATCTTTGGTACCGGAATATGGTCCCATATTGGTGTTCATTCAATGTTCATTCGGTCGAAAAAAATGAACTTTTATCCAGAGGGCTGAAACTTCGGATTCCTCGAATGAGTAACCATCCAGACATTGTGTCAAAATATCAGAGTGATTGAAATTAAACTTCTGGGTGAAAAGAAGGCCAACGTACCCTCCCTTTAATTTGGGCCACGCGGTATTACCCTTTTTACATTTCTCGTGCAGATACCCATTGATTTCCTCGAGTTGACAATTAGTGAGGTTGGTGATATGACTTGCTGATGCCACGCAGTAGAGTAGTATAAATATCAACATTGTATCATACTAATGAGAAATTCGATTTTACAGGAAACTATCAATATGCCCAATAAAACCTATCAAAAATAGTAAGGGACCAGAACCCCATTTTATGCCCTGAACAGGAAATTTTACTGTACCAGCTAATTCCTTCACCAATGTGTCCCTAAGGGTCCCTACTAACACCACAGAAAACCCTAAAATCCGGTAAGAGGTGCATCACCTTCATTTCCGGGTGGGCGTGGTACCTGTATTTTCAGCCTGAGTCCAAAAACCTAAGTACCCCTAAAATGGGAGTAGAGATAAAATCGAGGGCACTAAAGTGATCAGCGCCCTCGCATTAGTGGGGGTAGGTGCCGGAATTAAGTCTCTATCTCATCTGGTTAATTAGATAATTGGATAATTAGGTATGCGCATAACCGTTTTTTGGCTATATGGCTATAGCCACTTAGGAATGGTTTAGAGACTTTTCACTGGTGCCATTTTGTTCAGAAGAAAATTCTAGAGAGAAGTTGTGGAAAAATTTAGGGCCTATCTCTTACCGTTTTGCCGTTATTTGCGGTAAACGAATGCCAATTAACTCGATTTTTGGCTTTTTCGACTAATTTGGCATTCTTTTACCGTAAATAACGGCAAAACGGTAAGAGATAGGCCCTAAATTTTTCCACAACTTCTCTCTAGAATTTTCTTCTGAACAAAATGGCACCAGTGAAAAGTCTCTAAACCATTCCTAAGTGGCTATAGCCATATAGCCAAAAAACGGTTATGCGCATACCTAATTATCCAAATATCTAATTAACCAGATGAGATAGAGACTTAATTCCGGCACCTACCCCCACTAATGCGAGGGCGCTGATCACTTTAGTGCTCTCGATTTTATCTCTACTCCCATTTTAGGAGTTTAGGTTTTTGGACTCAGGCTGAAAATACAGGTACCACGCCCACCCGGAAATGAAGGTGATGCACCTCTTACCGGATTTTAGGGTTTTCTGTGGTGTTAGTAGGGACCCTTGGGGACACATTGGTGAAGGAATTAGCTGGTACAGTAAAATTTCCTAATCGTGGGGCTCTGGTACCTTATTAAAATGGAAAACAAAATTTGGTTCTTTGAATGATCGGAGAAGCTAAAAAATCTGCACTTATACAGTATAGTGCAAGGCAATACTGAATACGGAATACAGGAATCAGAGATAGACTGACGGAGGGAGAGAGAGAGTTGTAAGGGGGGAGAGAGAGAGCGAGAGAGAGAGAGAGAGAGAGAGAGAGAGAGAGAGAGAGAGAGAGAGGAGAGAGAGGAGAGAGAGAGAGAGAGAGAGAGAGAGAGAGAGAGAGAGAGAGAGAGAGAGAGAGAGAGAGAGAGAGAGAGAGAGAGAGAGAGAGAGAGAGAGAGAGAGAGAAAAAAAGGACCACATGGCACATATATAATCACAATGGCACATATATAATCACAAGTTGAATTTTGGGAAGTCTGGGACATCACCAACAGGAAGGTTTTAGAAATGTTTGATTCTTTGCACGGTTTATTGTTTTGCTCTCTACTTTCCCATTTATCTTCAAGAATCTCTAAACTGTGTTATTTCAATTATATGTAGAGAATTAAGCGAGTTGAGATTCTCTACGCAAGCCCCTAGCCTACTCTCTCGTGTAAGAGAGAAATAAAGCGATGGTGTGTATTGTTGAGTAACCCCATACTAAACAAGGAGTGTAGGCATTGTGAAATATAAAGAGGGTTGGCATAGTTTAATCAATACCATTATATCCCTCTGGATCGGGGATCCCCCCCCCCATTTGTATGATTAGTATGATATTATATTCCTTTAGTGGTCCCGGCCATCCTACGGATCTCTAACAATTACCTCTAAGTCTCGTAATATTTCTCTCTCTCTCTCTCTCTCTCTCTCTCTCTCTCTCTCTCTCTCTCTCTCTCTCTCTCTCTCTCTCTCTCTCACCACTCCTCCCCCAGGTGGCTCATACAGCAGTATGTCGAACATGTTCAAATACGTGAAACAGTCCTCCAAGTTCATGATGGACGGGGTTAAGAATCTAGTGGTGGGACACAGGAAACTTCCGGTCACACGGATAGTGGACTGTCTGGCTGAGCTGAAACAGAGCAGTGAGACGGATGGCTACATGACACTCGATCCTAAGATTTATAAGAAGACGGAGGGGATGACACCTAGCGTAAAGAACACGTTCAGTGATGTGAGTAGATTGCGGACTTGTATATAGTTTGACCATTTTTTGATGAAACACACTGCTCCCCCTCGGCCCGGGTCCCCCTCCCCTCCCCTAGATCTGTCCATCCCCCATCTAGAACTATCCCCTCCCCGGTCCCCTACTCTTAAATCTATCCTCTGGTTATCTAGGTGTACGTGTTCGTTGTTGGTGGCGGTAACTACGTTGAATATCAGAACTTGATGACCTACCAGGACCAGCACCCGGGCAAGAACATAGTGTATGGAAGTAGCGAGATTATGGACAGTGCTAATTTGCTAAAACAACTCAATGATTTGGGTCAAATGTCATAGAGAGAGATCAGAGACACAGAGTTTGATGAAATGTTTTTTTTTGTGTGATTATCATGTGTGACATATTTTCTTCAATTTATCTCTTGAAAAACACCATGAAACAACTTGTCGTAACATTACAAAATCTCGGCCCATTGATGATTTATCGGTGCCCCATCTTTTAGACACTAAAACCCGTTTGCAGTAGCGCGCGATGCAGATATTTCAGACTTCACTGCGCGCAGGATGGGTTTACGTGGCCAGCACTGCACCAGACGGAGAGAGTCGGCACCCGATGACCGATCATGATGAGGTACGGGTTGGCGCCAAAATGACAGGTCGGCGCGTTGTCAAGCAGGTTGGTGTCGCCGCGCCATCCGTTCACTCAACTTGGGAAGTGTGTGACACGGATGGCACACACGTGGGGTTCCCGGAGCGTCCTGTGCCTGGCGGAGGGGCGATGCAAACCAGTCAGTACCTAGTCCACATTTATTTGAGATTTGTAAAACTGTCCAATGTATTCAACAGTACAATGTATTGCAGTGTGCACTGTGCATGTGTAAATGTGTACACTGTACAGTACAGTGTTCCCACTTCGTCAAAATATGAAATGCCACTGTCTATCTTTGCAACAGGATTATGGGTTGTGTGTGTATGTTTGTGTGTGTCTACTGCACACATGACCATGTTTACCACATGTTGCACGCACACATTGTGTCAGTGTTTAGAGTTGCAATTTCCCAATAAATTCCTTTCTCTGTTGTCTTGTTTTGTGTTATCATGGACGCAGCAGCAGCGATTGTAGCAGCATCTGTAGCACGACAGAAACATAATCATGGTGATGAGAGTCACCATGGTGATAGAGGGGAGGGTCACCATGGTGATAGAGGGGAGAGTCACCATGGTGATAGAGAGTCACCGAGTCCCCATGGTAACGAGGATGAAAATCTAGATTCAGTACTTGGTGATCTCATGGCCTCACCTCCACCCCCTCCTAGAAAGGAGGGAGATCTAGAAAATGGGAAGGGGTTGGTTACACCTAACCTCCCTGCTGTGCCAAAAGCTTCAGGAGGTTTTGCGGGCCTAGCAGCTGGATTAGCACGTAAGCGGCAGGAATCTGAGGAAGAGCAACCAGCCCCTGCTAAAGGAGATATGGGAAATGGAAAGGGGTTGGTTAACCCCCTAAATAATCCAAAAGCTCCAGGGGGTTTCGCAGGCCTAGCGGCTGGATTAGCACGAAAGGAGGGAGATATGGGAAATGGAAAGGGGTTGGTTAACCCACCAAATAATCCAAAAGCTCCAGGGGGTTTCGCAGGCCTAGCAGCTGGATTAGCACGAAAGGAGGGAGATCTAGAAAATGGAAAGGGAATGGTTAACCCCCCAAAAGCATCAGGGGGGTTTGCGGGTCTCGCAGCTGGATTAGCACGAAAGAGTTCACAAGGAGATAAACTAGGAACTCTCCCCAGCACTACTGATAGTATTAGTAACATCGCTGCTACAGCACCAAATAACCCAAGACAGGCATGGAGGAGGATCAGCGATCTTCTGAAATCTCTTGATGACGTACAACAGAGACCAGTTACACTGGGAATTGGGGATCCAGCCTCTACCAGGGGAGAGAAAGTGAAGATAAAAGTGGCAGGTTAGATGTTAGGGCTCAACTTATACAAAATGAAAACCTGTTATGGTACACTGATTTTTTGTCGTGTTTCAGGGATGAATTCAAACTGATAGTGTTCATGGATAGGTGACTAGCCTCCCTCCCTCTCTATCAGGAGATATCTTTGTGACGTTTTATTCGACCCTGGCTCGATTCCCTGACACCTTACTGGGTGACCCAATTAGAAGGGAGCGGTACTGGAACGAGGCAGAGGGGATGTATGTGTTCAATAGGAACAGGCAGATGTTTGAGTGGGTACTACACTTTTATCAGTACAACGGTGATCTATACATCCCTCAGGTACCAAGCAACAGGGCGTTGTGAGATGCGTGTAATAGCTTTCCAATGCAATTTCCATTTAGAATAGTTTCACGGGAGAGATCAAAAAGGTCCCATCTCTACTTAATTTAATTGTGAGTTTTCACCATCCTAAAACGACAAACGTATCCCTAACATCGCCATCTCCCTCCCAGAGCATGCCGGCGGATCTGATTGAAAGAGAGCTAGTTTTCTGGGGCCTATCCGATGGCAACTCCTCCAAAGTCAACAGCCCAGTTCGTGCCCCCTCCCCGAAGAAAGCACAGCGGCCCAAAGCAGCCCCAGTGCCACTGAGAGAGAGAATTTACAAGATGGTCAACGTTCCATATTCTTCCATTGCTGCCACGGTACTGAAAGTTGCCGTCAGAGCATTGTCCTGACAGGAAAGTTGTTTCTCTCTTTCACCCGAACCAAGTTAGATAGAACTAAGAGTCTGTTAGAGCATTGGCTTGGCGACAATCGAGGTCAGATTATTGGCATGACAGCTAAGAGTCAGAATATGATTTAATAGATCGTGATTATTTCAGATCTGGACTCTACTTGATGTGTTATTTATCCTCATCTCCACGGCCGCCTTCACCATCGAAACAGAGCCATATATGGAGAGTCTGGGGAACAAAACCATAACTGGGAAACCCGGTGGAATGTTGATTACAGATTCATTTTTCATTATAGACGGGTTAGTGCGGCTGGGATGGGTTAGGTTGTCAATAACTAGGTGAGATCGTTATTTAACTAGGTGAGAGCATGGTGAGATCGTTACTTTAACTAGGTGAGAGCAGGTAAGATCGTTACTTTAACTAGATGAGAGCAAGTGAGATCGTTACTTTAACTAGGTGAGAGGCAGCTTTGCACTGACCTCCTCTCTTACACCTAGGGTCTGTGTGACATTCTTCTCCGCTGATCTCATACTAAAATTTGTAAGTTGGCCAAAGAAACTCGCATTCTTCTACGAAGTACTAAACTGGTTGGACATGACAGCGGTGGCCCCATTTTATATTCAGGTACATTGAGATAGCCCTGCCCCTTTTTGAGACCCGTTCGAGGTTCCCAGGATTATTCCCACAGGCTAACATTTAGCAGCTCCTAAACCACCACCCCTCTCCCTACAGCTGGTGACGGTAGTTTTTAACGGCTTCCAAATTATCCATCTCCCCACATTGTTTATCCTCCGAATTGGACGGGTGGTGCGACTCTTTAAACTGGTCAGAAGAATCCCTGCCCTGACCTTGGTTATCAATATCATTAGCGGCAGTTACAAGGAAATGGGAATGCTAGCCATCTTGTGGAGTATTTCTGTAAGTATACACTGCTCCACCGCAAAGTTATTGTATGATATATACCCCTACACTGCTCCACCGCAAAGTTATTGTCTGATATATAACCCCTACACTTGTTCCACCACAAAGTTATTCCCCCACTTCCCAGGTTTATATCTCTGCTGCGATGGTGTATTACTTGGAGAATATGGAGGGAGATAGTGATCAGTTTGGTACCATGTTGAGTGCTCTCTGGTGGAGTGTGGTTACCATGGGAACCGTGGGATACGGGGATATATCTCCTGCCACTGCAGGGGGAAAGGTATACCCAATAGGGGGAGGGTGACATATCTCCTGCAACTGCAATGGAAAGGTTGGCCACATTGATACCTGAGTAAGATCGACGTCGCGCGCGACTGAGATCGATCTCACATGCGGAGCGAGAATAGGTTGCAATGGAGCCAAGGGGAAAGGTACTCAATGGGGGCGGGGGATATATCTCCTGCAACTGCAGGTGGAAAGGTACTCAATGGGGGGTCCTAGGCTCTAGAAAAGTGCCAACAGATACTGAACTAACATGTCGCCCCTCTAATTCCAGACTGCAGCAGTGTTTGTTGTGTTTGGCTCAATGATATTCCTGACTCTACCAATGACCGTCATCGTCAGCAAGTTCAACGACGTAAGTTGTCAAGTGATGCCCATATATGGTCAAACACCTAAGTGAAAGTACCAGACAGGTAATATAATCGGTTACCCAACAAGTAAATAATGGGCTGTTTAATTCTTGCAGGTGTACGATGTGATGAAGAAGAATGAAAAGATGGATAAATCTCGGAGGAACTTTGATTCTCTGCCACTGAAAGAAAAGATTCTGCTGGTCCAATCACGAGCCATGATATAATCTGCACTATTCATTTGAACATGACATGTTCTGGGTTTAGAAACAATATTTCAGCATCATATAACGATTTTTGTGTGTTTCGCAGCAGTACACTTCATGATTATTTCCCAGGAAAATCAGTTTGTATTGATTCTATACCCGGACTCCGATTAGGATTCACCTTGCCTTGCTCGACCATGTTTCACTGCGCCCCGCAAAATAGATTTCACCATGTGATCGGACAACAAGTCCCAAAAACAATTCAAAACAATTATATCTTCTCAAAACAGTGTAGCACAGAAAACCATTGAACAACAATTGCCACATGACATGTCAAACAACCAAATCCCCCAAATCTTTCATTTCTAAGACCCCCTGATCCTCTGATAAGACGTGTCTATGATTGTTATTATTGTTCTGACCAGCTGCTTGTTTGGGGGGAGGAGACATCCCCTTCTCAGTACAGTTCTCAGATCCGTGTTTACTGTTTGCCTCCCTGGCCCTCAGCGCCTCCTTCCCCAGGTACTTCTCCCTCTCCATGGCAGTCTGGACATGCTCGGGGATGTCCGGGATAAACCAGTCGACCAAGCCGGTTATAAAAAATACAAAGTGTTCAAAAACTAGAACGAAGCCCAGCCGTGCCCCCGTCACTTTCATCCAGATTCCGGAGTTGGTTAGGGATGTACTGAAAAACTGACGGTATCTGGAGGGAGAGAAAGAACGGGGTTATAAATCAGCTGAAAGAGTATGGGGAACAGTTTCAGACTGGGGGAAAGATGTAGCTTCAAGCGGTTCAGGGGGAACAGTAAAAGTTATTTACTAATAAAAACAGCTGCACAGTTTATAACATCACACATACCTGCACTCAGTCGCGTCTGGTAGACCCAGGGTATCCAGTGAGGCCCGAACAGTTTCAGTCAGGTTCAGGGACGCTATATCACACCGCCCCAGGGTGTAATTAGCGTAGTTAGTGAGATCTGCATCGACCGTGTACATGTATACCAGGCGGGGTATGAACTCAGACGTGAAGGCTATTATACAGGCCTGCAGGGTGGGGTTAGTGGTTAGTTGTGGGTAAAGTAGGTGGATATGAAGGCTATAATAAAGGCCTGAGGAGGGGGCTTAGGACTTAGGAGCAAACATACCTCCCAACACCAACAATGAAATGTTCAACCCAATATCCAATATACCACCCATACTCACATTACAAATCACAGCTAAAGTTGAGACCCGTTCTAGGATGTCAAACCAGATCCCAATATCCTCGGCTCTGTCCGGCACACATCTCCGGGTTGAACAGATGAACTTATTGCTATCCAGTCGTATCTCTATTATGTTGTTCAGGAGAGCGAATACGGGTGCGAGGGGGAAACAGGCCACGAATATCGTAATAAACCCGTATTGGATAACTGAAGGAGGAGGGTGATAGTGGCTGTTATTGAGAGACTTGTTTTTGTCCTACATAGATAGAATTCTACGAGTATAGAGGATAACGAAGCGAAGTGTGAAACTAGTAAAAGAGCTGCAAGATGAACTGAACTACAAGTTCATGAATGAAAAATGAGCTACTCACCCATCTCAAGATATTCATCAAATAGGCCATCCTCAGGCCATGGCTCCAGTTGAAACTCTCTGTCCCAGTTGGGGAAGTTCTTCATGTCATCTTCACCACTCCTTCTCTTCAGCCATACTTTCAACCTCCTACAGGAGGGGGGCATGTCATTTGCTAAAATATCACCACTTCCGTAATACTCAGGAAGAGCCCTTTTCGGCTGTCATTTTATGAAAGTGCAGTCTGAGCCACACAAACTATAGGCGGAGCGAGAGTCCTTGGCTTCTGTAGAAAAAAGGGACTTACGGTACACCAAGTTCCAGAAAGTTCCCGATGGTCTGTTTTCCCACCATAATCACAAACAGCTGTATACAAAGATCTAGGAGACAGCCAAATGAACTACACTGAAAATAGAAACAGAATGTCAAAACTAGATGTTTCTTTGTACGTATACCTATTAGCTCAATTCGGATTCACAGTTAGTTAGTTTCGTGTTCTATAGGATCGGAAAGGGGTTTGGAGGAGGTGTTACAATGAAAGTGGAGTTACAGGGGTGTGGTTAAAATGAATCGGGGGCAATCTATCAGGCGGGACTCGAGATTAGGGCCGAGGGGTGACAGTTATAAGTTCTACTGAATATTCTGACTGTGTTTATTAGAAATACAATGAAGGTCCCATCTAGATGGTATAAACTGATACTGGGCTAGATCGCATCCAAAACCAAAAGTAAATTACTCATTCTCACGATCCTTATATTCGAATCCTTATCCATGGCACCACGCCATCATATCCCATGTTTAAGAGACTGATAATAACCTAGGCAACAACGCTACCCCTCTCCACATCGGGCAGAGTCTGAACCATAATCCCATCTCTTGTTCTCTAGAATGTTGTACCATGCCAGCTAACAGTTTAGCTTCGTTAACAAAACATAGTTCTCTATTTGCTAGTACATTTACCTCTTCCTGTCGGTATCCCAGCAGTAGATTATACTCAGGGGGTGTTCCATTGAATCGCCCCTGGATGAACGCTATATAGAATATCGAACTGTAGAAGTTGACAAACTGGAACATATACATTTTAAAGGACAGTGCGTCCTCGTACTCAGTTTGTGTTCTGTGCATCTCTGAGAGGGAAAGAGGGGGTGGTGTTTTTTGAGAGATAACTGTCAGAGCATTGGCTTGACAGATAGATAAAGTCTAAATTCTTTGGACCGTGATCCTAATCAAGTCAATCAATTCTTTACAACCACACAGATCACACATGTATCACACACAGATCACACACATGTATCACACTCACCCCAGTCGGTTAGCATGTGAGCTATTTTATAGTAGATAGTTGACATAAAGAGGATGAATATGAAATTAGCACTGGCCCCGGCTCCACTGATTATCATTCCGCTCACAGCCATGTCATCATTCAGGGAGGTCTTGGCGATAATACCTCGTACTGCTAGCCGGTATACAATCACACCAAGCACCGCTGCTAGGACCAGAGATATCTGAGAGGGGGATTTGGTGATTTGTGGGCTCACACCGTCATTTTATTTCAAAATCGAGGGTTTGGTAGATCAAGTGGTGATGTAATGAACCACCGACCACGTGTGTAATCATCATCCCTACATGCATGGCACTGGGTACCAGCATCCCCTGTGTAGCTAACTTCATTCAGTCAAGTTATATTAAGAGAGTAAAAGTAAGATTGTTACATTTACTAAAGAGAGAATAAAAGTAAGATTGATATGTTGAATAAAGGGGGGTTGACTCACCATGAATACGGACACCATGAATGCTGAAGCGAGGCGGGGGTACCGTGCTCTATTAGGGATTGTAGGCTCCATTTTCATGGTAACAGGATTAACCTCAGTCTCAGTAGCCTTCTGTTCGTATTGAGGCCGGGGTGGTTCATCCTGACCCTCAAAACCCAGGGTATCCCATTCAAAGGCCTTGGAGGATTGTTCTCTCTTCCAGAACTCGAGAAACAGTCGAGCTGCGAGGAAGGGGAGGAGTGTTAGGAAATTGATAGGGTAGACGGAGGTAAAGGAGTGTCAGGAAATCGTGAGGAGAGGGGAGGGCTGCGAGTGAGGGGGTGTTCGGAAACGGGGGAGGGGAGACATTGCCGGTCTAGCTTTAGGATTCTCATTATATTAGAGAGAAGCGTGAGGTAATGAGGTACTATGAACGTGATATATCGGTAATCGGTCTAGTGCTATCTCGACTATGATGTGAGGTATCTTTCCTGTCTCTCTTGTCGACAGGAAGGAGAGTCTAAAAGGACCCCTAGCAGATAAACATGTCGATATATGTGTGAGGGGGAGAGAGGAATTATTTACATCACTATTTTTCTATATTTTCTCGTTTTATGTTTTGACAGTTCCTTCTTGATGTGGCCGGTCCCTTCATAGTTTTTAACACACCAGATCGTGTAGGAAGTGTTCGGGAAAAGGGGTGTGGTCTCATATATTTCAATTTACATGACTATGCAATCATTGGTTTTAGTGAAGTTTTATAGCTGTACACAGTCATATCATGTTAGATGTATGTTAGAACATGTACTACTTACCCCAAATAGACATGAAGACTGAGAAAGCAACTGTAAAGTTGTTATCAAATAGATGCGATATCCGGACTCCCTTGCAGTCCAGTTTCTCGAACTGGCAGGTGTCACACCGTGGGCACATAAGAAAGTCATCAGGTCTATCACAAATACCATCACTGAAAATCATATAATCAGGGGTTTTAGTTTAGGGGGACCACAGGAGCATTTCAGACAATCTCATATTTTAGTACAATTTTCTAGTTGAGTCGCTTGACACTGTATCTGTGCCCCGCACGGAACACAGAATAAAAAGAAAGTGTGAACAATTTAACTTTTTAGTACAATTTTCAAGTGTAATTCAAAAACATATTAACTAACTAGTGCTTTTTTTTCTCGTACTCACGCTATTTCATTGCTGTTAAATGTAAGGACTCCGTAAATAAAACAAATGACTCCAACTACGCTTGGTACTATCAGCCAGGTCGTGTAGAATCCCAGCCAACAGAAATACAGACCCACCTTCTCACCAAAATACTGCCTGGAAGAGGGAGATGGGGTTAAATAATATGAATATCGGTGTCCATGCGGTAGGTATAGGTAGTTTATACTAAAGGGCCCGGGCAGGAAATCAATTCACCCCCCCCCCCCTGGTCGGTGGCCAGGAGGGCCCGGACAGGAAATCAATTCCCCCTCCTGGTCGGTGGCCAGGGACTGATCAGGTTATCAGATCTCTACCAATAAAAAGATAATGACCAAGTTGCGGTTTCTAGAAATCAATAACCCCTATCTCATTCATTGTTCATTCTAAGAATTTGTCGGCATACTAATCTGTCCCCCTATCATATACAGCTCTCTATACTTTATTTTTCTCTCCCTCCCTTTTCTCTCTTCACTTTTCTCTCCCTCATTTTCTAAATAAATTTTCTAGGGGTGCACAATGATTCTTTCTGCAACTCATTACTAGTGCTCATAATTTGAAGTATCACACGTCTTGTAGTGCGAATTGTTATTGGTATCTTTGCAATATATCCTAGATCCGGGGCAACCCTATAGTTATTACAGTGGGACCCCGATTTACCGGGATGCTCGGGGAAAGGGTTTTGCCCGGTAAATCGGGGTTCCGGCAAATCGGGGCCCGGTAAATCAGGGTCCGACTGTAGTTACAGACACGTTACCTGATGTGGTCGAGTGGTTGTGCATTCTTCCACATGGCAAACCTGCCCCAACTTCTAAACAACTTCTGTCTATCTGTCTCCTCCCTAACTCCCCCGTCCGGAGGTGGGGGTTGTTCGTCCAGACTACCATCGTGCAGGGGGAATGCGCTGAGGTATACGCTGGTATCTAGTAGTCTCTGGATACCAATTTTAGTCCTCTCGCTCTGTCCCGTGTGTGGGGTCCTCTGCAAAATACTATTCACCTGAGGAATGGGTGGAATTGGTTCTAGAAGAGTCTTAGTAGAGTTCTAGAAGAGTTCTAGAAGAGTTTATGAAGAGTTTTAGAAGAGTTCTAGAAGAGTTTTAGAAGAGTTTTAGAAGAGTTTATGAAGATTTTTAGAAGAGTTCTAGAAGAGTCTTATAAGAGTTCTAGAAGAGTCAAAGAAGAGTCATAGAAGAGTTCTAGAAGAAATCGGAGAAAGGAGATCTTAAGAGATATTGGAAATACTTTCTTCTGATCGTGCAATACTTTCTGGGAAAGTATCGCACGATTCACGATCCCTAGTCAACTAAGCTGAGATTGAATGAAGATGCGACATGAGGTTCTACAGGTTACAAGCCTTGTCAATCGAATTGAACTAGATCAAGAATATGCATTTTGGGGGTTAGTATTCGAACATATTTTGTGAATATCGATTATTATATTCGTCGAAATTCGGACCCTGATAAATCTTCGATTCTTTTCAACCCTGAAAGTTTTTATCCTTGTTTCACGCATAAAAGTGTTTCCTTCTAGTGGTCCCAACATCTCCCTCTCTTATCAGAGAGACCCTAGGGTCGTCCACATTCGATATTATATGTGAATGAAAAAACAATGCCGCCCTGCACGTGTGGGAAAGAGAGAGAGAGAGAGAGAGAGAGAGAGAGAGAGAGAGAGAGAGAGAGAGAGAGAGAGAGAGAGAGAGAGAGAGAGAGAGAGAGAGAGAGAGAGAGATAGAGAGAGGGGGGAGAGGGAGAGAGAGAGATAGAGAGAGAGAGAGTGAGAGAGAGAGAGAGAGAGAGAGAGAGAGAGAGAGAGAGAGAGAGAGAGAGAGAGTGAGAAATGAAAGGGAGACAGTGCAAGAAGGCGCCGTCAGTACTCTCTCACATGGCTTCGTGTTTTCTACCTCTCATTCTACATCTTCAGTTTTTTCAACAGCTTGATAATATCTGCGCTTGTTTTGAGACCGGAACTTCGCCATTGACCATTGTCAAAAATTGAAAGAGATAGAAAGATAGAGAGAGTGAGAGAGTGAGAGAGAGAGAGTGAGAGAAAGAGAGAGAGAGGGAGAGAGAGATAGAGAGAGAGAGAGTGAGAGAAACACGTCACGGCGACAACGGTCTAAATCTGCGTTCTGAACAAATATTAGGTCCTTCGTCATAACCTCCTCCTACGCCGGGCGGACTTCCAAGATTAGCTTCCAGGTTAGATCTGGAGAGAAAAAAAGAGAAGAGAGCGGGAGAGAAAGAGATGGAGAGAAAATTAGTATCAGAGAGAGGAAGAGGAAGAAAGAGAGCTAGTTTTTATTAAGACAAATAGATTATGATTTTAAAATAGAATAACTTTCGCCCAAGTATAATATTTATTGGACCCTTAATGGACTCTAATGCCTTTTTTCTCTTTTCCCGTGACCTGGATAGAAGGGTATTTAAAAAGCATTTCAAGCAAATTTTGAATTCCTTCTCGCGCTTTAAGTTGCCTAAAATCACACCTACTAGGCCAAGGGAAGGAACAATCTAAATTACTATCTCCCCTTACCGGTTACCCCATTCCCTTCCCACTTCCCTTTCCCACTATCGATAGCATGGGAAGATTGCTATCTCCCCTTACCCCATTCCCTTCCCACCTTCATTTCCCACTATCGATAGCATTGGAAGATAGCTATCTCCCCTTACCCCATTCCCTTCCCACTTCCCCTTCCCACTATATCGATAGCATGGGAAGATACCTATCTCAGTATCTCCCCTTACCGCAACATATTGTGTGATAGCCTCCCCCAGCCCTCTCTCCAAGTTGACCCCTGATCTGGCCTCTATTACAAGGTGGAGTTCAATATGTTCTATATATTACACGATCGCTCTTATAGATATCTCTCTCTCTCTCTTTTGTCATCAGTCTAACTTCTCGATACTTGAAATATACTGATGGATATATCGTTCTGTGTGTACTGGTGACTGCCTCCAATTCAGAGAGGATCGATCTGCCGAGCCCCCACTAAGCCGCCACCCAACACCACAGTTCCCATAGTTCCCACAGTTCCCCATCGCCATGTACCTCGACAGTTGAGCACGTGCTTTAGATATTTGCTTGTGAGAGACATGTTGTCATCTTAAAACGCTTGTACCCTCGTTGCAACTTTGCTGCTGCGAGTGGCCGCCCAGAAAGAGAGAGATAGAGAGAGAGGGAGAGAGAGAGAGAGAGAGAGAGAGAGAGAGAGAGAGAGAGAGAGAGAGAGAGCGAGAGAGAGAGAGAGAGAGAGAGAGAGAGATAGCGATAGAGAGAGATACAGAACGAAGAGCTACTAGCCGAAAGAGAGCTAAGCTGTGTCTAGGTCATTATAACTTTATGGCAAAGCTTCCTCTCGACGGAAAGAGCTATACAGACAGCAAAAAGATAAAGAAAGAGAGAGAGAAAGAGAGAGAGAGAGAGAGAGAGAGAGAGAGAGAGAGAGAGAGAGAGAGTGAGAGAGAGAGAGAGAGAGAGAGAGAGAGAGAGAAGATAGTCCACAGGTCTGTTTAGTGGATATAGAACTTCTTGTGTGTGTTTACGTGGTTTGATACTGGACTGAGTGGACACAAGAATATTACAGCACCCTCTTTCTCTCTCTCTTTACCAATTACCATAGCCCAATAGTTGTGTCACATACAGACCGTATCACCCCCGCAGACCCCGTGACGTATACAGTGACGTCACAGGTACTCGTTCCCTCCCCCACTGCAGTTGTTGTTGATCTCCCGCTCTCAAAGCTCGGACCGACCCGCAATAACGTCTGGGTAAATTAACATTGAAAATATGTGCATTGTTGGCAGTATGATAGGTTTCTAGCAGCAGTGTACCCTCCCACACCAGCTCCCTCTATTACTGACGTCTGTGTTATATAGTGTGTCAGTTGCAATTGCATTTACTCCCCCACCAGCTCTCAGTCAGGACCATCTAGGAACTACACGCACCGCGGATATAGTATATTATTAGGAACTATTATACGTACACAGTGTATTTCTGTCCCCCCAACTCTCTCTCTCTCTGTCTTCGTGATGGTAGTTTCAAATCGGCAGTCCCACCGTCTAACTCTATACACATGTTATAATTCCAGCTCTCTACTACCTTGCTACTGAAGCCCTTCTTGAATGCATGTCTTCATGGTTGAGAGGTAGTTGTTCAAGGCTCCAGCTTCCAGCACCAATTGTCTTCTAATTAGTATGTTACCCCACCACTACTGCAGCTTGCTAGAGAGAGGGAAAGAGAGAGAGAGAGAGAGAGAGAGAGAGAGAGAGAGAGAGAGAGAGAGAGAGAGAGAGAGAGAGAGAGAGAGAGAGAGAGAGAGAGAGAGAGAGAGATAGAGAGAGAGAGCAGCTGGAGACGTCATTTTAATTGGAAGGGCACCACATTGCCACAATCAGCGTTGAACCAGATGAGAACCAGATATTATAGAGGGGAGGCTGCAGGGTGGTAGTTAGTTTTTAGACGCTCTAACAAGGGAGTCCTGATTTAGCAGGCTGTGTCTGACGTCTGTTAAATTATACTGGCAGTCCCCTTTCAGTTCATTACTATCTTCTTACTCTCTTCTAGATTTCCTTTCTCATTAGGTAGTTTATCACGAACCCATCTCTATCTTGATCAGAGAAGAAGACCCCTCTATCCCAGATCCCTCCTAACTCTCTATCTCTATCTCTCCCTGTTCCTATAAAACCATGTCTATTCCTCCCTCTCTGTCCCTCAGTTTCACATAGTAGTAGTTATGTCTCCCCTTTGTATGTGGTTAACGACCCATTATACCGAGGTAGTTTTGGGTAGCAGCAGTATATCAGGAAGTGTAACAAATCATATGTGTTATATAATGATCTTGTGTATTTCCCTCCTAATTCTATACTATGTAGGAGTATCATCTAGCTCCCCCTCATACGTATACACATGTCTATACTGCATCATACAGCGTCGAAATCGTGGCCGTTGGTAAGCTGTGCTCCTTCATAATTTTTTAATGCGCCCAAAGCAGTAAAGCTGTTTTTGACACTGTTGGCATTTTGTGGTTATTTTAGATCTAAAGGGGTGAGAGGGGTGACCTCGCTCCGACTTCTGTGCTCCAAGCACGGGTGTGACAGGGTTCCACATGAGGGGTGAGTGACATGGATTTCTTTAGATTTAGCTTGAAAAAGCATCGGTTTTGGGACCGTTCCCTCCTCCCAATAGCTTGTTGACATAGCCCAAAACCAAGCTAGCGGAGGGGGATTAAGAGCTCAGACGGGCATACGATGGTGTGGTATGACTTTTGGTGAAAGTGAAGTTTCTTGTCAAAGTGGAAAATCCGGGTTCCTTTAGTACTGCAGGGGGGATCTTGTTAGCCAATAGCAGGGCACCAGATGGTGCGCGCTGATTGGTTCTCCAGCAGCCAATGACGAGACAGGAAATCCCCTTTAGAATTATTTCTCCCGGCGAAAACCCTGTGGTCCCCAGCGATGCCCGACCTGGACGCCGTACATGTGCTGAAATGTGCCTAACTGGACCCATCTCTGGTCGAGCCTGTGTGTGTCAGCTCTCTGCTATGTGGAGTATGTGGCCTGGAATCTGAAGAGGAAGCCTTGAGACTGATTTTCTACCTGGGAAACAAACTATCCTGAATTTGTCTGAAGCTATCCGATTTCCTGTCTCGTCATTGGCTGCTGGAGAACCAATCAGCGCGCACCATCTGGTGCCCTGCTATTGGCTAACAAGATCCCCCCTGCAGTACTAAAGGAACCCGGATTTTCCACTTTGACAAGAAACTTCACTTTCACCAAAAGTCATACCACACCATCGTATGCCCGTCTGAGCTCTTAATCCCCCTCCGCTAGCTTGGTTTTGGGCTATGTCAACAAGCTATTGGGAGGAGGGAACGGTCCCAAAACCGATGCTTTTTCAAGCTAAATCTAAAGAAATCCATGTCACTCACCCCTCATGTGGAACCCTGTCACACCCGTGCTTGGAGCACAGAAGTCGGAGCGAGGTCACCCCTCTCACCCCTTTAGGGTTATTTTAGAATAAATTTTAGTAATTCAGTCTACATCTAGATGCATCTAGCACCCCCTCTCTTCCAAGTAGCCACTGCAGTAGTGGTAGTAGATTATACCTCACATTAGCTGTGTCTTTACCCGATTCCTGTGTATACCATACACACTGCACACACATTGCACCTACCTCACCCCAACTACAGCTCCAGACAATTAACTTTGTTACACGGCGTCTATCTAGCTTTGATACGAGCCCTTCTTGCTACATTCTTCCATGTATCACGTGGGTAGACATGTTGGGGAGCTAGCCTCTAACTCGCCAAAATTCCATCCATTAATTCTTGCACGCGGTGGTGGTGCGGAGCTTGTAGTTAGAGAGGGAGAGAGAGAGAAGGAGAGAGAAGGAGAGAGGGAGAGAGAGAAGCAGTATCAACTAGCACTCAGTGTCTGCATCTGCTATTTTCTAGCAAAATTATAAGTCTTAATGTTTCAATACTTACTCTCTCCCTCTCTTTCTCTCTCTTTCTCCGTCTCTTTCTCTCCCTTTCTTCTCCTCTGTCTGCTCACAGTATGCACGTATATGCAGTATTATAATGGTATAAGTGAAAATTACAGGACAAATATAACTAACGACGTTAGTGGTCTAACAAATTGTCTTCTTTGCTTCTTGCTTTTGTTTCCTGCAATTGACACTACATTGAAACACAACTAGACGACGTTGTATAACGCTATATAGACTAGCTGATAGCGCTACATTGATGTAGAATGATTGTGATTGTACGCTATATACAGACTAAATTACAAGTTTTTGAAACCATTTGCTACATATTCTTTGCGTGGGTGAGAGGGTCGAACAACAAATTCGGTTTCATTTTGTGGTTTTGCAGTATGCCCCGACATCGACACTCTCCTTGCACTCTGGACCCCTCCCGCTAAACTAGGCGTTACCCCGTTTAACCATCCCCACTAAATGCATTAGTCGTTACCCCAGCTGGTTTTACCCGTTTTTTGCAACCACACCTCTAATTATTGTTACCGTAATATAAGTACCCTAAAAAATACCGTACGGCGACTAATTACAAACCCTTAAAAGCAGCATACGGCGTATGCTGTATCATGTGAGCTACTGTACGTGTCATATCATTTGCCCAATTTCCCATGTGTTATATTCCATAGGACATGCTATACAGTTGCCCCCGCCTTTGCCCCTAGGCCTGAATTGTAGTCCTCTGTATGAGAGCTTAGTCGTCAAAAACTGGGGGACTGCAGCGTATGCCAATCCTTTGCCCATATTGCTTATTGTTGTCTTGCAACCTATTATATAGTTAGCCCGCACAATTACTGGTGCTTACAGATCCATTGTATCAGAAAATGCAAACCCAAATGTGAAATATAAGCCATGAAATTAACGAGACGGATACGGACAGCAGTAATTGAGAGACGATGATAATGATAGTACCATCCTACAAACACAACACCTTTCTTTTCCTTTTTTGTTTACCATTCCTATGCAGCACAGCCATCAACCACAAACATCCAGTAAGTAATGTGTGCAGGTGGGAAGGGACCAGGGACCCCTGAGCGTCAGGGCCCAGGGGCCGGGGGTAGGAGAAGAACACCAGAATGAGGGAGGGGTTGGATTGTTCATACTGCGTAGTGCAAAGTGCAAACACAGTGCCAGCCGTCGGCCGACTCAACCAAAGGGGGGGGGGTCATGGCACGACAATCTCCAAATCCTAGAACACCAGAAATCAAATACTTGGAACTAACTCTCTTGTCCCCCTCGTTACAGAGTGAGGAAGTAACATCTACAGCTTCGATATCAGAAGACACATCGACAAATGAATACCGTACAAGCAACGTCATTGGGTCAGTCAGTGACCTCGAGGAGCTTCATAGGAGCCTCTCAGAGACCCTTACAGAGGTATTTATACCGTCTGGAGCTGCTTTAGGAACTTTTTAGCATGTGTGACGTGTGTGTATTTCTCTTTGTACTTGATCTCAATTAGAATGTATTGAATTAGTAATGTATTTCTACACAGCACGATCCCACGTTAGCCATTAATGTGAATCTAGACATTTCAGATGCAGAGTACACTCCACGAGATCAAGAGACACGACCCAACCGATATTATCTACCAGGTAATAAATTGTCTTGACTTTCTGTTTTGCTAGTGTCTGACTGTTCAGCAGCCACTGCAGTCAGGCCCAACTGTCCTGCCATCAAACCTTCTTTCAAATGTTGCTACTGTTCATGGATCTGATTGTTCATTGCATGTTTCATATACATCATTGCATGCATGTTATTTGTTGAACTCACCGCACGTTATCTTTACTCTGTTGAACTCATTGCACGTCATTTGTACTCATCAATGCATGTTATCTCTCTTATCTGCACGTGTTAACTTATATGCACGTGTATGCACGCAGGACGATCTGATAGCCACTGTAACTAGCCTAACCAAGGCTACACTCATGTCTGTGAGTATAACATTTGATTCTGTGTTGAAATGAATGCACTTTGTTTTGATCCTCCCTTATCTGTTCAGTAGCATTGGGTGTGTTTGTGTGTGAAATCACAGAATCGAAATTGTACTTGGAGCATATATTATCACGGGATTTTCAAACCATCTGGAAACACATGTTCATTGTTTACTAAAGGCTGCATTGTTTCAGATGAGCAATCAAGTGAGTGATTTAACGGCTCGAGTACAGGATCTCCACTCGGCCAAAGTCTCTCTGGAGATGAAGGTTAACACGCTGGAAGCTGAGATGAATTGTATCATGGGCAGAGCAGGGGGATGTGATCCTTCAAAATGTTTAAACGGGGGCATCCAAATAGAGGTAGGTACTGGTCACATGACACCAAATATGGACATCACGTGACAAAATAGAGGTAGGGGAACTTCTACTTCTAGGCAGTCAATTCCATGTCCTTCCATGAGCTTCTATTTGACTATTCATTCGTCCTTTTCTTATTATTACTTCCTACTGCTACAGTCTACTAAAAACTAATAATAACTCTCTCATATCTAGGGTTACTGCTACAGTCTACTAAAAACTACTAATAACTCTCTCATATCTAGGGTTACTGCTACAGTCTACTAAAAACTACTAATAACTCTCTCATATCTAGGGTTACTGCTACAGTCTAATAATAACATTCTCATATCTAGGGTTACTGCAAGTGCAAGGAGGGCTACTCAGGAGACCACTGCGAAAAGGACATCAACGAGTGCGAAAGCGAAACCAATCCATGCCAAAATAATGGTGAGCAAAGTTATCATACACACCGATAAACCAAGAGTAGTTTTCCATCTCCATCTAACTAAGTCAGTGTATGAACGTTATTCATTACCATGGTAACCATCATCACTTTTCGAGCTAACCCTTAACAACCATCACCAGGGAAATGCGAGAACACCTACGGCTCGTTCGTATGTTCCTGTCAGCCAGATAACTTTGGGGAGCGGTGCCAACACGTTCACGATGACTGTACTGATAACCGATGTGTCAATGGTAGGTGTTTATCCTCTCTCTATCCCCTGAGGTTCATGCCCATGGCAGCTTTCACATGGTTGTCATGACAACCTAGTAACCTTGGTAACGTTGTCTAGGTGAGTGTGTGCACCTGGGTAGAGTTGTTCTGAACGAGCCACGGATCTACTGTGACTGTGATGAAGGATGGGATGTTGAATTCGCTAACTTCACCTGTACCAAGGTATTATACTCAACTTTAGGGTTTTCTAGTGACAATTCCACAAACCCCTTCTTTGGTTGGCATATTATTTGACTTGGTTTTTTAGTCCCCCTCTCCAGTGTCAGGTTATGCCCAAATATGGTGTTGTGTGTCACGTGACCTCAACTTCCTTCTTTCTTCAGGATATTAATGAGTGTGAGGAAGAGTTCACGTGTGATGGGACCAGTGTTGGATGCAGCAACACCCCTGGTTCCTACACGTGTCATTGTCCACCTGGGTACACAGGGTCGGGACGGTGGGGTGAGGGGTGCATCCGGCAACAAGACTGCTCCTCCCAGCCCTGCAAAAACGGGAGATGCATCGAAACTGCAGAAGGGTAGGTGCTAGTTACTATAACGCACGTTGTTGCTATGGTTACCAATAACATGGTTACCAATATAGCACTGTTATTACATCCCCACCTCCCCAGATTCCAGTGTGAATGTCACGATGGTTGGACAGGCAACACATGTCAGAAAGCCGTGGAGAGCCAACTATGGTGTGACATGGACCCATGTAGGAATGGAGCGGAGTGTATAGATCTCAGAGGTGGTCAGGACTACGAGTGTCGTTGTCAAGACGGTTACTATGGACGATATTGCGAGAACAGTGTTGTATGTGATCGGGTCACATGTCACAATGGAGGGAGGTGTGTTACCCATGATAACTCCAGTTATAGCTGTCTCTGTAAGGATGGATTCGGTGGCAAACACTGCGAGGTAAGAACTCCTATACACATGGGTGTGACCATATATGGGCTTGAACCAAAAACCATGTATATGTTGTACTAATAGCACACTACCAGCTGGATTGCTCCATTCATAGTTCTACCGTGTGTGTGTTTCAGGGGACAGCGAACTCGTGTGATGTACACCAGTGTGCGAATGGGGCGGAGTGTAATCCCTCTACTAACGGTTACACGTGCTCCTGTACTCCCGGATTTATTGGGACTCACTGCAAAGGTAATACACATGTTACAACACCGCCACAGCTGAACCATGATATGTTTCAGAATAATCAAACAATTGCATTCTCTTTGCATCTGAATCTGCTCCTTGTTTGACTAATTTATCAATTCCTGACACTGAGTGCGTGCCATGAGCAATTCAAACTTAATGCCCGCTCTCTTCTTCAGATAAGATACTGTACGAGTTGACATCATGCGGGCACCAGGGTACAGATGGACCAACCCAGTCCAGCTGTGAGAAGGCCTACACCACTGGGTATCAACACGACATCACTGTAACAAACGGTGTCCAGCACATCTATATTCCTACTAACGGCACCTACAGGATAACAGGTAACTTCACAAGTCTGATGAGATGTAACCATGGTAACCAATTGAATGTAACCATGTAACCATGACAACCTTTAGCCCAGGGAGCGAGTGGTGGAGGTGCACGAAGGACTGGAAAGGGAGCCCTAGTTTCAGCTGAATTCACCCTAAGTCCGGGGTTCCTCAAAGTAGCTGTGGGACATGAAGGACAGTGTGATGAGGTGAATGGAAAGAAGCATACTTCTATGGTTTGCGGTGGTGGTGGAGGCTCCTTTGTGGTGAGAGGCAGTGTGCCCCTGCTCGTGGCAGGAGGTGGAGGCGGCGGAGGGGACGACGGAGATGGTAAGAGAGAGAGAGAAATACAACTATGTTTTAGTTACTTTTTATCAGTGTTTAGGTAGATGTAATGAAAGCTCTCAAGGCTTAAAGCTAACATTTCGTCGATTTCCCCTACGACTCATAAACTACAGCTCAAGTAGCTAAATCATGAACCAATTTCCCACTAGGTTTGAACGGAAGTCTTCATCCAGATGGTACGGCATTTGTCCCCAACAACAACGTCCACGGTGGATCAAATAGAAATGGAGGTGGATCATGTGCTAGGTTTGGAGGTGCTGGAGGAGGTGGTTTCATTGGACCTGGCCGTGATGGGTATAGCTCAGATATGCAGGTATAATATTTTGAAGTTTAGTATTCTTCTTTCGCCCGGATGAATGCCATAAAGTACTCGTCAATTCATTGAATGGACGAGTACTTTATTGTAGCAGGATGAAAAATCTGTTCACTAATCATTGATATCATTCCGAAGTCTGAACAATATCTCTCTCCTCTAGGTACCCTCGACTGGTGGAAAACCCTGGCCTGACCTCCGAGGGGGAACCTCTGATCTGAGTATAGCAAGTCATGGACAGGGTGCCCTGGGTGGCTTCGGTGGAGGAGGAAGGGGAACTTGGTCCCCCGGTGGAGGCGGAGGGTACAGTGGAGGGGCGGGGAAATGTGCCAAACGGGGCAAGAATACCTCCCAGAAAGGAGGGGGAGGTGGGGGCTCCTTCATAAGCCAGGAGGGACATTCTAAAACAGTTGAAGTAGCACGTGTGGCAGGATCAGGTAGTGTCACTGTGGTAAGGGTCAATGAGTGAGCACGGAGCTGGATCTATGTACTGACACTGCATTTAGCTTTAGGGGTTGCAGGCGACGAATTAGATATATGATTCCCCCTTCTTATTATCCCAAAATGTGCTGACATGTCTGTTTGCCCGAGAGAAGGGGAAGAAAAAAGAGGGAGAAAAGATAGCTGGGCTGCTGGAAAAGCATTCTCTCTTCTGTATGTTGCACATAACTGTCTCTATTATGGCTTCGCCAGTAGTAGCTTTTTCGGACAGGCAGTCGAGAGTGAGAGAGAGAGAGAGAGAGAGAGAGAGAGAGAGAGAGAGAGAGAGAGAGAGAGAGAGAGAGAGAGAGAGAGAAAGCTGCTAGTGTGTCTATGAGCAATGAATAGGGAAAAGAAACCCTTTTCATAATTCAAGAGCTACATTGCAAACAAATAATTAGCAATAATTAGCCGGCAACAATTACATTGCAAATTATTATCCCTCAAATCGAGACTCAAATAACTTTGACGAGGGAGAGAGAGAGAGAGATGAGAGAGAGGGAAGTATATTATTCAACAAAGGTGAAGATGCACGAAAAAAAGATGGTTGTTACTCGACAACTAATCGAGTGGTGTTTGGCTCGAATTGGTTAATGTAAATATAAAGAGAGCTCTATTCTACTTTTATTTGAATTTTAATAATTTGACTCAAATGTTTGTGTCTTTTACTCATTGATTTGACGAATATTACCACTTCTATTAACTACTGAATCGCATGTACTGAATATTTCATCATTCTCACACATGAGTCACAGAAGGTGTGGGACCATATACTTATATTGGTATATTACCATTATATATGGTACATAATGTGTATGCAAGTAGTATGACAAGGTACTTACAATTTGGATTCGTTGACCCGAAGAAAACAGCTTCTCAGGATCGCTCCCGTTAACATAGTAACTATCGAACCTGTAGATTGTGTTATATTGAAGTTAGTCTACAACCGCCATGAGATACTAATTAGAGTAACGATATTCATTTAGAACTAGCCGAAAAAGTCAACTAGACGGAGCTTGCATTAGAACCGAGATTCGAACCCGGGACCTTCTTATCTGTATGAGAAGCGATCAGAATGTTACCACATGACGTATACCTGATAAGTTTAGTTTTATCGAATGCAGTAGTGTAGGCTTGTGGAAGGGCGGGTAGAGGGGAGCTGAATATTGAGTAGATAAACCGGGGTATACATCGGAGCAGAGACCTCTTTATCGCTCTCTCCTCCTCCTGAAATGATTGAGATTGAGTCAAAATTGATGGAGAAGGGGGTGAGACCCACCATTATCCACCCTTACTCAATAAGTCCGAAGTACTGTCAGGCCAATGCTCTGACAGCCAAAGAGTATGAATTGTCTAATGTCACTTTCACAGTTTTTCCTCCCTGAAATTCATTTTTAGCAACTCGATGCATGTGACAGGTTAAGACCCTCCCTTTTGTCGGCATATAAAATATACTCGGGTAAAATAGGTCCTTTGTCGGCACAGTGCACAAACCTATAGGCAACCTAACCGCTGTTTAAACACCAACTGAGAGATTGTCTGGCAAGTTACTTGTGTTATATCATGGGACATATATCATGGGTACATTCAGCATTGTCTCTTGGTAGTGCATATATTCGTTCTGGCAATACGTCTTCCATAGAACTTCATTTTCATGTTGAGCAAGTGGCAGCTCATGTTGAGCACATGTATGAGCACATGTATCGGCTCATATTGGTTGTCCACGATTATTTCAAAACCACAGAATCACATCTATCGCCAAGGCGGTTTTCATTCACTATAAACACTTTTTTCCCAATAAATCATGACTCTTAGCACGTGGGTTGTGCAGTGGTTTATCCTTCCAATATACACGTGTGCTCCAACCGCTAATGATGTTGGCAAAACATTCAGCGCCTATCACTAAAGTAGACGTAATCAAAACCACTTACCACAAACAGATTCTACCCACTCACGCTGCCAACGAAACCCAATAAGATGCTTCTAGATGCTTCTAGATATTATCGTACTCTCCCTGCCTATAATAACGGGCCTATAACTTACTTTGAAGGGAAGTTTAAGGTTGATAAACTCCGCTCCATCACACAACACATCGAAGGGGCAGTGAATCTTGACAAAGTATGTATTATTGTCTGAAGAGTGTTCGGCGGATTCATGTTCCAGCTCCAGACCTTTTTCCCTTAGATTCGTCTCGAATATTCTCCTTTTCGTCTCGGCCTGTCCCCCGCTACAGTCCAGGCGATACGCCAACACAAAATCTGAAAGAGAGGGGCTGAGAGTAACTGTAATCAATCAAATTGGTTTACCAGAGATCAGCTACATAATATCTCTACCTACATACAGTTGTAACTTGTACAGTTGTATTATTTCGTTGTAATATCTCTACAACTATCTATATCAGAGATTATATTGTAAATAAAGAGCATAATACTAGTAATACGATTGAGTTACTCAACAAACAATATATGTATGGTCGGACGGTCGGTACGATGGCCAAAGCCATAATAATGGACCTGATATCAATATCATATGTTGCGATTTTAGAAACGTAAAATGAAATATCGATTTAGGACACATACATATTTCTACTCACCGATTTTTCGCTTTCCGTCTCGGAAGTAGGCACTATTGAGTGGAGCTTTCTGAAAAAAGGGACCAGTGAAAACTATTGGCAGCTTTAGGGTAAGGACAGAATAAAATACTATTTCCCCCGAAACAAAAAAAGATTTAGAAACTGTTTCCCAAACAGGTCCCCAATGCGTTTAGCAGTGCAGCAATAGTGACCGTTATGGGCGAATGTAGGTGTGATCGAGGAGTGAAGAGGATGAGCTTTAGGAGGTATTTGAATGTCACATGATCAGACATTTTCAACATGTTGGTTGTTGCATTGTTCCGCGAGGAATATGTTTTACAGTCTGCAGTATAACTGTCCATGATGCTGCAACGCTATTCAGCCAATCACCAATATGCCTCAAATCTGTCTGGCGGCGCCAGACCCCAATTTGATTTTCAAAAAGACAGTGCGGTCAGAATTCAGATGGGTAGGCAGATGGGCTGGGCGGCGCCAGACAGCCTCAAATAGGGATCAAAGTTCAGAAGACACTACTCAATAAACAAAGAATCGAAACTATACTAGAACTGCTGTAGAAGCCTTATTGCCAATGTGATTGTAGTAGTGATATAATTATTGATGGGCTGAAGACCAAATTAATCACATGAGAGATTAATATTGTACCCCACTTTTGGACTACCCAAAAGCAGCATACGCAGTTCCACCAGAGACAATATATGCACAAGGTACTGCGTCTTCTAGTGAACTACAATCTGCCTCAATCATCATTGAAACCTTGCAATGTTATAATGATGATTGAGATCTATATCAGCTGGGCTAAAAATCAAGTACCTCGATTGTAGTATTTTCTTCAAAAGAGATGGACGGTTCGGTAACTACAACGACGGGGTTGACAGTGATAGTGGCAGACATGCGGCATGTCTTGTGGGTATATATCCGAAATACAAAATACACGGAGCTGAGGACGAGATCGGACTATCTATTGCGAGGGTGGGAGAGAGAGAGAGAAAGAGAGAGAGAGAGAGAGAGAGAGGGAGAGAGGGAGAGAGAGAGACATAGTGTCGTGATTAGACCGACCTCTAATCACGCCCCCATGATCCCCAGAGAGTAGCAGTAGTGCAGCAGCGACACGGGGTTTTAATAACCTAAATGAGGTAGTAGCTCATGGGGGGGGGGGGGCGAGAGAGTGAGGTGGGAAGTTAGGGAGCGAAAGAAGTGGAGAGAGAATGAGAGAGAGGGAGAGAGAGAGGGGGAATATAGGGAGCGAAAGAGATCGACAGAAGAAGATATAGGGAGAGCCGAGAGCGAGATGCAAAAATAGAGGGTGAGATAGAGAGATGGAAAGAGAGTGAGAGAGAGACATGGAAAGATAAGGAGAGATCTAAGAGATATTGTCCAAGACAGAACGTATATATTATGTACTATTGACAGAGAGGGGTTGTGATTATTGAAGAGGAAAGAAACAAAGGGACATGTATAATTATTAGGTCCAGGGTTCCACATAATGGTCACTGTTCCACTTTGTGAATATGTAATTCTTATTGAAGGAGCATTGAGTACACCAGCAAAGAAACAATAAACCGAAACTTTGGTATCCAAGACACCTCACACTCAAGGCAAGGGAGGGGTAACTCGCGGCAAGGGAGGGGTAACTTCGGGAGGGGTAACTTCGTTACCAAACCGAAACTGGGGTCTCAGATATTAAACTCGCACCAAGATTCACAAAGTAAACCAGCTGGTTTCTATCGGAAACGTGGGTATATGTTGAGTACGGTGCACACTGCACAGCATTCTGGGTATATGTTGAGTACGGTGCAGTTACCACAGCACCATGGGGCGTGGGCAATGGGTATATATGCTGAGTATAACGGTGCAGTACCCCTGTTGCGATTGAATATAATGGTGGGTGTGAATATGTGATGCGTATGCTAGAAAACAGAGAATTCTCGAGAATTGGAAGAGATCCTCAATAATTCATAATGTTGTAGCTGTGGTGTGAAAGGGAAGCATATTTAATTATATCAGCAGATATACAAGTCACAACTTACGTCAAGTGTGTCGGGAAAGTCGGTTGTTGGTGATGGCATGGCACAGTCCCGTCCCCCAACTGGAGAGAGTCTGGTTCCTATTTTCTGGTGATCCTGGTGTTCCTCCCTCTCCTCCTCTAAATCACTGACCTTCCCCATACTGCTTATCTGACTTATCTGAGAGTAGGCCGAGAAAGCAGAACTGTCATCAGCATTCAGTTTCTGTCTCCTAAACCCGTGTCCTATCTTCCCGCTCCGAGCACTTCTCGCCCCTGGAGATTCCCTTCTACTGAACAGGATAGGTCCCTCCTCACACCTGATCAGATACGGTATCTCCTGGGTTGTATCCTGTACTCCAGTTACCTTCTTCTCTTCCTCGTACTTCATTACCATGCCCAGGAGAGTGTTGGAATCAACAGGTTTAGGGGCTGCTACAAGTTGGGTTTTATCCCCCACACCCCCTCCATCCACCTCAACTCCTCCCTTCACATCCCCCTTCAAATCTGCTTTTGACATTCTTTTCGCGAACATGAGGCTCACATTCTGCCTGAGAGAGGATTCCGTTTTTATCGAGTCACCATCACCACCGCCACCGCCATTAGTTTGTTTTTCTTCCGTTAACACTTTGTCCACAAAGCTGACTGCCAACCCCTTTAATCTTCCCATGAATCCACTAGATGGGGGCTGGTTGGTGCTTGTTGTGCTTGAAGGGATGTGGTGGTCCGTTGAGGTCTGAGCAGAACTAATGAGATGGGAGGTTGGGGAAGATGAACTCTCCTCCTCCTCTCCTCCTCTTCCTCCTGATCACCATGCAGGCTGGGCAGGGTCACAGAGCTATTGGAATAATCAGAGAAATCACTACTCAGTGACCAGTTCGGGTCGAGTGCTGGCTGGGAGCCAGAAGCAGCAGGGGCGGCAGGGGTTGTCCTCTGGTCCTCACTCTCGGTCAGATAGCTGGGAGCAGAGGTTGCCCTCGTATCTGTTGTTGTGTACTCGGTATAGGATGTTAGCTCAGATTGGGTTCGTGTAGCAGGGACCGAGGAGTCAGCTCCCCCTGCAGCTCCTACAGATGAGTTTCCTGCTCCCTGAGTTGGTAGCCCTGACGAGGAGGTGGTAAAACTCCCCCTTCTCACACCACCAGTCTGATTAACAGGACCAGCACTACTGCTGACTTTAGAGGTGGGGTCAGTGGTTGAGTAGGTGGTGGTACTACTGCAGGAGGCGGAGGTGAGAGGCCGGTGGGGGTCCCGTGTTAAGGGTAATATCCTGTGGTGGAGAGATGATGTCATCAATGGAGGAGGAGGAGGAGGCTAGGGAGGAGGATGTCAACTGTCGAGCCATTAATCAGCTGCTCCTGATGAGGTGCTGGAAGATACTACCACTAGGATCAGCTTTTCCTTCTTCTTCTTCCCAGTGTAATGACTCATTAAAATACGACTTGTGTACTGCGGGGGAAGTGCACTAGGTAATGGGAGGAAATACACAGAGACAGGTAGACGCGGAGGATTAGCTCCTCTTCTCATCTACCTATCTTTGGACATATCTATCTATCTATCTATCTATCTATCTATCTTTGTCACTAGTGCGGTCTTTGCAGAAGATCACAGGCCGCATGCACATGCGATTGAAGCTTAGACACGTGTAACTAGATAAGGCAGTGGGAAAGAGTCGAGCGCTTAGGTAGTTGCATAAAGTATAATGATTAAATTAATAATTGTTCAAACAAAGTTATTTCAGCAAAAAAATAGTAACTTTGAAGTTCGGCTAGGTAATTTGTAAAGCAAAGATGGGATATTTGAATAAGGGATAGTAGAAAAATCGGAACAGTGCTTGGATCAGGCAGTGAGCTCATAATGACCAAAGACAAAGCAGTATTTATCAGAAAAAGCATACAGAGAAAGATCATGTGGGAGACCGATGCAAAGCGTCGTGTATGAAGATCGGAAAACGGGTAATTTCGCCATTTCTCGGGGCTGCTGGAGAGAGAGAAAGTGAGAAAGAGAGATATAGAGAGAGAAAGAGAGAGAGAGAGAGAGAGAGAGTGAGTGAGAGAGAGGGAGAGAGAGAGAGAGAGAGAGAGAGAGAGAGAGAGAGAGAGAGAGAGAGAGAGAGAGAGAGAGAGAGAGAGTGAGTGAGAGAGAGGGAGATTTTGTGATTAGACCTGCCTGGATTGCAGGCTTGAGAATGGAGAATAGCAGCACAAAATGAGCACCGTGGGAGAGAAGGAGGATGAGAAAATGTTGGTTATTCATGCAAAACCTCTTGAGATCTGAGGTGTGTGTGTGTGGTGGGGACCCCTTTTCTCTCACCATTACCAAATGGAAAGCTTCTTTCTCTCTTCTCTCTCTCTCTCTCTCTCTCCCTCTCTCTCTCCCTCTCTCTCTCTCTCTCTCTCTCTCTCTCTCTCTATCTCTCTTCTCTCTCTCTCTCTCTCTCTCTCTCTCTCTCTCCCTCTCTCTCCCTCTCTTTCTTAGGCAATCCTGGAATCTTGGATCTCTCTCTCTCCTTGAGCTCATCCCCCAATACACTGTGTATGCACATGGGTGTAACCCTTCTGCAATACCCTCTTTCTCAGCGCTCTCTCTCTTTTTCTTTCTTACTCTCACTCTCTCACCCTCTTTCCCACTCTATCTCACTCTATCTCTCCCTGGCTCTCTCACTCTCTCACTCCAGGTTCAAGCAATGATCCCTACTCGGCCGGAAGAACAGGCAGTGCAATAGTTACCCAGGGAGAGAGAGCGATATAGATAGAGGTGAGAAGAGAGTGTAAAGAGATGTCTATAGCAGATATCTAGAGAGCGAAGAGATAGGATATATCGAGATAGACAGAGAGAGATCGAGAGATATAGAGAGGACGAGAGATGGGCGATAGGAACAGAGCACTTGGATCATAATACCCGAACAGTGAGGAGGTGTACATAGTACAAGAGTTGAATGACTCCTTACTCCGTGATCATGAAACAATATCAAGTGGAGAATAGGGGACTGGAGAAACAATATCAAGTGGAGAATAGGGGGCTGGAGAGAGCGAGAGGACTGGAGAGAGCGAGAGGACTGGAGACAGTAGCTTGCTGCTCAGTGGCTATACCGTAGTACTACCAAACCAAACTAAACCAAATCAGGACTAGGAAGAGAGGAATGGGGAGAGATGACCGGAGAGAGAGGACTGGAGAGAGAGAGAGAGAGGAATGGAGAGTGAGGACTGAAGAGAGAGGAGGAGAAAAGAGAAATACTGTGTTGGAATGTATAGAGCGATATAAGGAAAACGATCCTGGATAGTGCTGCAGACTGCAGTAGCAGGGGATTCCTGGAAAACACCATTACAGTTCTACCATTCTTCAAAGATCTCCATTAGCACAATCATTGTCTCAACGTGTTGCATACATTGTGCAGCACAATGTATGCAACACGTTGAGACAATGAACAAGAAGCAGCTTGTGTCACCCTAACAACCATTGTCATTGGTCATCAAGAGTATGAATTGCAAAGTATAGCTCAAAGCTCATTTAAGATTTTCCAGGACCTGGTTCCAGGAGGCAAGTACCCCGTCCACGTCCAGGCCTTCGTAGTTATAGGGTACGTGCCTTAAATGTAGGGCACGTACTAAGAGACAACAATATTGCAACTATGTTTCAAGGGGGAGGAGGTTGTAGTAACTGAACTCCAAGGGGGAGGGGGTGGATACAGTAGTAAGCTCCAAGGTTTGACAGGCAATAAGAGAGTGCATGTGTGTGTAACATACCCCACACACACGCGTAGTACAGAATTGGTTAGATCTCAGAGATCTGTCATGTGTAATTTCGGAGTACGTGTGTGCAGTACACAGAGCTAGTGTCAACTAGTGCAGTATCATCATCATGAGAGGAAACTGGGCTACTGACCTGCAGCAGACCAGTACACTGATCATCAAATGATCATCTTTTCTCCCTCTCTCTCACTCTCTCTCAATCTATCTCTCTCCTCTCTCCCTCTCTCTCTTTATCTCTCCTCTCTCTCTCTCTTTCTACCCTGGCCTCTCTAAGTTGTTTGCATAAATTTTAGCTACTACATGTTTAAATTTAATAGGAAATTGTAACTCCAAAGAAAGCTCACAAAGTTCAAGGAGAGCTCTCCGTGCTGCATAGAGAGAGGGCTGCTGCTTCACAGGAAGATTTCACTGGAAGATTTGTGCAGGGTTAAATGATGACGAGCTGCTGCACAGATCGGGAGAAGTTGTTGTGTGAGTGTGTTTATAATTATAGGCTAATGGTGAGCGTGCGGTAGTTAACCGATTTATATCTCCTTTGCTATTTGCCGCTCTTGCTTCAAATCATAAATATCATGATTTAACATGCACATAACTCAGAGAAATGTATTTGTGGGCTAGGTTAAAGTAGGCAGCAATTGAGGGGAGTAGCAAGTGAGCTGTGGTCCACGTCTAGAGGGATTGGACCCTGCAATGACAGGTGTCAATGAAATAATATGCATATGCTGACACTACTAATGCATGGGGCTATTATAATCCGTGCAAATTCTGGACAAGTACAGGAAGTTACAAACTATGCGGGAGGATAAGGAGCAGCCAGCATCCTCTCTCTATCCCCCCGGCCCCCTCTCTCTCTCTCCCTCTCTGAGGGACAAGTGTGAAGGATGTGTAGAGATCGGGTGTAAAGTGGTATTAGGAACCTAGCAGTTGGTCTGAACGAGAGAGAATGAGAGAGAAAGAGAGAGAGAGAGAGAGGAGGAGAGAAGAGGAGATAAGGGAGAAATGAGAGAGTGGTGAGATGAGATAGAAGATAGAAGAAATTCAGCGGGCATGGGGTCAGGGGAAAATGAGAGAAATGAGGAGAGAAAGGCCAGAATACAAATCATAAAAGGGGAAGGACTCGCTAATTATAATATATAAGATAATAAAATAGACATGGAGAGTAACACAATCAGTAGGGAGTATAAACAGCCAAGGAAAAGGAGAGAATGGTCGAATATAGAATATGAGGAAAGCGAGAGAGAGAAAAGCGGAAAAAAGGAGATGATTAAAGACGATAGAGAAGAGATAGAAAGCGGCTAAAAAAAGTTCTCTTCTAGCTAGTATCGCTCTTCCCTGATAAGGGGTCTCATTCGCTCTTTCCCTTCCGGTCATCCCCTTCCCTCCTTCTCGTCCCTGGTTCTCTAATTCCCGCCCCGCTTGCTCTCCTCTCTCCTCACATGCCAAGTCAAATTTACCCCCCCCCCTTCCCGTCCCCTTCCCTCTTTCATAATGAGTTCCCTG